>OY759164.1:6261605-6896684 GCA_963662125.1 Diplazon laetatorius
ACGTTTTTTTTTAATATCAAGTTTTTATTTTTTTTGCTTTATAATTTTTTTATCTATAATTTCTTATAATTTCTACCTGTATTATTTTTGCATCACCAAATCATGGTCTTTTACTTTTTAACAGGACAGTTGTTTTTTATTTAAGAGTCTTTATTATTTTTTTTTTCGTATCTTTACATTCTAAATTATTTTGGCTCCTTTTCTAATCATCCCTTAATTTTTTTTCTAAGGAGTCACAATGGAACTTTTCTAAGGAGGATAAGGAACTCACAATTTTATGTTAAATTGAAACGCCAAAATGTCGACTATGAAAATTTCAGAAATCTATATTATTCGATAGTTCTAATAGAAATTATAGTTCCAATGAAAATTTGCGATAGAGAGCAGAAATGGGACAATTTATTCTAGGTATCTCATTTTATATTTTTTTCTCGTTTTTTGATCAGTGATGGGATCAGATCACTCAACCCACACTCAACCTAGGGGTCGAATGATCGTCCGACCGGGCAAAAAACTGAGGCCTTGGGAATGCAAAAAAAAAACAAAACCTAAACATAATGGTTGAAGATTGTATTTTCAGGAAGACCGAAAGGACTAACGAGCGTTCGAGTGTCTGTCGCGAGTCTACGAGAACGCGAGAGTAATCGTTCGGGGGTTGCGGGGGGTGGGGGGATGATTCACGGTTGCCCGAGAGAATAAAGCCCATCTCGCTCATCTCGACGGAAAGATCGAAGAGAGGAGCGCGCACCCGCGTGAAGCGAGAAGAACCCAAGATGGAGAGTCCCCAGGTGAGCCGGTTCCCAGAGAGCGATAAATAAAAACGATACGGTTGCGAGAAAAAAAAACGGGCGATGCACGCCCGGAAAAAAATAATCGTGGATACGAATTGCCCAACAGATCCAAGAAAAATAGTTCTCTTTCAAATATCGTTGGGGACAATATTTTTCATTTGCGAAAAAAAAAGAGAAAAAATATATATTCAAACGCATTCACAGCCGATTATCAACGTAGTACCCTCGAGAGTTCCTCGTCAGATTTTCATAAAAATTGGCATACTTATAGGTATCGATGAGAAAAAGGTTCAGTTAAATTTTTACGGCTTTCCGGAGCGCGAGAAAAAATATATCAACACTTTTATTTTCACACGTTTAACATGGAGCCTTATGGAAAATCACACTCAATTTGATATATCACAAAAAGTCCTCGTCAGATTTTAATAGAAACACTTAAACTGCAAGTTGAATATTCAGAGAACATTTTGGGCACTTGAAAGTAGAGATCAGGAGACTGTGATGATAATAATAAGCAAATAAACATCGGGAAATTCAGTTTATATCAGAAGTTGGTCGTGATCCAGTAGACATGGCAACGTTGCGCGTTTGTTTTCCATCTTCTCTCTCTCTCTCTCTCTCTCTCTCTCTCTCTCTCTCTCTCTCTCTCTCTCTCTCTCTCTAATTGACATCATAACACGCAACGTTGCCACATCAAAGTACTACGTAACTCAATCAGGAGATGGTATATCTTAGGCTTGCTTTGACTCTTACAGTATATAGGATACTACTTTAAAATGTTTGAAATTATTGTTTGATCATTGTTTAATCTTGCTTTCAAATTCGAGCATCCTTGAAAATTCACGTGAATTAAAAATTAGTTGTAGCGAAAGATATTTATTGACAATGTAGTTCATTTTTTCCGCTTCCTTGATATTTCCGCTGTATTATCATTGTAATCGTGTCAAATTTCTAAATTATTCATCGAAAAAATCTCGAAACAAAAATCCCTTAGCATAATTGATATTTCGAATATTAGTGGATTATAAATATAAATATATAATGATAAAGTCCCCAACCAAGGCGAGGGAATCTGGAAACCAGAATGAACGGTCAGTTCGTGCATTCGCTATAGTCGAACGTGAGGACCTTGAAGAACATTTCAAAGTCCATCGTCCCTTTCGCCAAAGCTTCGAGAGTTCAAGACCCCTGGGCCCAATGGACGATTGCCAAAAGTGTTGTGAGCCGCGAAAGCTCGGTGTATACGCGTTGCCCGACTGGGCTGACTGGTTTGCGGTCGTATCACTCGCGGGACACGCTTTTTGCACCGTGTGTGCAACATACGTTCGTAGTAGCCATACATATATATATATATATATATATGCGATGCACGGTGTGTGTGCACTCGAGCTGCAATGAGAGACAGAGAGAAAGTGAAATTCCACGCTTCATCGTACAACCCAGTCGCGAATCCTCCTCCCAATGCTCCGTTTTTTTTTTCATCACGGACCAAATTGGGGGTGAAACAAGAAAAAAAAAACTTAATGAATGAAGAAATGAAACTGCGAGAGACTATCCAAAAAAAAAACACGAAAAAGCGAGATAATTCGTAAGAGCGAGATGGGATGAGACGAAATGAGAAAATACGAGACTTGTACTTATAATTCTACACTTTTGCACTTGTGGCCAACGAGAATGGCGATGGGGAGGGGGGAAGGGGGAAGGGGCGGGGGAGGCAAGGAAAGAGATGGCAAATGAGGGTTGAAGAGCCGGGCAGATGGGGAGATGGATGGATAAATAGAAAGAGAGAGAGAAAGAGAGAGAGAGAGAGGGTGAGCTTCGCGGGGGTGGCTGAACGCCCTTGAACGAGGACGCCAAGACACCCTTGCGACCCATGCACTCACTGAGGGGAAGGGAGCGAGGGGCGGGAGGGGGCAGAGGGAGCGGAAGTAGGTACGCTGGTGGTGTACACGCAGAAGCGAGAGTTGGAAGAGACGACAAAGACGGAAGCAGCAGCAGCAGCAGCAGCAGCGTGTGCATATAGACAGAGGGTGGTTGGGAAGAGGGGTGCAAATATGTGTACATATATACGGTGGCACACAAGCTGCGTAGTAAAGTGAGTATCAACACACGCACACGAGTTCACGGATCGCGAGGCTGGACCCCTCAGCATCCACGAGACTCGTGCGCTTTTCGCGGTGACGCGCGCACGCGCCTCCCTCGTCACTCGGGCATCGCGCCACCCCTACGACGGGACGTGGGGGTAGCTCCGAGTGTACCCCACACACACCCCCTGGCCCCTCGCACCCAACTATCGAGGAAAGGTACAGTCGTTGTCCACCCAATGTCACGCGAATTTCACACAATTTTTTTCCACGTCAATCAATTTTCCGACAATTATTTTACAATTACAATTTTGTGAAATGGAACATTTCTGTATGATTGAGATGTTGGAATAATTATGAATTTATTAATTGTATGTGGTTATTATTATTTGTTTTTTCTTTATTTAGATTTCGTGTAACAAAAAATATTGTTGATGGCGAAAATGTATTGTTATTGTGTAATTGTAAATTCTTTGTATGTATAGGGTCTGGCCGGGCATTAATGAATATTCATTTTGGAATATTATAAAATATTCATTTTTGAATGTTGTCGATTTGTATAGTTTGGAATATTATACAATATTTATATCGAGAAAAAATTAATAATAAGTTGGAGCTTGCTTCTTGAGAATCTTAGGTAGAGAACGAAGATGTGATGAACAATATTTTTTTTCAAAATCTATGATGAAACATTTTTTTTTTTTTCAAAATTGTTTGGCTTCTTCACAAAGGAATTGTCGTTAATATTTCATGATATACAAAAATGAATATTCCATAACATTCATGCAGTCAATTTACATTCAAAGAACGTTCGATTACACACTGATAATACATTTTTTCTACCAGCAATGCTTTTGTTACATGAAATCCAAATTTAGAAAAAAACTCTACATACAATTAATAATAAACTATTAAATACACATTAATTGCAATTTACATTGCTAATAGGCCATCGCCCGGGGGACCTTCAGCACATCCACAAAAATAATTACCAAAATTTTGCAAGACCCGGAAAAAAATAAAATAATTGCGCGCTAATTCACAGTCGAAAAAAAAATAATAATAATATATTTAGTCAAACAAGTATAATATAATAAGTAGAAAAAATAATAAGTAAATATAATAAGTCGAAAAAAAATATAATAATGATAATAATAATAATAACAATATAGTCGTGATAATTTTCATTGCCAATGAATTATTGCGCAGTCAACAACTGTGCCGCGTGAGGACGATGGACGATTCACGAAGGAGCATCCGGCACACGACGATCAACGCGCGCACGTTCCCGGTCCACGGGGGCTTGTCTCTTTCGGGGGCGCAGGGGGGGGGGCGATGAGGCGCAGCGCGCGTGAACCACCCTCGCGGCCGGTTCACGTCTCTCCGTCCCTCTCGGCCGCGCCAGAAGCTCGAGGCGGACTAACCCTGTACCGCGGGCCCCGGTCTCTTCTCCACGACGAGTTTAACGAGCAACGCGAAGGCCTTCCCGCGCGCTCACCGATATCTTCACCGCCATAACAATTCATCCGTGTTCCCCATCATTCAACGAACCCAAAGTTGTCTCATACATTTTTTTTTCCAAGTTAAATAAAAATAATAAAATAAAAAATAACAACAAACAATAATTAATTTGAAGCTTTGTCGATTGTGACCGGATTTTTTTTTCATTGCTCAACTCTTAGGATTTCACATTCAACCCGGGATTTGAGTCAGAGATGGTCCTGAGGAATGTAGGACTTTCTCTCTCTTTCTCACTCTGACTCGAATACCGAGTTGAATAAAGCCAAATCGCCCAAATATTCGAAAATAAATTAAAATCATCCGGCCTTAAATTAAATTTCAATAATAATCAATTTAATTCTCCAACGATTATCGGTGACCTTGACGATTGATTTCAATATAAAATAATAAAATTTAAAACGATTCAAAAAAACAATCTGCCATAACTGCCGAAGGTTCGAAGAAAAAAATGATAATAAAAATTCGAACAAAGCGAATTGTTATTATAATCAATTAAATTCTCCAACGATATCCACTCGGTGACCTCGACGATCAATTTCAACTGAATTAAAAAAATTATTAACAAAAAAAAAAAAAACAACAACAACATCAAAAAGCCGACGGTGATGAGAAACAAAGAAAAACAATTGTCAAAAATCGTCGTACGAATAAAAAAAGCGCAAGAGGACGAAGAAGAAGAAAACGAAGAAGACGAAGAAGATAATATATAAGTGTCAGTGCCAAAAAGCTCGCCTCGTAGATGGACGAGAGAGAGAGAGAGACCCCTCCCAAAAGAATCGAGTTAACAAGTCGTGAGAATTCGTGGACGCTATCGCAGAGTTCGCAAACTCGTTCCGTATCATTCCGCGGTCACGAGAGGGTCGCGAGCACGCGCGCCCGCGAAAAAGGGGGGAGGGGGTGGAACGAGCGAGGATGGAAAAAGAGAGCGAGAGTAACGAGCTTCGAGGGGCGACGCTCGGGAAGGGGGGCGGGGGGGTTGACGAGGGTGTACGAGGTGAGATAGGAGCTGACGTCGAATGCAATAGCAAGAGAGAGAAAGGGGAGGGGGGGGGAAGAAAGCGAATAGATGAAAGAAGTGCAAAAGAGAGATTGATTGATGCAGTTTATTATGCTCTGTGGGGCAAATCGAAAACTTTACAATGTGGTTTAGCAAGAAAATATTAATAAAAGTAAATTAAAAGTAAATTGAATTATTACACATATATATATCAAAACAGTAGAGTTGGGAAACTCAATATAGGATAAAACTATGTTGTAAGATAGTAAAAAAACAAGGTGTAGTATAATGGTAATGATGGGAGCTGAGCAACTTGATGAAGACTAAAACGATACAGTAAGCTAGTTCGGTATCAACTTGAAGAGGATCCACGACGTTAGAGGATCTTATCTTGCACTCGTGGCAGATCCCAAACGATTGTGATCCTCTCACAACCCTCAGTTCCGAAAACCTGATTTTTTAATTGAATTTTGATTACGATTACGATACAGTGAAACAGTTCGGTGTCAACTTTCAGGGTATCACTTAAATTTCGATGGCACGTCTCAGACGAGCTCAAATTATTCACAGCAGTCCAATCAGCTTGTCGAGGTCCATATCGAAGTCGATGATTATAGGAAGGCTGTCCATCATCATATCCAGCAAAGATTTTGCCTAGCCTTGTCCAGACACTTGTTTGTTTACCGAGGATACCGTTCTCGAGTCGTAGCGAGACGATAGAGGCCAGAAAGTCTCCGATGGCAGTTGCTCATTCGCGTAGATGACACCTGGCTGATTATTGGTGGAGATCTCTGGCACGAATAAATTACTTTTAGCCCTTTTCTTGTCGACAACAAATTCGCAGAGAGAAAGAGAGAGAGGGAAAGAGACAAAAGGAGAGAGAAAGACAGAGAGATAGAAAACGGACAGATGAGAAAAGTACGAAATGTGACGGAGAGAAAAAGAGAGAGATAAAAATTGAGAAAGAGAGAGTTTGTTTGATTGTTTTATTTTATGCCATAGTGTAACTTTTGGCAAGTCCTGCATATGTAAAGTAACAAAAAAATAAAAATGAAATACAGAAATTGATAAAAAACTTAGAAAAAAAAAAAAAAAAGAAAACAAAATAATAAATGTGAAAATAAACATAAGCTAAAAAGCATTCGTGTAACATCCGCCATTGGTATGCAATACCAAAAGTAAAAATATAGAAAATAACAAAAATATTGAAATATAAATTGGCAGAAGAGAGAGAGAGAGATAGAGGAAGGGAGTGGTAGAGAGAGGGAGGGGGAGAGAGAGAAACAGAGAAAGAGAGCGAGAGAGGGGTAGATAAAGAGAAGGGGGAGAGACTGAGAGAGAGAGGTAGAGATAGAGAGAGGGGAGAGAGGGAGGGGAATAGCGAGAAACAGAAAAAGCGAGAGAGAGATCGAGAAAGAGAGGGGGAGAGAGAGGAAGAGAGAGAGAGAGGGGGAGGGCGAAAGAGAGAAATGCAGCAGTGAGTGAGAAAGAGAGAAAGAGGGGAGAGAGAGGGAGAGCGAAATAGAGACAGAGAGATAAAGAGAGGGAGGGGAAGAGAGAGAAACAGACAAAGAGAGAGAGGTAGAGAGGCGAGAGGGAGGGAGACAGAGACAGAGAGAGAGTCGGGCAAAGCGTACAGAGCGTTTGTGGAAGCTCATCGTAGCGGGAGAGTCCCAGTGGGGTGAAGGGCGCGGGAGGGCCGAGGGGGTGGGGGCTGACCGCGGGGGTGCATGGGGGTGGGAGGGGGGGGGCGGTTTGGCCAGGGGTGTGAACGCCGTGATATCGGGCGATGGGGTAGGGCGAACCGGGTGACGGCGGAGAGGGCACAGTGGCCCCGCGACCGTCGAACCAACAACATCCTGGAGCCTCGACGACGCGCGACGACCGGGTTGCCGAAGGAAAAAAAAAAAGAAAAACGTTGTTCCTCGTAGCCACCATCCCCCTCCGCGCGCCCCCCCGTCGCGACCGCGCGTACGTGGGGTTCTGCCGGTAGCAGCAGCCGCGTCGGCGATACCGGTGCTCGTGACGCGCATGATCGCCGCGCGGCTTACGAACGCCGACGCCCGGTTTCAACCAACCCCCCTCTCTCCTTCTCTCTCTCTCTCTCTCTCTTGTCTTCTTCGCCCCGTAGTCGTCGTAGTCCACGTCCTCGTCGTCGTCGTCGTCAGCGCTCGTTATCCTCGCACCTGAGGCCTCGTCCGTCGTCCGTCGTTCGCACGTTCACGTCTTTACGACGAACAAAATCCTCGATCGCGATCCCTAAACGCAATAACGAAAGTTTCGGGAATCTGAAAAAAAATTTTTCGACACAGAGTTCGAACGAGATAACGTTTCACGATAACGATTAATCAGTTGTCACTCGTGATCAATCGCTACGACGGATTTCGAATGGATTTTTACGAGAAGTCGTCGAGGACAATCCGGAAGTTCGTGTTTGGTAGCTAACGGGAAACTTTGAGTATTCTCGATCGATCATTGGGGAGAAATCAATCCTCACACGCTTCGATGGATCAACGTGTCGTTCGGAGGGAAAAGGTAATAAATACTGTAAAATTAAAAAAGAACGTTTTTTATTTATTTTATTGAATTTATTTTATTTTTAATTTATTTTATTGATATAATTTTATTTTTCATTCATATCAGTGAATTGATTTTAATTTTGAGTTATCTTAGTGAATTGATTTTGTTTTCATAAATCGATATTAGTTAATTTATTTCATTTATTTATTTACGATTATCTTTTTTATTGTATATATGAGGCTTGGGGATGTTTGAGCGGACACCGAGATCAATCAATTTAGACGCTCGTATATCTTGCCTTACAAAATTCAATCAAAATTCAATCAAAATTTCCAACTATCGTATATCTTGCCTTGCAACATTCAATCAAAATTCTTAACTCTTATTTTATTAACATAATTTCTATGAATCGGATTTTTTAATTATACGAAATAATTTATTTTCTGATCTGAAATTGTTGGAGACCGGTTGCCCCCCCCCCTCCCCAATCGGGGTGAAGGGGGGTTAGGATATGAGGCATCGGTAAATTTATCGGCGTGAGAGCAACGAAAGTACAGATAACGACGCATCGGTCGGACAGTCGGGTGTTCTCCCCACACGAGAGATTGCTCGAACACGTGAGTCTCGGGATAAATTTTCTTTCGAGCCAAAAAAAAATAGATATATATGTGTTGCGTTGATTCGATTGCTTTCGTTTTTTTCTTTAATTCGTTTATTTAGTTTTTTTCAAAATATTTCTGTTATTATTTTTCTGTTGCATCGACTCGAGAAACACGCGATGACGGAGTTAATTGACACTTTCGCGGGACCAGCGGGCAGGAGCGAGGGGAGGGGGAAGGGAGGGCGGGAGGAGGGGGGGGGGGGGGGTTAACGCCCACGCGCGAGAAACTCCGAGGCACCGGAAGTTATGGTTCGCCAGTCAATAGAATTGCGACATTTTTTTGTCTTTCTTTTATTTTTCCACGCATTGCCCCGTCGCCTTCAGTGATAGAAAATATATATGAATCAAATAAAATAATAAGACCACTTATTATCATTACGATGTAATATTTTGTAAATTCATAGATTAAATCAATAACGATAATTAATATAAATGAATAATCAGTCGATATTACATTCGCGACAAAATTATTGACGAATCAAATTAAATCAATGCATTGAGGATTTAAATTGACCCCGCACCTCGTACCCCTCGTCGATATCTCGCGACCTTCAGTTTGCGTTTTCGTTCTTTCGACATCGCGTAATTTTTTTTCAATTTTTAACAATCGTTTCATCGGTTGGTTCACGGTTTTCGGTTTATCGCGAGCTCAATCACACCACACGTTTGTGGACTGTTGTTTTATCAGTAGCTGAAGATCGCCATGACTACGTGAGCCGCGAAACAATCGCAATCGTGCACCGATTTCAATCCCATCGAAAAACCAAAAAAAAAAAAACACAATAATTGAATAAAAAATTAAATCGTAATTGAAGAAAAAATAATTGTCTAATAGAAAATTTCATGAAATCGTGTCGACTATATTGATGGGAATATTCATAAGCGATGACTGTATCGACGTGGTTCCGGATATCTATTTGCACGTGAGCTTGCGATTTGATCGAACACGTTCGACCGGTTGCGAAACAACGGGGAGCTTATCAATAGCGTCAATGTGTAATCAGCTGACGCGTCAGTCTCTCGACACAGCGTTTAACGAAACAATGACCATGTGCGATATTTTCGTTTGAACCTAGAGACTCGAATCGTTGTATTTATATTTATCTATACATATATTTTTTTCTATTTTTGAGCTGCAAATTGGTTTTCGGTGAAGAAAAAATTCCGTAAATGAAAATTAAGTGCAATGCATTGTATCAAGGTTACTTGAAATACGAACCTTTTTGTATTTCACATTTCTTTTTAAGTTAACTTTTTTTATTTTTTTTCGTCGCCGTTCAATGATTTTTGTTGAAAATAGATTTCGTCAATTTTTTTTAAATTGTGAAAAAAAAACCAATATCTCCATCTCAAGTGACCTTGATACTATGTATTGTCTTTACTTTTCACAGCCTCGGAATATTTTTGTGTTAACCAGCGAAAAATTAATTGCAAATGAAAAATAAAAGAATAAAAATTACGTGTTAATCGAAGACGAAAATTGAATTCGTGAAAGCGGAACCTCTGAATATCGTTCGATTGGGTTCAAATTTTGACAGATTTCTCCCGCTGGTATCTCCTTCGAATGTAGGAACTGCCAGAAGAATGGATAAACTTTGTCTTTTTTCAACACACCCTAGTATATATATCTATATATCTTATTGTTTTTTTCTAGTCGGGGAATCAACTCCTTATCGCACCGATGATCGTCCGTTGAATTTTTTAAGGATTGTGTTGTGTGTGTGTGTGTGTGTGTGTCCGTATTTTTTTTTCCTTCGCTTTAACGAGTCGTGGGTGGCTCATGGCTAAATCGTTCACTTGTTCCAGATACGAGGTAGAACGAGGCCGGTGGATTGCCGTTACAATTGCTGCGGTTCGACGTCCTGACAGTATGTGTTCAGGGTGTACCAGGGAGCGAAAGATCATGAATGAAGGAGGGTCCGTTGTAGGATCGATCCTCGCGCGAGCGAGCAAGAATATAGTGCGAAAGAGTAAGAGAGAGAGAGAGAGAGAAAGAAGAGAGAGTGAGTAAGAGCAAAAGCGACAAAGCAAGAGAGAAAGAGAGGGAGAGAGAGCAAGAGTAAAAACGATAAAGCAAGAGTGAGAGAGAGAGAGGAAGTGAGTTAGTGAGTGAGAGAGAGAGAAAGAGAGTGAGAGAGAGTGATATATACAGAAAGAGTTGCAACGACTGGCGAGAGGGTAAAAAAAAAAAAAAGAGAACAAAGAAGGGTTCGACGTGCGCTTGCTTTGCTCGGCTGCCCGGCGTTGCTATTCGTGACGTCTGCACCCCCGCACACCTATGGCACGTGAGTGCACGTGGTATTCGTAATTACGTCACGACACACGGGGGACGAGCCCTTCGGGTTGGTTTGACCGGGTACAACAATAAAGAAACCGCGGGGAACGTCGCACACTAGTGTCGCGAACGACGATTCGCACACACGATGACCGACCACCCTCTTCGTCTTCTTCGGCATGCATCCTTCGCGTTCGCATGCATTTGATCACTCGGAGACCCTGCTATTTCATTCGAGGTAAATTTTTCGTCGTTGCTTTTTCTGGTTTTCTTTTTTCAATGCACTCGAGGATCGGTGGAATTCGATCGGAGCATCAACGGACTTTTTTGATGTGTCGATTTTTTTTTAACGCAATTAGTATGGCCTGCAAGATTTTGTTTTCGTTTGAAATTAGTGTGACGGCATTTTTTTTTTCATTTGCAATAATTCTGGTTGCAATATATATATATATATTTTTTTTTTCATTTGCAATAATTCTGGTTGCAATATTTTTTTCTTATTTGCAATAATTCTGGTTTCAATATTTATTTTTGTTTCTTTTTTTTCATTTGCAACAATTACGACGGCGTTATATTGGTTTTAACAATTGTTCATCATTCTCGATAACTGATTGAAGCCCCAGATCCATTATAGTCCATTTTTCAAGTCATCCATAAAGTAACCAGAGCAACCACGATGCGTCTCATCTGTTATTTCTCTCATATTTGGGTTTTGCACATTTATTTGTCATCGTTCACAGTGGAAAAAAAAAAATTTCGACATCGTCCAATGTGGCAGATGTCGTTTTGGGGGATTTAAATGATTGCATGTTAAATTGTTGGCCCCGTGAGAGTCGAGCCTTGACGAATGTGTACATTGGGTTCTGGGTGTGGGTTTTTGGGGGGATGGCTCGTGCGGCGTTTAAAGGCTCGATCGACGGACCCCGAGGGAGGGGTAACCCTGACCCACAGTTGCCACAGCCCTTGGACGACTCGTGGAAGGCCCTATTGTGTCTCGAATACGCTACACCCGTCTCTCCCTCTCTTCCTATCTCCCCCCTCCTCTCTCTGGCTCTCTCTCTCTCTCTTTCTTACTCTTTCATCTCGTTACTTAGTCGCGTGTACGGATATGAATCAACATCCCCTCTTCTTCATCTCACGTTTTCCGTATGCCTGTCTGTGTGTGTGTGTGTTTGTGTGTGTAAATGTATGTGCAGCTTTCGTGCACAGTGCATACTGCATTCGTGAACACGACCCACCTTCAGATCCCCGACGCTCTTCTTCCAATCTTCGCCATCCGATCATCGAAAAATCGAATTTTAGAAATATTTCTAGAAAAAAAAAATCTAAAATGTTCTTCTTTGCAATTTTTCATACTCAACACTGCTCTCCCTCTCTCACGTTCTTCTTCCCTCTCCCATCTGCGCCATCCGATCATCGAAGAATCGAATTTTTGAAATATTTCTAGAATACAAAAAAATATCTAAAATGTTTTTCTTTGAAATTTGTCATACCCAACATTGCTCTCCCTCTCTCACGCTCTTCTCCCCTCTTCCCTCTGCCATCCGACAATCAAAAATCGAATTTTAGAAATAATTTGTAAAAAAAAAATCTAAAATGTTGTTCTTTGCAATATGTCATACCCAACATTGCTCTCCCTCTCTCACGCTCTTCTCCCCTCTTCCCTCTGCCATCCGACAATCAAAAATCGAATTTTAGAAATAATTTCTAAAAAAAAAAAAATCTAAAATGTTTTTGTTTCGCAATTCGTCGCACCACACACTGCTCTCCCTCTTTTACGCTCTTCTCCCCTCTTCGCTCTACCGTCCGATCATCGAAAATTAAATTCTAGAAATAATTTCTAATGAAAACGAAACATCTAAAACGTTCTTCCTCGCAATTCGTCGCACCCCACATGGCTCTCCCTCTTCCACGCTCTTCCCCCCTCTCCTATCTCCGCCATCCGATCATTAAGACCAAACTTTGAGTAATAATTTCTAAAAAAAAAAAAAAAATGAAATATCACCGAAAATGTTCTTCTTCGAAAATTCGTCGCACCCCACCAATTGCTCTCCCTCTTTCACGCTCTTCGTTCTTTACCCTCCCTTCCATCGATCACCATCCACGAATCTCACGATTATGCCAATAGCTACAGACAATAAGTCGAGTTCGACGTTTCGTCAGCTGCCCTTCTTTCTTACCCCCACTCCCCTCCCCCTGCCCCTTCATAATTTAAGAGCAGCAGCAGCAGTAGCGGAGCCATCCACCGTTGCCGGATAGTTCGATATAGTTCTCCTCCCCATGTGACGCCTGGGTCGAGATAAAATACGTACGAAATCCCCTCGTCGTTCGTTGATCATTCGTAGACAAAAATTTCACCCCACCGCGCGAAATAAGCAATAAGTTACGGCCACGGGGCATGCCCACACGAACCAAAAGAGAGAGTGAGAGTGAGAGAGAGAGAGAGAGACCCCTCGATGGGGTGGCTGTGTTGAGCCTTCGGTCCACGCGCTCACGTTCGTTTCCAGCATCATCGACAGACGTTCGTTCGTTTTTTTTTTTTCGGGCTCGTGGTGCATTGTACGGGATCTACGAACTCATCGACGAACCATTCCGCCCCCTTTGCATCCCCCACCATCGAGGAATCTCGAATCGCCTGGCACACCGCACCGCAACCCCCCACCCCCCTCTCCCCACCCCACGTCATTAGGTTTAAAACCCATGGGCATCGTTGCAACGGGATGCAGTCGATGTCCTCGTTCATCGTCGTCTACTTGTGTCATCGATTTCGGATCCGACGATCTTGCAGTCGGCTACTGCACTCGGTCGATCGTGGTTATATATTGTATATGTATATGGTGGTCCCTGATACGATACGAGTTAAAGTTTCGAAAAAGTTTTTTTGTTATTTTACATTATATCTGTCACAGCTGATTGGAAATTGTCTCGGACCGAAACGTACGACGAGTGATCAGTGCAACGGTGTGCCACATATATGTATATATATAGTTCTATTATATATATACATATATATAGAAATGTGCAATTTATTAAATGAAAATCGTATTTCAAATATTTTTGTGCAACAAATTAACTCTGATACATTATTATGTAACAATTAATATTGGCGTTGTGATTATTAATAATGTTTCCGTTGTGATAATTAATAATTTACCCGAATTATTATTTCATAGTGCATTATAATGTTTGATAAGTGATTATGATCGATTAATCATTTTGTCAGAAAATTATTTCAAATACGATTTTCATTTGATACATTTTCATTTCTGTACATATATATATAAATATATATATATATATATATATATATATATTGTTATATTCAAGAACGTGAGGTGAAGCCGAGAAGTTGGATTTCAGCGAGCTCGGATGTCATCGTGAAAAAAAACGGTGGTTCGATCGCGGATGAAGAACAACGAGACGTCGCATCGGAATAAATGAAAAACGAAGAGATGAAGACGAAAAAAAAAAAAAAGATATAATCGACGCGTGAGTCTGTGCTCCTTGCGTTCACAGCGGGCTTCCATGTGCCAACTTTTCAAAATTCATAAGGCACGCGGTGAATGCTAAGAGCGGACCAATATCAACGCAAAACTTCACGAGACTATTTTTTTTTCACGACGTCTGAATATTCCAATATGTTAATCGAGATTGATCTACGCACACGGTAAAACATTTTTTTTTTTAGTATTAAAAATTGTTTGAAAATTAACGATTTGATTATCATTTAAGTAATCTTGATTTCCTTCGAGGAGACTTTCTTTGGATTGTTTGCAATATTTTCGTCGCTTGGACGATTTTTATGGGTCGAGGAAATTGTTATTATTTTTTTTTTTTACCGTGTGAGATAAATTTGCATTGTAGTAGAATATCGGTAGGATTTGTTTCTTTAATTTTTTATGTATGTATATATTTTTTGTTGGTATATTTCGGTGAGTATAATATCGTATTGTGATCAGTGACAATATAATGCTGTATTTTTCGCACGGTTCTTAAATCCCGTCGACTGCTAGAGGACTCTGTGGTTCTCAATCTTTTGTGCACGATATTAGCAAAACTATTTCATCGAATAATTTGCTCGAATTTAGAACCATTGTATCATAGTGTACATATTTCGGAATTTATCCTCGTACGTACCATACATATATATAAATATGTATATGTATATATATATATAATCATTGACGACGATAATACGAATAAAATGTGTTTCCTCGTGATAATTTCACGACTCGAACATCCCTCAACTTCACGTGCAAGCTCCGATATGCTCCTGTGATGTAGATGTAGATATCGAGCATTTACGAGGTTAAACAATTTTCTTATTGTTAATTTGTAATATTGTGCAAAGTTGAAAAAAAAAAATTAGTAAATTAATTTAGCTACTTCTATCTATCTATATCTCACTCTTTTTTCGACCCATCACAGAAAATATTATTTGCAATAATTTTCTGAAATAGTGATTATGTATTATAGACCTAATTGAATGTTACAATGCACTGTGAAACGATAATTCGTAAGAATTATTCAAAATCATTACAAAAACGTGACGATATCGATTGTCACATGACAATTGAATCTGATTTATTTATCGGAAAAAAAGTATTTAAAATATGATTTTCATTTTATAATTGTCCATTACAGATTTAATCGTAAGAATTTTCCATTTCAATTTTAATATTACAAAATTTATTTATTTATTTATTTTTATTATTATTCATCAATAATTCATGAAAAACGAAGCGTGGCTCGAATGATTAGGGCCTGCCTATCCCAGATTGTGCATCATCCCTTACTTCGACATAATAATAATAATAATAATGATAGTTATTATTACTATTATCGTTTGGAAATCGCTGCATCGACAATTTCGTCGTGTGTGCAAACGTTGAGCTCGTAGGATGAAAATTGGGGGATTCCCGGGTGTGTGAGCCCGCTCGAGGGTGGTCCGGAGGTGGGGGTGGGAGGTTATCGTTGGTTGTATCGAACGCGAAACGTCGCGAACCGATATAGCATATATATATGTATATATGCTATATATATTGCTAGGAGCGAGTGTGTACAGCCGCGGAACGAGAAATCGCAGACAGGGGAGGCTGGAAAGTTTAAGGGTGGAATCTCGTTGCTCGGCAACCCTACCCCTTCGCAGCTCCCAGCATCCGAGGTCTGGATGGTGGTACGCCCTCGTCGCCCGGAAAACGCTACCGCGAAATCGCCAAACGAAAATACTATCTCGTGAATTCAAAAACTTTTCGCTTCAAAGTCATCTGGTTGCCATTCAAAATGTACGACACTGTTATATGTTAACTTTATGCAAAATTCCATGCGCCCACTTATTATATTACGTTTGATCTTCGATTTAAACATTTTTCAAATGTTGTGCATCCCGATTTTTTCCATGTTATTCGATGTAATGTTAATCAAATTGTAATCAATACAAGTTCACAATTAATGCGAGAACAAGAAGAATAATAATCAAATGAGAATCGTGTGGACTACAAAATTATTTATCAGCCCACAAAATAATTATTAATCATCATCATCGTTTACATTGTTATTTACGAAAAAAAATATTCTGTCAAATAGACGACTCAACCATTTCGTCAAGTTAGAATGTTCATTAATTTGTAATTATTATAAATTTACCATGAATATAAAAAAAAAAAAAACGCGGATGGCCTGAGCTGCAAAATTATTTTCATTAATGTCATCATCGCCTTACATTGTTCTTTACTCAAAAAATATATTCTGACCCAACTATTTCGACGAGTTAAAAACCATTGTGATCGACTTTGACAATTGACCCTGACAACCCTCTCAACGCCCAACTCTCGCTGACCACCGATACTCAATAAAAAAAACGTCGATTGTGCATTAAAAACAAGACAAAAAAAAAGCAAAAAAAAAAATTGGTACCAAGGTCAATTTCGATTGTGACGAAAGTCGATATAGTTGGTGGTTGTCGAAGTGAAACAAAACGAGGATACGTACGTCGTGGTCGCCGAGAAACGAGGTGAGTCACGTGACCTCCCCAGACCCCGAAAATCGCGAAAAAACTGAAAAATAAAAAACCAACAACAATCTCATTCAACCACCAAAGTCCATTATCCGCTCGCACACAAATTGCCGTGGAGTTCGACTTTTCCTCCTGACTCTGTCGAGAGAGCTTTCATGATCCGGCACGATGCACACGGGTTTACAATTTTCGTTCGACTTCCGGTGTGCTTCAGCCGATCAGGGCGTTAGTGAGGGTAGCGAATCGGCAGGTTGGATGATAATCGCCACTGCCAAATCCCGGAACCGTCGAGGGACGACGAATCAGGGATAGAAATGAAGTAGTTACCCATGTGTACATGCATAATGTTACACACACAAACACATACATATATATGTATGGTGCCATAGGTAACCATTATCGAAGCGAGGACGAGGGATGCTCCTCAAGGACCGGCCGAATATCCCCGCGAGTGGAATTCGACGTGGACCACGCCCCAATCCCAGAGCCCCGCTCGATGACGGAAGCTCCACAGCATCCTCAAGAGCACTCTTCCTCCTCCCCTCCCCCTCGACTCCCCTCAACCCTGCGTGCCTCCGAGGCTAGTCTAAACTGTGCCTAAATACATACACCTCCCGAATGGCGAGGCTTCCATCGAGCTTTCTGGATGTACCTCATCCTCATGAATTATGACAAAATTAACGTCGAAATTCGCGAGACAATTGTGTAAAGGGTTGTATGTTTTTTCTTTCTTCTTCCCTTTGTTTTTTTTTTTTTCAGAATTATTTTGGAACGGGGCACAGCAGGTAAGGGTGAAATAGAGGGGCAAGCTGTTTGGTATTGTGAGGAGTCACACGTGTAAGTCCGGAGTCATCTGCACATGTGAGAGAGTAGACGGGGCGAGAGTGTGAGACATTTTGGAGGGAGATGGTGAGAGAGAGAAAGAGAGAAAGAGAGAGAGGAAGGGAGGAAAAGTTAGAGGGAGAGAGAACGAGTAAGAGGGAGAGTTGGAGAGGAAGAGGAAGGGCTTGCCTCAGTCTGCCAGGCTTCGCGGGGGATGAAGCAGACGAGAGTTGGAGGCTGTGAGAGAACAAGCTTCGGAGAGGCAGAGGGAATGATGGAAGAGGGAGAGAGGAAGAGAGAGGGAGGCAAGGGGCGAGAGGCGAGAGACGAAAAGAGGGAGGGAGAGGGAGGTAGAGAAAGAAAGAGGCATGAGACGAAGAGAGAGAGAGCGAGAGAGAAAGAGACAAAGAGGAGAGAGGCTAAGAGAGAGAGAGAGAGAGAGTAAAAGAAAGAGAGAGGGGCGAGATGTGACAAGAGAGAAAGAGAGGCGAGAGACAAAAACAGAAAGAAGATAGAGCGGGAGAAAGGGAACGAAGAGCGAGAGAGAAAGAAGCTAGAGAGAGAGAGAGAGAGAGGGGGACGAAGAGAGAGAGAGAAAGACTGCTTCCAGCTCGAGCGAAGGAATGTAGGGAGCGAAAAGTGGAGAAAGCCGAGATAGAGGCGAGGGGAAGAGATCAATACGAGGTCGCTAGGCAACCAGCCTCCGGCGATCTCGGTCCGAGCAGACAGGGTGCCGCCACCAGGCTGAAGTCACCCCCTTTGCCACCCTCGCCACGAGCCTCCTCCTCCTCTCCCTCTCTCTCTCTCTCTGTCCCTCGCTTTGTAGCCGTTGCTATCACCGCACCACCACCGCCATCATCATCCTCCCTCACGTGATTACCCCGTCCCTCTTCGTCAGCCATACGGGAACATTCGTCTTCTCGTCTTCCACGTTACCGTCATTGACGACGTCGTCGAATAAATCGCGTGTGAAACCCTTCGCTGGCCTCGAACGTTCACTCAGAGCTCTTCGATGAAAATTCACAATCTCCCATCCTTCTCGTGCCATTTCATGCAAACGTCACTGCTAGTAACGCATCTGCGTGTGTGTGTGTGTGCGGGGGCGTTCGATTCGTGTGGGAGAGAACCAGTGGTGGTAACATTATCAGCAGGTGGGCTGGATGCATGTGGCTTCCGGAAGTCTCAATCAACGTTCCATATAACCCGTCAGTTGCAGCATCACCAGCAGGAACAGCAGCAGCAGCAGCAGCAGCAGCAACGTCAACGTTGTATTGCCACCAGAGAACACAGTGAAAGCTCCGAACAGGGACGGAACATCGATTATCAGTCCTATAGAAATTTCTGTTATAATTACATGGACCAGAGTTCGCGTTTCCTCATCCTTCTGTTTTGTTGTTTTTTTTTCTACTTCTTCAAGCTGCATTCTGCAACGTTGATATAGTTTCTTCTTTCATTGCAATTTGAAAATTTGATTTGATCGTTCAATTCTATTGAGATAATTGGCAGAGCATCGCGACTCCTCTCATGATCCAATGCTGAGGCGGATGACCGGTTGGCAACCACATTGCTATGACGAAATTGGTCGAATGACCGGTCGTCGATAGTGTTCCACGTCTCTCGGAAGTTTTGTAGACTGGACAGGTGTAATTGAGCTTTTTCACGACCTGTTCACGCGTCATCGGTAACAACCATAACTGCAACGAGAAAGTTTTTTTTTCGATCAGTCGCTCACGATTGTGAATATTGAGAATGAAAAAAAAAAGAAAAAAAATCGACTTGGTACTCACGTAGGGCACGGTATCGAAAAGAACCTTGGGCAGAGACTCGTCCAGACTCATGGTATCCATGTTGAATCGTGCACCGTCCAGAAACAAACCGTAAACGTAAATACCGTCCGTCGGAGGTTTTGAAAATTTCGTATCTTTCAGAGGCACGAAATCGTAGATGAGGAGATCTATGGGGATGGAATATTTTCGGGCGTAATTCTGTCGTGCTCCGGTCAAAAAAGCTTGGGTAAAATAAAAACCCGATAACCAGAAACTCGTGGGAGGACCTTCGAGGTACCACAACTGGAATAATCGAAATTATTATTATTATTATTATTATTATTATTATTATTATTATTATTATTATTATTATTATTATTATTATTATTATTATTATTATTATTATTATTATTATTATTATTGAATTTACAGGAATATTAATAGATCTTATTATTTATAATGATAATAATACTTGCCAGTAGTGGCAGTAGTAGTAGTAGTCCAACAATACCAACAATACAAACAATAATAAATAGAAAGCAGAGGGAAACTTATTGAAATAAATAATTACTAGGTAATTATTTTGAATAAATACACTACCCTCCGGAAATATCAGACCACTAACCGCGCGCGCTGCCGAGAATCACTCCTGTCTTTGAACGACGATAACTTCGCGACAAAAAATGCTATAATTTTCTTCTTCCAACGGCTGGAAAGATTGCGAAATTGTGGACATCATGGCATGCGTTTGATAATACTCCCATGATCTAGTACTGAGATATCATGCGAAAATCATTGAAAAAAAATGTGCATTTCTTCGAAATTTTCTTCCTCGAATTCAACTCGCTGCCGAATCTAGAAAAAAATGTTGATCGATACAACATTTTGTATCGAGAATCTTCGAAATCTCACCTTCATTTTGAGCCCAAAAAACATGAAAAATCTCTACGGGTTTTCTTATAATGAAGAAGATTGTGCAGACGTGCATCAAGGCTCGAGGTTGGGCTCGAAATTCCGAACGAGAAATGTCCGGAATGGCCAAAATTCGGAACGCGCTATGTCGCGACCTATTTTGTAGGAAATTCAATTCTCTACAACATTGTTTATGTAAACTTTTGGTCTATATATTTGGTTTACCCAGCGTTTGGGCTAAAAGATAAAAATGTATTGATTTTCTTCAATGAAGGCGGCCGCGACCGTCAACTCGTGCGATCGATGGCTCACCGTCGATTAATGCACGTCTGCATCGTTTTCTTAATAACTCAAGAACCGGTAGAGATTTTTTGTGTTTTTTGGGCTCAAAATGAAGCTAAGATTCCGAAGGTTACCGATACAAAATGTTGTATCGATGAAATTTTTTTTCTAGATTCGGCAGCGAGTTGAATTCGAGGAAGAAAATTTCGAAAAAATTCACATTTTTTTCCAATGACTTTCACATGACATCTCAGTACTAGATCATGGGAGTATTATCAAACGCAGGCCATTATGTCCAGAATTTCGCAATCTTTCCAGCCGTCGGAAGAAGAAAATTATAGCATTTTTTGTCGCGGAGTTGTCGTCGTTCAAAGACCGGAGTGATTCTCGGCACTGCGCGCGGCTAGTGGCCTGATATTTCCGGACGGTAGTGTAATAATTATATCAAATATAATTATTTTTAAAAATTTTAGTGGTAGTAAAATGGAAGCTAGTAATAGTATAAAAATAACAACAACAACGTTAATAACAATAATACATTCAAAAGGGAAAAATATATTTTTTTTTCGTTTTCTTTTTTCATATTAACCTCGAGAAATTTGAGCCTGCGCAAAAAATCTTGCACATAACTGCCCAACGGTTTCAACGACGGATAAGAATGTGCTTTCCACGTTTGTGGAATTTTTCCGGTGATAATCGCATTGTAAACTTCCTCGAGGGCAGAATCCATGATGACGAATCCTTTGATGGCTCGCTGCACGCTGACCAAACTATTTCGCACGGTTTGAAGCAATTTGTTGAATCTTCCCATTTCCTGAACGAGCACGGTGTTCATGCTCTGCTCGTAAGACGTCGGATAACGTTCGAGAGCGTCGACGAGATCGTAATCGTTCGGTAATTTCGCGAGTATGTCGGCCGAAACGTCGTAGACGGTTTCGTCCGGCGTCTTCGCACCTTCTACGTCGCTCGATCCGGTGTCCTGGGTTTCGACGAAAAATTAGATGTGATTGTAACGACGAGGGAAAATCAACGAAATTGATTAGCACGCTTGGATATATATTTCTCAATGCTAATCCTACCTTTCTCCACGTTGTCTTGCGAGGAAAGCATCGAACAAATAATTTTCATAAAATTCATTTGGAATTATGACTTTTGATGGTCATTGGAATTGAGATTTAATAAATGTACAGAGGGGTCGGGCATTCGTTGAAAAAAATGAATTTTCAACTGTTTCGTTCAATGAAAATGATTTTTCAATCACTTTCGTTTAATAAAAATTAATTTTCGAATTATTTCGTTCAATAAAAATTAATTTTCGAATTATTTCGTTAAATAAAAATGATTTTCCAATTATTTCGCTTAATGGAAATTATTTTTCAATTACTTCGTTAAATAAAAATAATTTTTTCAATTATTTCGTTCAATAAAATTGAATTTTCAATTATTTCGTGAAAAAAAAATGAATTTTTCTATTATTTTGAACGTTCGATATTTCATTCACTATCTGTATTTATCATGAGGATCTATTTAACCATAATAATTCAACAAAATTATTTACAGTTATTGAAGAAATTTGTGAATTTTTATCATCGTACATTAAATGAAATCTATAGAATAAAAACAATTGAAAATAAATGCTTGTGCTGAATCAATGACCATCGATAATCAAATTTCTTACCGTGTCTTCCTGAAGGCAGCAAACACAAAACGCGACTCAGTAATGACAGAAAAACGCAACCATAACTACAATCATCATTATCGCTGATTGATAAAATAGTTAATAATCAAAAATAATGAAAAATAATGTTCGACCTGGGTGAGCAATATAGACGACATCATCAGCATAGTTTCCTGTTGATCCTTGATGATATCGGCATTGTCGTTCATTCCAAAAACGCTCGGACCCGTCGTCATCGGCAAATTTCTCACGTAATCGAGATAATCGTCGTACTCGGACACGTTCGGCACGTAATAACGACCCGAACCATCGAAAACGTATTTCGAATCATCGACCACCGAGGGACAATAGAATTTTTCGAGAATCGTGATGAGAGTACGACGATCCCATTCGTCGGTTACACGACCCCCGTAATTGCATTCACCTGATAAACAAATTATTTCGTTTTTTTTTATATATTTTTTTCACAAAAATCGAAGGACGGAAAAAAAACTGTTGACGTTATTACGGCAAAAGTTTGTTTAAAAGTTTGTTTGCCGTCGCTATATGAACCCAAGAAAAGTTGCTGCAATGACTTAAGGTAGTACCCTCGATGAGAGAGTTCCTCGTCAGATTTTCATGAAACTTGACATACTCATAGGTATTGATAAAAAAAAGGTTCAGTTACATTTTTATGGCTTTCCGGAGCCCGAGAATAAAGATATCAACACTTTTATTTTCACACGTTCAACATAGAGCCTTATGGAAAATCAGGCTCAATTTGATATAATACAAAAAGTCCTCGTCAGATTTTAATGAAAACACTTGAGCTGCAAGTTGAATATTCAGAGAACATTTTGGGCACTTGAAAGTAGAGATCAGGAGAATGTGATAATAATAATAAGCAAATAAACATCGGGAAAATGCAGTTTATATCAGGAGTTGGTCGTGATCCAGTAAACATGGCAACGTTGCACTTTGTTTCCCACCTTCTCTTTCTCTCTCTCTCTCTCTCTCTCTCTCTCTCTCTGATCGACATCATAAAACGCGACGTTGCCACATCAAAGTACTACGTACCTCAATCAGGAGATGGTATATCTTAGGCTTGCTTTGACTCTTACAATTTGTAGGATACTACCTTAAAACGACTTATTGTAACGCAAAAATTTGTCTTCGTGCAATTGCAGATATTGTTTTGTCGGGAAAAATAATTCAACTAGCCTGTCAAATATTTCAGAGCCTCGTACTGCACGTCATCGTATTGATCCAAAAATATTTTCAACTGCAACACGCTTATTCGCAAATCGGTTTCGTTGAATTCGTAAGGATTGTTCCACCCTATTGCACCGAATTTACGTCGTTCCTGAACTATCGCGTGAAAGAAACACAACGAAAATAACATCTTCTTGAACGTTTCTTTCTGTCTCGACGTGTCGAAAAATTCGCCGTCGCAGATTGGATCCTTGAAACGAAAGTTTTGTTGATGAGTGTGCCGAAGGGTTTTGTCGTCGTTCGTCGTGAGCGAACGAAATTTCGTCGTTTTTGTTTTTTCTTCTTTTTTCGTACCTGCAAGTAGGACCTCGTGATGTTTGATCTGAGACCCTTCGGTGGCTCGTTCGTCATCTTGACCCCATTTTGTAACACGCTCACGGGAAAATGTTCGGCCGGGTAACTCGTCAGCCACAAACGGAAATCCGGATGTACTGTTTCCGGCGTGAAACCTTCGCAAATCTGTGATTATTATTATTATTATTATTATTGTTATTATTATTATTATTATTATTATTATTATTATTATTATTATTATTATTATTATTATTATTATTTGTTTTATTCAAAATATTTTTTCGTAAAGTTATCAATTAAAACGAATTATTCATGATGCTATATTCTGAGACGTAATTTGAGATGACATCGAAAAACAATATTTTTAACGTGATGCTAAAAAAAAAAAGAAACTGACGGAATGTTAAGCAATAAACAAAAATTGTTTTTATTTTTTTATTTTTTTTGCGCTCATTATTTAAAAAAAATGTATATGGTACGACTTGTCGACTGTATATTGTAATTGGCAACTGGATCAAAGAACAAAATGTTCACGCAATGCAGAAAAAATAATTCGACACAATTTTGAAGAACGAAAAAAAAAAATTAATTTTCATTTTTGTCGTAATCTTATATATTTTTTTTTTCAATGAGACTATTTAAAGAAAAAAAATGATCTTCGTATGGTACGACTGGTTGTGAACCTTTTCGAGAGTGGCCATCCAACTCTTGGCTAGGTGACAATTTTGTAGCACGACCCAGGTGCCGTTCTTTACGCCCTCGTCTATGAGATTCACGGCAATTGGGCCCTGACCCTGACCCAGTGACAGTGAGAACAATCGGTTAGCGCCGAAGCCCTGATCGTCCGCGAATTTCAAGAGAACAACCGTGGGATCGGCTCCCGGTGTGAGAACGAAGATTAAAGGGATGCAACAGAAGGAGTCGGCGTAGGAAGACGCCAGATCGAAGGGCGGTGGCTCGATGTATTGCTTTCCCAATTCCACTGCAATTCGTTTCAGTGGAAATTTCGATAACATCGTCCTCAGGCAATTTGTTGAATACTTCATTATTATTATTATTATTATTGTATTTTCGCGATATGATGTTTTTAATGTGCTTTGACGCAGAGCGAGTTTGTTATAGATGTAATTTCGTAAGATTTTTTTTTCCTCTCTTGGTTTAGAACCCTACTTTACCGACATTATTTTTTTCCGGTTTTCTATTTTTTTAAATTGAATTAATTGCTCAGTTGATTCGTGGGAATTAACGAAGCAATATTCCTCTATCAATGATGTTCTTGATAAATGAAAATTATTATTATTATTATTATTATTATTATTATTATTTTTTTTTTTTTTTCTGTTGGGCGCGTTACGTACCTTCGACGAACATCTGAACCGAAGGGACAACTTTGTCGGGCCTGAGACAACGTAGAACGAGTATCTTGTCGAACAGATCGAGCTTATCGAAGGGCGCGGGAAAGGTCAATGATTGCGGTTCTTTGTGATCGAACACAGACTTCCACGCGCTTGCGCTGTTCTCCAAAGATTTTTTTATGTCCTGGAAGTTCGACGAAGCATGTTTTGACAGAAAATAAGAATAAATGTTTTTTTTTTATTTCCGTGTATTTGTGTGGGTAGGGGTTGAAATTAAGAACGAGATCGATGTACAGAACGACTGAAATTCAGAACGCCTTATGACTTTCGAGCGTTCTCACACGTAAACTATCAATGTGAGGCAAATATTGTCGAAAACTTTTTTGTAGGGAATTTTATTCTCTACAATATTGTTCCTGTGAACTTTTGGTCTATCTAGCGTTGTTTAGTCAGCGTTCGGACCGGAAGACAAAAATGCATTGATTTTTTTCTTGTTTGAATTTTTTCCAGCAACGAATAAAAATTGATCATTCTGAATTTTCGTCTTCGTTCGGTATCGAAATCAATTCAATCTTGTGGATTTCCTCACCGCGAATCCTGAAACGTCCCCGAGGCGACAAAACTCGTCCCACGATTTCGAGGGCAGCCAATCCGTGGGATTGGAATGTGGATTTTCCAATCCAACACCACCGGTCAGCAAAAACATCCAACGAGTCATGGAAATTCTGCCCTGTTTGTTGAGAAGATTGACGGTGAGAATGAGGGAGAACAATAGTTTGTCCTTTTCGAACAGCGAACGACATATGTTGACGTAGAGAGAGTAGGTGAAGCTCTTGGTGAGATCCTTCAGACGTTGATTCACGTCTTCGACCGTCGGTGTGTTGTCGATGGTGCTTTTGAACAAATTCACGAACCAGGCCAATGAATATTGGTACATTGGGTCGATATTCGCAAGCACAGCTGTGGCAATTCAATTGAAAAATAATAATATTAATAATATATTATTATAATATAATATTATAATAATATTAGTAACTGGCAGTTTTTTTTAGTTTTTCAAATTTTTGTGTAATCAGAATTGTTATGGGTAAACCCTACCACAATCAAAATTCGAAACGTTCAAAGTATTGCTCGTTTTGAATTTTAGTCGTTCTGAAAATTAATCTTCCTGAATTTTTTAATCTCAATTTTTTTAATTCGTATTATTTTTTACTTAATTTTATCATTTGGGTCTTTACCGATTGTGAAGAACAGAACGGTGCTGTAAACCGCAATGGGAGTGTATTGCAATCTGGCTGCATCGATAGATTTTTCCGTGACTTCGGCAGCCGTTTGTTTCGCTTGAATCTCGTTCGACAAAACTTTCGACGAACTCAAAACAGCGATCGCCGTCTGATCTTCCAATATATTCTCGTCCGACTCTGACAGCACTTCGAGAATCTTGTCTTCGATTTCCTTCAACATTCTGCAACAATGAAGATTCAGACGAAATTAAATAATATTCATTTTAGTCTGCTTGTTTTTTTTTCGAATTTTTTTTTTTTTCGTTGACCATAACCAAGTCGATGTGAATAACAATAATTTTACTGAAGATGCAGCTGCATCGTACTTTTTATTCGCCGCTCCCTGAACGATAAGCTGATTTTTTTCCGCCTCGAGATCGGGTCTCTCTTTGGCGACGACAATGCCCAGCAGCTGATCTTCCAGACCCACCGGAGTTATCATGAAATTCAACAGGGTCACTTTCACCGCAATTTCCGGAAGATAGTGAGGATTTCGAAGCTTTGTCGTGATGTAGAACCTGCGAGAAAAAAACATTGATAACAATTGAGGATCATGATTTGAAAAAAAAAAGTTTGGTCCAGTAGTTTTGGAAAGTTTTGAGAAAGGGGGCAAATACTCTGCTTACGCATATTTTTCAGAATATCTTTTAATATATGCTATTTAAACTTATGAAAAACATACTTTAGTGTTCCACGTAAAAAGCCCTTCTAAATTATACCCCACACGATAAATAAAATAAACAAAAAAAGAATTCCAAGTTCCTAATTTGCCCCCTCTTTGGTTCTTGTATGAATATTTTTGAGTGTAAACCAGTGGAAGATATGTGGGTTAATAAGCTGTATTACTATGCCTAGTTTCAATTTTTCACGTCACGTGCTTTCTAAAAAAAAAAATCTTTCGAAAACACGAAACCCCCCAAAAAACAACCAAATAAATTTGGACAATGTTGTCGTGAGTTGGAATAAAGAAATGATGAACCTGAAATTTTCGTGATACTCGACAACGGAATCGCCGAGTTTGATGCACCACGAACCCCCGGATTTGAACGTCTGTTTGAGCAAAAGAGGTTCCAAAGCGGCATCAACGTCTTCACCGATGTTCTCCAGTAGAACCGGTTGTCCAAATTGCACGGCATTTTCCAAGATTCTCATGTAATCCATCTGATTGAGTCTGATCACATGAACATTAGCCGATTTTTCCATGTTCTTGATCCACTTGTTGGCCTGACCTTGGGGATCGATCATGAGAGGCCATCGACGGGATTTCACGACGATAATCGCGTTGTCAACGGAAAACAGATCACTCGGTAATCCGGCGATGTTCCAGGATCTCACGAGTACCGGATCACCGAGAACTTGGGTCAATTGAAAATCCTGAGTGCAAACGACGTCGAGATCGTTGCAAATTTTCAGCCAAGCGTCGAGTTGTCGTTGACGATAATTAGCGGTGAACACACCGAGATAAGCCACGAAACCCGAACCAACGATAATGTCACCGGTGAGTTTGTAATAACGTTCACCCAACATTTTCGCGGTTTCCGACCATCTGTTGTACTCTCCGCCCAAACCGCCGATTAGTTCTTCGGCTCGCAACAACTTTTGTTCGCAATAATCCACCTCGTCCGTCATCGTCTGGAAATCCGATCTTCGCTGAGCCAAAAGATCTTCCAAACGTTGAACGCGCTGTTGAACCTGTCGCAATTGTCCTCTCTTTATTTCCAGGGCCGACATGGCTTCGTCGTATTCGGATTCGGCTTTCATCAGAGCGATCTTCTTGGGTGCCACGACCTTGGCCACCACGTCGTACTCCGTCAGGGCGATCACCCATTTGCACAGACCCTCGCAAGCCGTCGATGCGTTGCGTATCTTGTCCGGATCGAAATTCGGATTGGTCAGTATGGTCGTGCGTATTTTCGTCATTATTTTTTCCGATATGTTGTCCTTGTCGAAATTCAACAATCCTTCGAGAAATTTCATGTCACCGAGCACCCGTAATGACGCTTTCCAATAATCGTCGATCATCTTTCCACCTTCGCTCTGGATTCTCTCGGGTTTCACGTCCTTTAATTATTTTGTCGAATTATTATTGATACGTTTTTATATCTATTTTTATTTCTATATATTATAGAGATCTTCATTAATTACAATTCTTTTTTTTCTTCGTACACAGTTTGAAATCAACGTAAAAGATGTGAATTTAATTTTTAGGTTTGTTTGGCTATTGTTAACTTTGGAAATTCTTCGGTGAAAATTTAAATGAATATTTTTCGATGTAAATTTGGGAATGAGTCCTGTGTATAAAAATCTTCAAGTGACATGAGTTTTAATTGATTCCATCGGAAATTAATGGCACCCCTCAACCTGCGAAAATCGGAACTTTGAAATGCCTAAATTGAAAGTTAGACTACCCCGAAGATACCCTGCAGGCTTGACCAAAATCTGTCCAGTCATTTACATTTGAAAAGGGAACAAATATACAGCCGGAAAATTGTTTTTTTTTTAAATATTAATTATGTTCCTATGCATTTTTATGGAATGACGATTAGTCTATCTGTTAGTCCAGGACACAATCTGTCCACCAAATTTGGTCCAAATCCGTTCAATCATTAAGACGTGATTGAATGTCACAAACGTCTAAACTTCTAAGCATCTTAGCATTGAAATTGATTAAATTTAGTCGATATTAAATTAGATTGTTATTTGAATTATTGTACGACGAGAGATTTAGATCCAATTTAACATTTTATATTTCGTTCTTAGGCTTACCTTCAATATGCAGACTGCTTCCATCACTAACTTAACTCCTGCCGGAGGGTTCTTCATCGTTTTGACGATCTGAATGTCCTGAGTGGTCAGTGTGTTCAGTGCAGCGTTCGCAGCATTCAAAATTGGCATCACCAGTTCCAAATCTGCGTTGCATTCCTGACGAATGTCTTCGGCTGCACCAGCTACAATCTAAATAATTTTTTTTCGTCCCGAATTATTATTATTATTATTATTATTATTATTATTATTATTATTATTATTATTATTATTATTATTATTATTATTATTATTATTATTATTATTATTATTATTATTATTATTATTATTATTATTATTATTATTATTATTATTATTTGGTAACACAAATTATTATGAACTTATGAAATATTTTTTTTTTTTTTGCAATTGGTGGAGAAAAAATTACCAGAGCCGCTTCTTCATCCTTCTTGACGACTTGTTCGATCGCCGAAGCTTCCGCAGTTTCACTCTCGACACTCGCGAGCATGCCCTCAACGTCTTTCGCGGCAACGATGAGCTTCGGTTGCAGAGCAACCAACATTTCTTGCATTTTCGCCACTTGTTTGTGAGTCGAGTCGAGTTTTTCCAAACCCGTTTCGTATCTGCGTTTACCCGCGATTATTTCCGATCGTTTTTTCGCCAATAGATCCTTGAACGTGTTTATCAGTTCCAGATACGACGTTGGCGTTACGTAATTGTGTCTAAAAACAATATATAAAAATATTCAAAATACTACATGAAAATAATGTATAAGAAAATCATTCTGATATATGAAAATAATATATAAGAAAATCATTGGCGTTAAACACACTCTTTAACTTTTTACAACACGTATCAACAACTATCTCATGTTGACAAAAGGTTCAATTTCTGTAAAAGTGTTTCCTGTCGTGTGACGATTTATGGAAATAATGGTTATTGCTGAATTTTTCATAAACCATTTTTGCTTAAGTGTCCGTTATAATTTTCATTGAAAGTACTAATTAGAAGCTCCATTCTAGAATTTTCTCCGTTTTTCTTGCATCAATAGTTTATGAATTAGATGGGGTCGGGGGTACGCTCTTATAACGACTTTGAAAGCAAATATCTCGTGACTGAAAGGTGAAAATCAAAAGGTCCTGGAACATTATTTGTGGCATTTTGGGAGACCTCTTTACTGACACCCCACTCGATGGGGTAAGTACGAAAAAAAATTGAGTACACTTCAATTTGTGTAAAGTGAATCATAAAAAAATATTTTTTTCAAAAATCTCATCATTTGGGTTTTTGGCTCATCAATCTTCGTCTGTATGCCTAATTTCATCTCAGTTGTTATATAAATGAGAAAATGGGAGGGCTGGGACTTACAAAACCCTAAAAATTATTATACGAAAAATAATAACAAAAAAATTTCCATCAACATTTCAGCTGTGAAAAAAAAATAATAATAATAACAATATTCAATAATAAATATAATAATAATCAATGATAAATGTAACAATAATGAAAATGACCTCTTGACCCGAGCGTAAAATTCCTTCGACAATTCCTGCGTCGACGTGTGAAAATATTGACACATCTCGATGCACGCGATTCTCTCGTTTTCCGGCATATCAATCTCACCGAGAAATTTCGTGGCTACAGCCTGTAGCGCATCTTCGGGCCACGGTTGTAGCCAATCGATGGTGCAACAATTAACGAGAGCCGGAAACTTTCGTATTCTCGTGCGAAACCCATCGCCGATGGGCGACATGGCAACGACAATGTGCAGCTGTTCGCGAACAATCTGAACGAAATAGTTGAACAGCGCAATGGGACTGCCATCGGTTTGCATGGATTTGTCACGTTGACGATCTATCTGTCGCATTTTTTCGCAAATTTCCGATTTTTCATCGGGACCGAACAAATTTGGCACCTCACCGGCGTTCATCAGATTGCTCATGTCCTCGAGAAACGATTCTTCTTTTATTTGCATGTCGGTGAATAAAAAACACGTGTGCAACTCGGACGATGCACTTTTTTTTAATATTATTTTGAGATCCTCGTGCCACTCGTAAACGCCATATTGTTTGGTTATTTCGGCTTGAAATATTTCGTAATCGGATATGTGAGATGCCAAACGTGTCAATGACTGTCGTCCCGAACCGCCCACGCCGACCAGGAGCGCGTGACTGCGCGGTTGCATCATTATTCGACAGATTTTCGACAGATGCTCGATGGCGAATCTGAACAGCACGAGATTCATGGGTTTTTTCGAGATCGAATTGTATTCGTTGAGATAATCTTCGACGATCAACGAAAGATTGTCCAGACTCTCGACTTCTCTGTAACGCTTGTGCTCGTCCAGGGGATGCTCGAAATCGCAGTAAACGAGATTTCTCAACTCGGTGTGGGTCACACGTATGCCCGAACGCTCGGCAAAATCACCGAACAACTCGTCCATGTCCTCGTTCATGCGTTCGCGAAGCGTTTTGCGAATCTGCTCGGACAGCCAGGCCGTGTCTCCCTCGTCGACCAAACGGTCGCCGTACACGCGCAACACCTCGTGGACCCACAATCTTTTCATACTTATCTGTAAACAACATTTTTTTTTCATTCGTTTATTGCTCGTGGGAATTAATTGAAATTTCGTGGAATATTTTATTCGTCTGATTTTCATTTAGCTTTGCGTTTTTCAGAATAGTTATTTTTTAAACATTTTTTCATGACGTCATAATTGGTTAATATTTACACGAACCAATCTTTTCATGCTTATCTGTGAATGGGAATTAATTGAAATTTTGTGGAATATTTTATTCGTCAAATTTTCATTTAGCTTTGTTTGTTCAGAATAGTTTTTTTTTTCTATTTTTTTATGACGTAATAATTGTGGTTAATATGTACATGAATCAATCTTTTCATACTGATCTGTGAACAAATTTTTTTTTATTTGTTTATTTTTCACGAACATGCGTTCGTAAAATTATTTTTCAACCCTATTCATGAAGCCCTTTTCGTTTGCTCTTTTTTGGGGTCAGGTCAACCCTATCTTTTCTAAATTTTTACATCAAATACAGTAAATACAGTTTCAAAAATCCGGAAAGAATGTACGCACCATGCCCAAACCTTCTATGTCATGATAAAATTATTAAATACGATATTCATAAATAAACTTTACCGATAATTGAACAAACACGTATAAAAAACATTTTAAACAAAAATAATATTTTACAACTTTCCAAAAAAAAAAAAAAAAATAACAACAAAATTTGTCGAACCAAATCTCAAAATCAAACTCAATAGTGAACCTTTGAATAAAAAAAATATTGTAGTATGTAATTTTTTTTTCGAAATAGCGACCGGTTAAAATTTTGGCCAGAGTCGAATCGACCCCCCTTTTCCATAAATCGTGTCAACCCAAAATTTTCAATTACCACATTGCTCATAGCTTCGGGAGTGGACAACAAAACTCCTTGAATGACCCGCGAAAAGTCCCGAAGATTGAATAGATAATGCGATTTCGCCGGGGTCGGCAAAAGATGTTTCAAGGTCGCCTTGTAAACATCCAAAGTCCCGAGAACGATATCGTCCACGCACGCGTCAAAATGATCGGAAAAACCGCGTGAATCGAGATGCCAACGCACGATCTTCCCGAAAATCGTTATCATGACATCGTCCTCGAATTCCGAAATCCCGAGAGTGAAGAAATGTCGTTTGAATCGGGGAGTAACGTCCTTGCCACTGGACGGTGGTCCCATGGCACAAATGAGTTGCACATCAACCAGACCAAAAGCCACGACGTCTTTGCGATCGTACCAGGTCCAATGATCGAGCCACTGTCTTAACAGTTCGATGGGCGGTTGAGCCCCGTATTCCTCCCTCGATGGCATCGACAAATCGTCCACGAAAACTATCCAATGCTTTCCAGGCGGTGCACCGTACAAACCCTTCCGTCTCTTATCCATTTTGCTCATTATCATGTCTTGCGTTTGATTAGCCGTTGTTTGTGCGGAAAAAGTTACGAACAAAGGTTTGAAGATTTGTGCGTTGTTGCGTTTCAACAAAAAATCCATTATGTAAACGGATTTTCCGGTACCCGTTGGACCGACCAGAAGTACCGGTTTTTCGTGACATATCAAATTTTTGAAAAGATTGAAATAACGAACTGTTTCGACGGTCGAAACGATTATTTGATTGACCGGCATGTCACGTGGAATTGCCGGTACATCTTTCAACTCATCGATCCAAGGTTTCCACTGGCCCTTGCCCGTGTTCACGTATTTGTAATCGTAAACCAGACCGTTGATCGGTATTGCAGTGATGTAAGGTTTTTTTGGATTTTCAATGTCGATCGGTAGATTAAAACGTTTTACGATTTCTTCGGAAATTTCACGTTCCATCAGACCACGAAATAAAACGCTGAACCACTCGCGATGGGTTATCATCAGTGTACCGCCCATTGACCAGATGCACGAGAAGAAAAACGTACCCTGCAAAAAATATTTTTATCGTTGAACGATTCATTTTTTTCCAAATGTGCATCTGCCTCAATAAAAAAAAAACATTCAACGCGTATTTTTTTTTTTTTTTTTTTTTTTTGTCGACTCGGAGAGTCTCGAACGTACCTCGACCTGCGCTCTCATGTCCAAGTCGGATATCGATTCGACGTACGCGTCGTTTTTGAAGTCATCGAGAAAACAGTCGTACAGATGCATCAACGATCTCGTGAGATTGGCATCGGGCATTATTATCATTTCCTGAAAATCTCAATCGTTAACGATCAGAGGGACAGAAACAAAAATTGTTGTTGTTGTTAATGTTGTTATTGTTTTTTTTTTGTGATTTAATTTATGAATTGTCAAGACCTTTGCACCGCATCGACGAATCAGATGCAACAGAGCCGGACAAAATCTCATGAACATGTCACGGAGATGATTTTTTATGTGATCCGTGAAACTCGGTGGCAGAGTGTTCATCCAGGAATCGAGAAGGGGAGCCCAACCGAGGGCCACAGGCTCCATGTAAATCATACCGCAACGTGATACAGTGGCTGGGGAAGCTACCTGGAGTATTGGAGTACAAATTAGTTTGAAGAAGAAAAAAAATAATTAATTATCACGATTGGGGCTCTGTCGTATTTTTATCATTCATAATAGATAATAATAATAAATTATATTATATCATATAAATGTTTGGATGATAATATTTTGTGCAATGAGAATTTATCGCCACGATTTCACCTCGGTCGTATTTTTATCAATCGAATAATAATAATAATAATAATAATGATAATGATAATGATAATGATAATAATAATAATAATATAAAAATACGATCGAGCCCCAATCGTGCTAATTATTCTCAGTATACCGTTAAAACAATTATAATAAATATATAAGTTATAATTATTATTATTATTATGCAATTACTTTAAGAATGTTTATCAATCAAATAATAATAATAATATAAAAATACGATTCAGACCCAATCGAGCCAATTATTCTAAGCACAATAAAAAAAATATATATTACATACATATCCATGTAATTATTTTCATAATAATAATAATAATAATAATAATAAAATACGATCGTGCTAATTATTCTTAGTATGAAGGTAAAACAATGATAATAAACATATTAATTATTATTATTATACTATTACTTTAAGAATTTTTATCGATCAAATAATAATAATAATATAAAAATACGAACAGACCCAATCATGTCAATTATTCTAAGCACAATTTAAAAAATATATATTACATACATATCTATGTAATTATTTCTATAATAATAATAATCATTATGCAATTACTTCAAGATCCATAGGTTCGAATATGAGATTGGTGGTAGGCGCAAGTTGTATTATTTCACCGGACATGAGGCACAATTTTTTATTATCATCCAACACGGTATTCATATTTTCGATCCATATGGCATCGACGGGACCGTCGAAAACAAGCCATTTCCGTTTGTCGTTATCCGAAGTGGCAAAAGCCCGATAACTCACGGCCAACACGCCGTCGCTCCATTCGTGCGAGGCCGGATCGAATTGACCGTACAGCTGGCCCATGGTGATCGATTTTGGATTGATCACCGTTATCTCGACCCCATGTTCGTCCATGAGTCCACGTTCCTCCAAAATTTTCAAAGCCCCGGCGAGCATGCGATAAGCCGTTGTTTTACCACCGAAAGGCAAACCCACGATCATAAATCCATGACGAACGATCATCATTTCGTAAATTTGTTGAATTTTTTCCATGAAAAATGGAGTGCATTGAATATTGGCTGCGGCACAGGCTTCCAAGGTGCAAGCGTTGAGATTCGTGTAATCGGGTTCCGGAAGAACAACACCGGGAAACAAATCCGACGCTATACCGTGAAACAACGGAAGATCGTGACTGAGAAATTTCGGAAGATTGACGTCCTTGATGCTGCGCAACATTAGAACATCTTCGGATTCTTCGGGATATTTGAGTTTGAGATTTCCAGCTGCTGTGAGAACGGATTTAACGGCTCTCATGCCGTAATCGTAGTGACACTGACTGGACAATTGTTCGGAACACAATTTGTAAGCTGTCACAATTTTCACGGCCAAAGGTCTGCCGTGATAAAAACCGAAAGAGTACAATGTGTTTTCGGATATTAGAGCGTAGTCCGGAACCATCATGGCTACCGATCGAAACAGAGCTTTGAGATTGTCCGGCAATTCGGATCTTCCGGCGTAACCGGGATTCATCGTGATAAAAACTGCGCAAGTGGGATTCAAATTTATCTCTGTGCCTTCGAACAGTAATTTTTCCGCAGCGGAATTTATTCCACGTTGAATGGTCAGAATTTGTTGGGCGACGACGGAGAGGACTTCGAGATCTATGCGATTGAATTCGTCGAAACAGGACCAAGCGCCGCAGGATGCGAGACCCTTGAAGAATTTTCCGAGTGCTATGTAGTCCAGACCGTCGGAACAGTTGAAGACTACGCATTGTTTGGCCACGGCTTTTGCGAGATCCTTTGTGGTTTCGGTTTTTCCGGTTCCTGCCGGACCTTCGGGGGCACCACCCAGATGAAGACTCAGTGCGCCGAAAAGGGTGCGGTAACAACGATCGGTCAATGGGGTTATCACCAGACGCGAAGAATTTCCGAGATACTCGTAACCGTAACGGAGATACGAATTTATCATGTAGGTCCACATGTTGTCGTTCTGGAAGAAGATTCGGAAATATGATTTATTTGAGGTAGTATCCTACAAACTGTAAGAGTCAAAGCAAGCCTAAGATATACTATCTCCTGATTAAGGCACGTAGTACTTTGATGTGGCAACGTCGCGTGTTATGATGTCGATTAGGGAGAGAGAGAGAGAAGATGGGAAACAAACGTGCAACGTTGCCATGTCCACTGGATCACGACCAACTCCTGATATAAACTGTATTTTCCCGATGTTCATTTGCTTATTATTATCATCACAGTCTCCTGATCTCTACCGTCAAGTGCCCAAAATGTTCTCTGAATATTCAACTTGCAGTTTAAGTGTTTTCATTGAAATGTGATGAGGACTTTTTGTATTCTATCAAATTGAGCGTGATTTTCCATAAGGCTACATGTTAAACGTGTGAAAATAAAAGTGTTGATATCTTTTTTCTCGCGCTCCGGAAAGCCATAAAAATTTAACTGAACCTTTTTCTTATCAATACCTATAATTCCACCGATATAAGATACTCTGATGTGAATGAGGGCCGCAATGAATATGTATTTAAAATACTTTTCGAACTAAACAATAATGAATTTTACCAAATTTATTAAATATTTGAATTCATTGTGAAATAATAATTTACGTTAATTGGAGATAACTATTACGAAAATGTCCAAATATTGATTTCTGCATAATAATTAATCATAATAAATTGTTTGAAAAAGTATTTAAAATACATTTTTATCGAATGGATGCTCATTTGTGGCCGCGACAAAGAGGGACGCCATTTTTCGATAATACATCCTTTATCTTATAATTGCAAAAAAAACTAGTGACGAATCGTGAAAAGAAATAAACACAAAAAATATTCAAACGCTACCTATTTGCATAAAAACAAAAAAAAACAATTATTTCCCCTAGTGGTGCACTACAATTACTCGTCTGAAACGTTCATTAATGATCTCGTTTTTCTTTCAGGTCGATATTCCCAGAAAAAGTTTTCAATGAATAATTCGGACAATACTAAAAAAAATTGTATCGATATCTTCATTCATCTCTCCAAGACATTATTTTTTACATTTTTATTTATTTTTGTTCCTGTCAAGGTGCCTTGTTGAAAATATTGTAGACTTTGAAATTTTGTATCAATCGATGACGAAAATCAGTAATAACTTATAAAATAATTGCCAATACTTTATTATGAATTTTTTCTATTGAACCAATCAAATCGTTTTACCTGCCAGTAGTATCTCAGCTGACAAAGCCACTTGAAATCCGTGTTATCAACGACTTGGTCCTTTACCAATTCCGTCAATACGTCCTTTCCATGAACGTCCAGTGTCACTAGAGCCTCTGCCAAAAAAATTAATCAAAGTACAAAAAAAAAAAACAAACAATTAATAAAAATATGAAATTACATTGTTATTGAGACTTTATTCAGGTGGAAACAATCCTGGAAACAAACCGAGAGTAATGCGATTCTGTTTGGACAGTTTGCCACGAATAATCTGTATGATGTCGTGCAACTCGGTCTGGCACTGGTCCAAGTATTCCCGTAGTCCATCGACTCCGCGTGGCATGGCTTCCTCGATCTGTTGAGTCCAGTACAATTGACCCACGCACAGTACCGTTTGTCCGGGCCACTCGAGTACCCAAGTTGTTCGCTCCTTGATGGGATACGCTTCCACAGCCAGATAAACCATTTGACGTATGCTCTTTCGCATATCGGCCTCCAACTCGAGAAGCCATTTTTCCACCTGTCCTCTCGCGGCTGCTGTGGATATCACGTCCACCAGGTCGACCTCCTCGCCCTCGGCCGACTTCATCTTCGTCACCTCCAGGTCCGAGTCGAATGCCAGCTTGGCTATGCCCTCGAAACATTTTTTCAGGTGAGGCTGAACACTGATTCACGAAAGAAAAATCAAAAAATACGATTCAAGGTCATTGCAATTTTTTGAAACGAGGATTTGGGTGGGGGTTGAAATTCAGAACGATCAATGTTCTCAACGACCAAAATTCAAAACGCGCAAAATGCTTCGAACGTACAAAATTGCGAACGTCTACCGATTGGGCGGTTTCACACATTGCCCGACTTTCAAGCTCTTCCACGGGTAAACTATCAATGTTAGATACATGCCGTCAGGGACTTTTTTGTAGGAAATTGAATTCTCTACAACATTGTTCATGTGTGCTTTTGGTCTATATAGCGTTGTTTAGCCAGCGTTCGCCCGGCAAGATAAAAATGCATTGATTTCATAATGTTTCAATGGTTTTCTTGCAGCAATTCAAAGAGTTACACATCCTTGAAATTTTGATGGGGTTGCCAAGGTCATTTGAAAGATTCTGACGCTAATTGGACACTTTGGTAGTTCTGAACATTGGTCGTTCCGAAAATCGACCCCTATCCAAGAATTTTTTTTTTTTTTTTTTTTTTTTTCAAAATTGTGTCAATATGATTTACCGTGTAGGATCCTTCGTTTCCGAGAGTATCTCCAACAATTCGTCATTCGACAAAAAGAAGAATCGAGGAAAGTAGAGTCTCTTCTTTTCCAAATAATCGTTCAGACCTTTTTGTATGAGTTCCAGAAGTCCCATGCTCTTCTTCAGCCTCTCGAGCATCTTGTCGATCACCACAACGGACATGACTCTCGGATCCGAGTGAACCGTCTTCATGATGTCCCGCCAAGTTTTGTCGACGGCGCTGAAACGTCTGCCCTCGTCGGGCATCTGTTGCTGAATATCCGGTGATGTGAAAATCGGTTCCAAATACATCCAAGTGCCTTGAACCTTCAGCCACTGATCCAAAATATCCTGCAGGAGATGAAGCTTGGTCTCCCATTTCCTGACAGCAGGACATCAGGTCTTTGACATTGTTGCGAATCCAAAATATAAAAAAAAGTGCAAACCGATTGAAAAATGAACTTACAGTATTTGACCTTCAAAGGGTTTGATGTAGGGGGAATTTTTCATGGTCATGGCTTTGGTTATGTGATCGTCGAGCATGACTTGTATGTCATCGACTCCAGCGACCACGAAGGTTCCCGTGTCCTTGTAGTCGTTGACGGTGAAGGTCATGTGGATCCAATCCTTCTGCATCTTTTCCATATTTTTTTCCAACGTGCTTTCCTTGGTAGCGGCTTCGGAAATGCCTTCGAAACGATCTATGTAACCGTCCAAACCCATTTCCAAAATTTTTCCCAAAGTCATGTCGGCATCGATTTTAATCGTGAAACCAACGACTTCGGAAATTTGTTCCCAATGTCGTTGCTTCATTCCCGGATTGCCGAGTGTCGCGACAACGGACATGTGATCCTTGAAGTCTTCGATCTTTTCGCGAACCTTGCCGGCCAATTCACGGGGAATCGATTCGACGAATGTTTTTTCGAGCTTGAAGAGCGTTCTGTAGGCGACGCTCACGTCGTTGTCGATGTCTTCGGGATCGTGAGCACCGATCATCGACGTTGTCCATTTTTCGTGCTTGCCGAGAAACTCGCAAGTCGCGTCGAACAACTTTTTGAAGGGATTCAAACGATCGGCTATTTTTTTACGCAGAGGATATTGCGTCGTTTCCCAACCGAACGAAGTTTCTTCCTCGTTGAATCTTTCAATCTTTTCCATGGCCGCGATGAGCTTGTTCTCGAGATTTTGGGCACGTTTTTGGTAACGAAAAACTTCGGCGATGTCGCCCCAGTTTTGTAACTCTTCCACCTGTCTCGCGTATGAGTCCAACTCTTCTTCGAACTTTTGATATCTTCCTGCGACAAAAAAAATCAAATTACGATAATTGACAATGTTGTTGATTTTTCGTTTTTTTCTTTCTTTTTTTCGATTGAATTATTTGTTTGTTTTCATTGCCTCTGAGAGCATCTTGAAATTCTTGGGTCTTGGATTCGACGATGTGTCTATGGTCTTCCAAAATTTTAGGCATCCTGTGATACCACTGAAAGGCCGTGTTGTTGATCTTGATCTCGGCATCGGTGAGCAACCAATATTCGTACAGGAAGCTGACGCTCCCGAGAATCTGTTGGAGCCTCGTCTCCAGGACCTTGAGGTCAACGTCTTCGGCCGTTTTCATGAATTCAATGAGATCCATCAGGGCTGCCGTGTTCTGCGGTTGGCTCAGAGCCTTGTCGGCAATGGCTTGGTACTCATCGCCGGTGCTTGAAAAACCAAGAAACAAAAATGGATAGGATTTCGTAGCCATGCCCACTAACATTCTCCTTAAGGTAGTATCCTACAAACCGTGAGAGTCAAAGCAAGCCTAAGATATATCATCTCCTGATTGAGGTTCGTAGTACTTTGATGTGGCAACGTCGCGTGTTATGATGTCGATCAGAGAGAGAGAGAGAGAGAGAGAGAGAGAGAGAGAGAGAAGATGGGAAACAAACGCGCAACGTTGCCATGTCTACTGGATCACGACCAACTCCTCATATAAACTGCATTTTCCCGATGTTTATTTGCTTATTATTATCATCACAGTCTCCTGATATCTACTTTCAAGTGCCCAAAATGTTCTTTGAATATTCAACTTGCAGCTCAAGTGTTTTTATTAAAATCTGACGAGGACTTTTTGTATTATATCAAATTGAGCGTGATTTTCCATAAGGCTCCATGTTAAACGTGTGAAAATAAAAGTGGTGATATATTTTTTCTCGCGCTCCGGAAAGCCATAAAAATTTAACTGAACCTTTTTCTTATCAATACCTATAAGTATGCCAAGTTTCATGAAAATCTGACGAGGAACTCTCTTATGGAGGGTACCCTCAATAGGTATATAAATGAGAGAATGGGGGAGCTGTGACGTACAGACCAATGGACAGACCGAACCCATATTGGCTACGGAAACCCACACGGAACTAAAAACGCCTAAGAAACCATACGGAACAATGCCTTAGTCAGCGTATATGTTTATGATTTTTTTTTTCTTTTCACTGACGATGTACTTACGACTTCGCTTTCGTCTGATAGTCAGTTATCAAATAATCGATCAATGACTTTTTGCAGCACTCGATCGCCTCGACGATCCCGTCGATGAAGCCTCGAAGATTTATCTCGAACAATCCGGCAAACACGGTCTTGTCAATCTCCATGAAAATTTTACCAGCCTGATCGTGATAATACGCAATCGTTTCCTGATAATCCCCAATCGTCTTCGTACTGTCCGACAAAAATGTCTTCACTCTGTCAAGTTCTTCGTCGTTGTAAAATCTCGCGTACCTGTGAACGTCCATTTTTTATGCGGGAATACAAAATTCGTTCCCGAATTACAAAATTATTGAAAAAAAAAACATGCATACGATCGCAGCTCGTCCATTATTCTCTCTGGTTCGCATTTTTGAAATTCCAGCAGATCGTTGATGTTCTTCTTGTAGTTTTCGATCGTCGTCCTCGATATCTTTGGCTGTAAATTTAATTGATTAATTTTTTTTTTTAACTTCAAACAAATAAAAAAGGGTACAGAAAGGTAACAGAAATTAATTTCTGAAATATTTTTGTTTAATTTTATCAATTTTATTTTCGATGACCTTCAAAACTCCCCGTGGTCCGGACCAATCGAGATAGAGTTGTGTCTCCAATCTGTCGAAACCCGCGACTGCCTCGACCGCGGCGTCCAGGATGCTGCATATTACGTCCTTGAAATATTTGATCGGCGGATCGTAAGCGAGATCCTTGGCTTTGACGATTACGTTCAATTTGAAACCACGATTCGAGTACCGATCCATCACGTATTCCATCAGATCGTGCAACGTGTAGCTGCAGATGGCCAACAATTGAGCCTCCATTGTCGTGCTAGCGCAATTGAAGAATCTTTTGAATCGTTTTCTCAGCAATGGACTGGGCACCACGTTCTTCCGATTATTCTGTGTCGTCACAACAACAAAAAAGCAACAAAAAAACAAAATATCCCATCTATCCTCTAAATTGTATTCGTAACAAATTAATTTAAACTCCAGAAACGAAAAGCTTACTATAATATTTATTTATTTTGAAAAAAAAGCAAGGAACAAAAAAATGCACAGCATCGGTAATTGCAAAAAAATAACAAAAATTACCACGAGAAATATATTTTGTATATTTCCGAACCAACGTGTCTTCAGAATTTCTCTGCTGGATTGTATCTGATTAAATATTGTATTTTGAAAGTCGGACAAGTCCCAACTATCGTCCCGGGCTCGTATCTCGTCGAGATCGATCAGCCGGAAGGACCTGTGATCGAAATACGCGAATAAAATCTTTGATCTTTGATTTATTTGGAGGGGGGGTGAAGTCGATCGAACATACCGCCAATCGCGTATCCAATGTTCCAGAGTCAGTCTCATGCAAGGATTCATAAGGTACAGACTGTCGGCCAGATTGGCTCGGTTTTTGTCGTAACTCTTCGTGGAATCGTCGGAAAAACTTTCGCCCTTGAATCGGTCATTGTTCGTCATGTCCTAATAACAATCTAGAATTATTGTTGACGTTGATTGATGGCTAAAATGAAAAATCTTCTCCAGCAAAAATGAAAATTCAATAAAATTATAAAAAAAACTTCATCGAATAATAAAATTATCAAAAACCTTCATCAAACAATAAGATTATCAGAGGTATTCGTAAAATTAAAAAAATTATCAAAAACATCAATCGAATAATAGAATTATTAAAAACCTTCGTCAGATAATAAGATTATCAAAAGTTTTCATGAAATAATAAAATGATCAGAAGCATTCATCGAATAATAAAATTATTGAAAACCTTCGTCAAATAATGAGATTATCAAAAGTTTTCAAGAAACAATAAAATGATCAGAAGCATCCATCGAATAATAAAATTATGAAAAAAACATTCATCAGATAATATCACCAAAAGATAATCATTGAATATCTATTTTCCTGCAAGAGACATGATTAATAATAATCATTAATTCGTTTTATCACGAATAAAAAAAAAACCAACTTCGTCGCCATTACGATCGTCGTACGGATCGTTCAATACAAATTCAACAATGGATTTTTTAATCCCGACGATAAAATCGTCGCTGACTTCTTTGATCAACAATTCCACGTAATCTGTGAATCTTCGCAAAAGACATTGAGGAATCAAATCCATGATTCTCGTCAAAGTTTCCGGGTCAATCGCATTAACGTGAACAGTATCAATTCCATTTCTTATGTAATTGAAATATCTGTTGACATCACGATCGTTTTTCATATCAACGTCCCCACCGGACACTTCCGGTTTTACCACGAGACCGACGATGTAACGTCGAAATTTATTGTTTCGCAAACGTTTTCCGGTGTAAGAATTTTCACGAAAATGTTTATTTCTCTGTCGCACGATCGTCGAACTGTCGAATTTTTGTCGAAATCGTTTGCACGCTGAAACGTCCATCAGGTTATCCGGAAGTGCGAAAAGTGGTTCGACCTTGACGTCCATCATAGGGGTCAAGGTCGTCGATGGCCTTTTTCCCGATTTTTCGGGCTCGCGATAATTCTTCGAACATTTTTTTTCCATATTTGGGTCAATTGTGTGGATCGCGATTGAACGAACGGTGCATATTGACTTTTTCAATCTCGTCGACCGATTGTATTATCATGGGAGTCGTGCCCGCACGGTCGACTGGGGTCAGTTGCGGTTGACGGTTCGCTTCCGATTCTCAAAGTCCTCACGCCACGGTACGGATCACGCAATTCTTACTTTTCGCGTTTTTTTTTTTCACGTTGTCCAAGACAGTGTCGATAAGATTTTTTTATACCTGTTATTTTTGTTTTTCAACATCAATCGACAAATTTTCGAGACTGTTGACAATTATTCATTCGCACGGACAAACTTTACCGGCTTGCGAAATAATCTAAGCGTTTATATTGTGCAAGCAAAAGTGCACAATTGACTGCAGTATCCAGGCAACGTATTTGATCGATTGACAATTAAATATGTGGAAAATTGTGATTTTCCGATCGTCCACGTCTATTTTTCTACGACAAATTGATTTTCCGAGTGATTTTCCGATGAGGGTTTTTTTTCCGTAATTTTTTGCCGGGCATAACCTCCACGATCCAATGTATAACCTATAAATTTTTGTACTTTCGGTTGTGCAGATGATATCCAGAGGGTTTCATCGATTCGTTCACACGAATAGCGTCCTTTGGCAGGCTTCCAGCAAATCATTGCTGGCCAAGTTGCGTAAGAAGACGGGATTTACGTTTTCCAACTGCAAAAAGGCGTTGGAACTGCACGAGAATGATTTTGGAAAGGTACGCCGTGTTTGGGGTTACATAATTCCAGCGATGCGGTTTCGAACAGTCGAGACGGACTGGTTTATCTTTGAGACAGCTTCGAACCCGGCATCGACAGTTTCAATTTTATGGGTTTATTGAATTTCAGGCCGAGTCGTGGCTCAAGGAACAGGCTCAGTCGCTCGGGTGGTCCAAAGCGGCGAAGCTACAAGGCCGAACCATCGCTCAGGGCTTGGTCGCCGTCATAGTGGACAAAAATCATGGAGCGCTCGTGGAAATCAATTGCGAAACTGATTTCGTCGCTCGTAACAAGCAATTTCACGGACTAGCCGAAACTGTGATAGCTGCGGTTTTGAAACGAGCCACCGAAATTCCTGCGACCGAATTGATAAACAGAAGCGTATTGGACGGCGAAGCAGTGAAACTTTTGTCGGCGCCGGATGGCAAATCGCTGGGCGATCATTCCGCCCTGACCATTGGAAGCGTGGGCGAGAACATCGGTGTCAGACGCGCTCTGTGCGTGAGCGTTCATCCGGATATCACGCTCGCAGGTTGCACGCATCCTGCACCGGTTAATCCGTTGCCCGCTTCCTTTGGAAAGTACGGTGCTATTCTCGCTTTCAAATCGGCCAGCAACGACGAGCTGCTCGGCACTCAACTGTGTCAGCATATTATCGGTTAGCACGACCAGCATAATTCATTTTATCATCGTTCCTCTTTTTTTTTTTTCATCTTGCTTCGTCATGGAGTAAGCTATGTTGTGGAGAAAATTTTTTTCTTTCAAGATCTTCATGTCACCATGTGCAGAATGTAGCAAAACGTCGGTAAAACGCATTTGGGAAAAATGTCCGCTTGTGTGTGTCTGATAACCTCGAAAAATGAACTTTTATAGTCCGAGAACGGTTTCAACTACAGCCCCAAAATTTTGCAGTCATTCACAGCTCGATAATTCCTTCATTGACTATAATTTTCGTCATGATTCACCCGTGATTACGTATCACATTTGTCGGATATCGGTGAAACGGTTCGGGTTTGACAAAAATTCAAGTTTTTCAATTTCGAACTTCTGCCGATTCGAAAAGATTTGATTCGCCACAATCAATCTCACCGGTTCACACAAATTACCTATTAGGGTTGTTTGGTATTAAATTTGGTCGGAATCCACGTTACACGTTTAAATTTGAAGAAAAATTCGAAATTTTATACACCCACTGATAAATATAAAAATATCAAAACAAAGCTGCAAGTTGAAACTTGCAATTTGCTTCCTCTAAATGAGGAAGCTAAAGACTATAAAGAAAAGGAAATGCTTCCTAATTAATAGATTTCGTGCACTACCTACGATTTAGAAGAAGCAAATTGCTTCAACCTTTCCAATGCTTAGAGAAAGCAAGAGTTTCAAATTTTTCGATGGTTCATCAATTTATTCTGTCTGCAATAATGATTCATTCATTCATCAATCAGTCTATTCGATGGAATAATAATTTTTTTCTTTTGGCAAATATTCAGGAATGAACCCAACGAAAGTCGGACATCCGGACTTCGACAAACCAGCGGCGAATGCCGACGACGAAACGGCAATGATCTATCAGGAATATCTGTTGGATCCGAGTTTGACGGTGCAACAAGTTTTGCTGGACTCGCAAGCCGAAATATTGGATTTCGCACGTTTCGAGGTGGGCGAGAACATCGAGCTCGGACACGCGCTCGAAAGCGTCGAGACTTGTGGATACATCCGCCAAAAAAATTTTATCCCCACGGGAAAAGTCTCATTCCATCGTTATGAAATGTTATGAAATGAAATAATCCCCCGTGTTTCACGTTGCAAAATGCCATAGGCGAAATGAAAAAAAAAACCACACACATAAAATTGTATCTCAGTCATTGTAAATAAACGAAAAAAAAAACAATAACAAAAAAATTAAATAAAATAAAAGAGAAACCACAGTCGTGAACGTTAACAACGATCATAGTTTTTATTTTTCAAGATCTCGCATCGTCTCAAAATGATACCAAAACATCAAAAGACGAAAAAATAATTCGAATCCGTCGATTTAATTGAATGATGTCAAAGCTCTGCGAGTTCCTTTCGTTCGGTTTTCGGTGGACACATCATCGGCGAAGTTTTCGCGGATTCGCTCATTCTTCGGCGTGCCAAACGTACCGATTTCCAAAGCCACATTCGAGAATCCTTTTTCCAGTAGCGAGCTATGTCCTCCGGATCGTGTTGAATACCCTGTCAACATAAAGCAAAAATATTCTTCCGTCGCCAAAGGTAGAAAAAATCCAAAATCATTACAGCGGCCAAAGCAAACTAACACAATTATAAAAAAAAACAATTAAATTAAAACATTGCAAAGTTTAAATTTTAAAAAATTGTTTTGGCATGAGTGACGATTTTTCGATCGAGAGATGAAAAATTCAATTTTTCGCGTTGTCACCTGATAATTTAGTATTTCCGGTCCCTGCACGACCAGTCGCATCGACGATATTTCTCGGCTCTTTATTCCCCTCAAAGGCTCATCGGTCTCCGCGCAATTCGGACATTCGCACGTTTGAGTTCCACGATCGTCGAATGGCGAATCCAGTTCTTCGTTGAAATCCTCAGAACCTCCCAATCGGAGACTGTCAAACACCGAGGCGAAATTTCTCGACTCTCTCGCTTCGCACAGTTCTATCTGCTCGTGAAAATCATGAAAAAATAGAAAAATTTTGCGTCGTAGAATTTTTTTTATTTTTAGAGTTTCGTAGCAAACTCATGACAATATTTTTTTTTTTTTTTTTTTTTTTTTTTTTGTCGTCTTGTTGCACTCATTTATGTCGCTCACCTCACTTTCCTCGAACACGTCGCAGCCCCCGAGGTTGAATATACTCGCGTCGCTTCTGGATTTCGCCAAAAGTCTGTTCTCGTCCAAATGCAAGTCATCGACTGGCCAAAAACATTTTAAAAAATTAAAAAAGAAAAAAAAAGATAAACAAATAAAAAAAGTTGGTTGGTTGATCATCATCGAAAGCTATTATCCCTCGAATAATAATAAATTATCGCTCGACTAGTCGGATTCACGAAAAACGAAAGAAAAAAAGATAAATAAATCAAAAAAGGTGGTTGGTCGATTATCATCGAAAGCCATTATCCTCCGAATGATAATAATAAATTACCGCTCGAGTAGTCCGATTCACGATTTCGCCAATTCATCAGGTCATCCTGATCCTTCGTCAAGCCTGTAACGAACCTTATACCTCTCTTCTTCCTTTCGTTATTTATGTCTGTCAGTCAAAATCATCAGCTGTCATTTGCAAACGACAGCTCGGATGTGCGTCGACGTTACCAAAGCGCTCGCTATTTTTTTTTTTTTTTATTCTTCATTGTCACAATCATGTAGGATGTGTGTATAAAATATTCCAAGTCTATGTGTGTGCGTGTGTGTGTTTAAAACCGAAAGGAAAAAAAAATCATCCTGTTCATCAGGGTCGATGATTTAATTCATAAATATTGATTCCACATTTAATTACCGAAAATTATAACAAAAGATCCAAGCGCGAAATAATCATTATTTTTTTTTCATGAAAACCTTCACAAAACTACTTGTACGTGGTTCATCGTCTTCCGTTCAATCTCACCCCTCGTGATGACCTAAAACTGTCTTCAGGGTATCGTTTCCACGCCCACTTCCCCCATCGCCCACAAACAAGCCCGCGAAGCCATGAATTCATGAAAACCTGCACAAACACACGAAACAACAAGCCTATAACTTCCACGGAAGAAATTAATGGCGTAACAATTTCCTGGAGAAAATGAAGATAATTTATGTGTGTGTGTGTTCGTGTTCTTGTTCCCTCTTCATCATCATCGTTCACGCATCCTACGATGAGTACGATGGAATTTGTAGCTTCACGCACACGTGTGGGTCACTCGTCCACGACGAATCGACAATTATCATCGTTTCTTCTTCTTCTTCTCTCCCTCTCTCTCTCTCTATCTCTTTCTCTATCGTTCGCCATGTTGGTGACTGTCGGATGGTTATTCGTTTTGTCAATTGTAACGACGCGGACGTGAGCGAGCAGGTGGTTTGGATAACTCGTCGGTATAATAAACGTCGGTTCGTTCGTTCGTTCACCGTTTCATGCACACAAACACGCACACACACACAGGCGAACAGGAAAAACCTGCGTGTGTCGGTGTGATCGGTGTGATGGTCGGGCGGCGTGGCTTCTCTTCTGCCTGGTGCACACGGTTGGTTCTCTCGATTTGCGGGGCCTCTGTTTGCATGTGTGTGTGTATGTGTGAGTGTGTAAGAGCCACGGGTATATTCATGAGGTGCCCCGTTGGTCACGGGTGGCCGCACCGAGTTCCGGGCCCGCTTCCGGACGAGAGGCCCTGCTCCTACGAGCCGGCACGGCTATGGTTTCTTTTTTTCTTCTTCTTTTTATTCTTTTTTTTTCGCCAGCCAGGAATAACGTGTCAGTTGCTCGTGGAACAGTTAGCCTCGCGGTGTTACATCGCACCGTTGTCTTATTGCGTTTGAATCGTTTGATAAAACGTCCTGCTTCGAGGCGGCCCCGTCTTCAGGATCTTTCGGTTTCGTTCGAATATTTGTTGAGAAACGTCAAATGTCGAAGTGATATACTTGGGAATCAAACGTCGGTGCGGTGCTGCGAGAATAAAAACTTGGACAATGGGATTCTCTAAGCGAGTGAGTGTGATTGAAGAAAACAAAAAGAGATTGTTATATTAATGAATTTTTGTGTTGAATGATTTTTTTATTGCGTTGTGGTGTTATTTTTTTTTTTTTTTTGAGGGTTTGTTGTTGAATTGGGGGAGGAAAGTATTTTTGATATTTTTTGGGGGGATATGGGAGAAATATTTGGTCGAACTTCGATGAAAGGGGGATGTCATTATCATTATCTTCTTCTTCTTCTTCTTCTTTTGCTTTCTCGCCACCTTCGTCGTGAAACTTTTTCCCCCTGAATCGGGTCAAACATTGTCCGAGGGTGCCAGGATGTGTCGTCGTGACGATTTTATTGTACGAACGAGTGGGTGTGAGAGAAAAATAATAGATTATTATATGAATAACTTGTTGTGTTGAATGATTTTTCGATTGCGTTGTGGTGTTATTATTTTTTTTTTTAAGGGTTTGTCGTTGAATTGGGGGAGGAAACTATTTTTGATATTTTTCGGGGGGATGGAAGAAAAATCGTTATTTGGTCGATCTTCGGTGAGAGAGGGGTTGTCATTGTCATTATCATCGTCTTCTTCTAGAAGAAGAATTAGAAGAAGAATTAGAATCCTTCTTCTTCTTCTTTTCCTTTCTTGCTCCACCTTCGCCGTGAAACTTTTTTCCCCCCCGGATCGGATAAAACATTGTCCGGAAGTGCCAGGACGGTGTCGTCACGATTCGATTCTACGAACGAGTGAGAGTGTGATTGGGAAAAACAATTATCGTGGCTAATTTTAAAAAAATGATCGACGTCTCCTGTAAAGTGAAAATTTTCTCGTGTCTTGCTATTATTTCATTGATGATTATCCCCCGAGTCGAAATTTTCACCTTTATCTCAACTTATTTTCAACATCAATTTTAGGACGAAGGAGGTTGAAAGTAGGATGAAGTTATGAGCAATTATTTACGTGCGATTTAATTTTATTTCACTGTAAAAACCTGTAGCTATTTCCCATGTCATTTGTCAAGCTTGGAAAGCAAAACGAAGGTGAAATAACGAACGAAAAATGTTTACCTTCATTCGCAAGATGAAACAAAGGTGAAACAACCGAACAAAAAAATATCATCCACACTCGGAAGGTAAATCAAAGATTTAAAAAAAAATATTCGACACCCCATTGCCGTTGAAACGAAGGTGAAAAAATATTTCAAACTCACTTTTACCCTCCAATTTGGACTTGTGAGGTGAAATAATTTGAAATGCGAGGTGAGAAAATTTCGACTCGGGTAGTCACACGAAACAGCCTCATCTCCATCATGCGCATCCGTACTTTCGCGATGATGAATTAGAATTTAAAAAAAAAAAAAAAAAAAACAATTCTATCGCGTTGTAAAAGTGTGTCGGTAGGTAAAAGCGTAGCGCGTTATCGTTGTTCCACCTCGAGTTCTTCGCTACTATATGAATAACACACATACACATGCACAATCACACACATACACACACACATGCCGGACGTTTCGATGGTGAACGTACGGGTGAAGATGATTGTACCGCTTCGGTCCCGGACGAGAGCGTGTCTCGACGTTGAGGATCGCAATATGCAGTACACGCTGCATTCAGTTATGCATATATGAGTGTTGTTACGGGTAATGATAGTTACCGGTGTGTTCTGACCCGATGTTACAGCGTTGCAAATCTATATATATATATACTTATACTGTGTGGATATATGCATGCCACGGGTTTGTCTTCGTTAGTTGCGGTGCGATCCTCCGTGAGAGGATCTTATTATAATAACGGTTTCGGATTTTCACATACGCTCTAGTTTTCAGCGGGCAACTACAGACGTCGGACGTCATTCGATCATCGACTTCGATTCATTATAAATATTGCGTGTGTGTGTGTGTGTGTGTGTGTTTTGATATAAATGAAAAGAATTCAATAAAGTAGGGTCTTCTCGCTGTCAAACCGAAGAGAAAAAAATCATCCTACGAAATTACATCTACAACAAGGTTGATTTGTCGAAGCACGAAAAAACATCGTATAACGAAAATACTATAAAAATATTTAATTCTCATCGCTTCTTCAGTTGTTGTTTTTTTTTCGTTTTTGGTTTGTACGTAAAGTAATTTGATAGGCCGGGGGGTGGGATTGACTGTATTTGGTGTCTGACGATTTTTGCGAACGTTTCATCGACGAACATCAGAGCGCTGGGTATCTTGTGGAGCGACGTGGATATCTCGGTTTGCGAAGCTGTCAAGGCTTTGCCGAAAACCGAGATGATCTACGAAATTTTCGGACAGGTAGTCTCAACCCATCGTCCATCTTTAATTTTTATTTTCTTCTTTTCTTCTTCTTCTTCTTCTTCTTTTTTTTTTGTTCTCTTATCTTTGAATGTGGGAAGGCAGGTGCGCGCGCATGCGGGGCGCGTGCTCATTATCGTTTTGAAAACAAACGGTCGTGTTGGTGGATTGTGGGTTTGATAAGTTTTCCAATCGGATCAAGGCCAACTCTTGAATTAGTCGATCTTGAATGTGTTTTTTCCGTCGTTTTGTGTTTTCTGTTTTTTTTTATTGCAATTTTTTTTTCGACAGGACGATAGGAGCTCATGTTCCGACGACTCTGGCAGCGATGTATTCAGAAGCGTGCCGAAGAATCGCACCGTCTTTCTCGTTTGGAAAATCGAGGCAAGTGATATATATATATATCCATAGATATTAAAAAAAAAATTTATTCCGATTCCTGAAACGTTTGTTTTTTTTTTGCACGTCATTCCTGAAAAAGGGATTAAGATCGACCCTGCATTTACAAAATTTCTATTGTTAATATGGTAAAAGGATTGTTAGCAATTTTGCTTTGGTGTCGAAGTTGTTCATTTCGTTGTTCCATTAATCAATGAAGCAAAATTAATGAAGAAGAGTTTGGAAAATCTGAAAAAAATTCATGCAGCATTCTCAAACTTTCGGGTTCATGGAAAAAATCATAAAATATGATATTCATGAATAAACTTTAGCAATAATTAAACAAACTCGTGAAAAAATATCTTTAGAAAAATAAAATAAAAAAATTCACAACTCTACGAAGAAAGAACAAAATTTGATGGGCCCAATTTGGGCCAAATGGGTTTTTGAACTCAAGTTTTCTTTCAAGAAACAAAATACATATACATATTTCTTAATGGCTAACGGTTAGAATGTTGGCCCCCTTTTACAAAATCAGATTGAAATAAACAAAATAAAAATGAATAAATAAATTGAATTTCTTTTCACGACGATTATTATTATTTTTATTTTCTTATTTTTCAGGGTTTGCGAGCGATCAGCGTGTCGAGAAACAAAATGGGTTATTTTCTATCGGAATCGGCTTACATAATCTACGCGGTGTCTTCGAAAGACGGATCGTTACCGTATCCCGGATTACCGGTAATCAACGATAATAATTCCCCCTCGCCACGCATCGTCGATCTCAAAATTAACCATCGGTTAATCATGTTTTCGTCTTCTCAAGCCCATTTTCATTCCTGACAATAAATTTTTCCATCATCGATTTCAGACAAAAGACGTGAAACCGAACAACGCGATACGCGCGATACATTTCTGGATCGGTTCGTCGTGCGACTCGACGATTTCCGGTGCGGCTGCTCTGCGAGCCGCCGAATTAGATTCTCAAGTATCAGCCACAATATTGTCCCGAGAATCGGAGGGTCGCGAGAGTCCTCGTCTACTGTCTTATTTCCGTCGTGAATTCGTCATCGAACGTCATCACTACGAAAGACCGGATTGTACCCTTCACAAGGTCACCGGTTTGTCCATGCCCGTTATCACCGAATTGCATGGAATTTGTTGGCAAAATTTTACATCACGCGACGTTATAATGTTGGACACGCAATCGCGTGGTGTAATATTTTTGTGGTTGGGTTCGTCTTCGGATCCTTTGCACAAACGTCATGCCGCTAGTGTTCTTCAAGGTCGCAAGATGAACAACAACGCTCGTGTGGTCGTGCTTGACGACGGTTACGAGCAAACTTTCGTACGCGAAGAGGACAGAAAATTGTTCGAATTATTTTTGGATCCTGGGAGAAGATCGGTTATGCCGGAAGTACGAAGAACCGGATGGTCACCCAGTCCCATCAAGCTCTATCGTTGCAGCGAACAATCGGGCAAGTACAAAGTCGCGGAATTGAAATCCGGACCGATATTGCGCACGGATTTGGCTTCGGGATCGGTTTTTTTGTTGGATCGCGGTGAGGCCGGAGTCTGGGCTTGGGTCGGACGCGATGTCAATGCTCGTGAACAATTGGAAGCCGTGAGAAACGCGAGAGGGTTCGTGAAGAAAAAGGGTTACAGCGTCAGCGTGCCCGTGGCTCGAGCCATCGAGAGTGAAGAACCTGGGGAGTTGAAGGCGTTGCTGAAGAGTTGGGATTCGACGAGGAGTCGACCGCTCACGTTGCCACCGAATTTCGAACCGGATTACATGAGCGAGAGACCGCGAATGGCCGCCGAGTGTCAACTCGTGGATGATGGCGCGGGCGAGAAGACACTTTGGAAGGTCGCGGGCAAGGATGGGATGACGGAGATCGAAGATCGTGGCATTTATTATGCCGGTGTTTGCTACGTCATGTGTTACAAGTACGGATACGGTCGGAGACGAAGATCGATCGTAGGTTTCCGGTTAAATTTTTACATTTAACACATATATGAGGCATTTCACATCACTTCAGTCAGTAAAAAAATGTTCCACAAATAATTTTAGAAAGTTATTTTATTAAAATATTACCGAGTGCCGGATTTAAAAAAATCTTTTTGACGGTTTTATCGTTGATTAACGTTGTTTTATTTTTCCATTCAAATGGATGTAGCTTTGGCAGGATTTGACGTATTTACATTTGTGAGAAACCGAAATGTGCGTCTTTTTATGGCCTTCCGGAAAAAAATTAATTTAGATTTTATTGAGAAAAAAAAAATGCGAAAATATTTTTTTTCTCAAAAAATGCACCTGTTATTTCAGTTTTCAAAATTTCCAGAAATTCTGAATACTAATCGGTAATCGGTAATACGTGATTTTACCGATTTTATTAATAGCTTTTTTTCAGTTTGATTATTTTTTTGTCATGTGATCCAGTCGCTTTACGGGAGTTCAGAAGACTTCTTGAAAGGGAAATTAATGATAATCAATGGTCGTTGAATCGCGTTTTTACTGGCTGAAGTGATGTGGAATGCCTCATGTGTATTTTAGTATTACTTATATTTAAGACGATAGGGACGACATAAACTCTGTCCGGCTCTCTCGCTCCGCAGCGAGCGTCAATGACCCTCTCTCTCTCGCACTTGAAGATGTCGTCCATCATCTTAAGGAGGTCTTCTTTTCGTGTGTATAATCGCATTTGCGAAGTAATTTTTTTCGGAATTTAATTTGAGGGAAACGGTTGAATGTACAGCGTTGGTATATCACAGTTACATTTCTATATGTTTGAAGCAACAAGTCTTCAATTTTTGTCGAAGCATTTTATTCAAAATTGTACAAGATCATTTGTTGGCGCGCAAAGTCATGTAGCGAAAATTCTTCAACGACGGGCGTTGTGAAATTGCGGCTGTCCTGGTCATCGGAAACAAACGTTTTTTTGTTTCATTCTATTATTTTCGAATTCGGCCATCGTTCGGCCCTCCGATAAAAAAATTGTAGGAAAAAATTACGAAATGGCGGCGCTTCAAATACAAAGTACTCTGATTTGAGAAATAGTAATTATAAAGGGATTAAAAAAAAAATTGGGGGCCGAACGATAATCACATTCGTAAAGTATGGAACAAAAATAAAAGAGTTATAAAAAAAACATTGCCCATGCTAAAAAAAATTATGGATTCATTCGAATCAGTGATAATTTTTACATAAATGTCACTTGGTGCTTATCACCGTAAATTTATTCATTATTCGGTATAATTTTATCAGATCTATTGCTGGGAAGGAGCTCATTCTTCGGGAATCGACAGAGAAGCGGCACTGGAAGCAGCTTGTCGCCTGGCCGAGGACACGGACGCACAACTCGTCAAAGCCCCGCAGGGCAGAGAACCGCCTCATCTTCTTCAGATTTACGGTGGAAAACTGAGAATTCTCGCTGGACAACATCAAGATTACCGTAAATATTAAATGACTCCCTTTCCTAACTCAATAAATTAATCTTTCGCATGGACGGCATCGTCAAATTGTAGAAACGTAATTTAATTTCTCATAACGAATGTAAATAAATTATTTAAAAATAAAAAAAATATTGCAGCACCGAATAAATATCTCGTACGAGTATTCGGATCAACTCCGTACACGTCAAAAGCCGTAGAAAGACCTTTGCGAGCGAGCAGCCTCGATTCCGGCGGAGTGTTCATACTCTTCTCCACGTGTCCTTACGTCTGGTGCGGAGGACGAAGCACGGGCGACGCCAGAGAAGCTTCGAGACGACTCGCACCGAGTACCGCGCCCCTCGTCGCCGAGGGCAAGGAGCACGACGAGTTTTGGGACCAGCTGGGAGGTAAATTATCAATGAAAAATATCGAGTCAAGCCGAAAATTTGTCAATTATGTGCAGTATCACGCTTTTCCGAATTTTATCATTTCAGAAGTTTTTATTTTTGATTCTTTTTAAAAGTGTGTATTTTGTTGTCAAGTCTCGAAGAATCGAATGGGGAAAATGACGAAATAATAATAGAAACATTTTTTTCGAAAATAATAATATCAAAATATTATAATAAATTCGAAAAACGTTTTTAAAAAAATATTTACCATTATTATTTCGTAGCTTCTCCATCTGATTCTTTAACTGGACGGAAAATTCTTTTTAAAAGTGTGTATTTTGTCGTCAAGTCGAAGGATTAGATGGAAAAAAGTGACGAAATAATAATAGAAACATTGTTTTCTAACGTTTTTTTTTTTCGAAAATAATAATACAAAAATATTGTAATAAATTCGAAAGACGTTAAAAAAAATGTTTACCATTATTATTTCGTATCTCCTCCATCTGATTCTTCAATTGGACGACAAATTCTATTCAAAAGTGTGTATTTTGTCGCCAAGTCGAAGGATCGGATGGGAAAAATGACGAAATAATAATAGAAACATTTTTTTCTAACGTTTTTTTAAAAATAATAATATAAAAATGTTGTGATAAATTCTAAAACCGCTTTAAAAAAATGTTTACCATTATTATTTCGTACCTTCTCCATCTGATTCTTCAACTGGACGACAAAATACACATTTTCCCGAAAAAATATTTTTCCAGAATCCATAAAATTCATAAAAGCCGTGATAAGTAGAAAATAACCAAAATGTTGTCATCAATCAAAAATTTTCCATCCTTATAAATGATTTTCCGTGATTTCCAGGACGTGGCGAGTACGGCACAGAGTCCAACGATTGCGACGAGCCACACGCCCGACATCTCTATCAATGTTCCGTCATCGATGGAATTTTTTTCGGCCAAGAAATTCTCGGTTTCACGCAAACGAATCTCATCCCAGAATCCGCTTGGATATTGGACGCCGGTAGCGTTATATGGGTCTGGCTGGGCAATCTCGCGACGATCAAGACGATGCGCGAATGCGTCGACAATGCAACAACATTTTTGTACACACATCCGGGTGGTCGTGATCGTAACACAACGATATCCGTGATCAAGCAAGGATTCGAACCACCGACTTTCATCGGTCTCTTCGAAAATTGGAATCACAATCATCTGCGTGATTATCGTTCGTTCGATATAATTCGTGCCGAACTTCAGGACGAAGAACCTACGACGAATCGTTCGATTCCCGTTAAATCCACCACCTCGGATTTCGACAGTTTTGTGAAATATCCGTTGAGAATACTCAAAAGCGAACCCGAACAATTACCATCGGGTGTCGATGTATCGAGAAAAGAAATGCATCTGACTTACGACGATTTCACAACTGTATTCAAAATGAATCCAGCGGAATTTGAAAAATTGCCGGCTTGGAGACGTCAACGATTGAAACAATCCACCGGATTGTTTTGATTTTTATTTTTAAAAAATAATTTTTATGTACGGTTTGCGTACCAAAATTTCGAATTTTCAAATGTTTCAATAATTCGAAATTTCGAAAGTCCTATAGACCACGAAGAGGCAAAGTCTCGAACGGCTATGGTTTTGAAAAAGATTTTTTTCAAAATTCTGTTACATTACCAATCGGAATAAAAAAAATCGAAAGTTTGGATTTTCGTTAAACTAAAATTCGAATAAAAAAAATGTCGAACTTATGACCCGTCGAAATATTCAAGAAACTTCGAGGCGTGGCCACTTGTACTATCTGCAAAAAAATGTCGTAGAATAAAAAAATTGCATCGTGTGTGATTGTGTGTGTGTGTGTATAAGAAGAACAGACGTATCGTTTTTATTGTTTCAATTTATTCGTGAAGAAAAAAATGAATTGATGAAAAAAAATAATAATAATAAAAATAATAAAGAAACATAGAACCAACAAAATCGACCGTTAATTAATTATTATAAAAGTTTGTCGATGGGATCGCGCTTACGAAGACGTGTCCATTGATTCGGTTTCGATTCGGCGAACGGTTTCCTCCTCGACGATTATCGGTCGTATGGTCTTCGTGAGAATCGCGGTTGTTCCACGATTGTAACGATACGAACCCTGTCGTTTGCCCTTAATGTTCGCCTCGTCGTAAGGACGCAAGTAATTTACGGCACGAGTGTCGAAATCCGCGCCGCGAATCTCCGTATTGCGTATAACGCAAACATCGACGTTCGAACCGGAACCCAAATCGTTGAATACACCCGCGCGAATAGCGTCCGCCACGACGAGCTTTCCTTCTTCCTCCTGCAAGAAGCAAACATTTTTTTTTTCATCTCAGGGGCGAAAATGTAGTTACGACTAGGGTGGTCCTTATTTTAGTTTCGTTTATTTTTTTCATTTATTTGGGCGCTCCTAGACGGTCAGATTGTTCGAAATGGCTAAAAAAAAAATATTCTCGAAATTTGCGATCCTAATATCAACATATAACCTTGCCACAAACCTCCTATAGTTTGCCATTTAAATAACACATCGTTTCTCATATTTCAGAATTTTTTTTTTTTAATTTTCATTTCGAACTATCTAATCGTCCAGAATCACCGAAATAGGGAAAAAAAATTTGAATAAGGGCTAGGGTGAATGTAATAAAATGTACCGTCAGATCTGGTTTCCATCGGCTTTCAAAAACCGACATAGCAGCCAGAGAACCGGATCCCATGGTCGTGTAATGGAATTTCTCGGACGATCCGTGAGGAAATATGGAATAGAGATGAGGTCCGTTGATGTCGACGCCCCCGACTATGAGAGCCGCTCCGATGTGACCCTGATGACGGAAAAGCAGCTGCTTGAGCATCATGTTTGCGGTGCAGACCGGAACTACGCGACCCGTGTTCAGACGATGGAGTTCCAGTTGGCTGGCTATCATCTGCGTCGTCATCTCTGTATCGGCAGCGGTACCGGCTCCGCAGCAACTAGGACATTGCGCATTTTCATTAGTATCAGTATTTTTCATGACTCTCGTAAAGACAAAACTTCCAATCTTCCTCGAACATAAAGGTTAGATTGTCATTGGTGAATCGATCGATCGATACGATTCCGTAGCTTACTAGATATTGGGCGCGATGAAGTGAATTTTGCTGCAATTCTTGTCGGACACGATGGTACCCTCCGTGGCCCTGGTGTCGGCACCCAGAATGACTCCATCCTTGTACACGAGGCCCACGATTGTGGTACCGGTTTTCTGAGCCGTCGGAGCTGGAAATCCTTTCTTCGCCAATGAATTGTTTCTGAAAAAGTACATCATCACCAGTGAGATCGAATTATTAAACCTCGACAAACATCCAATTCACATAATAGCAAAATTCTTTGTCACAAGTGACACAGCATTATTGGGGTTCGAGGTTATGTCGCCGCTTCTATGGATTCTATATTTCAATGAAAAGAGAATTATTCAAAATTCAACGTGATTGCGAATCACAACTTACCGGTGACACAGGTCGAAGGAGAACCCAGAAGGCGGAATTTCCGGTACGAGCACCGACGACATTATTAAGAATGACAATCAAACGGTTTTTAGACAAGAGCAACTACAAAACAGCGACTGTGTGGTGGTGAAGGCTTTTTTCACGCAGCCGGTGATTGCAGGATCATCCAGACAGAATTCGGAATAACCAAACGGACGACAGTCTTCACCCAGCGGCGAATCAGCGAACCCTCGAGTGTGCCGAGAACTACCACCTAACGCCATCTAGCGCCTGGCGCATGAAGCTCGTCGAAATTACGGTTGTGCCTGGAGGCGGTACGATCAATTCTCGCGCACGTAAATCATTGTTTATCGCTGTGTTTAGTTTATTTTCATTATTTACGTAATGCTGGTCAATCGCGTTTGATGAATTACGGTACGAGCGAATTTATAGCATCGATAGATTTTCCGCGATTCGGTTTACGTTGGTTCGATGATACACCGTGCGGTGGAATTAGTCAATAATATTTCTCAAGGGGATCAAAAACGTTTGGCGTCCGCAACGAGTGCGAGAGAGATAGTCCCATTGGCGCTCGCGGCGGAGCGAGAAAGAACGAGCTTCAGACGTTCGGGGCTCGCCTTATAATGCTCTTGATTATTACAGACCTAATATTTTAGACTCGTGTGTTATTCGCAAAATAATTCATCTACCTTTCGCAAATCTTGAAATTCAAAATTCGAATTCCTCGATATGATATCATCGAAATGTGCATGAAATAAGTCAATACAATATTTATCAAGGCTCGTGAACTCGCGAGCGGCGATTACGGGGCCAAACAAAAAAATTCATCCATCTGGCCCAAATCACAAAACATAAACTGGACACAAAACAAAATGCCTCACCATAACGGCACGTAGAATACGCAACCAAAAGCGGTTACAATCAAAATGGCGCCGAAATCGCATGCACATTCGAACTTCTCGCAAAGTTCGGTAACCATCACCAGCGCCATATTAGTTTTACCGATCAAACTCTTGTTCTCCAACAAAGAAATGATTTAATCTATAACCCACGTACAATAGCGTCAGCACTTATTTCCATTTTTTTCCCATTTGTTTTTTTTCATCATTTCGCGATCGGTATCGGTAATCTCTGTTTTGCAAGAGTTTGCCACTAGGCCGAGGCGTTCTTTTCGACACCCGATTACTCACAATCAGCGAGACCGAAGGAACCCCGAGTATCGGGACGCGTGACCGCAATATTTCCGCCGATTTCGATGGGCTCGAAAAATTATAAAATTTAATGGTTCACCCGGTTACACGCTGCCCGGCAATATACCCGCGAGGCGAACGATGTATATATATGTATGTATAGATATATATTATTCTCGGGCGTGTTGCATTTTCTTCCGGGAAAATTAATGCAGGTGGCTATGAACTTTCGCGGAGGAAAAGTATGGCGTTGCGAACTATCGTTGTATCGGTTTTGCCGCGTCTCACCGACGATCGGTGGATGTGTAAATCACGCACACACACACACACATACTGACGTACGTAATATGTATGTAGCAGGTTGTGCGTGGACGAGTTAGCGAGTCCTCCGAAACGTCCCCGTGGCTCTCGCGTCGTCGCAATGCATTTCATTATCCTGCGTATCGTCGTAACGACATGAATATACTTGCGTCCGACAACACGACTCTAGAAGTTTCGTCAACTTGCGTATGTCCGTTGAACAAAAAAAAATAGAAGCAGTAACTATGCGGTACCATGGCTTTTCTAAATTTTACAGTTTCTGGAATCTTGCCTTTTTAGAGATTGTTCATTTTTGTATCTCTGGTCTGGAAAATCAGAGGGAGGAGGTTTAGGGTGAGTTATGGGTTAGTTTCGTTTTTTAGAATTGTTTTTGCATTTTAATCATTATTATGCTAAACGTTACAAATGTTGACAGGACGCGGAAACGATGATTCGTAATTTTTTTGTATTACCAAAGAAATAAAGAAAACGAAGGTTGGGTCAATTTTGTATCTTTGTTTTTTTTTATTTCTTTGATAATGCAAAAAAATTACGAATCATATTTAAATTACGAATAATTATATTCAATTTTTTTTTTCAAAACGTGTTTTCCACATTGCGTGCGACAGATCGCCGGAATTTTTTGCGTGCGTATTAATGAGATCGTGTAAGGTGCGATTAACATACGCGTTTCGCGCGCGCGCGAGTTGGCCCAACCGGAATTCCACCGGACTTTTGATATGATTCTGTTGAGAAAGTACGTGTGTGGTAACGCGCCGCCGACAGCCCCCGCTGGACAGCGTAGAAAGAAATAGTTGAAAAAAAACAGAAGAAAAAAGAAACATACGCAAACGATACTCGGATATGTATTTAAGAAAATTAACTTTTTTTTTCGCATTGCGCAATGATATTGGGTTTGTGGGGTTTGAGTAAGAGACGTTTCCGGTTGTGAAGGCATTTTTGTTTTTTCTGCAATTCGCTCGACACGTTGACTCAATCGAGTTTTCAGCGGCAATGACAACTTGTTCGATGAAAATTTGTTTGAAAACATTTGTGTTAATCGAAATGATTATGATTCGTGATGTTGAGACAGGCAAAGAATTAGTTATCAATTGTGATAATTTTCGGAGTAGAATTTATCTTTCTCGATCTGGATAGATGAAGGAATGAATAGTTTTATTATTATTCTTTTAATTTATAAATTATTCTTCAAAGAGGATGAATGATTTGCTAAAAATATATTTCCAAAGGTATTGATAATTTTACAGAATTATTCTTCAAGAGGAATTAATAATTTGCTAAAATTATTATTAGAAAAATTATTTTCTAAGATTATTATTGGAAACATTATTTTATAAAATTAATACTAGAAACATAATTTTCTAAAATTCTAATTGGCCAAATTATTTTCTGAAAAATTGTAATTAGAAAAATAATTTTCTAGAGTTCTAATAAAAAAATAATTTTCTAAAATTCTAATTAAAAAAAAATAATTTTCTATTTTTCTAAAAATCATTAGGGGCAATTTTCCAAACCAGTCAAATTGTAGAATCTAAAACCTCTTCGCTTTCTGTAACAAATGAAATTCGTCGAACAAACGCGTAGATCTCGAGTGAAAAAGGTTATTTCGCTTCGTGATCAAATCCACGATAGATCGCCAGAGTTCTCGTACACCAACCGATTCCACTGGCCGATCGTCAACTGCGTTAATATTTTTTTTCTTCTTTCCATTTCGCTCGGTTCTCTCGTCACGCAACAATGTTGCTCTCCCAATGCACGTCGTGCTGAATCAGGTTTTTCGCGCTCGAGCGTTTGAAAGAACAAAAAAATACGAAAAAAAGAAAACACAGACGAAAAAAGTAAAGGAAAAGAAGAAGAAGAAAAAAAATGGCGATCCATAACTGTCGATGTCGATCGGTTAACGGCCGAACGAACGATGGGTGTATCGATGTCATCGGGCTCGTGCCCGTCGATCGTTCGTGCGGTTACCCTGACTTGGCCATCTCGCCGATTGCTCCGACGGACGCGTAATTATCCAAGTGCAGCAGCAACTGCAGCAACAGCAGCAGCAGCAGCAATCCAAAGACCCGACGAGATCGTCCGGCTGGCGGCGTCGATCGAACCGATTCCGAGTTTGTAAATCTCAAAGTCATTCGCCCGGGGCTCTGGCTCACTGTGACGAGGTGATCCTCGCACAATTCGTCATTCAATTACCGCGCCCGCAGACGTTGCTGAAGACCATCGGAATCTCCGACCGGAGAACCCTTTTTTTTCGTCGATTTTAATATATGTATATATAAGGCATTCCACATCACTTCAGCCAGTAAAAAAAAATTTGTTTCGACAAATAATTTTGAAAAATTGAGTTATTTTATTGCAATATATTCACTGAGTGATTTAACGTATTTAGATTTGTAAAGAACGGAAATGTGCGTCTTTTAATGGCCTTCCAGAAAAAAATTAATTTAGAATTTATTGAGCAAGTTGAACGTCCGTTTCAGGGCAAAATATGCAAAAATATTTTTTTTCTCAAAAAATGCACTCGTTATTTTAGTTTTCAAAATTTCCCCAAATTCTGAATAAGAGAAACGAATTTTTGGTATTTATTATATTGTGGGATTGGTAATCGGTAATACGTAATTTTACCGATTTTATTTTTTTCTATACACTCTAATCACAATAAACAATAAAATAATCGAGCTGCTCCGATTAAACCGGAACCAGCTACCCGTACGTAACATCATACACATGTTGCGAACAGGGATGGGCATCCATTCAATGAAAATGTATTTTTTCAAATGCAGTTTTTCAAAAGGAAAAAAATTATTACGATTAATTATCATAAAAAAATCAATTTTTCACTTTTTTGTAATAATTCTGACCAGCTTACGTGAATTATTATTTTACAATGAATTGAAATGTTCAATCGATCCGATAAAGGCGGGGTCGATCTGACCCCCCTTTTCAGCAATGAGGTGCAAAAAAAAAAAAACAAAATCCTATTTCAAGTGATTGAAATAGGATTAACGGCTCATGGAAATGCTTCACCATATCGCGCCAGCGCAATGAATGAATAATCGTGTGGTCTTCATTAATTTTCAACGCAGTCGTGCATAGTCAAATTGATCGGTTGCGGTCGTTATTTTATTTTCTGATTTTTTTCTCGCGTTGCGGAACCACCACCGACGGATTTATATTGATATTGCGTTATTATTCCGTGGCACGATGAGAGAGAGAGAACACGCCTAATTCAGATCCTTTTCCCAGATATGCATGCAATACGAGGCTCTCGCTGTTTTATTCACGTAATAAACATTTTCCGTGAGGTAACCGCGCTCGAGTTTTTTCTTTTTTTTTTTTTGCTTCTTCTGTTCTCGTCGCTGCTGTTGGCTCTCGCTGCTGTAAAAAGTAATGAAAGAAAAATCGCGAAGCGACAAGAGGCAACACACACACAATCTCTTTGCTCATGCGCGTTGCAGAAGTCTATTATTTCGTTGCTTATTTGGCAAATTCGAGAAATAAAAAACTTCACACTTTTGCCACGGGTGAAAATAATAATAATAATGATAATGATAATAATAAAAATTATATATGTATCGCGAACCGACGATGGGAACTATGACGACTCTTGCCGGGTGAGTATCGCTCCTCCTGTACGAAACATAATTCATCGCCTGACGCAACGACGAGACACAACGCAAAAGACATTGCGAAAAAATTGAATTAAATTGGTTTTTTTTACCACGTCTCGGAAGTCCAAGCACGGAGATATTGTCTTGATTAATTAATCAGAGACGATATGGGGCATGTGCCGTTTTTGCCATTTCGGTCTGTACATCTTCTTTCTCGAAGTCGTAGGTTTTATTTTTATTTTTATTTTTTTTCTTAATATGTGTAGTGCTGTGCTGCTGTGGGGTTGCCAGTCTAGGTGCAAAATTCAAATATTTTTTCGGTCCTCGTGTCAATCTGATAAAAAAGTTATCAATTTAATTTAATTTTCAACAAGTAACCGAAACAAAACATAAGTTTGATGAAAATTTAAATTTGAAAAAATTCTTGCAACGCAGGATTTCCCATCGCTCGGAAATAAATTTTCACCTATCACACGGACACGTCGACAACTCGTTATCCAATACATCCAACATCGTTTCCATTTCGTGATTTTGCAAGTAAACAAGCCGATGATGATTTTTTCGTCCCAAAAAAAAAGTATTCATATCGTACGAAAATACCGATATTTTTAGGGTCCTCGTGTGTCTTCGATATCAACAAGAAAAAAATTCATTCGATGAAATTTTCAATTATGAAAAAAAAAAAATTAATTTAATAAAAATCTAAATTTTAAATAAAATTGTTTTCGCAACCCAGGAATGTTCAACTCGTACAGAAATTCACGCATATCACTCGGCCAAGTCGATAAATATTAATGCGCCCAACATATCGTTCCCATTTCGTATAATTGAAAAAGTTATTTACGATTAAATGCGCACTATAGTAACTAATATAATCCCAAGGAAAAAAATCATATATAGTCTGTATATGAACTAGATATGGGACTGGGGACATATATTCTATATATAGATTATTTGCAAACTATTCCCAGTCCCATTTATATATAATTTTATAATTTTTTTTACATCTACATTTTTTTTGTAACAGTTTATATATAATTTTTTTCACTTGGGATAAATGAGATTCTAATATTTATTATTAGTAGTAGTTGTTTATTGACAATACATCGCTAACATTTATTTATTTTTTCATTTTTTTACTTGAGAAAAAAATGTTTTTCATTTTTTTTTCTTTTCTTCTTTACTTCTTTTTTACGTCCTTAAATAGAGTGTCGCCCTATATTGCCAATGGGCCATCGACCTTAGTCCTTCAACCCGAATATTAATAAATATTTTATGAAAATAATAATTTTTATACAAAGCGATAATAATTTTTCGTCATAAGAAATTTGTTTGAAAAAAATAAACACACATTTTTACTTGAATATCTGTGTAGCGTAGATAACGGGAATATGTCCCGAGTGTCACATGAGAATCGATGAGTGACTAGGGGCGCGGCGTAGTCGCGTGGGCGAGGATTGCCCGCGAGTATTTATCGACGGTACGTGTCACCCGATTGGACTCGAAGAGGAAGAAGAAATAACAAAAAAAAAAACGGAGAAAAAAGAAGAATTTTCCTTCGTGCCCGGAGATACCGGGGTAGCCGGGGGGACCCCCGGGACGACGGATCGCCGCTACCGCGAGGTCCGGGGCTGTATGTAATTAAACGATTAACCGTCAAGCGTGAAGGCGCGTTATTGAACGGGCCGGGTTCAGTTTCGCCGCGTGGCCGTTCGGCACGTTTTAAACTTCACTTTCTACAGGAATCGCGTTATATCGCGGCCCGGGCTGATAGCAGGCAGTCATGTATAGGTATATCAGGGTGGTCCTTATTTGACTCAAAGAAAAACATTCAAGTTCTGCACCCTCCATAATGGTTCGAAAATGAGAAAAACTAATTTTCGTATTTTTTTCATTATTTGTCTTCGACTGCCTTGGTTTGCCTGAATTTGACAGGAAAGTTACAAAAAAAAAACTGTACGGAAAGTAGTTTCTTATATTTTCGAACCATATTCATCGGAGGGTGCAGATCTTTTCATTTTTCATTTTTTCAGCATTTTTTCAAAGTTTATTTCTTCTATTATTTCGTTTTTTTTCTAAAACCATTTGAGTCATATTTCCTATTTAAATGCGAAAAAAATGAAACATAAATCTGAAAAAAATGTATATCGTAAAAAACTATGTAAAAACAATACCAAAAAATGTTGGCAGCTGTACGGCAAACATAACCTAAAAAACTTAAATAAATATCGACATTTAATTTTTTTTTTAGGTTTCACGCAGCCGGTGAAAAAACCAAGAAACATATATATATATATATATATATATATATATATATATATATATATCGTGAGAAACAATGTCAGAAAGTAATAAAAAAATGTTGATAATTACACAAAAATTTTAAGTTGGCGGGAAAAAAAATAATTTAAAAGAAATAAAAAAAATTTCAACTTTCCTAACTAATCAGTCAAACCAAGGCAATGAAATAAAAATTGGGCAAAAAACGGAAACTAGTTTCTTTATATTTTCAAAAAAAATATTTAAAAAATGTTTTTTATTTTTTTATGTTCGAACCATCAGGAGTGTGGAAAACTTGGATTTTTTTTTAATGTCAAACAAGGACCACCCTAATGTATATATATATATAGCGTCAGGAACGGTGAGCGCCAAGGATCGCGCGTGCAACAAGCCGACTGCATCATGCATCGGCCGATACACAGTTCGCTCGTTGGGTTTCGCGGCTCGCTCATAGCTCCCCCCGGGGCTCTCTCGCGAGCTCTGATATGGGAATCCGCGTGGTACCCTCTCTGGGGCTGCCTCGGGCTACTCGCGCAATCGCCATCCTTGGCTCACGCGAATCTGGAGCATTCGCGCGAACGCGAACGCGCGCACGCGCACCGCGAGACACACACATTTGTGAATGTGTATGCATTAGGTTGATGGTCGTTAAAAACTAAAATCTTTAGCGGTCCGCCCGTGGAAAGTTTCATTTTCATGAAAGACAACGAGGACATTCTTGTTTTTGTCAAAAAAAAAATTATAGAAAATCAGGAACCGAGTCATCATCGAAGTTAATTTTTGTAGATGAGAGTGCAGTTTTTTGGGAATATCTCGTGAAATATGCGGATTTGGGAAAAAAACCATGAGGACAATTGTATGGGGAATGAAATTCTCTCCGAGAGAGGTTGTTACCTTTTGTCCAAAAAAATGTGTATTCGCGAAGATATTCGGAAAAAACATATTCGTGGAGTTTATCGAAAAATAACATTTTGAGAATCGCGAATTTTGAAAATGTTATTTTATTCGAAATATGTATTAAAGCAAAACAAAATTTATTCAATCATATGTTATAACTGATTTTCTATAATTTTTGTTAAAAAAGAAAGCTGTTATTTTTTTTCAAATTTTTTTGCAAAACCAAAAATATTCTAGCTCTACGTAACCTTCAAACTATGTATGACCATTACTTTCTATCACCGAAAATGTATCGTTCACCCGATAAAATAAATTGCAAGTTCAAAAAAAAAAAAAAATTCGAAAAAGTTGCTTCCATTGGTTTTCTCTTATTTGCACAAAAACCGATCTTTGCGCACACCCTTAGGCGTAGAGGGAAAAATGTGAAGAGCAAATGAGGGTCCATTTGGAGTCGAAACGAAGCAAAAAACAAAAATATGTTAAAGTAATTTAATTTAATTTTTAATAAGTAACCCAAAAAAAGAACATAAATTTGTTAAAGATCTAAATTAAACAAAAAAAAAGTATGCGATTATCTGATATCGGAAGGGCCTATGTAAAACGCCCCATACATAATCTGTATACAGTCTGTCTATGGCATATTCCATGTAGAAACTATACATAGTCGATATACAGTTTATATATTTATTTTTTTACTATGGTAGTTTTTCATACAGAATTTGTCATACATGATCTGCATACAGACTGTATATACACTGCATATAGTTGATATGCGAATTATAGACAGGCATAATTTATATATGAATTATATACAGTCTATCTATATATAGGATATCATCGATGAATATTGAATATCGTTAAATTTAATGAATTTGTGTATAAAGTATGCATACTGAATACATATATATATATATATATATATATATATATATATATATATATATAATATATATTCCATATAGAAACTATATATAGTCCATATGTTTTTATGTATAAAGCAAAACCAATCGCCGACCGTCAGGCTTATTTGCTCTTACTGAAAATCCCGTCTCGTTCGGACATTCTGAGCGGGCCTACCGACATATCAGCGCTATAAGTACCACCGACCACTCTGATTAGCGTCGCTCGAATTGGTTCACTTCGTTTTTTTTTTTTTCATTCAATTTTTTTCTGCTTTGCCTCGCTTCTAAAATTGTATATTCGCTTTCACTCCGTGGGTCCTGTTTATTTTATCGTTTCGCGGGAAGCCGGAACGGGGTGGGGGGAATAAATGACACGTTTATGATTGTCGTCATGAAAAATTCACGACGTTTGACGAAACTCGTGGGGGTAATGCGAGTCCGTTAATGGTTGAAAATTCATTGGAAAATGAATTTTTCAGTATTGGCTATAATTTTTTTTTTGCGGCTTGAGTAAATGTGCAATGTTTGTGATTGTCGTGATGAAAAATTCACGATGTTCGATGGAATTCGGTGGGGTAATACGAGTCACTCATGATTGAACATTTTTTGGAACATTATTTTTCAGTTGTTTATTATTTTCAGAAGAAATAATATTTGAATGAATTTGGATGAAATTTTTGCAAGTGGATTGTTTATGTATAATCTATATATGTAGTCTATATATAATCTATGTATAGACTATATATAACTACAGTCACGTATATAGTTTATAAATAGACTATATATAATTTTTTTCACTTTGGCACGGAAAATAAAATGAGGAAACTATCCGTCGATAATTTCACTCCGAGCCCCTCAATTATATTTTCCAACGCACGAACGAAATACGTCTCGGAGCGTATATACGTTCAGTGGCTACTCCCACGCGGAAAAATACGCGTGTTACACATCGAAATCATATATATTTTCCATCGCGATCTTGCACCATCAAAGTGAAAATATAATTTCAATAATAATGTTTTTAATTATTTTTCTTCCCAAAATAGACAGGAAGTATTTATAATCGAAACTTTATCGAAAAGTAGTAATGAAAACGCCCATCCATTCAATGAAAATGTATTGAATTATTAATTTCTATATTTTATTGTAAGTTTCTGTAGGTAACAACGTTGAGTTTTTTTTCAACTTGATTTTTCAATTTTTCACAGCACTCGAAAGTCACAATACTGATTTTTCATCAACATTTTTTTTCAGTATTTTGACTTCTAAGTGCTGCAAAAAATTGAAAAATCGATTAGAAAAAAAAAACCTCGTCGTTTTTGCCTGCAGAAACTTATCAACTAATAAAAACATTTTGATTTTTTGTTTTCGGATGATCCAATGGTGAGTTACTAGGGGCAGCGCAATGAAACTTTTTTTTAGACGTCTGCGGAGATTTCTTCTTTCTTTTCAAGAATTTTCAGTCAATGGCCAGGGATGGGCCATGACTGAATGAAAAAGTATTTCACATACTTTTCGGACCAACTGATAATGAATTTTGCCGGATTTATCAAATATTTAAATTCATTATATAATAATAATTTACGTAAATTGGTCATAATTATTATAGAAATGTAAAAATATTGATTCTTCCATGATAAACAATCATACTTATTTGTTAGGAAACGTATTTGAAATACATTTCCATTGAATAGATGCCCATCCATGTCAATGGCTCAATTTCTTCATAAAAATCGATGAAAATTTCATAGAATACTCTTCAAATCTTACTTCATAATGTAGTAATTACAGAATCAAATGTATAATAACTGTGTCGTCAACAACAATATTATCGAAAATATGCTTATTTTTTTGTATCGATTTAACCTTACTCCCCCCCCCCCCCCACCCCCTCAAAACTCAAAGCTTAAAGTGTTATCGACAATTTTTGTGGATGCACATGCAAATTTTGGTAGTAGCATATTATGCCAAATTATCGATTTGATCATAATTTTCGATATGAGCGAGCCGCATTGGCCGATTCGGTGGTTCGTTAGTCGTCAACCCTTCAACGTTGACACACCCACACGCACACGCGCGCTCGCCCGGTCGATCGGCCGGTCCGAGGTCTTACGGCACACACAGTCGAGCCCCCGGAACAGGTGTTGCCCCGGAGTCACTGGAGCGCGTCTCAATGGGTCCGGTGTGGAACGACGCCGGTCATCGAAAAGGCGCGAACTCCCGTGACGGCTCGCTGAATCCCCGAGGCTCTCCCGAGCGCCCCGATCACGGAAAAATGTGCACCAAGTGCGGCGATAGGATATAACCACACGTTGTTGCGCGCGCACGCACCCGCGAGCCGCCGTCTCGCCCGCTAAACCGGGCAAATCGCTACCGGCTCTCGCGCGCGAGCCCCGCCGCCGGTTTTCCCTCGCGCCCGATGTAAATCGCTGTCGAACCGTGAAGCTAATTTGTTCGATAACGCATATATGTTCGTCAAGCCTGTATGACAGCATCGCTCTGCACTGCAACAAATCCCATTCTAGAATTTTCTTCACCGATCTCACACCTTAAACTGAAATATTTTGTGACACTTCGATTCAGAGATGGGCATTTTTATCATTCTCACGTTTAATGATAATGTATTTGAAACAGGGACGGGCATTCATTCAATGAAAAAGTATTTCAACTACTTTTCGGACCAAATGATAATGGATTTTTCCGGATTTATTGAATATTCAAATTTGTTGTATAATAATAATTTACGTAAATTGGTCATAATTAAAAGGAGTTGAAATACATTTTCATTTGATGGATGCCCATCCCTAATTTGAAATGAAGGTGTTTTTTTTCTTTTCCGCAAATTGCAACATAATTCACTTGAATAAATTTCTCAAACTTATTAATGATAATTAAACATTCGCTTTTTAATTATTATCAATTTTTAATATCGATTTTCAATATTAAACTCATCTTGAAAAATAAGATGAGGTTAATGATATTAAAAATCTTGAAAAATATTTTCGAAAATATTTTCAAAACTCATATAGAAAAATATTTTCAAGTCTTCGGTCTCTACAAAAATTAAATTTTTAAACTTGAATTGTTTTTTTTTCTGTTCGCAAATCGCAAATTTATTCACTTAATATTAAATTCGGGAAAAAATTATCTACAATAATTAAACAAAAAAAAAAGAAATTATTCATTGATCTACCTTTGTGAAATCAAATGACTGCATATTTAATTTCGAATTAAGTACAAACTGCATCTTCAAATTGGAATTAAGTTCACGTCATGCTGGTCGCACTTTAAATTTTATTATCTGAATTACATATTATTGCTAAACAGGCGAGTATCATTAATGTCAATCAACATAATCGGTCCCACGATCATTCGAACTATTTCTCACAAAACATTTCTCTCCATCTTCGTCGCTCTGGTGCAATTTTTCCACAAAGCGATCTCGCGACCACAGCCGCGGTCGGAAGATTATCCACGCGTGTTATCCGAACCCCGTTGTTATCCACGCTCAAGTTGCAAGACAATGACGCGTTGCAGACCCGATAGTGGGCCACACCAAGTCCATATCCGACAGTCACTCACGATGGCGGAAAACCGACGGCTCCGGGCACACCGTCCGGGGGCATTACAAAATAATAGGAATCGTTAAACTTTCCAGATTTTGCAACAACAACGGGCACGAGGGGGGGCGGGGGGAAGCGGAGGGAGGGGAGGGGAGGGGGAGGGTGGCAGACAACAACGGGAGGGCATTAAACATTCGTGCGCAAAAGGCTTTGTTGAGCCGCTTTCGATGGTTATGTGTTTCGTTCGTTCGTACGAAACCGAGTTTAAGGGGTTACACCACCTTGGAGCTCGATAAAATGGTTATAGCATTTTTTTTTTCTTTTTTCGACCCAGTTACTAAATATATGAAATAATTTGTCTTCTATTCAGATCCATTATAGTTTCGTGAACAATTGAAAAGAAAAAAAACAGAAGACAAGGAATACGACAAATTTACAAATGGCGGAGATATCAGCCATCGAGTGATATCCTCTTTTGAGAATCCTCGTCGATTGCGAATTTTTTCTTCTTTAGGCAAACATTTAAAAAAATCCGAAAACCAAAGAAAAAAGTTTTTTTCCATTTAGAAACGCGATAGCTACGATGTAGCATAGGAAAAATAAAAAAATAAAAATTTCGCAGAAATGACAGCTGTTTGAAAAAAAAATCAAATTATTACAAAAATGTTGAGTTTATAAAAATGTTTAAAAATAAACGCGGCACTCAATCACAAAAAATGCTATTCTACGTTGAGAAAAATGTTATGAATAATATGTGGTATGAGTTTCATCAAAATCAGTTCGAAATTATTTTGAGACATCCTGACCGGACAGTTTTTGAAACAAGTAATTTTGAGAAAAGCGCAAATTGCGGGCGTTCCTGAGATGCATTCAATTTTGATATGGTCAAATGCCTGAAAAAATATTCTCAAAAAAAAATATTCTCAAAAAATATTCTTTTCATCAATAAATCAAGCCAAAAAAGAATAAGATTGATTTTTTCAAAATCTTAAGGTGGTGTGACCCCTTAAATTTACACAGTTCAGAGGAGGTGAGGGGGTCGAGGCATTGCACGGTCTCTGTCCAGCGAAGACTATGGTTTTTTTTATTTTTTTTTTTTGTATCGATGCAAGATCGGTGATTGGCCACCTTGGTAAACGAAAATGATTCTCGATAATGTGCCAATAACTGTAACCCTCTGCGTTCGAACGGATGGCCAACGACTGTGCGTAATTTATCACGACGTAACAGCTGTATTAGGTGGACGCTCGGGTGTATGCGATGCTAGCTGTACATATATATATATGTATACATATAGATATATATATCGGTAGATCGTTACGAATTACGCAAGTCCGGGAGTGAGTGACTGCTGAAGAGAGACCGCGAGGCGAGTGACGAGATCGGACTCTCTGTCAGGAGGAGAGAGACTGGATATACAGCCCGGTCAGGGATAATTGCTAATGAGTCGCAAAAAAATATAAAAAGATAGTTTAAAAAAAAATTAAAAAATAAAAAAAAAATTGAAAGAAACGAAATGAAAAATCGTTAAAGACACGAAGAATGGAAATAACGAGCACGAGGGGGACAAAGAAATTCAGACGGGGAGAGGGCGGATCCATTCGCCATATCCTTGGGACGTTGATGAAGAGGGAAAAATATATGTATACGTGTACATGTGTGTATGTGTGTATGTGGATGTATGTCGGGCTGAAATAAGCCTCAGGAATGTTCAGAGTCATTAGACTCTCGAGTTTCTATTGCCTGCGTAGGTGGGGGTTGGTTGAGAAAACCGTTCGCCCGTGTTTATTTAATATTTTTCTTGTATTTCGTTTTTTTTTGTTGTTGTGCTTTTTTTTAAATTTCGAAATTGCGCTCGAATTGATGCTAATGGAAATAGATCGGAGCAACGTTTGCACGAAAATGTCGTTTGGTCGATCGATATCCTATTTTCAGAATCGTCTTTCATTTTATGCTATCATTTATTTAAGTTTATTTTTTTTACTGCGTCGACATTTGTTTGAATTTCTTTTTTTTTGTCAATTTCAAAATTTTGATTGAATTAATTTTGCGAAATAGATTGAATTTTTTTTTTGCTATTGCTTATTTTATTATATTTTTTTTGCAATGTCGCCATTTGCTTTAATTTTTTTTTGTCAATTTCAAAATTCTGATTGAATTAATTTTAATGAAAAAAAAAAAAAAAAAAACGTTTTCACGGAAATCAATCGGTCGAAAATGTATTTTTGAAATTCTTCTTCTTTTGTTGCTAGCGTTATCTTTTTTTCTCCAACGGTGGCCCTTTTGTGTTTAATTTTTTCTTTCAATTTCTAAATTGCGGATAAATTGATTTTGATGGAAATAAAAAAACACTTGCACAAAACTGTTGATCGGTCGATCGAAATTGTATCCTTAGAATCTTTTCATATTTTTTTTGCTATTATTTTCTATTTTTTTTAACGACGCCCATTGGTGTTTTGTTGTGAAATCAGGGTTTGAGAATCAAGCCGGAGGCCCGATTTTCCGAAAATGGTTATGGAACAGAGAGTCGGAATCCGAGGAGCGGAGAGAGGTGTCTGCGACGAAAAAAGAAAAAAAACGCAGGGCGTGCAAGAAAAACCGTGCCAAGGTGGATGATCAGATGTTGACTATCGGTTTTTCCGACCTTCCTCGTTTTCGGCTTAGTCGTGGATTCGAATTCGCCAGAGGGAACACGACGAATTTCTGAAAATCTATATTAAAAAAAAATAAATTCCACTGTTGGCCAGAATAAACAAATCTTTTTTTTCATATCGATGAGAAGTCTGAAAAAAAGGAGTAAAAAAAAGTTGCCAGCTTCAAAATGCGTTGTAAAAAAAAAATGATGATGATGACAGGTATTCAATTTTTAGGGACGAACGAGTTTAGCCCAATTATTTAAATCCCTTGAATTAAACTATCGTCACGAATAAAATCCTCGAGCCCCAACCTTATCTCAAGAATTCAGACATGGGCGTGAATGGAAATGAAAAAAAATGAAAAAAAAATGAAAATGAAAAAAAAAAAATGAAAATGAAAATGCATTGGAAATACTTCGATGAGCGAATAAATGTGAATAACCGGAAAAATTTGATATCAAAATGCATCGTGAAATGAATAATTCATACAAAAAAATCATCATTACTGAAAAAAATTTTGAAATCCTCATTGTTATATGATTATTAACCAAAATTATTTTGTTCGAAAAAGTATTTCAAATACATTTCCATTAAATGCAATGGACGAATTAAACGTGTTTCAACGGACATTTTCATTGAATTCAATTAATTAATTTAATGTGCTCAAACACATTTTCATCGAATTCAATGAATGAGTTCAATGAAAATGTATTTGATATACATATTCAAACAAATAATTATCGTTGATAATCATGAAACGATAAAAATGTTAAATTTTTTCCAATAATGATGAATAATTCACACGAACCAATATTTCACAATGGATTCCAATATTCAATAGAACCTGCAATTCACATTTGTTCAATCATCAAAGTATTTCAAACAATCTTGCCGATAGCTCTGCAAGTCTCTCACCTGGCCTTCCAATCTCCAGGACGAATTCACGCGACCATCGACGCAATCGCGAATCGAAGAAAAATAATAATTAAAAAAAAACCAACCGAAAAAAAACAACATTTTCCAACTCTCGTGACTCGCGTTACGAAATTGTCGCAATTTTCATCGTGTAACCGAACACACGCCTACGTGACCGTTCAAAATGATAATTTTCACATTTTTTCTGCATTAATAAAATGCAAAATCGTCAATCCAACAAATAATATTCTGCTCAAATGAATCATGTAACAAATAATAATGAATAATTCGCAGTAATGAATTATCACAAAGTGCATTCTCACAATCAACAAGTGCTACACAATAATTTCATGAGAAAATTATTTCAAGTACGATTTTTAATTCAATAATTGCCGAAATAATCACTGATGGAAAATCAGGGAATAAAAAAAATAAATAATTTCATTAATAAAATAAAAATCGTCAATCAAAATACTTTTTTTCCATCAACAAAATTCTGCTCAAATGAATCATATAACAAATAATTATAAATAATTCGCAATAATGAATTATCACAAAGTGCATACTCACAATCAACTACACAATAATGTCACGACAAAAATTATTTCAAGTACGATTTTGTAATTTAATAAATGCCGAATAATCACCGATGCAAAATTAGGGAACAAAAAAAATAAAATGATTGTCTACAAACGACTCGAGGATTGTCAAGGGTTGATATGGACGTTGATGACTCGTTCGTTTTTGGATAAGGGTTCGATAGGTAATCCAAGGGCTATTTCACGATGGTGAAAGGGGTCTCTAAGCCGAACGACTGGATAAGAAAAAAAAAAACAAATTGCGATAGAACGCACTTGGGTGCTAGAGCAAAGTGGCAAAGCGATAGCGTTTGTATCAGCGAACGTGACGTACGTACGTACGTCGAAGACCAGATCCCCCGGTTGATCCCCCGCCCGAGTGCCACGATCGTGTACCGCCACCGCCGTCGTGACTGCCACTCGGGGGCAGGCCACCACTATAAAAGCTAACCGCGCTGCCCCTACATCATGTAGTGTGCTTCCCGTCTTTCGCACAAACAAAAACCCAAACACCAAACCATGAAGCTGTTCGTAAGTTGTCCGACTCGACCGATCAACAAAGTTTTATTCTCTTTATTCTTTTTATTAAATCAAAACCAAACTATCCGATCGACATTCGATTTGGAATATTCGTTTCCCAGAAAATAAATATATATCTCTGTCAACATTTTTTTTTTTTTTGCATCGGGGAAAATTATTTTTCATTTTTGTTTTATATTATTATTATTTTTTTTCACTCGTTGCAAAGTTTCGTACCAAATTCTCTGACCGACTTTGATTCGGAATATTCGTTCCAGAAAAAAAATATATATATCTCTGTCATCATTTTTTTGCATCGAGGAAAATTATTTTTTGGTTTTGTTTTTTTTAACTATTTTTTTTTTCACTTGTTGAAAAGTATCTTAGCGAATTTTTTGATCGACTTTGATTCGGAATATTTGTTCGAAAAATTAGCAAAAAAAAATCTCTCCGTCAGAATTGGGAAATAGGGAAAATATATTTTTCATAATTTTACATTTTATTTCTTTTCCACTTTTCGCAGATTGCTCTGTTCGCCCTCGTGGCCGTCGCCAGCGCCTTCCCCGGTTACGACGTAAGTAAAAACAAATATATAAATATTATCTTCTATTGCTATTTTTCAAAAATTGTTTTAATTGTCCTATTTTTTAAATTTTCTTATTACAAATTGAAAAAATTCATGTGTCAGTATAACGAAATCGTTTCCACACCGTTGCCATGATTATTAATACTTTTACTTTTTCAATAACATAACCTCGTGACTCGTTTTCTCGTGAACTAATGCTAAAATAATTTTTTCGCAAAATTCAAAATTTTTCATTCATTCATTGTTGTTGTTGTAATTATCCGTCGTTGTGACATAACAATTCGATGTGTTAACGAGAGCCAACAGGCGACTCGAAGTTTTCAATTTTCGTAACGGAGAGAGAGCATGAGAATCATTCGTAAAACACGAAATTTCTCAATTATTCATTAATTCTTTTTTGTATCGCCAATATTTGAATATTTCGATTGAAATCTCGTCATAACGGACACATGGGAAAATAACAAATTGGCACACGAGCTCGATACTTTGGCTCGCCCATTATTTTTCGTTTTTTTTTTTCGTAATATCATGCGCATCGTTTTACCATTTTCTTCGCAATGCGATCTTATGTATATATATGTATATTTTTCTTTTTTTTTCATTCCACGGTTAGTAACGTGTGAAAAAATGTTAACACTTTACGTTAGCGCGTGCTCTCGAGAGTCGCGTCGTTAACGATCTCGTAAAAATGCCAGGTTGACTGAAAGCGACTGCAACGACGACAAAAAAAAAAATACCATTCATTGACACACCGGACCGTATACAAAAAGTTAAAATTTCCTAAAATTTTGAGGCGTCGTTGAATGTTCACCAAATTCAGTTACGAACAGAGTCAAACGTTAGCTCATGATTGTCAATAAATTTCACTACTTTCCAAAAATTATTTTTGAATTTTTGAATTTGCAGAGTTTGGAACCTTTAAATTTCAAATTGCTCCAAAAGTCGATTCGTTTGGCTGATCTCCGCCAAATTTATTCATATATATATATCATGTGCCAATGATGTTACATACTCACGTAGAATTGCGATTCAATTTTTTTCCAAGTCCAACGGTGGACAGAATTAAAAATTTGGATTTTTTGAAAAATTAAAAAAATGTCATAAAATCAAAACTTTCGAACGGATTTGGTTCAAATGCAATATCAAACATCTGTGTGCATAACTCTACTTGTGAATGAAACTGTTCGGACGAATATCTCAAAATTTGCGGATGCCAGAGTGGGTACCGACATTTTTTGAAAAAGTTCAACAATTTGTTTGAAATTCGAGAGACTGGGTCGATTGTCGCAAAAAACAACCTGGTTCTGGGTGACAGTGTGGTCGCTCAGCCAAAACCGTCTTCCGGATCGTTGGTTCGTCGAAAAAAACGCCCTCCACGGGTTTCCAGCGAACCACCCGAGACTCGCTTCCAATCATCATTCTCTTCCTCATCAACGTCGACAATTATATCTGTCGTTTCGTTCGAAAAACCACACATTCGTCATCGTGTAACAACAAAATCAAGACATCCAGGACGATGTCCCGTCATCAAATGTCAATAAACCTCAAATCTTCTCCTGGTTTTTTTTTCAATTTTTTTTTATGGAGAACGAAAGAAATTATTTGAACAAAAAAAAAGATCGTCGCGAAGTAAAATCGTTGTGTGAAACGTTCAGGTGTCAGATCCATGGCAGGGATCATCGGCTTGGCAGCCGCAATCGGCTTGGCAGCCGCAGCCTGCTTGGCCGAGTTCCGGCTGGCAGCCAAAATCTGTTTGGCCGAGTTCTGGCTGGGCACCCCAAGCCTGGCCAACTCCTATCAAGGTGAGACGAAACGATCCACGGAAACTCCCATGGAACGCGATTGGACAAATAAAAAAAAAAATCTCTCCATTTCCAACAATTTTCACATTCCGAAAAATTGGCCGATTCAAAATGGATTCATCATCATCATCATCGTTGTCAACTGCCGAATCGTTCAAACAGTCGTGCACTGAAATTCATGATCAATCATGATCAATAATCGTCCCAAAAACTTAATAATCAATATTGTCGAATTTCTCGAGTCGGTCTTTGTGGTCCGGGCAAAGAACATAAGAAAAAATGAAATGGGACCACATCAGTCCCACATGTTCAGATAACTTCCCAGTCGTCACTGACAAAATCCGAACAAAGTTGTTGACACGACATTCATCGACCTGGGTACATATAAAATGCACGTGAGACTTGAAAATCGTTCATCAACATTTTCATCGAATATTTGTCATTGGATAATCGTTTTTGTTTGTATTCTATTTGATATTATTGCAGCATCACCATCTTGAACATGTCTCAAATACATTTTCATTGAAATTCAATAAATGCATTCAATAAAAATGTATTTGATGTACATATTAAAACAAACACTTATCATTGATAATCATGAAAACAATCAAAATGTTAACAGTTTTTCTGTTGTTAACAGTTGGAACCTGCAATTCACATCAATTCACTCCATCAAAATATTTCAAAAAGTCTTGCCGATCGCTATAAAGTCTCTTACCTGGCATTTCCAATCTCCAACACGAATATATTCACGCGACCATCGACGCAATATCACGAATCGAAGGAAAAATAACAATTAAAAAAAACACCAACAACCATTTTCCAAACTCTCGAGACTCAAATAACAAAATATTCGCAATTTCATGTCAATGAAAAAATTTCATATCATGATATCTACTTGACGTAACTCACAAAATTTCATCGAATATTTCATTCGAATAATCATTTGTTTATTTTCTTTCTTTTTTTTCGATACCATTGCAGCATCACCACGTTGAACACGTCCAGGTGCTTCAGGTGGCTCAACCGGCTCCGATCCCAGCGCTCCATCCCCATCCCCTGAAATTGGATTCGCATACTCACGTCGTCCGAATTCCCCTTCACGCCAACAAAGTCGCCCATCCCCATCTCATCGGAGTCGAGCACTACAGCGAGCCCCAGATCCACGTTAAGCCCGTTCACGGACACGGATGGGCCTAAATCCGGACCAACGGAATTAACCTACCAGCAATCAACGACCCACAAACCAACGAGGTCCCCCGGGTGGTACAACCGCAGGCATTGCAATTGGAGCTTCAACGTTTGAAAACGGAAAAATTCAATCCCTCCCCCCCAACCAGCCCAGGATCATCGTCGTCATTCCCAGCAACGAAATTCACGAAAAAGATAAACGTAACAAAAAAACAGTTGACAAGCAAAATTCATCGACGATGATCAGCACCACCTACACCAACAAACAACATCAACACCTCTGCCACCAATCACGCCAACGACTTTTGTCAATCGTCATTCCGGGTCTGTCAACCCAACTACATTTTTTTTTCGAATAAACAAAAAACAAAAAAAAAACAAAAAGATTTATCATAATTTGAGGCGTTGTATTCGGTTCGACGAAAAATTCCCCCTTTCCCCCCAAACTATTTATTCGACGATTATGGTTGATGAGGAATGAGTGGAGGTTGAAGGAGTGTGAGTGTGAATGCTTCGAACCAACCGAGGACCCCCAGGACCAAGCGATCTATTATTTATAACAAAGGCGACGAAAAAAAAGGTGTTCTATTCACATAGAAATTTTTCCCTCTCTTGTCTTTCTACTTCTCTCTCTCTCTCTTTCTCTCTGTTTCTGCCTCTTTCTGTTCTCCAGCCCTAATTTCCATTTTCCACGTTGCAAAAATCATTATCTCGTTCTGTCTTCATCGTTGTGAGACATTGCTTTATTGTATATTGTTACTTGTTACCCAACTACATTCTCTCATTGCCCATCTCTCTATCTTCTACTCCGTTTCTTTCCCTTACTCTCCCCTCCCCTGCCCGCAACAAATTCAGGACCGAGAATTTTATTTATTTTCTAATAAAAAGCTTATTTTTATGTCTTGTGATATAAAAACGAAAAAAAAAAATGTGTGCGTGGAAACCACGCGCGACTGAAGTGAAACTTCGCGCCTGTTAGTAGTGTACATAATCCCCCATATTTTATGAGTATAGGATGCAGGTATGATCTTAAATGAATTTAAAAAACACAATTTAGGATTTATTTTTGTGGATATATATTTTACATGAATTGGTGATTACATTGAAAAATGTATGGAAATGACATTAATCCATGATTGATTAGCGAATTTTTGCATTTACAACTCTCGAAGATTTAGTATTGATCATTGAGTTCTGCATTTCGAATGAGACTTATACAAAATTTGTAATTATATTTAAAAATAATTCTCGTGATTTATGGAAATTCTACCCTGATTTTTATGATTCGATTTCTATGTCTCCATTCTAACTATCGGGCTCTATCATTGTCACAATTGGTTTGTGATAACTAAAATAGGACACAAATGTCTGTGACTTGATATTCGTCAAATGCCTGCTGAATACAGCATCAATCGTTGTACCCGACCTGGTTGTTGGAGAACTAACACTACTATTGATTTTTTTCTTCAAATTTCGTCAGCACCTATACCCAAATCACTCTTACATGAGAATGTTTTATACTGAATGAACTTTTTTATACAAAAATTAAAAGTGCAATGTAAGAAATTTGCTTATTTTGTATTTTTCCTTAATTCTAACTAACTTACAGTACAAAAATAATAGTTAAATTTTTATGGCGTTCATTCTTTTTTATATCGCACTTTATTTTTTCTTACAATCACGTGACCTTTTAATCTTGCTCCAAAGTTCCGCAGGAGCCCGGATGATATTCATCGTAAAAGCAAGGAAAACAAAACGTTTTACTAAAGTGCAATAAAAAAGAATGAACGCCATACATTTAACTATTATTTTTGTACTGTAAGTTAGTTAGAATTTAAGGAAGAATATAAAATAAGCAAATTTCTTACATTACACTCTTTATTTTTGTATACAAAAGTTCATTCAATATAAACATTCTCATGTACGAGTGATTTGGGGGTATAGGCGCTGAAAAAGATTTGAAGGAAAAAAAATGTTATCTGTTTGGGGCTTGAACCCGCGATCTCATGAATACCTGTCTAGTACGCTATCCACCGACCCGCGATCGGCATTTGAAAGTACCATCACTTCAGCGGATTTCCGTCGCTCTCCTTATCAGTCAGACTCAATCTTTACTTGTCAATGATTTCTTGTTTTATTGCAATATTCTTTAGTTTGTGTTATTGAAACAGAAAAGTTATAGTGTTCAATTGTATTCTCAATGATAAATATTTATTGTGTATTTTAAGTACATTCATATTGACTATTCATCGAAAATGAAAAGTTCTAATCTAGTACATATATATGTGGAATTGGATATAATAAATATCTATGTAATAAATACATAAATATTGTTTTATTTCCAAAATAAATCAAGTACCCTGTAACATGTCGTACTTATGCCATTGAAGTTGATTCGTGACGTCACTGGGCGCTAGTGTGAGAGAGAGAAAGAGCTATCTCTCTCTCACACACACTAGTGTGCGAGTGAGACAGAGTATGCTCAGCAGAGCCACCCGTTTGCCACCCTGTTTATTTTTTTTTTTTTTTGCCTGGGTTTGCTCGTCCACATCTAGGGGCCTGTGCCACTCTCTTCTGCCCCCCGCCCCCCCTGTTTTTCCTACTGCCAGATACTAACGCGCCATGCCATTTCCCGCCCCTGCCCTTCTCTTCGCTACGCCGTCCAACGTATCCCCGACTAAGCGCTACGACGAGCAGCTGCTACAGTATGCGTTCCGAGCGCCATAGTATGCGTGCAAGAGGTGTCGCTGCCGGGTCCGACTCCCCAGTCTCGCCGTTCCCCCCACCACGTATCGGCCTATTCCCCTCACGGGATCTTAATTTTCGTAACGCTCTGAAAATCCCAGACCCTCGCTAAAGAAGTTTCACTTCAAAAAAAAAAAAAAATTACGTTGGTTTTGCTGTTTTATTCACGGAAACCCCATTAAACGGTCTAGTTAAGAAATGTAAATAGGCGATATATGTGTACAGGGCCACTGATTGGTCTCCCGAGATCGCGAGCCAGAGACTGGTTTCAGGTATAAGGCAGAGGGGCCCTTCTAACGGGCGGGCGACGACAGTCTCACCGGAGAACTGGTGGAACGTGTTTTTCATTTTTTATTTTATTTTTATTTATTTATTTATTTTTTTTCGTGTTCTTTCTGGTGCATTCTATCTTCGAGACTGTCACAAATCTGGGACTACCGTGATCGGTAGTTGGGAGGAGGAGGGGGGGGGGGGGGGGAATTGCTGCAGTAGCCGAGATTTCCAGACCATGACCGTACGTGAGAAAAAAAAACATGGTTTGAGCTTCGATGATAATCGCATTTTTCGTACCTCCTAACGGTCTCTCGAGTAAATACCTATAATCAACGACATTTTTCTTCTGACTCACTTGGGTGTATGTTCGAGTGATTTCTATAATTAGAATTTAACGAAAAATTCAACGAGTTTTTATATTTCAAACCGGCTGAGTTTATGAATGAATTGAAATTGGGATTTGAAAAATAATAATAAGCCGACAATTTCATATTTCATCTCTTTTCAATTTTCCTATAGATTTATTCTATAAACGAATGAGAATTAGAGTTAAAAAAAAAGAATTTTGGGACATTCTATTTATAATCAGCGACAATTTTATTTTTCAATCCAGGTAAGTATATAAATTAATAAAAATTATAATAAATAATTAATTCAGATAATAAAATAAATAAATCATGATTGAAAATGTTTGAAATAATTTTTTTCTTAAAGTTGCACTGACCCCGTTACGATGCAACGACAATCAATAAATCACTTTGAAAATGCAGAATCAACGGACGTGAATAGTCGAGTCATCGAAATTTCTCATTTTCAGTCATTCCATTGATCGTTCACACCGATAGAACACATTTCCATTCTCATTTCAATATTTTTCAATAATTTCCCTTCCACCACGAGAAAGCTGTGCTTTCTTTTGGTCAGAATCATAATTTTTTCGAAAAATCAATCTTCAATCTCGACCGATCGAACGTTTCGAGAAATCAGTTACGCGAGAGGCAATGATTGAAGTTTCCTCGTTTCTCGCCAACTCACACGATAACGTAATCGATGCTCGGTGCTTTATTCAATCTCGATGATTATCGTGAAAGTGCTGGATATATATATATATATATATATATATATATATATATATATATATATATATATATGTATATGTATATATGTAGATGTATTTTTTTTCCATTGACGAGCATCAGTCTCGCGTAATATAATTCTCGTCCGGCGAGCCTCGCACCGACTTCCCCCGTCGGAAGTCCCATCGGAGGTTCGTCTTCACATGCCCAACGCGTCACCCACACGCTTCCACATCCCCACACGTACGTACACGATGAGACAACGAAGCTACGAATCAATTTGATGTTACCACGGTAACATCGCGGTACAAACAGAAAGCGCATAACGCGCACGGTGAACCGCGGAACGTTGAAACTCGGTACGGGGAAAAAAAAATATACATATTTCCCCGTAAGAATTTTTTTTTCTTTTCAAATTGCCGACTCACGAGTGCATTGTGTTCAACACGGCCAATCAACACCTCGTGGTGGGAAATTGTTTTTTTTTTCCATTTCGACTAGATCGCAGGAAGTGCGTTTACCCCCCTAAAATTCATCGATCGAAGCGTCAACCCCCCTCCCTTCCCCTAACGTGAATTATTTTTTATAATTTTCCGTACCTAATATGATGTTTTTGACGTGCTTTGACAAATCGACCTTGTTAGAGATGTAATTTTGTGAGATTATTTTTTCCTCTCTTGGTTTGAGAGCGAGGACCCTACCTTACCGATATTTTTTTTTTCTCTTTTTTTCGGTTTTCTATTTGTTTTTTACCTTTTTCTTACTTTTTTTTTCATTGTTTCGCATTCACATTTGTTTACGTGAATTATTTTTACCTTTTTTTTTTCATTGTTTTGCATTCACATTTGTTTACGTGAATTATTTTCACCTTTTTTTTTCATTGTTTCGCATTCACATTTGTTTACGCGATGAAAATGAAAGGTCATTCGCATTCGCGTGTCGTGTCGCACGGATTGTTATCGCTGTGTCAATAGTGCGTTTATCTAACCCATAAGATTCACCGTCGATCGAAACGTTCGACCCCTTCCAAACCCTTCGTCCTTCCGGTAACGTGAATTATTTCTACATTGTTAAAAAAAAAAAATACGTGTTTAGATTTGTTTTCTCGATGAAAAAAGGTCATTCGCACTTGGGTGTCGTGTCGCACAAATTGTTATTGCAGTGTAAATAGTGCGTTTTTAAAATAAAATTTGAGATCGTTAGCACGGCCATTTTGAAAAACATTTTTTTCGTTTGTTTTTAGTAATTTTTTTTTCCAACCCGATTTCTGGAAAGGGGGGTCAATCTTGACCCAGGTCAACATTTTAATTGTTAGCAGTTTGGAACAAAAAAAAAATTTTTTTTCAAGCCTTGGCGATTATCATCGAATTTTTATTGATGCGATCAGGGATGGGCATTCATTGAATGAAAACGTATTTTAAATACTCTTCGGAACAAATGATAACGAATTTTACCAGATTTATTAAATACTTCAATTCATTGTAAAATCATAATTCACATAAATTGGTCATAATTATTACAGAAATGTGAAAATATTGAATCTTGCATAATAATGTTATTGTTTGAATTTATTATTTAATCAAACTTATTATTAATCAATCGAATAAAATTAATCATAGTTATTTGTTTGAAAAAGTATTTTAAATGCATTTTCATTGAATGGATGCCCATCCCTGGATGCCATTGTAATTTTCAATTCGACTGGATAACGATGATAAGAATTTTGCAATCGATTCTGACCTTTATACACTTGAGAAAGGGTGATCGATCCCTTTATCAATCATAAATCCATCGAATCGAACTTCCAATTGGAGTCAATTTTGCTTGACATCCGAATCGATTGAATTAAAATGAAAAATAGTGACAATCGAGGCAACGCATCAACAGAACGTCTTGACGCGTAGAAATTACGAAATGAAGGGAGGCCACCTCGTAACGTCACTCGAGTTAACTCTGTTTGGTTCGATAAAACAATAATTTTCGTAACCACTATTTGCGTACCTCAACTGGTTCAAGGCCAATCAATATAACAAGTGCGTTGTAACAAGGCTGCAAAACTCATTCTTCAAAGTTGTTTACCCAAAGTCGTATCAACCCAACAAACTATTTTTCTTCCTTCCTCATCATTCAAACTTATCGTCGGCTTATCGGCAGACGCATTTATTTCTTGCAATTTCCGAAATGCAATTTTTTTGTCACTGGCTCGAAAAGTCATTTGTTAAAAAAAAAGCACAAGCGACGATAAAATAATTAAATAATTCTTAAATAATAATTCTTTTCTTCACCTTAAATTAATTCTCAATAATAATCTTAAAAAATAATTATTTTTTTCACTGAATAATTTTATTGTTTCGTTGCCGTCAATTATCATGGGAATAAAATTATTTCTTTCGTTTGAATCGAATTTACAATATTATTCTTAATAAGAATGTCATTGTTTTCTGTTTTTCATTATTCATTCATTTTTATGAAAATATAATTGTTTAAATTAAATGTAATGATTATCAAATTTTGATCGTACTAGATATTAAGGGGGGCAAGCCACACAAAGATTCGGAAAATATTGATTACATATAGCCCAAATCATTGTCAGTGAATTTTCTCATCTTACACTCATATCAATAAACCGTGGTAAATATTTCACAGTGACACAATAATAACTTTGTCCAAAAAAAAGAATAGCAAACGCACCTTAATTCTCCAGTTCGTGACAGTATCGTGGCTCCTTAAATTTTTGGTAAATTAAAAAAAAAGCTTTTTCATCACTAGAATTAATTTTATTTCTTAATTCGTATCAATTCACGATATAATTGAAGATTCCATGAAATACAAATTATCACCAAATTTCGGACACATAACGTGAACGAGATAACCGCATTATCATTGTTCAACGATTTTTGCCCCACCGATCGTTTGGGGGGAGGGAGGGGGGCGGGCATGAATAAACATGAGAGTTGAGCCTTTTATGCACGTACCAATGCATATACGTTCGACTTTCTCTCGTTGCAACGCGACTCGGGCAGCATCGAGTCGAGCCCCTCGTTGTCGATTCCTCGAGTTCTCGCAAACGTCAAAAGTTTTAACGCTCCACATAATATCGAAGCACGATAGCTCGTGCCTCCTGTCGCGGTCGTTCTGCCCACTCTACCGGATTCCGTAATAATCGTGTTAATCACTTCGTTTCAATCACGAACGTTGTTGCCTTTTTCGAACGTCTCAATATATCGTTCGTGTTCGCGAGATAACTCGCGCCAATATTGCCGGACGTTCGCGTTATCCGACTCAACGAGTCGGATAGGAAAAATAAAAATTATGATTTCAAATGTTGACGTCGGATAGGAAAAATAAAAATTATGATTTTAAATGTTGACGTCGGATGGGAAAAATAAAAATTATGATTTCAAATGATTTTTCGATCGGCTGGAAGGGCGAGGGGGAAGGGAAGGGGGCGGGAAATCGTTGGCACGCGTGACGTTGACGTTGGGAATTGATGTGGCAGCCGTTGTCGCGGGTGCTTTGCTCGCTATACGTCACGCAGTGAAAATCGTTGAGGTATGGACATCTGGTCATATTCCTCGAGGTTGTTCCATGTCCTCAGTTCGATGCGGTCAGTGGGACACTCACCATGAGCGACGAACGCAGTGAGTTTAACTTACACGTGGGTGGGATTCGATTGCGACCCCGGAAAAACACCTTTGACAGTCCATACCAGTCGTTTTGTTTGTTATTTTCGCAAAAATAATATTTTGCTAATTTTTTTCAATATTATGTCATCTATTGATTATTCGATATTTTCGTTGATATACTCGAATTTTCTCCTAGATACTTTGGTTGCATTTTTTTTAAGACGCACTATTACGTTTTAGAAATTATTTTTCCAAAAATGATATTTTGATAACTTTTTTGGAGTATGAGATTTATCAATTATTCATTGTCTCCGTTGATAATTGAATTTTCTTACAGATACTTTTGTAGCATTTTTTTATCGACGTGGATATTTTCTTTGTGATATATAATATTTCGTTGGGTTTTGCTAGTTTTATTTAACATTTTGATTATTTTGTTTGAATTGGTTATCCACTGATTATTTGTTGTATCTGTTGATTAGGTAAATTTTTTTACAGACACTTTTCTACAATTTTCTCTTATCAACGTGGATATTTCTTATATGATATATTATTTTGTTAATTTTATGTTTACTATGTTTTTGATATTTTGATGATTTTGTTAAAATTATTTTATCTATCAATCAATCATTTTCTCTGTTTATGGTAACAAATTTTTCTTACACAGACGTCTGCATAATTTCTTTCCCAATAACTAATATATTTTTTTGTCAAGGCTAGAATTGTTTATTTATTTTGCAAAAAAAAAAACAAATATTTTTCAACGAACAGAAGATGACGACGAGGGGTCGCCCCCGGTATATTCGATTGGCAGCGATAAGGACTTGGTCGGCGTGAGTTCTCGAGCCGCTTAGTAAGTCTAATTATAATGACAATTAGAATAATAAATATATATGAAAATATATAAGACATTCGAAAAAAAAGTGGTTTACTAATTTTCTCTTAAAAAAAAAAAAATTTGCAGCTTCAAACGTAGAAGGACTAGAAGCGTGATAATTCTCATTCTCGCTTGTTTCATAGCCACTCTACTGGTTGCAGTTGTCGTTCTGGCTGTGCTCTGTGAGTAATTCATGAAAATTGAATATTCAATTGTCACACGCATTGTCTGGGACTCACACGAGGGATTAAAACTTTCAGACTCGAGACTGCATCGGGCCAACGCCATCTGCGACAATGAAGATTGCGTCAGGATAGGTGAGAAAATTATGATCCCGAGTAATCATCGCTTCTCATCGGACGATAATTAATTTTGAAAAAAAAAAAAAAAATTAATTGAAAAATATAATAAAAATTGTTTTATAAAAATTCAACCGTTTTATAATTTTTGTTTTTTTTCCATATAATTTGATTCTTACGTTAAAAATTATTGCATTGATCAGCCGCTAGTCTGAAAGAATCTATGGACACTTCTGTAGATCCTTGCGATGATTTTTATGGGTGAGTGCGATCAGGTGCCAACTGTCTCCATTTTCGTTTTTTCGTAGAAAGTTTTTCACGTGTGTGTAAAATGCACCGAGTGTCGATACAAATTGCAAGTTTAGAATAAAATCATCACCTGTATTTTTGTTCCAAAAATAAATATCAATCAATCGATTGAGAATAGTTTTTTTAATTTTTATTAAGATTAAGATATATTAAGATTAATATATTTTTTTTTATTTTTCAAACAATTATTTTAATCACATTAATATTTTTGTTTTCCATGGCAAATTGGAAAAACAAAACCACAACACGTAATTAAAAAAAAAATAAATATCTGTCGATCGATTAAAAATAGCTTTTTTTAAAATTCTAATCATGTTAACCCTTTTTTCGCAAATTATTCGGACAGTCACGTATGCGGAAGATGGCCGGAGGAACATCATTCGCCGAAATCCGAGGACTCGTGGTTCAACGACAGAAACGATCGTAACATTTGGCGGGTTCAAGAATTGTTGAAAAAAAATTTTACGAACACGGACGTGCCGTGGGCGGTGCAGCAAGCTAAATCGCTTTACGAGAGTTGCAACGACGTAGGTGAGTTTTGCGACGCGGAATAAAAAAAAAAAAACGGGAAACAGATCAATGTAATTGCGTGGACGATGATTAATTCAAACGTTTTTTATTCGCGACAGAATCGATCGAACTTCTCGGACTCAAGCCTCTTCTGAGCGGGTTGAAGAGAGTGGATTTGCCACGGATACCGGCCGGTCTTACAGGCGAACACGGCGATCTCGTGAAAATAATGGCGAAGGTACGTCGACTGTTCGGTGCGGACGTTTTTTTTGGAATTGAAATTGGTCCGGATCCAAGAAACAAAACGAGAAACATCGTCACCCTCGACGTACCGAGTTTCACGAGTCCCTTGCTCAGGTACGTTGCTTTTTATCTTTTTTTTTTTTTTAATTAATTTTCTTTATCGTTCGGTTTTGTTGCAATCAATTCAAAATTTGTATTTTCTTTTTGATAATTTATTTTTTTAATTAAATCAACTACTACTGAAAGAAAAAACTAAGCATATTCCTGAAACGCTTTTTTGCACCTCATTCCTGAAAAAGGGGGGGGGTCTAATAGACCCAGGCCAAAATTTCAAGCTACTTGAAACAAAAAGAATGATATTGCAATATTTTGTTTCTTGTAATGATGCACTGTTGAGGTTGAATTTAAACTTAGGTTCATCAAATTTTGTTGTTGTTGTTTTTTTTCGCAAAGTTATGAATTATTTTATTATTATTTTTATTATAATTTTTTCATCAGTGTGGGTAATTTTTGCTAAAATGTTTTTGAGAATATTTTTGCTTCCTCATAAAGGAAGCTTTGTGATGGTGGGAAAATTTTTTTTCGAGATCTTCATGGCACCATGTTCAGAATGTTCCAAAACGTCGAGAAAACAATCTGGAGAAAATGTCCGGATGTATGTATGTGTGTGTGTGTGTGTGTGTATGTGTGTAATGGCCTCCCAAAATTCAAACTTGCATAAGTCGAGAACGGTTTGAGCTACAGTCCTCAAATTTTGCAGACATGTGCAGCTCCGTAATCACTTCTTTGACTATGATTTTTGAAATGATTGAAGCTGCGACTCAGATTTTATGTCGTTTTCAAATTCCCAAAAAAAGGGCGTTATCACTGTAGCGATCGCAAATTTTGAGATACTCGTCTAAATAGTTCTTGACAAAGAGATACGTACCCGAGGTTAGTTGGTATTGCATTTGGGCCAAATCCATCAATAAGTTTTCATTTTATGATATTTTGAATTTTTCCAAAAATCAAATTTGTCGCTATAACTTTTGTGAACTTTGACCGATCAATCTCAAACTTCACAAAAGTATAGAAAATCATTCAGCCGTGGTGTATCTCAAATTTGGCGAAGATCAGTTGGATGGTTCGGTTTTCACAGGAATTCAAGTTTTTCGATCGTAGGTAGTGAACGAAGAATCCTTTGTGAGGAAGCCAAAACAAAAATGCTTCCTCATAGCGCTCCCATAAGCATCACATTGCTTCCTCATAAAGGATTCTTCGTTCACTACCTACGATTCAGAGGAAGCAAATTGCAATGCTCAACTTGCAGCTTGCTTAAAATTATGAGGAAGCAATTTGCAAGTTTCAACTTGCAGCTTTTTAACTTTGTTTTAGGGTTGAAGGATTAGGCATGCAATTTGGTCGAATTTTTCGAACTGTATTTTGTATATTCACTATAGAAATTTTGACAAGACAGGGTCTACTGACCCCCCCCCTCCATTTACAGGAATGGGGTACAAAAAAAAGCATTTCAGGAATATATTTAATTTTTTTTTCGTAGCTTATTGACAATACAATTTTTTGGGAATATAATATTCGTTTTGTGTATATACAATAATATTTGTATTGGTATGTAATTTGATATCATTTCATATATACTTTGCATATATCGTTGATAATTTTAGGAAAGATTATCCTCAAGACGATTTATGAAATTTCTTAAAATTGAAAAATCTTTTTTTAAAAATGTCAAAAAACAGTCAACTCTGACTTCAAAAAATGTTAAATTTTATTTTGTCAATACCAGTTACAATACAGAGCTCGAGAGAAGAATGAAGACCGTGAAGAGTCGCACGTCAAAGTTGGACGACGAGCCCGACGACGACGACGATTCGAAAATTTCGTGGGCGGTCGAGCGTGATTACATGATGGCCGTTATTCGCCAAATCATTACAAACGAAACCGCGTCGAACGGTTCGTGCATCGACGAAGAGTCGGACCCGCGTGAACGGGAAATTAAAAAAATGGCCCACAAGATATACGAAATCAGTTCAGACGTTTATTGGGTAAGTCGCGTCAATTTTCTTTGAAAAAAAAACCAAAAACATATATATATTTTCATTTTATTTTTCTTAAGAATATTTCAAATATTCATGAAAAAACAATAAATAAATCGACTTGGAATGATAGAAAGCGCAATCGGAAATGAACGAGACGATAGACGATGAAAACGTGAGCGACGTGGATTACATGCTCGTGAACGAGATTCAGGAAAAAACGGATCGACACGTCAGGGAAGTGAATTCCAGCCTTACGACGAGAGAAATCTGGCGGCCTTTCATGGAGGAACTTTTCATCGGCGTTGAAGGTCTCAATCTGGATAAGGATCTCGTGCTCGTTACTAATCTCGAGTACTTGAAAACCGTGGCTCTTATGCTGGCTACTTACGACGACCTGGAATTGGGTGAGAATTTGCATTTATAGCTTAAAGAATTATTGATAATAATAATAACCGTACAAAATGAATAATAAAAATGTTATAATTTTCTATAATAAAAATATAATATTATCATTTGTTATAATAATATGGTTAACGAAAAATTTTAAAAAATGTTTCGACTTTAAGAATCTTCAGTATGGTGGAGTGTGGTGGAAATGATGGTGCCATACTCATCGAAACAATTGACAACATTGTGGTTGCAATACATGAAAAGTTTGGTAGCGTACGAGTCCTCTCCAAAAAGATCTCTTTATTGCGCCGATGTGGCTGGCTGGATGATGGGTAAACAAACTACGATATACATATATATATACATATATGGGTGGCACCATTTTTAGTGACAGTACATCTTTTTTTGTGATTTTCAAGTGTAAATTAATTTTCGCTGGCAATCAAATTCGTTCCAATTAATTTTTATTCTGTAGTTTTGTTCCCTGGTATCATTATTATCGATTTGAAAAAGTGGCATAGCTGTCAGTCTGCCTGAACCATAAAAAAAGTATGATTATGCATCGTTTTCGGTGGGAAATAGGTGAAAAGTTTTGTTGGTACGAGTTCAGTTACTTTTTTATTTAATACATGTGATCGAGTAATTATATTGTTTTTAAATTTCATACAAAGCCCTCTGAATAAAAAATAATTACAACACCGAAAGTCAATTACTTGCTCATTGAATTCATTCAAACTTGAAAATTACAGAAAATTTGGACTGTCCCTAATAATTTGGCAACGTGTCTTCATTGGCTATTATTCGTTTAGAATATTTTTTCTGAAGAATATTTTCTACATTGAAGGATATTCGAATGGTCCAAAAGTTTCTGAAAATCTCAAATTTTTCCAAAGGATATTGAAATAGTTCAAAAGTATAGTCTAAAAGAATCCAAAATTAGTTTTGAAGAGGCACAACAAAAATGTATTCAATGGCATTGGGTCGCCCGTCGATCAATCACGACCAAAAATTTGAAAAAAAACCGAACGAAAAAAAAAAAAAACCCCAAAAAACAAAACAAAACAAAAAAACACAAAAAACAAAACAAAACAAAAAAAAAACAAAAACAAACAAACTAAAACTATATAAAGATGCGTCATTCGTGCAGGTATGGCAATCTCGTGGCTCTACGCTGATCCGGAATTTCACGAAAAAAAAGGGACGAGGGTGATCGAGATGCTGGAGGACATCAGGACCGCCTTTTCCACCATCGTCGTAGAGACCGACTGGATGGATCGAGATACACAACGTGCAACTCTCGATAAGGCTCGCAAAATGACTTACGTCATCGGCCATCCCTCGTGGCTCTTCGAGAAGGGCATGCTCGACGATTATTACGAAGGGGTGAGATAACTTTATTCAGTTTTTTTTTATCGTTCTCATCGAACGAAAGTCAATATAGAGGATGGCTGAAACGTTGGACGTTTGCTTTCAGGTGGACATGAAGGACGACGAGTATATGGACAATCTGTTGACGATGACGAGACTTATGGTCGAAGAGGAATTAAATCAAATTCAAGAACACAATACCCTGAACGGCTCTTTGTGAGTGGGTTTGGGATAATTTTTCATCGAAATGGAAATTCGGTCGTTATCTCGAGGCTGCTATTTTTTAAATTTTAATTTTAATTTGTGCATAAACGTGTTTTTTTTCGGCATCTCAAATTGAAAATAATTATTTACCATCCATTGTATTGTATTGTATCCTTTATTGATTCCCTTGCGGGTTACAAGTGACCTCCGTTTCTCTCTTACATTTTTCCTTCCGTATTTTACATCACTGTTCTTATATTCTATTTTACATTTTACCTTATACTCTATCGCCTCATTCTTATTCCTACGTTTCTTTCCGCTCGCCGTGCCTTTGCCCATTGCCTCGCTTTTGCTTTACGTTTCTCTTCGCTTTCCGTTTACATTTCCGTTACAATTTTTTTTTTTTTTTTTTTTTTTCCTTTTTATTATTCCTATATTTCTTTACGCTCGCCATTCCCTTGTCCGTCGCTTCGCTTTTTATATTTATTTACATGTTTCCATTGTGTACATTTCCTTTTCTTTTCTCTCCGTTCCCTCCTTCTCCTTCCTTGCACTTCCGTTTCCGCTCGTTCACTCCATTCTTTCTTTCATTCTCTTTCTTCCTCTCTCCTTCCTCCGTTCCGCATTCTCTCTCTCTCTTCTCTCTCGCTCTCCAGTTCTTTCATCCACTCCTCCCCTCTTCCTCCTTCATCCAGTATTTCCTTTACTCTTTCCCCTATTCCCCTCTCCGTCTCTTCTCCTCCCCTGCACCTGTCCAGCACATGCTCCCATGTCTCTCTTTCCGTCCCACATATCCTGCAACTTCTTTCTTCCTCGCTTTCCCAGTATCTTCCTTCTCTCATCTCATTCCCTATTCTAAATCTTGCGATTCTGCGGCACCTTTCCTCACTCCATCCCGCTCTCAAATATCCCGGTATCCCTTCCACTCTGATTTCTTTGTACCATTTATTATATTTTGATTCTTTTATCCTTTCCTCCCTTTCCTTTCTTTGTCTCTCCTTATCCCATCTTTCCCATCCTTCATACTCTTCCCCCATCTGTCCGCTCTCTCCTCTCTCCTCCTTGCATTGCTTCCTTCCCTTCTCCCATTTCGATAGTCCCTCCCCATTTCTCTCCCGTTCCTCTATCTCTTCCAAGCACGCCCTTGCTATCTCGCTTCCCTTCCCTCCTCTCAGCTTTTCTTCAAACTTCCACGCCCTTTTCCCGGCTCTCGTTCTCATTTTTTCCCGTTTCACTTCTTCTCTTATCATATATCCCGGTGACCTCCAGTCTACCCCCAGTGTCCACCGTATGTATCTATCGTGTACTCTTTCCATTTCCCTTCTTTCCTCCCATCCCCATATTTCCACCCCGTAGCTTATTACCGTCCATACAAGCGTGTCGAATATCCACATCTTTCTGCTCCAGTTCTTCCCAAACTTCCTTTTCCCTATCCCCCACGCCTGCCTCATCACCACGCCGGCCTTCCTTATTTACCATCCATTGATATATTGAATGTATATGTGGTATCAATGGATTTGTTTGAATACATTAATTTAATTAAATTAATTAATTTTTGTGAAATTTAATTATTGGATAATTTATTTTCATATTCATTTTTGTACTATCTTGTATTTTTTTTTTTTTTTTGCATTGAATGACAGACGTGCTAATTTTATTTCCACAGCTGGGCTGCAGATCCCATAGAAGTCAATGCTCTTCATTCCTTCGTGATAAATCACATAAGTACGTATCAGTCGTCTCGATATTTTTCATCCTAAATTTCCAAATGGAAAACAAAAACAATATCTATTGCTATCCCCGGACGCAGCGGTTCCCGAGGGAATTCTTCAATTTCCGTTTTACGGATTGGGCCTCGAGTGAGTCGATATAGATTAATTTCTCTTATTATTAATAATAAAATTTTTATGTCACCTTGTGACATAAAAATTCGTACGACACTTGTACGAGAAACGTTTTCTGGACTCGTGTGATTGCAACACTCGCCTTCGGCTCGTTCTGCAAACTCATACACGTAAAAAAAATGTTTCGTACTAGCGTCATAATGTACTATTGTGTTGATTAAATGGCGTTTTTGACAAGGACCAATAATTTATGTTCCATTTTATTTTGTAGGTTTATCATCAATTTACTTTATAATTTTACGCATATAGTTATAAACAAACAAATCATGTCAAACCGATCAAAATTACAGCTACAGCATTTTCTTAAAACATTGAGGTTAGGACAACCCCACAGTGACGTTTTCCTTTCGTACGTCAAAGGGTTAAGGTTCAATAAGAGCGTTCCTCGTCAGATTTTCATAAAACTCGGCATACTTATAGGTATTGATAAGAAACAGGTTTAGTTAAATTTTTATGGCTTTCCGGAGCGCGAAAATAAAGTTATCAACACTTTTATTTTCACATGTTTAATATGGAGCCTTATGGAAAATCACGCTCAATTTGATATAATGCAAAAAGTCCTCTCCAGATTGTAATAAAAACACTGAAACTGCAAGTTGAATATTCAGAGAACATTTTGGGTACTTGGAAGTAGAGATCAGCAGACTGTGATGATAATAATAAACAAATGAACATCGGGAAAATACAGTTTATATCTGGAGTTGGTCATGATCCAGTAGATATGGCAACGTTGCGGGCTTGTTTCCCATCTTCTCTCTCTCTCCCTGTCTCTCTCTCTCTAATCGACATCATAACACGCGACGTTGCCACATCAAAGTACTTCGTACCTCAATCCGGAGATGTTATACCTTAGGCTTGCTTGACTTTTACAGTATCTAGGATACTACCTTAATAATCCTGTATGTCAATGATTATTTTTTTCACATTGTTTAGAGCTTTGAATTACGGAGCCATCGGAGCAATTCTCGGCCACGAGTTGACCCACGGATTCGACAATAACGGCCGTTTGTACGACGTCGATGGTAATGTTCGTCAATGGTGGAGCAACACGACGATTCAACAGTTCAACGAAAAAATTCGATGTTTCGTAAAACATTACGACAGCTATTACGTCGACGAGGTGGTTTGAAGAAAACGTTTTTTTTATCCACTTCACACGATGTTTGATCATGTTAATTCGTCGTTCCTCGTGAGTTTGTCGTTTTTTTTTTATATTCTAACGAAAACTTCGACCAGGTGGACGATTACATCGATGGAGAATTGACTCTCGACGAGAACATCGCTGACAACGGTGGCCTTCGCGAAGCCGTTCTGGCTTACAAAAAATGGAAAAACCGAAACGGTCGTGAACCCATGCTTCCAGGTTTCACGCACTTGACGCACGAACAACTCTTGTTCCTCAGCTTCGCTCATGTAAGATCATTTTCCACAGCTTTCTTCACAATTCCACCGATTCATCGCCTTCGCTTTTCTCGCAAAATCGAATTTTTTAATATTTTTTTTCCTTTCCTTTTATTTTTACGCAGCTTTGGTGCGAAAGAAATTCGGCCGAGTCTCTGCAATGGAAGCTTCGGGACACTCACTGTCCCGGTCACATAAGACTCCGCGGAGTTCTTCGAAATTCTCCGGAATTCAGCGAAGCCTGGAATTGTCCTCTGGGATCGCCGATGAATCCCGAAAAAAAATGTAAAGTATGGTGATATTTATTTTTTTAAGTGTTTGCACAAAAAATCAAAATCTATATACGTCTATGTATATATACCTATAGATTTATCTCGACTACCTCGAATTACCTCATCGAACGTTTGTAATAAAAGAATTTTATTTACTTAACGATCAACGATTTTAAATATTCATTTCCCACGTCGAAATACCGCGAAAAATAAAAATTCATCGCAACCATTTTTTCAAAATTGTTATTCCTAACTCATTGACGACTTATATTTAATGATCTCATTCTTTTTTCCCTTATTATTATTATTGGCGCAACAGGATAGGAGGGGTAAAAATGGTTCTAATAAATACAAACAACGAATCGAATGATATCGTGTAAAAAATATTTTATATATTTGTGACATTCTCGTAATCGCGATGATTCGATATTGTGCGCTCGTTTTAATGAGCGATCGATCATCGTGAGCCAGGGTTTTCCATGCAAACGTATTTTTCACATTTAGACATATATATTTATATAGCATCGCACTGTGTCTATCATTCGACTTGGACTCGTCGAATTCTCACCTCGACATTGTCAATCTACGTCAAATAATCATATATTATCTTAGTAGACGTAACCGCCGTTGCTGCCGATCGGTTGGCTCGGTACAACGAAAGATTTTTCGTTGCTGTAAGTTTGAGCCTGTTCGCTCTCGTGGGTCTCAACGTTGATTGATTTGGCATACGAGGTCGCGGACGATTGGGCCGTCTGTTGGACAGTCTGGGTCGGTTGGTAAACGGTCTGGGCACGGTGGAAGACAGTCTGGGTGGGCTGTTGGGCGGCCTGGATTGGCTGGTAAACAGTCTGGGTAGGTTGGTAGGCTACCTGGGCTGGCTGTTGGAGACTCTGGGCCGGCTGGTAAACAGTGTGGGTAGATTGGTAGGCAGGCTGGGCTTGTTGTACCTGGACGACCTGAATGGGCTGCTGTTCAACCTCTTCGTTTTGATAGACGATCTGGGCTGGCTGTTGGACAGCCTGAGTCGGTTGGTAAACAGTCTGGGTACGCTGGTAGGAAGGCTGAACGCGTTGTTGAACGGTCTGGGTCGGCTGGTAGACGGTCTGGGTTTGCTGGCGAACAGCCGGGGCCGACTGGCGAACAGCCTGGACCTGCTGATGGACAACCGGAGCTTGCTGGCGAACTTCCTGAGTCTGCTGGCGAACAGCCGGAGCTTGCTGGCGAACTACTTGAGTCTGCTGGCGAACAGCGGGAGCCGACTGGCGAACGACTTGGGTTTGCTGATGGACAGCCTGGGTCGGCTGGTAGGTAGCCGGAGCTTGTTGGCGAACTACTTGAGTCTGCTGGCGAACAGCAGGGGCTTGCTGGCGAACGACTTGAGTTTGCTGGTGAACAGCTGGTGCCGAGTGATGGACAACCTGGGCCGGCTGATGAACCACCTGAGTCGTCTTCTCCTGAACAAACTGCAACTGTTGCGGCTGTGGGCTCGGGACGAAAGTCGGCAACTGAGAAATCTGAATCTGGGGAAGCTGTTGAGTTTGCACGAATTGCGGAACTTGGTGAACGAGTTCCTGTTGAACTTGACCGGCCGAGTAACCACCCTGGAATTGGTTAGCGCTCAAATCTGTGAATCCCAATCCAATCGGGAATGCGGATTGCGATGCTCCGAAGTTGGCGAATCCACCGAGAGATCCGCTGGAGGCGCCGAAAGAACCCGACGAGAACAACGACGGAAGCTGGGCCGTTTGTTGGAAATAGTTCTGTTGCTGGGCAATCGGTTTCACGTAGTGCTGAACGGGTTTCTGTACGTGTTGCTGAACGGCTGGCTGGACTTGGTGCTGAACGTGGTTGACTTGTTCTGAAGCACAATCACAATCTGCTTGGTCTTTGGAAAACATTCAAGAAAACATGAATCAGCTTGGGAACTATTGACAATGTTCTCTGACTCGGTCAAATCGACGGAATGGACATTGGACAAAATGACTGAAAAAGTTACCTCGGGCCTGAACTGTTTCCGTGGCATATTGGACCTGAGCTTCAGCTGGAACATCGACCTGGGTCGAAACTTCCTGCTGAACGACTTCCTGCTGTTCTTCTTCTTGCTGAACTTCTTCCTGCTGAACTTCTTCCTGCTGTTGTTGAACCGTGAAAGAGGCCGGTGCCTGGCTACGGGCATCCACTACGTTGGAAACATCAGTTTGCTCTTCCTGTTGTTCCTGATGTTGTTCGTACTGGGCAACTGGTGCTCCGTACGAGTCAACTGGCTTCTGAGCGGTTTGCTGAACGGTATTGTAGACAGTTTTCTGTACGACCGGCCGGGCAGGTGGCAAGTAGCTAGCCAGATTGCCATGGTTCTGCGATTGCTGGGGCACCACGGACTGCTGCAAATTCAATCGAATTTTCGAAAATACGTTCGCTAACCAGGAATGCATAGCAAACGGTGTGGATTTTGATAAGTTCACACCGTTGAACGAAAATCAATTGACTTACCTGGTAAGTTGGTGCCGGGGCTGCTACTGGGGCGAGGTAGCCATTATTGTTCAGAGGTTCCAAAGCTCCAGAATTCTGCAAGATTGATGAAAAATAAATATTATTGTTACCCCAATCGCATTTAATAAAAATATAATTGAAAAAAATTTTAATATTTAATTTAAAAAAAATTAAATATTGATCAATGATGTAATATTTAAGTTTAAATTAAGATAAACAAATAAGATTATAAAATCAATGTAAAAAATGTTGAAAATAAATTCAAATAATTAATTTACCGAATGAATTTTGTAAATTGAATTAATTTAGTTCGAAAAATATAGTGATAAGTATATTTAGTGCGTATATTATTATTATTGTGACAAATGTATTGTACGAATATTGAAATTTGATGGACACGTTTGTTTATTCGAATAAATGGCTTACGTGAGAGACGGAGATGGTTGGTTCCTGAGAGAACGATGGTTGCTGCACCTCTTCGTACTGTTCAATCGGCTGTGCGACTTCCTGAACCTGTTGGGCCTCGGGTGCGCTGTGGGATCCGCCAATGGGCTGTCCAGGAGTGTAACCCGGTGGTCCGTAAGTCTCATGGGGTTTTATATTCGTTGCGTATTGACCGTTATCGTAAGCACTGCTCTCAGGCACGACGATGGATCCCACGTAGCCACCGACCGATGGGGTTATCTCGATTTCGTTGGATTCTTGATGTTTGTTATTACGATAGTCGGTTCCGTAACGCGGGTCACCCGGCAAAACTTCACGTTTCTCCTTCGTTAGAGCTGGTTTGGCAACAGCTACACCCACCAAGCACGCCTTGAACGAGGAAAGGTAGACAAATAAAAAAATCACACGAAAATTAACATTCCATCGTCGTAAATTTAACATATTCAACGTTTTTTTTTTTTTTTTACAACGATGATTCACAACACCGTGGTCAAAAATTTTGATTATTCATAGTTCAACGAACATTTGGATTTGAATAAAAATAAAATAAATTAACGAACTTATGAAAAAAAAAAAAAAAAAAAAAAAAAAAAAAAAAAAAATGTTATGAGATCGGGTAAATAAGATTATCAACGACTGGTTCTGCAAAGAACCCGGATGTTCGATCTTGATGACAACATTTTTGCACCTTGAATTTTTTTCACCTTGATTTTTTGCGCTTTTAAAGTTTCGATGGAATTTGCAAAATTTTCTTATCAAAAATATTTTTCATAATTTTTGTTAAGATTGAATATTAACTATTTATGGTCGTTCGAACATGCGAATTTATTGACACGTGTTTAATTTATTAATCGTAAAATTTGAGATAAAAAAATAATTGTCTAATTGTTTTTTTTCTTCTCTTTTCGTTTTTTTTTTGGTGTCGGTTTTATTTTATTTTTCGTGATAAAATTTTTGGTTGCTTTTTTTTTGTTATTCGCAGACGTCGAAGACTCACCACCGACAGGAGGATGAACTTCATGTTGACCGGATGAGGGACGAAGAAGTTTGAGCAGATGAGCCACGGGAATACGACCTTTTATACGTAGCGATGCTCCCTCCCGTAAAAAATTTCGTAATCCCTCCGTGGCATTGGGGGAACTAGATTTTTAATCGACTTTTTTTCGTCGTCGTCGTCGTTTTTTTTTTCTTCACTTCTCTCTCGTTCCTGTCGAGCTAGTCGACGCGGGCCCGGGCGATCTCCTCCTCCGTGTCTCCCAGGCATTCCGCGGGGGACCGAGCCTTCAGGGCCAGATATTCATGACTTTTCGGGGTTTCGTGGCTTCTCGAGACTAACGCGGAGGAAGCTAGCCGAGTGTTCGTCCTCTTTCACGAGTGCTCGTCTCTTCACCAAAATACGAGAGTCCGAGACTCAAAAAAAAAAAAATTTAAAATAAGAAAAAGACAAATCGAAAAAGCGAATCTCGAGCGAATTTTTTTTTTACTATTTTGGCACTTGGATGTGTCGTTTGATGCGAGACGGGGACGAAAGAGGGAGGGGATGAGAAACGGAGACACAGAGTGTTGATTTCTTTGCCATGGCCCATGGTGAGTCATTGTTCATCCTATATATTATTATTATTATTATTATTATTGTTTTAAAAATCGAGAGTGTGTCGATTTATTCTTGTCGCCACATTCGATTCTTTCTTTTTTCCATTCATCTTCTTATCGGAAATTTGTAATACGTTAAAACGTCGGCCCTTGCGACTGTGCGATGGCGAGTGTTACGAAAGCCCGTGCTAATGGACGCTTGTGCATCCGAAGACTCGAGATTTCAGCTGCATTGACGAAATCGAACTACGTACATTAAAAAATATGATTTCTTTTTTTTCGTCAGATGGGTTTTTTTGCATCTTGTATGTGGGTTAACCGTGGTGATTAAAAAGGGAAGGGGGACTCGGTCGGAGTCTGGTTAGATCATTTTGAAAATTAAATAATTACTTGCATAAAATAATAATAATAATAATAATAATAATAATAATAATAATAATTTGTATCATTAAATTAATATGAATAATAATTATAATGACTATTATTGCTTATTTCAAATATCTCTATATGTATAAAATAAACTATAAAAATATTATTACTCTAACTTGAAAAAACTATTTTTTCTAACGTTAAACATTTTTTAACACATCTACTGTCAAATTTAAAAATTTCCCCCATCAATATGTTACGAAAAAAAAAGGAAAAATCGTGTCGGACCTTTCACCTTATCGGGCAGATGTCCCTTAACATTCGAGACGACGATTACGATTTTGAAAATTTAATAATTTCTTACATAAAATAATAATAATAATAATAATAATAACAATAATGATAATAATAATTATTATTATGATTGAATTGATATGAATAATAATTATAAATACTATTGTTGCTTATTTCAAATATCCTTATAAAATAAACTATAATATTATTACTAAAATATGATATTATTATTATTTTAACTCGAAGAAACTATTTTTTTCTAACGTTAAAAACATTTTTTTAACACATCGACTGTCAAATTTGAAAATTTCTCCTATCAATATGTTAAAAGGTCGCGTCGGACCTTTCACCTTATCGTGCAGATGTCCCTTAAAATTCGAAACGACGATTACGAAAACGGTTCGTAGGAGCGGCAGATGAATAATCCAGCCCGGAGTTTGAACGAGCGATGGCCAGAGTTAGAGAAGAAAAATGTCCAAATTTTTATGGAATATTCATCGTCGTTATTTTGAATAATGTTGCGTATACAAGTTCGTTGATCGTACGTTGCACGTGAGTCTCGCGTGAGGTTGGTCCGGAGCAGCGAAAGTCACGAATTTGGAAACGTAATTTTCCATAATCCAGTCACGCGTTATTATATATCGGTCCTTTGGATCGCTCACCGAGCCATTAATCAATTATTACGAAGACGCGGCCGGAAAGAGTTTCAAACGGTCAATCTCGAGAATTTTCGGAGGTTCGGTTGAACGTTAGAACGGATTTTTTTTTTCTTCAAGGACCGTGTTCGAAATTGTCAAAAAACGTTCGCGACAATTTTACGATACGATAATCATAGAGTTTCCGCCTGTTTTTTTTCGGATTAAATAACGACTCCGGACGAGCCGCGGGCCTCGCCAACGCGATTAAAAAAAAAAAAAATTATGTAAAAAATTCGAGACACAAGATAACAAACAAAATTAGATACACGATGGTTTATGAATAAAATGTGAAATCTAATTTGATGAATATTTATGATTTTTTCCATCGTCTGGCGCGATTGCATCGATGGCCAGTGGCAACAACGATGGCAATATGTTTTTTTTCTTCTTTTTCGTTATTTTTTCGATTTTTTTATTTAGATTTTTTTTTTTTCTAAACGTTCTATGGCTCGAAATTTTGCAATGGATTTGTCAATTATGATGATTATTTCTAATTACCATAGAACGGTGGACACAGTTAGATCTAGAGGACGTTGTCGCTTTGAGGATTCGAGACGTGTGTAGCAGTTAGATTCGACGAGAGCCAAGCATCCTTGGAATAATCGTGGCATTGGGATCATTCGAAGGTGGCAACGTCTGGACCGACTGGTCCATGTTTTTTTTTTTTAATTTCTCAAAATTTGAATGTCAGTTTATTTTTCGAAAAAAAAACAACTCATCCTTTTACACTCATTCACACGTGGCGATCATCTTTCTTACGACTCAAGAATGCTTTTGACGTCAAACCTACGTTTTTATTCGTTAATCGAAGGATTCGAATATTAAGAGCGAACGATATTTTTGTCAATGAGTGGACGTGTTTCGGTTGTTGTAAAAAATTCACGATTCTTACGATTTAATTTGAACGTTCCGAACTGGATATCATAAAACCTTGGGTCGTGGAATAAATTTAAAATACGGGAAGACGGTCGGTCGAGGAAGGTAGACTCGTATTTTTTTTAAATATTTATTTTCGTTTTAAATTAGGAATATTTATTTCAGATACGTCGACTATTCTATGAATAGAACTGCGTTCGTTCGGCCATTTTTTTTTTTTCATCGTACATTATTATTGTAAGGGATATTATAACGAGGCAAGGCATAGGAAAACATTGTTTGATTAATTCAAAATTTTATTCCACAAAAATGTCTTCCTTACCGACGTTTTATTTATTTTTTTATTTAATTTTTTTATGGTTTACAATCATGTTATAATTGTCTAGGTGGTTCGATTAATCGATTTTCTCGTGCTTTACGTGATGGAGAATCAACTGGTATCGGCATCGTCGTTGCGATCGATCGCAGATTTGTACTTTCGGTCCATTCGTTTCTGCAGTCCAAATCCCATTCCGATCGTCGATTTTCTACAATTCTGAAACACATTGGATAACAATGGCAATACTGCGACAATGGAACGGTCCATTTGAATTTAAAAAAAAAATTTAAATAAAAAATCGACGTATAAATTGAAAAAATTGAAAAAAAATAAATTAATAATGAAAAAAAGCGAGTTCCTCGCAGGGCTCACCAGTTTCTGTTACCGATCATCATGGATCCGGGAAACGGTGACATTTGTCCCAGTATCGCCATCTGTGGCATGCCCATCGACGGAAACGGAATCGGTTGTGGCACGCGAATCGGCACCGGTCGCGGAACGTCGATCGCCACGGGATACGGTTGCGGCACGCCGACCGGCACTGGTACCGGTCTTGGCACAAACACGGGAATCATTTTCGGTGGTGGCTCCGTTCCTGTTTCACACAAATCGTCATTAAAATCACCAAAACACGATGCCCATCGAACACGAACCGGATTCGATCGATTCGAAAAATCGGTAGTGCCATAAAAAAAATATTATCCCGGAGTATCCGTGAAAAATACAAATTTTTCGACATCTAATACTACTATTTACATCCCTGCGATCGAAAGCTCATGTCGAAATTGTTTATTGAAAATCGATAATCGATCTGATCGGTATCGGCGATCGAGGTCAGACTTTGTTCATAATTGCGTGATCGGATATCTCAAGAGTTCGTCGAAACAATAATCGATAATCGAGACTTACCGCAGCCCGGAGCAAGACCGACTCCGATGCCGATTTTCAAAGCCCCATCGACGACCCCGGCATCGAGCCCACCGGTCAAACAATCGTTGGCCGGATCACCGGGTTCAAAGCCTCGTATCATTTCCCTATCGCCGTCCTTCAGCGGAAACGTCAGAATTCTCGTCATACCATCGCCACGATCGTAACTCCGTCTGGCCCCGTTGTTGGAATTCGACAACCGATTTATTCTCGATTGCGCGTCACGCGGCGCAACATCTCGCACGTTCCATGTTCGAGAATTTTCATTTCTGTAACCTTTGAGATAAAAATCTCGATAGATCAGAGGTCTGTCGTATTCCACAGCGTCGTTCGCGTTTGCGTTGCCGATGTTCTGCCGATTTTTCACGTAATAATCGTTGTATTGTCGTTTTTTCGCTTTCGAATACGATGCGAGTGGTGCGGCGATCGTTGTTGTGCAAGTTAAGCAGATGATTATTATTTGAAACGTGACGGACAGACGTTCGGTGAGAAACGCACCGGTCGACATACCGATCTCGCGATCGAAGACCATGATCCACGTTCGCTCGATCGCAACGCGAGACACGTCTGTGTGAACCTGAGGCAAAAAAAAAATCTTTCAACCGGCTATGTTGAAAATTTTCGTTGAATCCCCAACAATCGGCATTTGTTTGACGTGTGACTGTAATGATCGATCAGGGATTAATGACCGTGAGAGGTTTATCAGAGGCAATCGACGGTTCTCGATCGATTGGAAAATCGTTAAATCTCGATTCAAACCCAATCGTCCTTTGCGAGCGTTTAAACGTCGGGCATTGTAAAAAAATTTAATTTGGTTGTTTTTTTTTTGGGTTCCGTAGAAGTCTGGGAACGCTTGTGGTTTCAGTCTGGCCGTCTGTCTGTCCGTCCGTCTGTATGTCACAACCCTCCCATTTTTTCATTTATGTTCCCATTGAGATGAAATTTGGTATATCAACGTAGATTGATGGCCCGAGAACAGAAATTATGAGATTTTTGAAAAAATACATTTTTCTGGACCACCTTCCCATAAGCTGAAAAAAGTGTACTGAATTTTTTTTTCACTTACCCGATCGAGTGGGGTGTCTTTTAATAGGTCTCCTGATATGCAGCAAATGACGTTTAACAACCTTTCGATTTTAATTCTTTAGTCACGAGATATATGCTTTCAAAGTCGTTATCAAAGCCCGCCTCTCTAATTTTTAAACCATTGATGAAAATAATCGCAAAAAATTCAAAAATTTAGTTTTTTTATAAATGCTTCTTTCATTATAAATCGCCACACGATCACGTAATCTTCATAGAGATTATATCTCCCGTTAAAATTAAATATAAACATTTTAATACATTCGATCTTCTTCCAGAATTGACGACTTTGAAATTTGAAAAAATAATTCAAATGGAGACAAACATAAGTTCAATATAATTTTACGAAAGTTTCAATTCGATAAATCCGATTAAATTCAAATAAATTTCTGTATTTACGTAATACGTTTATTTTTTTTTTAATATCATGAATCGTGAATAAATGCGAAAATTGGGACTTATGGACGGTGGATGAATGAACAGACGCCTCGACATGTAAAACGATGAAAATTATGATTTATTCACAAGCTAATACAAATTATTTATAAAATCAAAAATATAATTGTGTCGCAATTCGTATTACAAGCATAACGTTATTGAGCAAAAAAAAAAATTATATAATAATCCGAAATTCGATTGGCACTTTAACACGCAAATTTGTGGATGAAGAGAGACTCGAGTCGAGCGCGAGAGAGTAGTCGCATTGACAGGTGACACGCACCACACAGACATCCGACAGCCACGAGCGCGACGTGTCGACTGACGTGCGTGGGCAGTAATACGACAGCAGTGCATTATATCCACAGTGGGCTTCTCAGCCTCGCGATAACCGTCGGCAATGCCCGCGGGCACGTTGAAATTAATTCTTCTCCGTGAATCGTTCGACGTTAAAGAGCTTCCACATTCATGAACGCCAGCCAATCACACATGTCACTCGTTGTCAAATCTAATATCCAATCCATCGTGATTCAATTATTTTCTAGCAATTTTGGAATTATCTCGATCAAACGAATAATATAATACATTTCTCTCGATCAAACGAATAACAAAATACATTTTTATTCACAATTATTGTAATCGTGAGCAATAACATCGTTAAAGAGCTTTTACTTTCATGAAGGCAGTTAATCACATCAGTCGCTCATTGTGACAAATATTATTCGTTCAGATTTAATTATTTTCTCGCAACTTTGGAATTATTTTATCTCGAGCAGACAATAAATTTTTTTATTCATAACAATTGTACGTTGATAATCAATGTCTTGATAATTAATTGATGGCTGGTAATTATAATACTTTTAATGATCGGAAATAAATTTGATTATTTTGCAACATAATTGTTTTTGTTGTTCTCTCATTCGATTCACGATAGGAAAGTGGATTGAACGTGCGCTGCGCAAGAGTGCCGTTAGTCGGTGCTCGAACGGGGCTTTTATACGCATGGAACGAGACTGGCCTTTCCCTCTCGTCGGAAAAGGAAATGAAACGTAATCCACAGAACCACGCCCGTTACCACTCAGCGTTTCCCAACAGGCCGAAGAAACGGGAAAGATCAAGCGCGGGGACTGATGTCGATAGGCGCCTGGGGGAAGGCAACACGCCTTGCGCCACCGTCTCACTGGTTGCCGTTCAACAGGCGCCCTGAAAATGAAAGTCAAATTTAATCGCTATAATTTAGTATCAAAAAGAGTGACAATGTCTCAACGATCCACATTAAATGAGAAATAAAATAAGTTTTTAAAATAATATAATATATATTATATATTATTATAATATAATAAAAATAAAGTAAATAATCTAAGGACGAAATAAATAATTTTTGGATTGACAAAATTTCTATCAAATTAGATTATTAATAGGTGCGTTTTTAGATTATCAATAAGATTCACATCACAGGAGCAACTGTCTATTTAAAAGAATAGAATTCCTACAATTTAATGATTCGTGTAATAACATTTGTTAATATCCACATATTCAAATTAACACTCATGTGCATAGTCAGTGGCGAAAGTATTAGCGACAGTACATATTTGTTTCCAATTATATTAACCACCGAATTAATTGTCCATTTCCCAAGTAAATAACTAATCAATTTCTCCAGTCCAAGACTATCAAAAGACCTAAGTATTTCTAAAATCTGAGTCTTTCCGAAATTTTTCAGTTATCACATTTTATGAAAATAAAAAAAAATATATATATATATATATACGATTAAGTAATTATGTTGTTTTTATATTCTAAATGAAGCACTATAATGAATAATAAAAAAAAAACGTCAACACCAAAAGCCAATTATTTGCTCATTAAATTCCTCAAACTTGAAAATAACAGGAAACTTGAATCGTCCCTAATAATTTCGTCACCCACCCTATGATCAATCAAATTTCGAAAAAATTACTGTCAATGGCTGGCTCTCACTTATGAGCGAACGAAAAAAAATCCGACCATAAGTCGACATCACTTTAGTTTCGACGTAACACTTTTTTTCAATACTATTTTTTTTCTTTCTTGAGGTCCACGGGCGAAAGTGAACGTGGAAAGACACACCGCGATACTTCTTTCGAACAATGACTCGCACTCTTGCTTTCCGCGGTCGCTGCCACGATTCCCCATCCCGGCAGTGTCGCGGTGTACGTGATTGTATTTCCGGTCTTCACGTCGGAAACTCGATCGACGCGAATCGACGTATCAATCTCGTGAGACCGAACCATCACGGGGACACACGCAAGACAGTCATTGTCCCAAGACATGACGTTTGACAGCTTCTGCGACGATCGATTGACTTCGATCTTCTCTCACTTTCAATCGTAACGATCTCGATTTCCGGTCCAACCCGCTTTGCAGCTGAATCGACGATCCCAATTGCATTGACACAACGAACGACTCGGTCGCTGTCCTTTTTTTTTCCCAAACGAACAGAAAATCCCATTCAATTTGACAATAACGAATTTTTCAAGCACTCCATTGTTTGGTCCCGAAACTCCACACTCGTCTTTTTTTACGTTTTTTTTCGCACATTGCACAATCAAATGACAACGACGATTGTAACGAAAATTTAACACGTATTGCAAAACTTGGTGCAAACGCGAATTATCATTGACCAATGTTAACTTTCGGACTTTCTGCATTTAGCAGAATTAGGTGAAGTTAGCAACTTTAGGGAAAAAAACAGTCTTTGTTACGGTTTTGATATATATATATATATATATATATATATATATATATATATATATAGATTTTTTTTTCATCGTTATCGTGTGGAGTTTGCAGAGTCGAAAATAAGAGAACGGATGGGATTGTTGTACCGGCGAGAACGAATGTCCTGGCTGGTTTGGTAAGCGATAGTCCTTTCACCGACACCTTCACCTGTACCAATCTTCTTGGATCTCCTTCTCTCGCAATTTTTATCCGCGTCTTTTTATCCGTTGCGGTGAACGAAACCGCGAGTGATCGACCGGAAATGAAAGAAACTTCAGTATAAGATGGTCGACGATCGTTTTATACTTCCACGGAAGCAATTAATACATTCTCAATGGTAACTCCATGAATGATCGGTGGCTCGGTCGGTAACGGTAACTGTAACCCATTGTTTTCCATCACGGATACTTTTTTCGATAAATCATGAGAACGATCGCATGCGTCTTAAGATTTTGCAGTCGATCGTTCTCGGTTTTTTTCCAAATCATCAAAAATGGCGGAGAACAACGGGTTGGGAAAATTCGGCTACCTCTCTTGCACTCATAAGCAATCCGACAGAGACGCAGGGCGTTGCAGCACATCAAGGTGGTAATCCTAGATACTGCGAAAGTCAAAGATATCCAAAGTCTGACGTCCAACGACCACGAAAAGATCACGTCCAACTCCTGATACAATAAATAGTATTTTTTCGGTGTTTATTTTTGCTCATTATTATCATTATGATCACGGAATCAGTACTCTCGAGTGCCCGAAAATGTTTTCCGAATATTCAAACTTACATTCTACCCTTTTTTTCATTTAAATTTCAACGATACTTTTTGCATCTCACAGAATCGAAATGACGAGACGCGTGATTTTCCATAAGACGCCATGTTAAGGTCGTATCGTACGAACTGTAAAAGTCAAAGCAAACCTAAAATATACAATCTCTTGATTGAGATACGTAGTACTTTGATGTGGCAACGTCGCATGTTATGATGTCGATTAGAGAGAAAGAGAGAGAGAGAAGGTGGGAAACGAACGCACAACGTTGCCATGTCTACTGGATCACGACTAACTCTTGATACAAACTGTATTTCCCGATGTTTATTTGCTTACTATTATCATCACAGTCTCCTGATCTTTACTTTCAAGTGCCCAAAATGTTCTCTGCATATTCAACTTGCGGCTCAAGTGTTTTCATCAAAATCTGACGAGAACTTTTTGTATTATATCAAATTAAGCGTGATTATCCATAAGGCTCCATGTTAAACGTGTGAAAATAAAAGTGTTGATATCTTTTTTCTAGCGCTCCGGAAAGCCACAAAAATTTAACTGAACCTTTTTCTCATCAATACCTACAATCATGCCAAGTTGCATGAAAATCTGACAAGGAACTCTCTTATGGAGGGTACTACCTAAAACGTGTGTGAAAATATAAATGTTGATATATATTTTTCTCGCATTCTGGAAACCGATAAAAAATTTAATTGTAATCTTTTTCTCATAAGTACCTACCAGGTTATGTCAAGTTTTATGAAAATCTAAACGGTAATTCTCCCAACTAGAATGCTCTACCTTGATTTAGATGGGCTACACGGTCACAGTCATTGTCGAGGGTGTCGCAGCGCGGTTGGTCAAGAGCGGTGATCGGCGCGAATCGACGTAAAAGGCCGATGAACTCGCACCCGCGTTGCGATCACGGTGGGAATCGGACGATATTAGATTGCCCTCGGTGTAACCACTGTCTCGGAACTCTACCGGCCACCTCGTAAAAAGAGAGCAAACGTTGCTTTCTTCGTCGAACGTCACGGTGAAGGTCCACCGGGATATATAAAGCCTCACTCGGACGATCGAACGATTCTAAGTTTCCCGCACCTTCATCTTAGTGCACACACAAGTTCTGACTTTTCTCAATCATGTTACGTCTAGTAAGTTTATTGGTTTTTTTTTTGCATGATCATTGTCATGTAATATCGAAGCTTCTGATAACCGAAGATCTTTTGACACTTCGCGTTTAGAAAGAGAAACAAAAAAAAAAAAAAACAGAAAAATAATAATTTTGGTTGATCTGAGTGTTGATTAATGATTGTTTCAGTATTTACTGATGGTGCTGGTAACGACCGCGGTGAAGTCGTCCGATCTGTCACTGGGCGAGGTTCACGGATTGCATCAGCAACCCAGACTCATCTCACAGTCTGTTAATCTTCGCGAGGTACCCACGAAGATAATTAAAATCACGAAAACCGTGGCCATCAAAGTTCCCGTTCCTTATCCAGTCAAGGTAAGAAATAAAATAAAATAAATAAAATAAATAAAATAAATAAAATAAATAAAATAAATAAAATAAATAAAATAAATAAAATAAATAAAATAAATAAAATAAATAAAATAAATAAAATAAATAAAATAAATAAAATAAATAAAATAAATAAAATAAATAAAATAAATAAAATAAATAAAATAAATAAAATAAATAAAATAAATAAAATAAATTAATTCAATAATAATTCTGTTGACTAATTTTTCCAACGATTCGTAGAAAATTAGAATACGCTTCGCGAGTATATTAAACTATCTATTTCTTTAGCCGGAAAAAGATTCTACGATAGAAACTGTTCCAAATTTCGTCAACAAAAATCGAAAAAAAATAAAATAAAAATAAATAAATAAAAATAAAAAAATTGCAGGTTCCCCATCACATCCCGGTGCCGGTTCCCGTGAATCATCCGGTGGCCGTTCCCGTTCCGCAGATAGTGAAAGTGCCCCATCACGTGCCCATCGAAGTGGCCAGGCACATACCCGTGGAAGTTCATCAGCAGGTTCCTCTGGTTATTCCACGACCGGTTCCCGTGCCTCAACCCATTCGCGTGCCCCATCCCGTTCATATTAATCAGCCCATCTACTATCCCGTTCCCCATCCGATTCCTTATCACAAATTCGGTCACGGACATCACGGTCATTATTCCGGACACGATAATCACGACTCGTCCCCCGATTATTCGAACAACGAACACGATTCCGCATCGCACGGGCCACGATCGTACACCTACTACACCGTCGACGGGCCCGACGGACAGTCGCAATCGTATGCATCGTCGGACGAACACAAGAGCCAGGCCGAAGATTTTCAACCCTCCCAACAGGATTACAATGACAATCATTAGACCACCGATTTTTTTTGTTTTCTAAACCGATCTGATGATGTTACCATTTAATTTTGTGTTTTTTATTGTTTGTTATTGTTAATAATGTGTTTGTTTGTTGTTGTTATCGAACTAGGCAGTCGTTTTGTTAACTAAATTTGTAAAAAGACCCCGATAGTCTTTTTTATTGTTCAAGTTAAAATTAATAGAATGACAGTAATTAGTCTACGATTTTTCTAAACCGATCTGACGATGTTACCATCTAATTTTGTATTTGTTATTGTTGACACTGTGTTTGTTTGTTGTTGTTATCGAGTTTGGGAGTCGTTTGATAAATGAAATTTATAAGATAAATGATAAATTGTTTGTGTATCTTTTTTTTCTGATTTTCATGAATCGCGCTGCAGGGGCTCAATTATTTTTATGGAATGCGAGAGAGAGAAAGATATATGGGTCTAGATCGTTCGATCGATCTTGTGAAAACACGATTTCGCAACTTCCTCGAGATCCTGAAATCACAAATCCATTTGCGCAAACTCGCCACTGGCTTCCCGCCCATTCCGTTTGGATTTTTCAGCTTCCTGAAGTCGATGTGTTAGAAAGTGGTTGTCCGTAGTTGTGTCGTAGGTTGTATCGTTGTTTTTATTCCACGACGAGACAGTTCAATGGCAATGACGACAGTTCAATCATAAACACAGTAAATATAATAATTATCAATTGCTTTGGTCGGATTATTTAAATTATTTTTTCCAAGCTTTTGCGACTTCAAGATATGCAAAATTTAGTTTTCAAAAATCTGAAAAAAATTTCACGCATTTCATGCTCAAACCTTCTACTTTACGATACGAATAATAAAATATGATATTGATAAAAATAAAAGCGATAATTAACGAAAATCGTGGAAAAAATCTTTCGAGTCTTTCGAGTTTCAAAAAATTTTCGCAAAATTCATAATTTTGCGAAAAACAAAACAAGAAAATTTGATGAACCAGAGCTTGAAATCGAAGCTTAAGACCGTAACTTTCAAGAAACAAAATATACCTGGAAAATGATTTTTTTTTAATGGCGAATGGTTGAAATTTTGGACTGGGTCGAGTCGACCCCACATTTCGGGGAATCGGGGTAATTTTCAAGACGACACGATGAAATATAAAAAATGCCAATAATTTTATGAAAAAATTGTATTTATTCTATGAGAAACAATGGATAGCGACGAACAATAATCGTCGACACGGCTTAAAAAAATATTATGTATAAAGAACGTACATCCACAGACATATCTTCGATCGCACGGAGTAAAATGTAAATTTTACACTGTTGTTTTTCCCAAAATTGAACACTCAATATTCCGTAGAGTACGTGTGTGTGAGAAAGGCAGTCATAGAGAGAAAGAGAGAGAGATAGAGAAGGGGGGGGTTCATTGGCAGAGTGTAGAATATTCGTCTAGAATTGTAGTGTAGAATTAATTGATATGAGAGATCGTCGAAAGTTATTGGTCACTCTCGAAGAAAAAAAAGTTCGGACCGTAACCAATTTTTTTTTCTCAATGTCACGAAAACTGTTGATTGTTTTTTTTTTCTTCGAGAGCGACGAATGGAATTCAAGTGAAATCGTTCGTGATGTTCTCCGCTAAGTTGAAGTTCCTGAGACTTGTTGACTCGTATACGTCGTTTTCCTCGTTTTTTTTTGTTTTGTTTTTTTTTTCGCGATGATTGTCGAATTTACCAGGATGAGTAAGTGTTGACTCCTTGATAGAGACCGGAACCGTATTTCTCGACGACGATGGGCTGCGACACGGGATAGGGAACGTGTTTGACGACGGGCACGGGGTAAGGTTGGGGCACGCGAACGGCGTAGGGCGCGGGTACGTGCACCTTGTAGGGCACACCAACGGGCACTGGCACCGGACGGTCGACCGGTACTGGCACGTGTTTCGTTACTTCAACTGGGTACGGCTTCGGTACGGACACCGGGTACGGACGATCCACATGCACCGCGTACGGAACCTTTGAAAACAAATGAATAACACATTTATTTTCATGCTGATTTGCACTGAGTAATTTTATTTTAACATTTTACCGAATAAATAATTCTACCGGCCGTCAAGGGACCAGACCCTTCGACCTTATGTGACTCTGAGTAAATGAAATCTACATCACTTCACCCATAGATGCGCCCAGGCTTACCGATTTAGTGCCAAAAATACTGATTATACATGACATGGGGTAACGAGTTACCCCACTGTACCGATTTAGGGTTAATTAATTTTTTTTTTCCTTGTCGAAATCCATTTTATATTTTGAATATGTTAGTGTATATTGAGATGCGGATGAAGTGAAAAATTTGGAAAAATAAAAAAAAATCTGAGATCAATTGAAAAATTTATCGGTGGAGTGTTTTCAAGTGGGATTGACGAAGAGCTTGTGAGACATTATCGCGGTTGGCTTTGGTATTGTAAAATATGTGTCTCGACTATGGATTATAATTGAGAATCGACGGTAACTTAGTTGAAAATTTCCGTATTGTTACAATATGAAAAAACAAATAAATGAATAAATAAATAAATAAATAAATAAATAAATAAATAAATAAATAAATAAATAAATAAATAAATAAATAAATAAATAAATAAATAAATAAATAAATAAATAAATAAATAAATAAATAAATAAATAAATAAATAAACATTGTGTGGAAACGTGCGTGACATACCTTGACTGGGTAAGGAACGGGTCTGTCGACGGGAACGGCAACGGGGTGCGGTACCGGTACTCCGACTTCCTTGGTGATAACGGTGGAGATTCCATGGTCGACGGTGTAGGTGGGGTAGTTCGACAATCCAATACCGGATCCATAGGTCGACACGCCGAGTCCGTTGTAAGCGTTGTAACCGTAACCGAAATCAACGAGTCCGCGTTTGTCCTTCTTCGTGTCCTCGGGTTTTTTCGGGTCCACCTGTTTTTTCGTATCGGGTTTTGGCTCCTCAGCGAATACCAGTGCCACAAGGGCCAGAGCGAAGATAATCTAAAAAAAGCAAATAAAAACGTAATGGTCGATCGATCAATCGAGAAAGACAAAAAAAACAATTTTAATCGCGAATAAAACGAAAAAAAAAAAACATTTTTATCAACAAAATAATATGGTGAAGAAATAAAAAATGTACATATGTGGAGAATAATAAGAAGTTGAAAGACCCGAGAGGGTTAACATGCAATCAACTGCTAATAGTACTACAAAGGTATACAAAAATCGTTGCATGGAAATTATTAATGATAAGCCACATTTTTTTAATTTTTCATCTTTGAACAATGAAAATTATTGTCCTGATAGAAGGGAAAAAAATTAAAATATAATCTGTAGTAATATTATGTGGTCAACAAAACAATATACAGATATATACTTTTCGCATTCCAAAAATTATGCAAATATATAAAAAATAGCGACATAAAAGTTATTATTAAGATACGAATTTTTCTAATATTTTCATCTTTAAGCAATAAAAGTTATCGCATTAAATAGAAGGAAAAAATTATGAAAACATTATTATTGTCATCAAAATTGTTATTGACAGAATAATATAAAAATAAATATATATCGTTTTGCATTGTTCAAAATAATAAAAAATACGTTGGGAATTATGGCAGCATAGAAATTATTATAAATAAAAAATTTTTTCAAATATTTCCATTTTTCGGCAATAAAAATGTTGAAACAAAACAATAAGAATATCACGATTATCATGATTATGAATAAACTAATTATTCTTATATTTCGATCTCCCAGTAATCTAAATATTATTCCATGAATAGAATAATGTTAACGAATAATGAAACTTCTTATTCGACGATGATATCGTTGTGGTGATCGTCGATTACACGATTTTGGGATCTGAGCCCATTACCTTGGTCAACATGATGCCGATGCTTGTCACGTTTGCAACTGTGAAGACTCCAACGAGAATCCCTTCTTTTATAGTTGGGTTCTGCCGAGGGGGCCCTGGTTGCAAAAATCGCGAAGGCGTTGTCCAGAGGGGCCAGCGAGGCGGACACGAGACGCCGGACAAGCAAAACACAACGGTGGTGGGGTTCGGGAGTCGGAGGGCCCCGAGTGGAAGCCAGGCGGGGGGGCGAGCCGAAATTCGCTCGGCGGGCCCGGAACGACGGGGAGTCGAACCGACGTTCGGGCCCCTCGGAGCTTCTCGGCTCGAGCCTTCGTGTGCGTGTTACGCAACGCACACGCGTGTCGGCTTCTCGTATGAGTGCCGAAATTTAACCACGCACACCGCAGACCGCGGAGAGACCGAAAGGGGAACTTACGCGTTACGCGATGATATTATTATTTTATTTTATTTTTTATTTTCTTTATGGGGCCCAGGGGTTTGTAATGCGTTGACTGCATGGAAAAGTGAAGTAACGGATGTCAGATCGAAAGGTGTAAAGTTTATTACGTTCACGTTGGCGCATGGCGAATGGGGAGCACCGGTGCATCGGTCGTTAAACGATCGAAACCGATTTCCCGAGGAAGCAATTTTATTTTTATTTAATTTTTTTTTTTTTTTTTTTTTTTTTTTTTTTTTTTTTTCAAACCGATAACGTCGGCTTGCACGTCAATCTCGCGTCTTAATTCGTAATGGGATTTTGAGAAAGCCCCGATTTATCTAAATGGATCGAATCTCTCGCTTGCGTAATACGAATTTTTGTTTCTTCTGTTTTAATGCTGTTTTTCATTTATTTATTTTTTTTTGTTTTTTTTCTTATTCGAATGAATTATCGATCGATCATCTTGGCCCGAATTTGACGGCGTGTTGGCCAATGATGGAAAGAAAAATAAAATGAAAAAACATCATGTTTATCCGTAAATTTGTGTAATTTGCGGAGTGTATCGCATTGCGCCGAATTAAGGACCTCCCGGGGAGGGATGTACATACATTTGCGCAATCGACAAAGTCCGCCGTTCAAACGGCAATAAAACATTGTACTTTGTCACTACGTGTCACGATGATTTGCGTATAATTTTAATTAAGGATCGTGAAATTCAATTACACAGTAATTTCGGATATTCGAGTCGATGAATCTATTTTATTTATTTATTTATTTATTTATTTATTTATTTATTTATTTATTCATTTATTTATTTATTTATTTATTTATTTATTTATTTATTTATTTATTTATTTATTTATTTATTTATTTATTTATTTATTTATTTATTTATTTATCTATTTATTTATTTATCTATTCATGTTTTCCTTTTTTTTTTGAAATTTCGATCCGAATAATGGGACAAAAGAATTCACCATCGTTTTCCATTCGGCTCGGTTCAGTCAGCCGGTGCCATCCGACATGAATAATGAAACGGCTGCGAGGCGGGTGTAAATTAAACCAACGAGATTCGTTCTTCGTTATGCATTTATTTATTTATTTTTTATATATTAATTTCATTCGTTTTTTTTTTTTGGTTCAAATGTTATTTTTTATTTTTCATTCGGATCCGGTGAATCCAGAGTCTCGCTAGAGTCCTGGAGGGCGTGGGGTGGGACAAGGGGGGCCAGTGAAGAGGGTTGTTAAGGATGCAAATTGAGAGAGAGAGAGAGAGAGACAGAAAAAAAATAAAATAAAATATATTGTGATTTACGTCTGGCCGGGTTTGTTTGCGCGAAGCAGACAGAGCCTACCCGACGTTCGTGGCTGCTCCGATTTTTTATTCTATTTTATCGTCTCACGCATCGATGATCCGGATTCCGTTGGTTTAATTCCCCCGATGAATTTGCATCTGACATTTAGTTCGCTGGCTGACGCTCGACTTTTGCGCACGCGGTTTGCGCAAGTGTGTGTGTGTGTGTGTGTTTGTGTGTGCGAAATAAAAGATTGTCTAGCCGGTGGACGAGATGCGACGACGGGATGCGCGGATGAAAAAAATAAACAAATGAAAAATAAAAACATAAATTAAGAGGATGCGATGTGGATATCGACCTTGGGTCAGTCGCCAAATGGGGGTCTCCCATAAAACTAAAAACTGAAAAAAAAATAAAAATAAATGCATGGCAGGCCAGAAGCCGCGTTATAGTTGGCATCCGGTTTCGTCCCCCCGAAGGACCTCGGTCGCTGTGTGATCTTGACTCCGCCGTGTTTCGCCTATCTGGACCAGTTCCGAGATCGCCTCGCGAGCGAGTGGGAAGGGCGAGCCAGACGACCGGCAAGTAGTACGAACGACGATGCGGTCGGACACCAGCCGTGACTCGTATTATTCGATGCAACGTCGACAACTTCAGGAATGGACATTTTTTTATTATAAAATTTGAAAATAAAATAAACGTATTTGAATTTTTTTTTTGGAACAAATGAATTTGATGAATTTTTTCATGTGACAATTGTTATTTTCACGTTTCTGGAATAATTATGAATACATATAATTCACACGAATGATTATTTCATAGCGCATGGTTGATATTCAATAGGTGCCACGATTCATCACTGTTTTATAAAAAAAGTGTTTCAAATAATATTTTTATCTTGTAAATGCCCATCCCTCAAACGGAAATTGAATATCAAGTAGATTTTCGTCAAAGTAGAAAAAATTATATATAAACTGTGTATACGCCCAGTCCCATGTTTGGTTTATATATATAGATTATATATAATTTTTTCACTTGGGCATTCATTCAATGGGAATGTATTCAAAATACTTTTCTAGATTAATGATGATGAATACATTAAAAAAAAAATTATTGAAGTTCGTGGAACCTTTAAGAGGCAAACAAGGATGTAGAAAAATATTTTATCGCCGGATTATTTATGATTAGTCATTAAACCATCAATGATAAAAATATTTCAACTCAGGATCTCAAACTAGAAGTTGGAAGCTTCAATTTCGATTATTTTATCATAGCTCTGAAATCATTTTTCGCTGAATCCCAGAATTTTAAAAATCACCTAAAAATGTAGGATTCTTCAAATATCATCATCTAATTGTAGTGTCTGAAATAACTGAATAATTAATCAAGTCGGAATACTTATTCTCGTAATTTTCCATTGTAATAAAATTATGCAAGAAAAAAAACAAAACTTATAATAATTATAATGATTCTCGAATTAGAAAGTGGGTATCGAAAAATTTGAAAATCTTCTCGCAATAAAGCGGCAAGGAATTGAAAAAAAAAAAAATTCGTCAATCAAGTGGCAACGATCGCAATCCAATTGAAATAATTTGCACGCACTCGAGTAAGAAGCGAGACTTCCATTGTCCATTCAAAATGTTACGTCTGACATTTGGCCGAACGTATCAACGGACCCCGACCGGTACGACATAACGAAAGTGGGCATTGATGACTGTCGAGAAACAATTTTTTTTTTTCATAGTGCGTTGTTGTTTTTATTTTCAACAATAGAAACGTGTTACCGATTTGTGTGTCGATCGTTCGCATTGTAAGTCGGATTCGTTTTTCGGGAACGACTATTGTCGCGTCGCGAGGCTGGATTATCAGTCATGGAAAAATTTTGTATGGGCGTTCGATCGTAGGATTGAGAATGTTGAGGTGGGCAATGAATATTTCGGTGGATTATTGTCACACGTTCGACAACAACGACGAAAAAAAAAAAATAAAAACGAACACGGGGCCGAAGAAAGTGGGAAGTGTGTGAGAAACACACTTTCGCGTCTCGATTACCTCGATGCAGCGACGCAGCCGCTTCTCGGCATTAACGACCGTATCCCGAAAGAGAGAGAGAGAGAGAGAGAGAGAGAGAGATAAAATGATAGAGAGACAGAATACAGGACGTTTCACACAAAATCAGCAAATCAAAAACATATTCAAAGTCTCAATAAAAAACTGCAAGTTGAAACTTGCAATTTTTCTGCTTCCTCGGAATCGTAGCAAGTGAATTAGTTTCATCTATGAAGCTGAAATCGCGAATGATCGAAGTTCGAAGCTAATTAACATTTTTCTTTATTAAATATATATTTTTTTCATTACTGAAAAAAAAATTCTCCAAATCGTAGGCAATGAACGAAGATTCCTCTATGAGGAAGTATTTTTTCTTAGCTTCCTCATACAGGAAGCTTCGTTCATTGCTTACGATTCAGAGGAAGGAAATTGAAAGTTTTCAACTTGCAGCTTGTTTTTATATTTAAATATTCATAAGTGAATGTGTTTTTTTTCAATAATGAAAAAAAAAAAAAAATTAATAAATAAAAATGTTAATTAGCTTCGACTTTCGATCATTCGCGACTTCAGCTCATGCGTCGTGCCAATTTTGGTATTTTTTTTACGCAGGCGAGCGTAATGAGCCATTATTTTCTCAACAACCACTCGAGACGATATATACATATATATATATATATATTGCCGTTCGATCGTTCATCCATCTCGTTGATAAAATATATTCGCAAGCCTTTTCCCATTGACGTTTCATCCGAACGACGAGTCAAGGTCTTTGGAGAATTATCCCACGCGCTCTCGTGGCAGGATATTAGCTCCTTGTGGATGCTGTACTCGTATTGGCTCGTACTCGATGTATCAGCGAGAGAACGGTGAGACACGAAACTGCAAGTGATGTAACATTAGATGCTGCTTAGGTGGACGACATGTGCTGCACCAGAGATCGGTATTCTATCTCCATCTTCTTCTTGTCGCTCGTTTTTCTATTACTTCCATCTCTTTCCTTCTCTCTGTGTCTCGCTCACATCGCCATTATTTCCAGGCTGTAGGGAGTGTCCATACAATAACGATGCAATTAAAATTGTACCGTAAAATTATCAATTTTTTTCAAATAATGATACCTAATAATATAAATTGATGTTTAAATTATGAAATAATTTCGAATAAAAATGCACGAAATAAATTATTATCGATGCATTAATTATTATTCGGTTAACCTGTAATTAGTTATCATCATCATCGACTTCGTGGCACATGATAAGATTTTAAAAATTAATATGAAAAATGAATTATATCACTTTGTACATATAAATTAAATATGATAATTAATTAAACTGAAATCATGTGAGTGAGTAAATTTCATCATTGACATTTTTTTCAATTATCACACTTTATACATAAATCAATTATAATAATCGGATTTTTGACATTAATTTTTTCAGACTCTATAATCTGCCACGAAGTTCACGACGACAACTAATTACAGGTTAACTGAATAATAATAATCAATTCATCGATAAAAATGTACTTGATGATTTTTTTTTCCCGAAATTATTATAATTTATACATTATTTCATATTATTACCTATTATTATTTGAAATAATGGATAATTTTATCGTCGATATTAAATTTTATCGTTGTTCGTTGAACACTCCCTATTATTATCAATCAATTAATTATTATTTCGTTAGCATGTAGTCAGTGTTTCGTCATAAGCACCGCGGGAGATGACAAACTTTTTGAATAATAAATTCTCAAAAAATTTAATTATTATAATTAACTTATAAAGTATATTCGAGGAAAAAAATAAGAATACACGAGAGAGAGAAAGAGAGTATCGAATTTCGCAAGTATAGCATGTGCAATCGTTGCAAATACGGTAATACATCCCCACACATACATGTGAACATGAAACAAAATCCACGAGACGCCAGATATCGAATTGCTTTCCCTCTCGATCGCCACCAAGAAACGAAATCACTGCCATCGATCGGTCTCGCATAATTTACACACACGTAATACGATTTCACAAAATTAAACGAATGTCGCTCAATCTTCGTCCCGACTTGCGAATTGAAAAAAAAAAATAAAATAAAATATAAAAATCGACAAGGTGAGAATAAATAATTGGACGAGGCTGTCAAAATTTTTTTTTTAGAAAACCTTAAAAAATCAATCGTTTATTTGATAATTTTTCTTCTTCTTCGTTTTAAGACGCTAGGATATTGTAAATTACAAACAAAGACAATACGGAGTATTTTTGTACGCCGAGCTGTGTGTGTGTGAGTGTCAGCTCGAAAAGTGTTTTGGTTGGGGGTTTCTTTTTTGTGGGGGGAGGTAGGGGTGGGTTTTTTACTCGTAGGTTCCTTCTGAAAGCTTTTCATATATTTTTTAAAATCTTTTCTTCATCCTTTCGTCGTTACTGTTTTTTGTTTTTTTTTTTTTTTTTTCATTCTGATCGAGTGAGGATGTGTACGTGTGTCTGTTTTCGTTGATTCGTCGGTTCAACAGTGTTGAACTGAGGGTGGCTTAGTAATATCCGTGTCCGCCAAGATGTCCGAGACCCTCGTGTCCGTGTCCGTAGCTCTCGCCGTGACCGTGAACGAGAACGGGAACCTTCTCCCTAACGAGAATCGGTTGTGGCACAGCGACTGGGTAAGGTTTTGCGACCGGGACGGCAACCGGTGTGGGAACGGCAACCTACAAAATTATAAAAGAAAAAAATTTAATTTTTCAATTGAAAGACTGCAAAAAAAATTGAAAGTTTGGAGAAACAAAAATTATTTCATCGACTTTCGTGAGTTAAAAATCATTTGAGAACTATCTGAAATCATTTCTTGGCTTTCGATCGATGCGAAAAACGAATGTCGTTGTATCGAAAAATGATAAACAAACGAAAGATGTATTGTAAATTTAAAAAATGCAGTAGAGAAAAAAAATAAAAATATAAATAATCAGAAATTCATAAAATAAAAATAACAGAAGAGAAAAAGAATAAAAATACAAATAGTGAGTAAGTGATCAAACGAGAATACGAGTAGAGAAAAATAATAAGAACGTAAATAATCAGAAATTCATAAGATAAAAATATCAGCAGAAAAAAAAAGAATACTAATAAAAAAACTTAAAAAAATACTAATAAAAAATTGATGAATGTGTTTCAAGAAAGAAGAAAAGAAATGGAAATATCGTTGAACTTACCTTGACGGGGTAGGGAGCGGGTACGGGGTACGGAGCCGGCACCTTGACGGGCACATGAACGGGGTACGGCCTGTCGACGGGAACGTGAACGGTTCTGGTCTTCACGACCGGGTACGGCTGGGGAACGGGAACCGCGACGGGAACCGCGTGCGGCACGGCGACTGGTACCTGATCAACAAATACAACAACAACGAAAATTAATAAAATCACTAGGTATCACCAGGCACTCGGTACAATTGTTTTGCAACAGAAGCACGACTATCTAAATCATCAAACTCGTGATTTGTCGTTAGCGAATATGAATAATTCATGATATCTTGAGAAGGCTCAGTCCTATCGACTTCGGACTTGTTGCATTCGTTCTAAAATGCCCAAAAACCTATAAAACGAGTACCATGAAGCCATTGTTACTGGTACTTTGGATTTATCCATTTTTGTGAAAATGAAAAAAAAAATAGATTCAACCCACTTCCGGTCGGTCGATTTTGAAATTCTTTCTCAGTGAACCTTTATTATATGACCCGAACCTCTATGCAAAGATTTCACCTGTCTGACCGTTGCTGTTCTAGAAAAACAGCGATGGATGAGACAGTGAGTGGTCTTTGACTTTACTGATGTTGATGAAAATTTGCAGCGAATTTTGAATTGTGTTGGTATTATTTCTACATTCTCAAGATTTTTTTCCTTATGATGTCAATGTGAGAATCCTACTTTACCGATTCTATGGGATTATACACACTCATGGTGTACATATATTTATTACACTTTTTAGTGCATAGATATACATATATAATATTACTTATTGCTTTTAATTCGCGATGGAAAACAATCATGAAAAAAAATATTTTGGCTTTCATATACATAGATACAATGATGTATGATAAATCAAACACAATGTAGCTTACAATTGAATCCCGAGAGCACTCAAATATATGTGGAGCCAATGGAGCCAATTATTTATATATTTCTTCAAGACAAACCTTAACGGGGTACGGTCGGTCAACGTGGACGGGGTACGGTTGGGGCACGCCAACGGGCACGGCGACGGTTTTTTGAATGGTGTGAACGGTCGAGTGTCCGTGGCCAAGTCCGTACCCTCCTACATGTCCATAACCTCCCAAATCTCCGTAACCTCCCAAATCGCCGTAACCACCGTAACCCAGACTCAAACCAAGACCACGTTTCTTCACGTTCTTGTCGTCGTCACCGGCGAACACACCGCACACCAGCATCAAGCAAACCTGCAATCAAAAATACAAAATCATTTTTTTAATAACGAGTTTCACAGTAGGCCACTTGAAGACACTGAAGTGCTTGGAAATGTCCATAACTCGTTAAATTTTCAAACTTTCAAGTTCTCTTTTGTTTTTTTGTAGGTTATAGAACATCCCTCAGAGATTAAAATGGATATGTGTGATGTCCAGCAACGGTTAAGACTCATTGAGTTTTTCTATTCCATCGAAAGATCAATTTTGTACAAACTCAGATAAAATATTGGCAACATTTTAACGTCAGAGTATATTCCAGTGATGAGACATTGACGATGACATTAAAACTATTGATGATATTTTTTATCTGAGTTTGAAAAATTGATATTTCACTGGAATAGGAGAACTCAATGAGTTTTACTCGTTGCTGGACTTCACACATCCCATTTTAATTACTCGTTCTACAGGTCAGCCACTAAGAAGTCACTGAAGGGCTTGAAAAAGTCATAACTCATTGAATTAAATTTTCTTTTAGTTTCCTTTTGGTTTTGTATGTTATAGAACATCCCTCGGAAATTATAAAATGGCTACGTGCGATGTCCAGCAACGAGTAAGACTCGATTGAGTTTTTCTATTCCATCGAAAGATCAATTTTGTACAAACTCAGATGAAATATTGGTAACATTTAAACGTCAGACTATCTTCCTGTGATGAGACATTGACGATGACATTAAAACTATTGCCCATTTTTTTTTCTGAGTTTGAAAAATTGATATTTCACTAGAACAAAAAAAAACTCAATTCCCATTCCAATCCCCAAAAGAAATTCCCTATAACCGACAAGAAAAAAGAATTTAAAAAAAAAACAGAAGATTCAAAACATTAAAAATAACCAAGATAAATGATTCAAACCCTCTTCAGTCTTTTAGCCACCCTGTACTGATTAATTTTTCGTTACTGAATCCTACTCGCAAAATTGATTGTAATCGAAATTATCGTTGCAAACGATAATCACAATTAATTATCGATTATTCGTGACGTTAATTAGTTCGATGAAAAAATGAAAAATCTTACCAGGACCCTCATGTTGCACGGTTTTTAGTATTATCGAGTTAACGTGATCGAACCAGTTAAATAATTCGATCGGTTCTGTCAGCAACAAGCAAAACCACCCTTTATATAGGAAATGGACTTTCATTTTGCTCTAACACCCCGCCATCGGGTAATCCGATAGGGGAGGGGGACAAACGTTCGTTCTAACGCCACACCTATCCGTGATCCCCTCTCCCCCACCCCCGCCCCCCGTTCGAGCACCTATGCAATATTTTCCGACAATCCCCGGTGCAACGTATTGGCACCGTGCGACGTTTGTTACCACTCTCACAAGCTCGATTTTATTCGTATATATATATATATATATGTATAGCGATATCATAATGCATAATACGATCGTTGGTAGTTGTGTAACACGTTAAACGTGAGCAGCCCGCTTCTCCATATGTAAATCGAGATCGCCTCGACTCTCCCGGAGCCAAACTATATGCACACGTCGTACCAATAGGTACTATGGCACCGATTTTATTTATCCGTGTGTTTTCATGTGTGTGTGTGCGTTTGCGACGACGACAACGATGGTGATAGAAACTTGTCGTCCTAGTCGTCGATGCCCCCTCACGCATTGCGTTATAAAATAATCAAGGAGTTAAATAAGGCCCCGCTCGTTACCGTATCTGGGCTCATGGATCGCCATGATTAACAAAACTCGTGTGAACATTGATTCGAATTTAAAAAAAAATTATACAATCGTCTTCAGAAATTTCAAATGATCTAACTTTCAAGTTTTTTAAAAATTACCAATTTTTTTTAATACCAAATTTTTTAAAATTAAACATTTTTCTAAATTGAAGCGTCACTTTATAATTTTATGAAAGCTCATTGCTGGCTATTGATAAGTTAGTTCAATTTGAATATTAATATATTTTTGATTATTATAAAAATATATTTTCATAATCGATAAACATTAGCTTGTAGGGAGAGATCCGTCGAGAGTAATTTGGAATATATCGGTTTGTTATAACGTGATAGAGGCAGAAGCGTTGAGGTAGAAAAAGTTAATAATTAAGCATAAGATAAAAAAAGTAGATACTAGTTGTGAGAGGACTCTATGTCAGGAATATGAAGGGCATCGAGCATCAGTTGTCAGATCTTGTAACTCATTCGTATCAAAATGTGACGAACATTCTTTTTATAAATGTAAAAATATAAAAAATATACACATATTTGTAATTACCATAAAATATATATTCTCATAACAAACAAAGAATCGGTTGTCAATTCAATAAAAGCTCATTGCCGAATTTTGAAAACTCAATTTAAAAATATTTGAATAAAAATATTCAAATATTTTTAAATTACACATTATGATAATAATAAAAAATATTATATCAATATTATATCATTTAATATTATATCATTCATAATAAATAAATAATGAATATTATAAATATGATTCGCTCGTGTGCGAAATTAGTATTTCACGATCCTTATCAAATCATTGTCAAGAGGATAGAATGCAGAAGCATAACACAAGGCATATTTTCTGAATGATAATAATAATAATAATTGTTACTCGACGTTTATTCAACATTTCTTTCACCTGTGCTTAAAAAAATAATCAGACTTCGGTTGAACAACAATAATCCCAAATCACTGTTATTTCGATGGATATCGAAGCCCTCGTGCATCGTCACGTGGGCGTGACAATGATTAACGTTCGATTATTCCGTGAAATAGATTATCAATGGTCCGGGCATTGATGTTGAGGGGGTCGCAAAGTAATTGGGTTACAGCACGGTCGAATTCGTGAATTCGGGCAAACTTTCTTCATTTAATCGGAGGTCCTGGCGAGGATCGGGAAGCCGGGGACCGAGGTCTCGACGCCACAATAGCGGTACCACCGGTAATAAGGGGGGGCATTACACGTTCGTTTATACGCTTAAACTCGTTTCACTGATTTATCGTCGCGATATCGAGCAGCAGCAGCAGCAGTTGCGCCTTCTCGTTACGTTTTCGATGGGCGAATGCTCGTGTGTGATCCACGTAATGTTACTTTACTATACGCACAATCCTGTGTATGTGTATATATATATATATAGTATTTGGTGTATAATGCAAAATTTCACGGAGCCGACAAGCAATCCAGAGCACGCACGTGCGCCACGGTTTTCTCTCGAAAACTTCGTGGCTATCAATGTCTATCTTGTTCTCGAATGCTTCGATTTATCTGCGAAAAAAAATCGATAAAAAATAACGATATTGCCCCAACTTTTGTCTCTCACCGTATCAACGACCCACACACAACGTTGCATCATTCGACTCGACGAAGGCAATTATTTCTAATTTACTAGAACTAACATTTTCGAAATGGTCGATCACGAAAAGAATTTTATTTTATCCTTGTGGGATTTCGGGTGAAAAATAAATCAAATCATAATTTTCAACATACACATGTAAAATCTTATACAAATTGAAATGAAATTATTATAATTATAGTTTTTTTTTAAAGTGTCATGAAAAAAAGTATAAATATAATAATTTCTGTATTTAAATTTGTAGAAGATTTTAGATGTGTATGTTGAACATTATTTATATATGATTTGTTTTAATAATGATGTCTGGTGATTGTCTCGAAGCAATAGTTACCTGATACGATATTTATGTACTGTCTCGTAATTGAATTAAAAAGAAATATTTTATTATTATTGAAAAATGTATAAAAAAAACATTATTATTATACATATGAGTACAATGACATTATTTATAACATTTGTTTGAGTTAATTTATAACATAATATAATATAATTTAATAATATTAATACACAATAATAAATGGTATTTTGTTTCAAATGCAAAAAATTGGAGAAGAAAACATCGATTTCGACATTTTTCGTATTCATTTCACAACCTTGGACCCATTGAACTTTGGTGGAATCCGTGTTAATTGCATAGTTAATGAACCCCTGCATCAATCGATAACTATATTTGCATCAGACATGAATAATTATTGACGATAGAGAATTTCAAGACTGTGAGCTTTTTTTTTCACGCGATTAAATAACGATACAACGCATGAATGAATCTCACGTGGATGTTGTTTGCTTGGAAACTTTGAAGAGGCGACTGCCAGCTCATATACATGTATATTTATATATCGATAAATATATATATGTCATACAAACTAGGTTTACATGTGTAACAGTCGTGATTAGTACGTTCGAGAAAATCGTGTCAGCAAGCTCTGAATAAACGTAATCTCTCGTGGCCATTAGTAACTTGTCTTGTCCATCGAGTATAACCGATGCTGCTATTATCAGCAAGGCTGCCAATGTCTGATTCCGATCGTAGTGGTCACGCAGCCCTTGATCGATTTATACATCGAATTGCAGAATCGAACGAACACATATGGATCGTCGTAATGGATTAATAATCCACGCATTATTACATGTACGTCATCATATCATTACATCATCAATCTCGTAAAATAAAATAAAAACTCTTACTCCTCGTGATTGTCTGAACTTTGATCGAAATCATCGTCGTAAATTATCATCGACGATCTAGAATAAATTACATCGATGATGCATTAAAAATATATTTTTTTCCCTTTTCTTAATTTTCGTTGCTCGACGAGCTCAATAAAATAAAATAAACGAATTAAAAAATAATAATAATCATAAAATATTTAATATTATTTTTATATCTATATTATCGACGAAAAAATTGTGAGATAAAAAATTTGTGGAGATGGTAACACGAATGTCAGATAAGGAAGCAACATGTATGACAATTTATCGAAAGGTCAATATTCGTAATGTTTTTGTTTTTTTTTGTTTGTTTCGAATTTCTAATTTGGTAAAAAAAATGGTCGATAAAATTAAATATGAATACTATTCGAAAATTTTTAACGATTTAGTTTGAAAACATCTCATTGTTTGTGCTGTCTCGGATAACTCTAAAAAATATGTCAGTTTCATTTGGTATGAAATACTAAATTTCATACCAAATGAAACTGACATCCGAAATGCATTTTTACTTGAAATCGTCATCGTTGATTATCATGATTCTCATTTTGAACTGACATAAAGCTCTTCAAATTGAGCTTTAATTGTAGAAAACTATTTCTTCCGGCGGGTAATGCGGGTAAATTGCAAAAAAATGGTTTACCAGAAAACTGAGAAAATTTCATTTTAAGATATGTCAAATCAGAGTTGCGTCCTTGCGTAAAAACTGCTATAATCAATAAAAGTGAAAAGATTTGTTAATAAACCTATATTTATGAGAGCAAAAACAATGAACAAAGACATCTGAACAAAATTCAGGTACATATATATGTTCATACTACATATATATCAAGGACAACATCGTAATAAAATTTCATAAGCTTCCGAGTACAGCTTATTAAAAACAACGTTCTGAATTGGTGAAATAGAGCCGGAAAAATTGAATATTATTAACAGATTTAAATATCAATATTATTAATAAAATATTATTAATCGAATATTATTAATAAAATTAATGAAAAATTGAAAAAAATGGTCGATGGTCAGTGACTGGAATTGCGAAACAGTCCGAAACATAATATCCGTCGAGTAACATAATGTCCGACAAATCCCGGAAGTGTTCCGGGGGGAACATGAACCCGGAAAAGGGTTTAAGGTGGTCGCTGCTGCTGCAGCTCGGCAAGTTCCGTCGTAGGTTATTTTTTTCTCGTTAGCCGCGAGAACATAAAGATCGTCTTTCTTTCGGCGATTTCTCGGTCGTGGCAGTTGTCGAGACCGTGTTATGGCGCGGGTAATGCACTTCTGTTGGCGCTGCTGGTGCAACAGTTGCAACGTTATCGCGCTCTCGCAGTTGCATACACACGAGAGCTGGTGAGTTACGAACCACCGGTGAAAACCGTAACACACGGCTCGCTCAAGATCACCACGAGTCCGACGTACAAATATATCCACCGAGATACATATATATATATATGTACACGTCGTCGACTACTTTTGCAAATTATGCAATCACTTTGCATCGAATTGTTATTATTATTACGATCCGGAACATTCGTTTGCGGTGCATCGAAATTTTGTGAATAATAAATAATGCGAATAATTGTTGCAATAATTTTTGGTCATAACGATATAATATTGATGTGAGTATTGAAAGAAGTTTTAATCGTGGGAATTTGAGATATTAGTATCTCGATGTTTTCCATTATTGCGGTGTACTATGATGCGAATATTTCAATATTATGCACTATGACAATGGAGTACAGGGTGATTCAGTGAAACCCGATGGTTTTCGGAATTATTGTGAGCAGTCAATTTTCAAGATAATTCGATTTATTTTTTATTTTAAAACAATTACAGTAGGATTGTAAATGAAGCGGATAAAGTTTTTGTGAAGCAAAAAACAATGAAATAATTATGAAAGACAGAGTCGGGTTGAGTGTCGATGCGTATTTATCGACGCGCTACTTCAGCCTCTGCGCAAAGTTTGTCATCGCTCTAAGTAACATCTCACGAGGTTATATTCACCAACTTGTCTGTCAATGACGTTCTTCGGTTCGTCAACGGTACGTGGCTCATCCGGATCAACACCACGGTCTTTGAGATATCTACACGAAAAAAAAATAGTCCCACGGAGAAAGATCTGGAGAGCGTGGCCGCGACCAGTCAACATCACCTCGGTCGACACTCGACTCACTCTGTCTTTCGTAATTAATTCATTTTTTACCCCCCACAAAAACTCAATCCGCTTCATTTTCAATCCTACTGAATTGTTTTCAAATAATAAAAAATTGAATCATCTAGAAAATTGACTGCTTACAATTATTTCGTAAATCATCGGGTTTCACTGAATCACCCTGTATAATACGAGGATTTTAATATTCAAAATTATAACATTCGTCGATTTATTATTCACGTTTTATGCGGTCTAATTATTCGACATTGAATGGCTTCCTTAGTTATTTTTTTTTCTTCCATTATTATGTATACAACAGCCCCGAGGCTGCTGTTCGAGTTCGAAATTTTGATTGCATTCTCTTGAATGACACGCATGGCGTTGACGTTTAAGAGGAAGGCCCCCGGGACTCGATTCTCGAACTGTCGTTGCATCACTTTCGACGAAGACTCGGTCGCTCATTCGGAGATCTCTTCACGGAGCTCCGTAATCGCATTCTTCGCAAGGACCCTCGGACCACCGATCCCGAGACTCGATCGCCACAGCCTGGGGCCTCCTGGCGCTCGGTACACACACACACACACACACACAAAAGTGTTTTTTTTTATCTCGCGTGATCTTTCTTGCAGGTTTGACTCTGACAATCACTTATTCGTGACGTCTCACTCGTTTCCCACTCACGATTGGGTCATCGACATTACCGATTTACCGATTTTTCATGACATTTGGATTTAATGTTGAGAATAAATTTTGATTTTTATTTTGATTATGAATTTTGAGAATAAAATCAATAGATAATCATTTTTTATCGATTATCTATTGATTTTATTCTAATATGCATGTATTTATACTGTATTTGAAATATCAATTCAATTGACAATGGTCTTGTAATATTTGTTTTGTTTCAAATAGTTTTTTGTAAGATAAACTAAAGTAAAATCAAAAGTTGCGATTTTATTCAATTTTTCTAATTCTCAAAATACCATATTTTTGATAATCCAAATGAATATACTTTTTGGAATCCTTTTTAGAACTATTATTCTGTAAGGACATATGTTCAACTAGGAAACCTTTTTTTTTCCTTTTTGTGTTAATATTTGGCTAAGAATTTTTTTGGTGCAACTCTATATTTTGTCGATTTTGTTTAATTCCAATGGCACAATAGATTTTTAATGGAACGCTGAAGACTTCTTGGACCGAAAAAAAGAAACCTTATGAAATATAACAGAATGTTTGCGGATTTTTCGGATACCTTTTACAAAAAAAAAAAACATGGGCAAAACTTTTTGGGGTCAATGTCCCCGGACGCTTTCCAAACAAAAAAAAACTGTCCCGAAAAAAATGGTACATACAAAGGGTTGAATCATTGATAGATACAGCTATAATACTTATTGCTTCGACATACATTTTTTTCTAACAATTAATCGCTGAATATGGGGTTTAGGGAACCCCCTGCACGGGTTCGTAGCCTTAATTGAATTTAAAAAAATTGTATTCTGGATCAAAATAAATTTTTAGAATTTCGAAATGAACAAAAGCTATTCAATGACCATGCGAAGTATATATTCAAATTTAGTCGCTCGAAATTGCGTTATAATTCGTAGCCATTTATATTAAAAATAACAACCGACCTAATATTCATTCCTGTGCCAATCGCAGCCATTATCGATCGATAATCGTTCGATATTGCAAATCACCATCGTTTACGATCAATTCGCTCCAACGTTTCGACGAATATCCTTATAACCGTATGTAATTGTTGAATTAGTCGTGCCTCGTCCATCGAAGATCTACGAGATCACAGTTTCGGTCTCCTTTGTGAAAAAAACAAAATTTACATATAAATATACAATAAAGTGATAAATATAATTTTTTTTTCACAAGCACGAAGACAAGATGTGGAAGAGAAACGAAAGTCGTTTCTGCATCGTAATTGGTCCGGCAAAATTTAATTTCCGAGCTGTGAGTCTTTCACGATTCCTCGCGTGTCGCCGATCCCCCCCCCCCCCCCCCTCGCCCCCCGAGGCCCCATCAACTGCACAACATAATATACAACGAACCCGAAACCGCGCCGAGTGCCTTGCATGCTAATTAGCGAAAAAAAAATTTTTTAAATAAATAAAAACGATTAAATCCCGCGAGCTAATGGAAGTCTACCGTTTATCCGGGTGCGCAGTACGAAAAAATATATATTTTTCCGTTCGATTATATTGTGTTTTTTTAATTTAGTTTTATTTTTTTTTTTTTCAAATCAATTGACCGTGATCAGCAAGTCAACCGAATTCCAAACGCGTTATCGTCGATGGCAATCGGCCGAAGAATTTTTTCTCATTTTTTTCCCCCGCATAATAAGAATATTCGTGATGAGATATATATATTTACGTTATCGGGATCACGAGTTTATTCGAGGATAATTGTGACGTGGAAAATTTTTCCGATGTTCTGATGATCTCATTGCTCTTCATGTGTATGATGACTTAGTTATCGATCGCGATATATAAACTATTTGGAGTCGACATGTAAACTAAATATAATGTATATATAAACTATATATGCCCAATTCCATATATAGTTTATATATAGATTATATATAATTTTTTCAATTGGGTGGATCGATGAATTTTTGCATGGAGGTTTGGGTCACATGGCAGGTTTGGGTTAATTCGCAAAATACCGTAATAACTCATATAATTATTCTCTAAAATAATTGCATATAGAATTCCTTTTTATTCAATTTTCCGATTAACAACTACGATGAATTATTATATATTCACAATACAATCCCATGATATATCATAACTTCCATTTGAATTAAGAAATAATATAAAAATAAAAAAAATCGTTGTGCATTATATTTAACGACGTCTATTTGAACTACGAAATAATATAAAAATAAGAAAAATCATTGAGCATTACATTTAATGACGTCTAGCTATTTGAATTACGAAATAATATAAAAACAAGAAAAATCGTTGTGCATTATATTTAATGACGTCATAATAAATATTTCTAAAAACACACACACACACACACACACATATAGAGTGATGAGAAACACGATGTGAGTCATCAATATAGCGATTTACGGTCATCGTGTTCGACCCCGGATTCATCGGGCCGGTATAGTGTCATCTCCACGACAAAAGGTTCAATCGGCCGGGCCGAGATAACAAAATAATTAATCAACACGGTCGGACGCGCGCGTGTGTTCGTGTTATTGATGCTGCGGGGATGGACCAAAATCACGGATGAATGATTCGCCGTCCGCGCGAGGGGTGGGGGCGGGGCTGTGAAGTGATTCTCCGATTTACGAACGATTGGAATCGTCGATTGTACAAATATGCATGGACTTGTAGTGCACTCGATTAACCACATAGAGTGTCTACAGAGGGTTTTGCATCGGGTACGTACAACAACATGCATTTTTTCATCTCCGTTGAGTATTTGTGTTTGTGTGTGTGTGTGTGTGTGTGCATTGCTTCATTCGTCCGGGCTGATCGATGCGTGTACGAATCGTGAGAATGAAATGCAGTGTATGTACATATATAGATATAAATAGAGGGCTTTCCTTGTGGATATAGATAGGGTTGTGTATGTATAGTACACGTTTCCTCGTGAAGATTTATATACACATATGTATGAGCAAAGGCGCTGCGCGTGGTGCGTCAAGCGTCGTGCATACACAAGTGCAACGTTAATACACATACACATGTACAGAGTGATTCAGTGAAAACCGATGATTTACGAAATAATTGTAAGCAGTCAATTTTCTAGATGATTCAATTTTTTTTTATTTGAAAACAATTCAGTAGGATTAAAAATGAAGCGGATTGAGTTTTTGTGGGGGTAAAAATGAATTAATTACGAAAGACAGAGTGAGTCGAGTGTCGACCGAGGTGATGTTGACTGGTCGCAGCCACGCTCTCCAAATCTTTCTCCGTGTGACTATTTTTTTTTTTCGTGTAGATGTCTCAAAGACCGTGGTGTTGATCCGGATGAGCCACGTACAGTTGACGAACCGAAGAACGTCATTGAGAGACAAGTTCGTGGATATAACCTCGTGAGATGTTACAGAGAGCGATGGCAAACTTTGCGCAGAGCCTGAAGTAGTGCGTCGCTAAATACGCAACGACACTCAACCCGACTCTGTCTTTCATAATTAATTCATTGTTTTTTGCTTCAAAAAAACTTAATCCGCTTCATTAACAATCCTACTGTAATTGTTTTAAAATGAAAAAGAAATCGAATTATCTTGAAAATTGACTGCTCAGAATTATTTCGAAAACCATCGGGTCTCACTGAATCACCCTGTACTTAGATGTACTGGTCTGGGGCACGGGAAAACGTAGGTATAGGCTCGTCGGGGTTCCTATCGGCTTGGTTGGGGTATATCCCTCTCTCACACGAGGCTGGTACGCCAGTGAGATACATTGCGATTACAAACACACACGAGCCCCGATCCAACGACGGATTATCGTATCCTGCGAACGGGATACAAGAACAACAACGTCGCAACTGCGGGATTTGCCAGGGTGCAGCGTGTCGAGAGTACACCAGCGTGGAGTCCGCGTATTCGTGAGAACGAGATCCGGGCGTGGGGGCGCGCCCCTTTTGCAACAGATCCTGGATGCTGCGAGATCTCGTGCACGTGGCCGGACGGACGTGAAAACCCACACAATTACACAAGGATCTAATCGTGCCCGACCCACTTATTCTTTACTCCAAACTAAATTATCGCACGCGTGTGTTTTTAACGAGTTCTATTTCGTTTGAGATAATTTTGCGAATCCGTGACGTGAATTGTGTTGAATGGGATTGAATTACGTTCGAATTGAAAATAAATTGTATATGGATTGCGCGATAATGAGAATTGAATGAACTGAACAGTTTGATAATTTTTTTTTTTTTTATGAATTGAATAATTTAATCGAGATTTGTTGAATGAATTTTGTGATCCATTGAATATTTATCGATTGAATTGAATAACTCTATACAAGTTTAGATTAAACGGGTTAAAGAATTTGATGAAAATGAATTTTCATCGAATTCTAAATGAGATGATCAAATTAAAAAAAAATTGTTGAATTAAATACTTAAAAAATGTAGATATTGAATATCTCAAATAATTCAATAGATATTAATCAATTGAATTAAATAACCGAATTAATATTTACTAATTGCATCAAATAACTCAATGCAAATTTATCGAACGAATCGGATGATCTAACAATTATTTTTTTATTGAATCAAATATCAATTTGAAAATATCAAATATCAATAATATCAATATCAAATTCAGCTTGAAAAAAAAAATAATTGACTGAATAAAAAAATCTAATGAATATTTATTAACTGAATTAAATGACCCACTGAATATTTACCAATGGAATTGAAATAACTCAATGCGAATTGATTTAATGAGTTCAATAATTCAATAAAAAAATATTGAACAAATCAAATGATCCAACAAATCTTTAACGATCGAATGAAATAATATCATAATAATATAATAGATATATAATAACATATTATATAATATAATAATAATAGAATAATGAATGATAAATTTAATTTGGATATGTAGATTTTTTTTCAAACGAACAAAATCCTTATTTCTCCAGATAGATATGAGAATGCGAACATAACCTTGCTTTTGCCTTCCATGAGAAATTAGCGAACTCTCGTGTAATGCACCGAGATTGTGTCACGCTTAAATCCAGAATTGCAATTTTATCGAAGGAAACAATCCTGACAATTCATCGACGTTCCATATGCAGACAGTCTCGTTAATGACCTCCTTAAGCCGATCGCGCGTGGTACGTACGTACGTACCGCGCGACGGCATGTGTGGTATATATATAGCGTGTAACGCTGTATATCGCGCAACGGTATCACCGTTGAGGAACAATAGCAAGGCCATACGTCGTACGAGTCAATGCAACCCGAGAGACTCCATTATCACACGTATATGAGACCTGCCTCGTTCGATTTTGCAACGATCGCGCCAGCGACCGTGACAGCGAATTCGTTTGAGGTAGGTCGCGGTGGACGCTGTCGCGAAGATTAGCCGTGCCAGACACTCCGGAGATAAGTGCCCGCGGGCCAATTGCCGCTTGTTTGCAATCCACGTTGATGGAGTTGCGTCATAGTGTAGAGATAAAAAAAAAACATAAGTGATAATACGTTTGTGCCGTTATATAACTTTGAAATTATTTTTATTTGAGCAAAATTGATTTTTTATTTTCATCTCGGTTCTCGATTCTCGTCGAAGTTCAGTGGTGCTCAGGCTCCTAAAATTTTACAAATTTCACTCCTTTACTCAATCCGTCTTCATGATCATTAGTTTTCTGACCTCTGCGCGCCCTTGACGCCCTCTTATTGTCGTCTGCAAGCCCGTAGAAGAGCCGATCGCTAATTGGCCGAGCCAGACTAACAACAAGTGGTGGCGTCAACTATTTTCTCGTCTCGCTTTCGATTGGCTCCGGCTCTCGTGGTTTTTCGCGGGAAGGACCCATCCGCGCATGCGCATCGTTCGCGGCCCTATTCGCGACCGGTAAACGCAAACTTCAGTTTTCTTGAGTTCTCTTGGGCAAGACAAATGATCAAAATGTGCAATATTCGATGATTGATCCAACTCGATTGATAACGACACTCTTTTGTGTCCTACAGAAGTGATTTGTCGCGAACGAATTGAACAGAAACGACGTCGCGATGACTGACAAGACGGATTCGATGATTTCGAAGGAAACTTTACATAAGTTTTTCGGATTTAAGAATTTTCTGAACGTCGAACAGAAGCGCGCGATGAAAATAATTTTTCAAGGTAAGACGTGATTTTTTATTCAACACTTTGTCAGATTAAATTAAATTTTTTATGTAATATATTATTCCCTCGAATCATAAGTCATAATGACAATCTAGGAGTGACATTTTTGTTGTTTACTTGGTTATGGATGAAATATTATGAGGTTATAGATCCTTATATGATGATGTTAATAATTTATGCACAACAAAAACCTGTGAAATCCATGATTTATGAAACAAATGCATGAACTTGCTATTCCTAACCTCCATTCGGTTGGGTAGTTCGGATCTTTGAGATCAGCTTGCGCGTACAATCAAATGCGTTGCTGCTTCACGAACCGAAACATCGAATATGATCCCTTCGAAACTTTGTCGAGTTGCAAATCCATGCGCAGATGCAACATAACAAGATTCTGTTGAATCGCGGTAGCTCTTTATAACGCAAATGGATTTCCGAAGGCTTCCGATTCAAGCACCCCGATTCTTTCTGAATAATCCGCAGGCAACCACGACGTATATCTGTGTTCAGAGCCGGGTAGTGGGAAATCCCTCTGCTTCCAGCTGGCAACCGTACTGAAACCGAGCTCCGTGAGCGTCGTATTCGTACCGACCCATCTTCTGGCCGAGGTACATTGCGTCCCTGATGGCTTTGGTCGCTTCCTCAACGACAATCTTTCAATCGTACGGCTTAATGATTCCAGCATCAAATTTCATTTCTGACAAAGAATCGGATAAAAGCCGAATACCTGTGTTCGCGCACTCGCAAGAAGCTCCAGACTCAGTTCCGGGCGTACCAAAACGCAATGTCAGCCGAATTGGGATACCAGTTTCTTTACGTTCTGATACAGCAACCAATCACGGACTTTCTCAAAGTAACGAAACACAGAATTACAAAACACCGCTGAGATCAAATCATTGAATCATAAAGATGACCGGAGAAAATCATAATTTCTCTTTCTGTTAAAAAAATAAGTACATTTTTTTTTGTCAGCGTTTGGAACCGAAAAAAAAAATTAAACAACTCGTTTATAAGTTTCTACATTCAGAACTCAAGTTTGCATAGTTTTGTAGCGATGAAAATATGGTTTGTTAGGATTTCATGGTCGAATTAGCGAAAAGAAATGCATTGTCGTACATCGTATACGACGAGGCTCACTGCGCGAGTTCGTTGGGACATCATTATATACCAGTCTACAAGGATATAGCACAGTTGATCCAAGAAATATGTCCCGATGTTTGCAAAATTGCGCTCACCTCAGTTCCAACTGGTGAGGCAAGTTTATTTTTTTTTCTTTCCTCAAAATGAATTTTTTTGTTTTCTTGAAATTTGTCTTTTTAATAAAATTTTCGACCCAGGTGCGACGTGATTTCATAAACATATTAGGCATAAAAAATCCGAAGACCATCAGGTCCATCAAGTACGAGTCGACGCATCACGAGGTTTGCTTCAAAAATCTAATCTCCAAACCGTTGAAGCATCTGGGAAAATTTGTTTCGAAAATGCTGGATCTATCGAGAAAACCAGCTTTTTCCGTGGTAATTGAGATTATTCGTGGTGAATTTTGCGATTTACAATACAGCAAAACGTATATATGGTCAAATCTGTATTTTATTTTTCGCGATACAGGTTTATCCGTATTGCGGCATAATATTCTGTAAAAAAAACGAAGTGATAAGATTGGTTGTTGAAGAAATGTTGTCCATGAAAGTTTGGTCATACGCTTATCACGGAGGTACAGTTTATCGTCTGCTCGAACGAGTTTCGACTATTCCAATTTGAATTTACATTACGCCGTTTAAAACTTTAACAAACGAAAATTTTCGGAAATAATTAGTTTTTTCCTTTTTTTTTTCATCGAGCGAAGGGTTGCCTGTTATTCGGGCCTTTTTGAGAATTTTTTAATAGAACATTTTTGGGTTCGTCGATATTATGAATATATAAATAATTATTGGAGACATTGTTATCAAGACTATAAGCTTTACAAAGATACAAAAAATGAAAAATAGTGATAGAATTTTAAAAAATCTTTATTTTTTCAAAGATTTGTCGCATGAAATGCGAAAACGAATTCACGGGAAGTGGTTGAATGGAGAAATTCCGGTCATCGTCACGACCAGCAATTTCGGCGTGGGTCTACACAAATCTGGTATCAAGTAAGGCTGCATTTTTTTTTTTTTTTTTTTTTTTTTGACGAACCAAACTGTTCGTCACTCCGAATTGAAACATGTCGATTGACAATTATCGGACTTTAGATTCGTGGTGCATTGGGATTTGCCATTGAGCTTCCAACACTTCTACCGAGAAAGTGGAATGGCCACTGCTCCAAAACCTCACTGCCGAGTTTATTACAGTTTTTACGACGAAGAAAATACGAAAACTCTGATCAAATCAGCTGCTGGGAAGCCCGATAAACGGACCTACGTCGTCACCCGGCAGAAGCTTCGATTCTTTCACGACGTGTTGGATTACTGTCTTCGACCTAAGTATGCCCTTGATTTTTTTTCATTATTTATTTCGACGCTATTGCGTTATAAAAATATCAATTTTACAATAATTAAAAAAAAGACGAAGAACGATAATAAAGACGTAATCTCCAAAAAATCGTTAACGAAAACTTTTTATATCCATATTTTTGATAGACTATTTTTGTTACAGTGTTCGTTACAATTCTGATTAAATATACTAATTAAAAAAACTAAATTCTAAATCTTTTCTCTGATTTTGTAAAGTCGAGAAAAATGTGCGTTGGCAAATTCTTCTGAACTCTACAAAATAAATTTATATACCCGTTGATTCATTTACCAGACGAACAAATGGACTTAGAAGAAATATTTTTTCTTTGTTTCTAATATTCGTAATTTATGGATGAATCAACATTTTTTATTAATCCAAAAATTCAAGATGTCGCAATGCTGCACGTTTACGTTATTTCGGGCATAAAGTGGCCGATTGCAAACAATTTTGCGACGCATGTCTAAACCCAACCGAGGTGAAAGATTGTACAAACTTATTCCTGAAAAAACGTGCCTTGATGAACAAGAATATAAGCACTAAATTATTGACGTGGAAGGGACTTCATGTGCTCGACGAATCTGCAAACGCTGAGGAATGCAAAGTTTCCGATAAAAAGAGCCGAAACGATCGACGCGCCTATCTGGGACACGATCTCAAAGATAATGCGAAACCAATTCCCACGATCGAAGGGATAACCGTAACTGTAATTAATTTTTTAAATAAAATTATGAAATTTTTGTTTACTCGCAATCAAAATCAAATCAAAATCAAAGTCTTAATATTGACAACAATTGTAATTATTTGTATTAACTTTTTTTTTTCCATTATCAGAAACGCAAAAGATCGTACGAAAGATTGTACAACGCATTGATGAACAATTACAAGTACTGTCGTAATCGCATACCGAAAATCGTCACGCCATCGCATATTGCAAAAATTGCACATACATTGGAAAATTCGCTCTTTAGAAATTCAATTTTGTCCAAAAAATACACTCGAGATGTTCAACAAACGGTAAATGAACTTTTTTTTTTGTAAATACAGTTTTCAAAATCATATCTGCAATGAAATAATTTGCGACGCGTGAAATTATGAACATGAACACGAATGAATTGTTGCAGATTGAGAGTACAACGTGGTCTACGATGAATAAAAAAGCCTGCGGTTACTTGAGGTACTTCGAGGCTCGAGAAAAATGGATCTTCGATTCTCAACCGAATGCCACTGTCGATGTCGTGGATTTGGACGATGACGATGATGATGACGAATTCGACGACGACGCCGACGACGTCGTTGTTTCTTGATGTAACAATTAAATATTGTTTGAATCTGAATGCACGATAAAATATCCGTAAAACAAAGTGATAATGAAACGAAAAAAGCTATCAGTGCGCAATATTATGAATAGTTTATGAAGATAGAGATGACAATTTGTCAAATTTTTTATAGAACGCGCGAAGGTGATTGCGCAAATTGTTTTAGCAACTCTGCGACCGAATAGAATATTTATTTTTTTAAATAAAATGTTCAACAATACGATGATTCTATTATTTTACATTAAAAAAAACAAAACTTGGACTGAAAGACTCCGAACGAGACGGCCCTTTAGCTTTTGAAAAAAAAGCCATGTCACATATTGACAATAAAAGTTTTTCACTGAAAAAAGAAAAATTCATAATTTACGATAATCCGATGCCGTCTTCTGATAAATTGAAATAAAATAGTTTTTGAGTCATAATTATCACTGATGGCAATTACTTAACGATGAAATTAAAGCAGCGAGCTAATCTACTGGACAAGCTATCTCGTTTCCAAAACCATTAATTGCATTCTGCTATATTGTTAGTTGATAATTTCATTTCATTTGAAAAAATAATCATAATTCACAAGTTTTTTATTTGATTACAAAAAAAATCATAATCTTATGCAATCTTCTGATAAGTTTAAATAAACATTTTTTTTTTAAACATAATTATCACTGATGGCAATTACTTAACGATGGGAAACGAAAGCAGTGAGTTCATTTGACTGTACAAGCAGTCTCGTGTCCAAAGTGTCGGTGAGCAACCCGGTGGGCGTTTCTAATTTCGACCAGGTCCGTCTTCCCCTCGACGTCAAAGTATCGGTCTCATCCTCGGTGCCTCCCAGTTGTCGTCGTCGTCGGCGGCGGCCGGCCGTCCGTAAAAGAGATTGTCTAACGAGGCCGATCGAGGGACGAGGCCTCTCTTTGATATGCTCTAATAATCACACGCTCGGCTTCATTTCACTTTGTGCGTCATACGCGACAGGGTCCCATTCGAGGAATATAACTTTGCTCTCATATCTTCTCCTTCGATTATCCGTTTACATTTTTTCTTCGCAATCTCCTTTCGATTGCCACGGACTAAATAATTATTTTTTTCCAATTGAATGTTATTAATTATTTTTATAATCATTTTTTTTCTGCAGTTTTCTGCAATGATTTATAAGACAAATTTAGTTTATAAGACATTTGGACAAATTATTGTTTGACAATGGAGAATGGCATATTTAAATAATTCCAGAAACGCTTTTTTTTCACCTTATTCGTGAAAAAATTAGATCGTATCAGATATATTTCAATATTTTGTTTGTAAATATGGTAAATATAGATAAAAAATCTTTGAAAATTGCGTGCATGCATCATTTTCTTGAGTAAAAAATTAGGATTTGTGGATAGATCGTAATAATAAGACTGAAAAGGAGTTAAAAGGTCTTTTCACAATTTTTCGAAAAAGTTTTACCATTTCGACAATAAAAATTTGGTTTAAAAAATAAAAACAGTAGTTCAGCATGGCGTAGCTTGCACCATAATTAAGGATTCAATATCTTGCGACAAAAAATGCCCGCGTCATCTAAAAGCATCGAAAACCAAAAAAAATGCTTAAAAAAAATCCGAACATTGAAAAATATTGCAATAAAATTATTGTTCAAATGGCTAACGATTGAAATTTGAGTTCAAATGGCTAACGATTGAAAATTTTCAGGAATCAACGATCGTGCAACAATAAAAATTTCGTCCAATTTTCATCCAATTCAGGATGACTATTGTTCGATAATAGATTGCCATGTTTAATTAAAAATACTACGACTAAAAATATTACGATTATGCAGTCATGAAAAATATTTCAAATACACATTTTCATCGATCCAAATAATGTTTTGGATTATCATTGTTGTTACAGAGGTTACATGCACGTGAACGAACGTTGGTGAAACTTTGCTGACGAGGAAGAGGAAATGCGACAATCAAACACGGATAGATCTCGCGCTCGGTGATATATAGACAGATATGTACGAGCCTCGGGGGCCCCGAGGGTGTGTCCCGTGAAGTATCATTGCACGAGCTATGCGAGAATTAAACGCAACGCGGGGCAATTCGCCGGGCGAGACAAACGTTACGTTAAAAGGTAACGACCAACGTCGATAGATAAGACGACGGACTCTCTCGGCGATTACACAGGTATTGTGAGGCATGTAACACGCGTTATCCCGGTACAAGAATAACCTCGTCGACGGTTAACCGACGACCCACGCTCGCACGACTAAATATAAGTCCGCGTGCAAGTGGGTGCACTGTACGCGATCGTGTAATCGCTCGCAGCACTATAAAGTGACTCATTTCACACCGAATCGGTTGAGAAATGACCCCGCGGGGATCTCACCAAATCGTCAAAATTTATTATCTTTCATCGTGTTGATTATCGATAAACATTTACTTGTATTAAAATTTGAAAAAAAATCAGAAAAATTCGGACTTGGAAAAAAATGTATTTAAAAATCACATTGGTTGTTAATTCTGGAAAAATTACATGCATCGGATAATTGTTTGCAAAATTCGTTACCCATGAAATTTACTTGCATTAAAATGGACGTTGTTTGGTGAAACAAAATTATTGAGCATTTCAATCGTTAATAACAACGAAGCATTCGTTAGTTCACAATGTTGGAAAAAAAGTTTGTCATGAAAGCGTATTTTTTTCGCTTCAAAATGCGTCCTGGTTCGTTTCTGTACGATAAACTCAACTGGAGTTATTAATTCCAGAAGTTCGGAGCTCCCTTATTTAAAAAAAAAATTCCATTACTCATAATTTTTAAAATATACATATTTTCGGCAAACAAAAAAAAAACCCGTATACGTGTTTTTTTTTGTTCACATAAAATACGTACACTTCTTCAATTCTGAGTCATGGAATTCTTTTTTTTTTTTTAATAAGGGAGCTCCGAACTGCTGGAATTAATAACTCGAGTTGCGTTTATCGTACAGAAACGAACCAGGACGCATTTTGAAGCGAAAAAAATACGCTTTCATGACATATATTTTTTAACATTGTCAACTAACAAATCTTCGTTGTTATCAATGCTTGAAATGCTTAATAATTTTTTCCACTAAACAACGTCCATTTTGATACAAACAAATGTCATGGCTATGAATTTTACAATTAATTATCTGATGCATGTAATTTTTCCAGAATTAACAATCAATGTTATTTTTTAACAAATTTTTTTCAAGTTCGGAATTTTTTGATTTTTTTTCAAATTTGCGTATAATCGTAACCGCGCATGCGCTTCGAAGCGCTGCGCGGATCTCACGAAAAAATATTTCGAACAATCATTCCGGATAATTCAATAGACCAATAAATTTTTCATTTGAGAAAAATTAAAAAATATATATTTTTTTAAAATAAGAAAAAAAATTTAATTGATCGCAATAAATTCATGACGATTTCGAAAAGTTGGCTATCCAGATATATATATATATATATATATATATATATATATATATATATATATATATATATGTTTCGTCAAATCTCGTTCTCACCGATGATTCAGACTCCAAAGCCGCTTGTGTGTGTTTGTGTGTGTGTGCCACGACGAATGGTCATGAGTGCAGTTGCAATGAAGCGTAAGTGTGTGGCATTACGTAAGAATGGAGGAGATATAGAGGTTGGTTGGCGACGTGGGTAGTTTAGACGACGATGGGATATATACGCGGTACATGGGACCGTTCGAGCGTAACGATCTCGGACTATGCCGAGCGAGGCTTTATGGGTTGCACACTGTTATGCCGGTACCGTTGTCACAGTCCTTTTGCCTCTCTCCCCCCGCCACCCCCTTCCACCCCCGATCCCAAAGAATACCGTGCTGTGTCTGCCGTTTGAATATCGCGGCTCTCATGCATCTCGCTTTATTTCCACTTCGATCCTGCACAGCCGCAACGAGCTCTCCGTTCCACAACGATAATAATTGCACGTAACACAGCTTGCACTCCGACAAAACCCCGGATGCGATTTAATTGCAATTTATAACAAGAAGATTTGAAAAGGAAAATGCATTTAAATAACGTTTTACAATCTGTTGAACGAGAAAGGTTTGTCGTTTGTTTTTGTTTGTTTTTTTTTTATAATTCGAAAACTAATGAAGATTTTTTTGTTCTTCGTTTTGTTGGCACGAAAGTACAGTAGGAGGACTGCGAAGTCAAATGCCGAGTTGTTTCATAATCGCTCAAACTTTGCGAGAGCGCGGACGGAAGAGTGAAAATGAGATTCGTGGGTGTCGGATACCCATTGAAAGGGTGGTCCCCGTATGACCCACAACGCGGCTGCCGAATTAATCGAAGAGTCGAAAGACGTTCGCGAAGAGGCGGGTCGATGGGTACGAAGCCACTGAAACAAGTCGATGATATTGACGAGAGAGGGGAATCTCGAGCGACAACGGGAAACCGTGGCGCAAAAGGTGCCAGAACGTTCTGGATAACGATGGGGATTGGACGATTCACCGGGCGGGCCAAGCCGCAGTCCTTCGAATGTACGTTCGTACTGAAAAAAAAAAAAAAACGAAGAGAACCCAAACAAAACCTTCAATGGTTTTCGAAAATAACGAGGAACGTTTCTTGTTGATCGGACTGTATTCCTTGTTTCTTCAAAATTAAAATCAGTCTTTTTTGTTTCGAGCTGAAGGACTCGATGGTCCTTTCACAATATTGTGGACACGATCAATCGCAGAATTCTTCAAAAAGTAAATACCAAGACGAAAAAAAGCAATGTAATATATTGTCAATTAATGTATTTTACTATTACTAAGTCTTTTACTTTAATAGTCTTGAAAAATTGTTGGTTTTTTAATTTTTTTAAAATTTGAATATCCAAACAATTGCGAATTTGGATGGCAAAGAGGTGTTGACGATTTTTTCGAACGTCGTGACGCACGACGGTGAAGGAAACGATGAGATTCGACCGAATTAGTCGAGCATAGAGATAACGAAAATCCGGTTGGGCATTATTTGTCAAACCTGTATTTCAACGGACACGGAAATTATTATGTCGGCTTATCTCTCGGGTTTGTGTTGGATTGGAATTAGTCGTTATCCGGATTGTATCTGTATTTTTCTTAAACGTTAATGCGCAACGGGAGATCCGGTATTCGCATTTGTGACGTTATGTTGCTTTTAATTGCAATGTTTGGCTCGTCGGTAACCACGTGATCGCGATAAAATAGCAATTTGTTTTTGCTGATTTTCGTATTGGCTGTGGAATCTTTGAGGCTTCTCGAATCAATTGAACAAAAATTTTCCGAGTCATTAGGCACGAAAATTCGTCTTGAAATTCGAGTGGCCAAAATTTTTGATGTTATCAATTTTTGTAATTAATTTTTATCGTGATCGGATTGCTTTTTTTTTTTTTTATTTCGTTCCTGTTGCGTTCGCCATTTTTTAACGAATGCGTTGAATATCCGTTCGGCTATTTGAAAATGACGGAATGAAAAATAAAAATATTATTTTAATAAAATATAATTTATCAATTAATTTACTCTGACAACAATTTTTCCTGAAATAGAAAAACGAACCAAATCAGAATTGTTACAGTTGATTCAGTCAGAGTTTCGTTTTTTCGTCGACGTTGAATCGTCGATCGTCTCGTATTTCGTTGAATAAATAAATAAATAAATAAATAAATAAATAAATAAATAAATAAATAAATAAATATTGAATTCGTAGAATATAAAAAATTAATATATATATATAAATGTAATAAATTATTATAGTCAAGCTTCGTTGTCAGCGTCATTGTCGGTGATTGGACTGTCGGTCGGAGGTTCGGTCGGCCATTTTCCCGCGGTCGCTGCAGGATCGAGGGTCGTTGGATCGGTTATGTATATGGTTTCCAATGGTTCGACGGTGGTCATCCCGTCATCGTGGTTCGTCCCTTCGGTCGCGGTTTGAGTTTCGGTAATTGCGTGGGCGTCGATAATTATCAAACCGGGCTTGGTCGTCGATGATTCCGCGGCTTCGAGTCTGTCCACGTCGACGATGGGTTTCACAGTCGTCGTCGTTGAATTCACATCTGTTTCCATGATTTCCAGTGGAACCTCGAGCATCGGAGGTGTCAGATCCGTTGCGGGCATCGTCGTTTCAATTTGACACTGACGACCTACGTAACCCAATGGGCACATGCACCTAAACGAACAATTTAATAAAAATTAAAATTCGCATCGCTTCGTTATTGACATTAAATACATTTTTTATCGGAGGATATTTAAAAAAAAGAGATTTTTTAATAAAAATCAGTTTTAATTTTGTTTTTTTTTTTAATTGTTCGGGGAAAGGAGGTGTTCCTTCATTATTTTTATTTTTTTTCTGTGATTGCATATAAATGCTCATGAATAAAAATAAAAGTCCCCATCGCATTATTTCTCGAATTAAAATAATTATTTATCGAATGGTATTTTTGAAAAAATTATTTTTCACATGAAAATAATTATTTATCGATTGGTATTTCTGGAAAAAAATATTTTTTACATGAAAATAATTATTTATCGATTTGTATATTTGAAAAAAATTATTTTTCACATGAAAAATAATTATTTATCGAATGGTATATTTGAAAAAAATTACTTTTCATTGAAAAATTGTGATAAAAATGATTTTTCAGATGCTGTAGAGGCGATAAATGGCTTATTGACTCTTTTTCCGGTAATTTACCTGTAATTGCCGTCCTCCTTGGTCATGCTCACGCAAGTCCCATTGTTCTGGCAAACGTTCGAATGATGATCGCAGTACGTGAGTTTCTCCTCGCAAAAATCTCCGGCCCAACCGGGTTCGCATATGCAGTCCCAAGGTTCTCGGCACGATCCGTGAACGCATCTGGGATCGGGCACGCACTCGGTGCAATTCGGACCAGTCCATCCTACCCTGCACTTGCACGTTCCCGGACGATTGCAACCTCCGTATTTTCTGCTGCATCCTTTAGCGCAGATAGCTGCGAAAAAAAGAATAATAATTTCATTGCGTAAGTTTCGAAAAAAAATGCAATCACAATACAATACAATACAATAATTTTAATCAATAGATTGATAAGTTAAGGATCCGTTGAGATTATTCAATTTTTTTGTTATGAATGAACAGCCAATGACTTGAAGCCACTGGGGAAATGCCGAAAAAAAAATTCCTTAGCTTTGGCCAAGATTGAACGTTAAACAATGAAATTCTGTAAAAATGGAATTTATTTTTTTGTATTCCTCGCGTGATAACTAGAAGCGCAAAAGTCCGAATTTACTCAACTGAGACTCATTTGACACAAAATTCAACAAGCTTTCCAACGGTTATCGCGAGAAATCGGTAGCTTGATTTTTGACTGAGTTATCAATTCTTGAAGTCGCAACTAGTTTTTAGTATATCAATAAAATAAATAATCAGAAATATTTTAGTATATTTCTGATTATTTATTTTATTTTCAATCGGCTGCTCACGGGTCTGACACAGGACTCCGGTCCATCCGGGATCACAACGACACTCGAGAGGTCCTTGACAAGTTCCGTGAACGCATCCTGGCAAAACCGAGCACTGTTTGCATTTTGGTCCCTGCCAACCGAATCGACACCTTTCGTCGTTTGGAAGTAAACAAAAAAAAGTAATAAAATATCATTTTAATCCATTTACGCTCGACGCAAAATTTCATTAAGGATCTATGACACATGTCCCAAAAATATGAAGAAAAATATAAAATTCTCACAGCCAGTAGCTGTAAAAATTTATCATTTCAAAAACTTGCAAAATTTCGAAACCATCAATTAACTTGCTAAAAAATTGTAGCTGCATTAAATACAGCTATACAATACGAAGTGTCTCCCATCCGTAGAATCCTGCAGAAAGATCACCCCGATCGAACCATTTTCAGAGGTAGCCCCCAATTTCTCAAAGTTTTTACGTTTAAATAATATGCAATAATTTTTGTTATCGAATAAACGTGAATCATGAATTATCATTTGAAAAAAAAAATCATCATCCTCCACAAAATCATAAAGATCAATAATATTCGTCTGTGATAAAATGTTGTTCATTTTCTCCTCTTATATTATTATTTAATTTTCGTGAACTTCGAGTGACCCTGATACAACGAAATCATTTGTCATTTCATCTTGACGAAGCTAATTTTCATCGTACGATTCACGTTCGTTCGATGAAAAAAAAATTATTGCTCCATATTATTCAAACTTTGAAAAATCGGTAAAAAAAATGTGTGAAAAAAATACTCGCGACTTTTTATTGTCGTGATTCGATCGTGATTGCATATTTCAAAAACCAATGAACTATCGTGAATTTAATTGGACGAGATTGAATCGGACGGGGCCGGTCTTTATAACCGTGCAACGTCGATTAAAAACACGATAACTCGTGTGTTGGCTAATAGCCGGAAGTCGGGTCGATAGTCGTGAACGATTCAAACTCGCTCGTGTAACCAAGTTTCTAAGTGTATTGTTGTGTGTGTGAAACTGCTCTCACTTGCAACCGCCCGGTTTATCGCAATATCCTTTGCTGGGGTGACAGTCCGGATCGCAAATCGGTTCCGAACAAAATAATCCTTTCCATCCGCGATCGCAAGCGCACTCGAAGCTCACGTTGCAGCTGTGGCGATGAGCGAGAAAGAAGAAACAAAAAAAAATTATCAAAATTTGTATAAAATAAAAAAAAATTATTATAACCAATAAAGAAAAATATTCATTAAATTTACCGAAAATGGAGAAGAGTTTTTAGTTGAATAATGAAATTAAACCTCAAAAGTTTAAAGAAGAAAAATAACCAATAAAGAAAAATATTCATTAAATTTATCTAAAATGGAGAAGAAATTTTAGTTAAATAATGAAATTGAACCTTAAAAGTTTACAGAAGAAAAATAACCAATAAAGAAAAATTCGATTCATTGAATTTACGTAAAATGGAGAAGAAAATTTAGTTAAATAATGAAATTAAACTTTAAAAGTTTGAATAAGAAAAATAACCAATAAGGATAAATATTCATTAGATTCTTCTAAAATGGAGAAGAAATTTTAGTTAAATAATTAAATTAAACCTTAAAAGTTTAAAAAAGAAAAATAACCAATGAAGAATAATATTCATTAAATTTAGCTAAAATGAAAAAGAAATTTTAGTTAAATAGTGAAATTAAACCTTAAAAGTTTAAAGAAGAAAAATAACCAATAAATAAAAATATCAAAATCAATTAAATTGGAATACCTAAAATGGAGAAGAAATTTAAAAAAATGATGAATTTTTTTCTCCAGTTACCCGTTCTAGGTTCAATAACGTTATGTCATAGTCGAACTTGCCTGCCATGCTGACAGCCCGGAAGTGCAATGCACTTGTCGCACAGTTGACCGTAGAAACCGAGTTTGCAGAGACACTCGCCGGGTCTGTGGCAATAGCCTTGAAGGGGATCGCAACCCTTTCTGCACAACGGAACGTCGCAAAGATCACCGGTCCATCCTGTATATTTTTCATTGTAATTCGATCAAAAAATTATTGACAATAATGATCAGACATTTGGGATTGATTTTTAAACTTTCATCACGACGCATTGTGCTTTAACGAATGATATATAATAATTTTTGTTATTTTCGAAACTTTGGCGATAACGACGCTTATCAATATTGCTACATTTTTACGATTCTATAATCAACTTGGGAGAATCAAAGAGAATCCTACATTACCGATGTTATCGCATAGCACATTTATCATTTCAATTTTATTTTGGAAATAATTTATATTTGTTTATCACAAGTTTCAATAAACTAATTGAGAACCCACGGAGAAATCAAAATAAACGATTTTTAATGAAAACTCAATCGTATCACAATACCGGATTCTTTTAAATTGTAAAAAAATATTTTTTATTTCATTCACTTTCATATGGAAATTAATTTTATTTAAATTTTGTTTTCCATTCACTTTATTACAATAATAGTTCATAAAAAATTTGTCTATAAAAATGTTCTAATAACACCTTAATCGATCTCCTTACGCACAATTCTTCAGCTGCGATTGAAATTTCACGAAAAAAAAAATTTTGAAAAAACAAAAAAAATCAAATTAACAAATAAAATATGACTTCACAAACAACGCACCTGGAATGCACTTAACCTCACCAGCCTCGTCGCAAGTATAATGTGAGTTGCGATGCTGAGCAGCGGGAATCTCGCAAGCCTGTTTCTTCCATTTTGGCACGTATCTAAAATGGCGAACGAGAAAAACGAGTATTTTGATTTTTGTACTTTTCCCATCTTTCTATACATATATATATATTTTGCAATTTTCTGATTCCCGCGAAAGAGCGAGAAGTTCCGATGTGTATAATGGCGAGGAGTGAGACAAGGATGTGGGGACGTGGTATTTTTTTGTTCGATTCGTCGTAAAGCGTGTCGTGGAGCTCACCTGGGGCCCGCGGCGAATCCAACGGGCAGACCCAGAACGGTCAGGCCGAGAACGGCTGCGAAACCGATGGCCGATTGGCCGAGGGCGGCATCGTGACGTACGTTGTTGAAGCGACTCGGCACGGAAGGTCCGAGAACTGGTGCGCCGAAGATGAGAATGAGAACGGGGCACAGGTAAGCGACTAGGAGCGGTATCATCTTCGCTCGACTTCACGGTCAAGACTGACCGGCTTGCCGTGTCTTCGAGACCGATGCCGGGATAACGGGACCTCGGGCTCGTTCGAGGTCACGACATACTTTTCTCGGCTCCTCGTACCGGACTCGTGTTCAAGTGTGTGTGAGTGTGTGGTCACATATGGTGCATGTGTGTTTGTAGAGTGAGAGACCCATACAAACGCAGGTAAAGAGACAAACACACACATAGGTGTCTTCCAGTAGCTCGGCAGGATACGTGGGCATTCCTATATTTTCGCATCCACCCAACCTCTCACACAAGTGCACCATGCTCACACATATATACAGTCTGTTCAACAAGAAACGTTCCTCGTTATTTTCGAAAACCATTGAAGATTTTGTTTGGGTTCTCTTCGTTTTTTTTTTTTCAGCACGAAAGTACATTCGAAGGACTGCGGCTTGGCCCGCCCGGTGAATCGTCCAATCCCCATCGTTATCCAGAACGTCCTGGCACCTTTTGCGCCACGGTTTCCCGTTGTCGCTCGAGATTCGCCTCTCTCGTCAATATCATTGACTCGTTTCAGTGGCTTTGTACCCATCGACCCGCCTCTTCGCGAACGTCTTTCGACTCTTCGATTGATTCGGCAGCCGCGTTGTGGGTCATACGGGGACCACCCTTTCAATGGGTATCCAACAAGACCGCGCCACGCTAAATGCTTTGGCACACACGAATCTCATTTTCACTCTTCCGTCCGCGCTCTCGCAAAGTTCGAGCGATTATGAAACAACTCGGCATTTGTCTTCGCAGTCCTCCTACTGTACTTTCGTGACAACAAAACGAAGAACAAAAAAATCTTCATTAGTTTTTGAATTATAAAAAACACCAAGAAAGTTTCTTGTTGAACAGAGACTGTATTTTTGTTTGGTTTCAATTGTGCCTGTGGTTATTTGCACAGTCAGCTAACTCTTTTGACGTGTGTTGGACGAGAGGTGGACTGTGTGTGTGTTATTTGAGAGTTCTCCCGGGTTCAATGGACTCTGCTGGTTCATAGGGAGACTGCTGAAAGCGTCACCGTCATCATCGTCGTCGTAGCCTTTCCCACTCGAGGCTCAAGAACATTTTTCCTATGGGGCACGACCACCAACGTGTGTGTGAGTGCGTGAGTGACGCACTTGACACGATATTCGAGTGCGTAACGCGTTCGGTGAATCGGCCAACCGAGTAGTTTGCCTAATGAAATGTCCGTCGTTAAACAACGCGACACTTTGTTCTTCAACCAGCCACATCGACGAAATTTATGGTTCTTTCCACGTTTCGACCGCTTGTATAATTTTTTTATTTATTCCTTTTTATTTATTTATTTTTTCCAGATAGCCCGGGGGATGACAAATGGGTCTGTGCGAGTGGCCCGTGGTTAACCACGAACCACGTGGAAAATAACATTTCGTCGACGCGTTGTCGCTTCCATCGTCACGGAGTTCAGGAATTTTTTTTTGGACGACGTGATTATAACTCACTGGAAAAAAAATATCTCTGCGGGGAGATTTTTATCGATAAGGTCTCGGGTAATTTGATTCCAAACTTCGAGACAACGGTCTCGCGCATTCTCGGGGTTTCGACGGGTAGGGGGTCAAACATTCTGAACGCGCGATGCTTCGAAGGGTCAAAATTCAGAACGTGTATTTCCAAATCACCGGATTCGAACCCTTCTGTCCCCCGATGTGGTCGATGATTTTTTTTTCAGTATCTTTTGGATCCTACGATGTTACTTATTTTTTGAGAGATATTTTAAACCTTATTGATAATTTAAGTTTCAAATGATAATTTAGATAAAATAATATTTCTCCCCATCCTACCTACTTCTGTTTATTTTTTCAATTGAATTAAATTTTTCTTCCAGATACTTTATCGAGATTGAGAGATTTGCTCCCATAAAATTCGAGTGGGCATCGTGATCCTAATATATATATTTTTTTATTTTTCCAAATTTTGTAAAAATCTAGTTTTTTTGCGAAATGTCGAAGTGGGACAATGGTTTCGTATTGGGAAAAAAGAAAAAGATATTTCACAGCTATCTTGCAAAAAATCGATGTTTCAATTATTTTCGATAGAAAATCTTAACATTTTTTTTCCATAAAAATAATAAAAAATTCACTATTGTAACAAAAGTTTTCCAATTAGCGCGAAAAACTTTTGAATATCGTTGATCCCAACACACAATATTCTCGGGTGTGTAACCTTTTGAATTGTCGCAAGAAATAATAAAAACGACAAAAAAATCAATGGATTTTCAGCTTCCCGTCCGAACCCTGGCTATACAACGCTACATAGACGAAAAGTTCACAGAAACAATGTTGTGAAGAATCAGATTTCCGAAAAAAAAGGTCCTCAACGTCATGTGTCTAACATCGATAGTTCACGCGTGGCGAAGCTCGAAAGTCGGGCAATGTGAAAAACCGGGCGACTGGTGGACGTTCAAAATTCCGGTAAGTTCGAAGCATAACGCATTCGGATTTTCGGTCGTTCGGAAAATCGATCCGTTACGACGTTGAACAGACGACACGAGAGACAGTCGAAGTCGATGGAGTTACGTGAAATCCGAGTAGACTCTTCGTCCCGGAATTTACGAGCAATGAGATAATTTCTAACGTTGTGTTTCATTATCGTTTTCTCGATCAAACATTAAGGTTCTCGATTTCGTTGGAGATTTTTTTTTTCGTTTTTCGGGCAGAGAATGATCGACTGGTTATCTAGTATTCGAGGATCTACGTGTAGAACCGACAAAATGGAGGGAACGTCGTTCGTTCGAAAAAAAAAGACGTAAGATAAATTTCCTGGGATTTTGGAGAGGGCCTGGAGGGCGGGGGAAGGGGGGAGGGTTAAGGGGCGACATTCGCAGAGGGCGTAAGGAGCTTAAGCCAAGCGCGCATGAATAATGGACGGTGATCCTTCGCACGACACGACGCTTATCCAAAATCCTTGGTTCTCCCTCGCTGCCACGAATAATCCCCATGTGTGTGTGTCAGTGTGTGTTGAATGACCGTTCGGACAGGACACACGCGTGTGGCCACGGCTATCCAATTTCCACGTGGAAGGTTTGTTTGATTCGGTATTATGCGCAAGACTGATTATCGCCACGGGATAATAAGGCATCTCGAAATAAAATATTGTTTCACAGCTTTTTCTCTTATTATTCTCATTATTATTTATTTTTTATTATTTGTAATTTTTTTTCTCGCATTGAAGAAGAAAAAAAAATTATGTACGTGTATTCATCAATTTTCTATTATTTCGATATCTTACAAGGTATACAAAATATATTTACAATATTTCAAATAGTTTCTATTTACAAATAAATACAATTGTTCATTATCTCTCTATCTTTCTCTATCTCACTCTTTCTTTCTTTTTTTTTTTTACGTTTTCTTTTTTTTTTACTGTTTCTCCTTCACTCATTCGTCGTTATACAATCCGGCGTGAATGTGTGCAAGCCAGTGGCGATTGCTTTATAGGAACTCTCGTGCAGTCTGTTCGTTTCTCTCTGTCTGTATGTGCATTTGTTTTTCTTTTGTTTTGCTTGTTTCGTGAATTATCATATTTTTTGCAGGCTCGATCGCGATTGCACGCAGTTTTGGAAAATCATTGTTTCGAGACTGATAGTTACGAAAAACAAAAAACCAACAATAAAATGTAGGTGAATATTTTTTTCGATCGAATAATAATAGTTTTTTCAACATAATTGCAAAATTTTTGCCCAGGCCAAGAATAATTTTTTTTGTCTGCTACTTTTGATGTAAAAAAAATATTATCCATACTCTACAATCAATTCAAAACTGCGTGCCCTCGTCTGTGTGTATGTATGTGAGTGTCTGCTTCTAAGTTTTGAGCAAATATCGTACAAATTATATAGAAAAAAAAAACAAAAAAAAAATAATAATACTATGAACTGAAATATGTACAGCGTGCTCCGATCGTTGTTCTTTCATTCCCGTCTCGTCCATCATTTTGCGAACATCTCACAATGGACACGACGTACACTCGGTGCTTCAATTTGTTTTTTTTCTTCTTTTTTTTTATATCGTTCCTCCGGACAATTTCCCATTGTCCGGCCGCGCCCAAACTCAACTCATGCTCGATCACGACTGCGTCACGAGCACAGCCGACGTCCCCCAAATTCACTTATCCGTGAAACTTCATTGTTCGTGGAAAAAATCATTCCCCTCCCGAAAAAAAAAAACATCGAAACAAAACTGGGTCGTCCTGGACGTAAAAAATTACATCTCAAACTTCATCCTCGTCGGTTTCCAAGTTTTTTCTACTGCAACGAAGCTTGATCATGATCGCGAGAGCGATTACGATGGCCGCGCACGCCCCTCCGGCCATCATCGCCAACGGATAAACGTTGACGAAGTTTTTTTTTAGCCGCCAAACTTGAACGGACGTGGGCCTGGTATCGACTTCGATGGGAAAACTTCCGGGTCCCTCGTTCGAAGCTATTCTCACGAGATACTTCGTTCCGGGCAACAGAGATATCTGCGCAGTCGTAGAATCGACCACTTGATTGCCCATCAAACCGCCGGTTTCCGGTTCCCAAGATACGACAAAAGTGTTTTTCGTCGTTTCCGATTTGCCATAATTGTCTTTCTTCAACACACCAGCGGAATCCAATTGTTCGACTTGATCGTTGTTGATGTGCGACGGATGTTCGGAATTGTTGTCGTCGTTGCGACGACGGAAGAAGAAACGACGAAAGACTTCTTCGGGTATGGGCGAGTCTTGGGTGTCTCTCCACTCGAAAAGCACGCGTTCGCCGTATTTTTCCAGGTAGAATTGACGTACGCGATCGTTGAAACGTTTCTGTTCGATGTCGCGTTGTTTCTTGAGTTGATCGTCAACGTCGCGCCAGGATAGAGTGGCCTCTACTAGGGGCCCTTCTCTGAGGGAATCCAAGGTTGGCACCCATTCTTCCCAACTGTAATGCTGCACTCCGTCTTCAACGATGACCAGGATCCAAGTGTCCTGACGCAGACTCGGAACACGGCTGCCGGGGAAGTAACCCGTTTCCTTCCAACCGGAACTCACTTTGCGCAGAAGTACCGCGACGTCGTGGTTATCCAATTTAACGGGTCCCTTGCGCGGTGCTGGCAGGGATGATGGCAGATAGGATTCCTCGATTCTCGTTGTTCGGTAACGACAAGCCGTCTGGCAGGCTGGACACTGTAAATTGATAGAAAAAAATGTTTGTTAATTTAGTTTTTTAATGGCGATCGAAACGATTTTTTTGCTTATTGATAGAGGACGCTATGGGGTATGATGGGACATTTTTTTGGGGATCTACATGTCGTTTTTAGAATGTGACAAAATGGCGAGGAATTGCATTTGGAGGAAATGTCCGGATGTGTACGTGTCTGGGTATTTAATAGCCTTCCAAAATTCAAACGTGTAGAACTCAAGAACGGTTTAACCTACAGCCCCCAATTTTTGCAGACATATGCAGTTCTGTAATATCTTCATTGACTATAATTTTTGTGATGATTCAAACTGTGGTTCGGATTTTATGTCGTTTTCGAATTCTCAAAAGAATAATGTAATCACTATAACGATCGTGAATTTTGAGATATTGGTGTTAATATAGTTGTTTCACAAATATGTTTGTGCCCACAGTTGGTTGGTATTGCATTTGGTTGGGCCGAATCCATGGAGAAGTTCGGATTTTTTGCTATTTCGAATTTTTTCTGATTAATCAGATTTATGACTATAACTATGTATATCGTCAACTTTGACCGATTGAATACCAACTCTCAAAAAGTATGGAAGATCGTTCAACTGTGATAGGCATCAAATTTTACGAAGATCGGCAAAACGGATCGGATTTTACGGAAATTCAAGTCCTTCAATTTTTAACTTTTGCCGATTTGAAAACATTCGACTTGCCCTGATCAATCTCGTGGGTTCACACAAAATTAACAGTCAGAGTTGTTTAGTATCAAATCTTGTGTTTGAATTTTACGAGAAATTGAAATTCATTACACCAACTCATGAATATTTATTATATCAAAACAAGCTGCAAGTTGAAACTTTCAATTTGCTTCCTCTGAATGGTAGAATAGTGAACGAAGATTCCTCCACGAGAATGCCAAAGATTTTGAAAAAAAAAAAATTTCCCATGAAAGAACTTCGTTCACAACTAATTCAAAGGAAGAAAATATCAAGTTTCATCTTGCAGCTTGGTTTTTCAATTTTTAATTGATCAAACTGTTAAATCTGTGAAACCCCAACATTTTTATTTCCTTCTCTTCTGGCTGTTCGAACTAATTAACGACTCCCCCCAAACACGTCGAAAACCGAACGGAACCCGCATTCAAATCGTTACAATGCCCATTTGCCTCCTATTTATGGGTCTTACCGGTTGTTCTTTCATTATTTTTTTTTCTTTCTCTCCGGTTCTCTCGCTTCCCAGCAGCGACGACGGAAAAATGTGTATCTACGAAAGTCGTGTTTGGCTCGTAAAGCTTTGAGAGATAACGTCTCTGTGACAGCGTATTTTCGAGCGACAGAGAGAGAGAGAGAGAGAGAGAGAGAGAGAGAGAGAGAGAGAGAGAGAGAGAGAGAGGGGCGAATGCCGATCGGCAGCCATAAGCTATTTACCGTGTGTCTCTCTCCGAGTATTTTTTTTCTTTTTTTTTTCGGTCCTTAAAATTCGAGATCGTTACCGAAGATCTCTTCCCCCCCCTGGCCTCTCTTCCCTTTTCCATGCGCGTTCCAACGTCTGTCTCCGCCATCTTTCGTAACGCGGTAGTGCGTTTACCTTTGCCGAAATGTTTGAGGAAGATTTCAATCGGCGAGGGGGCTACCGATACTCGTTGCCGAGTGCGAGAGACGAACGTAGGAAAGACGAGAAAAAAAAAAGATAGAGCGAGAGAAAGAACGTGAAAGACGAAAAAACCGTCGAGAACAGCCGTGACGATCGGTTAGATTTTTTTTTTTTCGGATGCTTCGAGTCGGCGTACCGTGAAAATCGGCAGGTAGATATTTTCTGGACACACACACACACACACACATACGACTACGACGATTTTTCCCCATTTCCCATTGTGTCGACCGAAAAATACAGAAAGAAAGAAAGAAAAAATCCGATACAACGTCGTTCCTCGATTTTCTTTAGAAAAATCGGCAGCGAGGGATCGGCGACCGGGCGACCCGGAGTTCGAGGGTGAGAGAAGAAAGAAGAAAGAAACATAATGCAACCGAGTGAGACGGATGATCGACCCAATTGGACGATACAATTTGTGCGTGTGTGTGTGTGTGTGTGTGTGTCTGTATTTTTTTTTCTTTCAAACCTAGCAGAAGAGGATGGACCCTCGTCGATCTTTCGAACCCCGGGCATTTTATCGCGGTCGTTCAGCCACGAAATTTTTCTCGTCGACAAACGATTTTCCATGTGAAAAAAAAGGCTATACACATAATCGAAGGCAACGTCGGAGGGCTAACTACCCCACGTGTTTTTTTTTCTTCTTTTTCCACAGATTTTCTCGTAGCCCAAAGAGGGTTTTCGGAAAGATCGGCAAGAAATCGAACACAGAGGCTGGCGATGCGAATGGATTTCACGTCATGCGCGTCAGCTGTGTGAATAAGAGTCGCTGGCCAACACAATGAAATATATAACATTTGCAGACGTGGAAAAAAAACGAAAAAAAAAAAAAATAGATTTTCCACTCAGACAATTTTACGGTTTTTCGGGCACGAAGGGCTCGTCTCATACATCGATTTGCTTTATCCAATGAGAACGTATTTGAGCACCGTGTGAGTGACGACGAGATTGAAAAAATTAAATAAACGAAATAAAATTCTAAAAAACCCCCGAAATGAATAAAGAAAAGAATGAATATAAAACGAATCGAGTGAACGTTGAGAATTGAAAAAAAAAAAAAATTTATTCGCCGATAAAATAATTCGGGAAAAAAAGCGTCGTGTAGATTCCCCGACGAGATAAACACGGAGCGAATAAGCGTGGAAGGGTTAACGTAGGAGGGCTTGTCGGTGAAAACGCGCGTGCATGAGAGCAACACGCGTGCAACGCAAATGAGTCGCATCCCTCAAAACAAACACGATCATAACTCTCACGCGTCACGATCTTTTTTTTTCCCTACATCATTCTCCCTTTCTCTCTCTCTCTCTCTCTCTCTCTCGCTCTCTGGCTAACCAACGTCGTCTCGAAAACGCATAAACCGACCACCCCCGCTCGATCGCGCCCCTTCCTCGGCCTCGGGGGCCCGGGCGGCCCCCGCGACCGCCAACCGTTCACAAACAAAAAATGCCCCGAAACGAAATATAAATAATGAATGAAAAAAAGTAATGAGGAAAAAAAAACAAAAAAACAAAAAAAAACTTATTTTTCGTTAAATTAAAATAAACAAAAATAGCTGCGGGGGCCCGAAACTCGGCAATGCGAATGAGGGAATAATAAAAAATCGAGGGTATATAAGTTGGATAGGGGGTGGAGATTGAAATATTGAAATATACTCACACGAAGTTGCTCGTCCCCTTCGCAAATGGATTTGTTGGCCTCCCACTGTGTCTCGAGGCTCTCGCAGTTCTGCCAGCACTGTAAAAAAAAAGAAGAAGAAGAAGGGTGGATTAGAAAACGACGAAATTAACTATATAGAGACCATATAGATATATATATATGTATGTGGCACATGTGTGTGCGAGAAGAAACCGAGAGTGAGGCTGGACGGTGGGAATGAGTCGGTCGCGAAGGACTACGTGGAGAAGACGTGGAAAGAGTGAGACGATGTAAAAAAAAAATAAAAAAATAAAAAATCGTAGGAGAAGAATGGTAGGAAGGTGAATAAAAACCATCGGGCTACGTTCGGTACGTTGAATCGGGCGATTTAAGCGGGGTCGTGTCTCGGGGAGGCTGAAGAAGGGGCGGGGGGTTAGGCGGTGGATATCGTGAGGGGCCTTCCGGGGCAAAAGAACGAACGAAACGAGGGGCATGAGAGTTGGGGCCCGAGGTACGGGGGTTCGGGCGGAAAGAGTCTTCGAATTAGCCCCCAACCTGTTCCAGCCGCATAACAGGCCAGCAGCACACGATCTCTCGTGCTCTTGTGCTCTCTCTCACTCTCGCAGTTTTTCTCTCTTCTTCTCTTTTCTCACTCGCAGCCTCTTCTCTCCTCGTCTTCGTATTTATTGGGATACCCTCGTGGCCTCATGCTACAATCCTCTATCCAGATTTTTCGTCTCGTTCGTCTCTCTATCTCTTTCTCTCTCTCTATCTTTTTTTACGGTTTCTTTTTCTTCAATTTTTTTTTTTTTTCAAGAGTTCCTCAACATTTCTTTCAACCCTCTTCTCTCTTCGCTCGTACTCGAGACCCTCGAAGCGACCGACCGAAGTCCCGAGTGCCGTTTCCTTCGTAGAAACGCCCGGGGGCCCGGCGACGAGAGAAAAACGAGGACCAACGTCGAAAATACGCAGAGAGAGCGAGAGAGTGAGAGAGAGAAAGAGAAGAGTGAGAGAGAGAAATGGTAAAGCAGTGTTGCAAAGCTGGGGATCGTTAATGACGTTTCCGAAAACTAAATCAGACCCAAACCCATCACGAGCCTTGCACTGAAAATTCTTCAGTCGCTACTATTCCAATCAGGGTTGGACATTTGTAAAATGAAAAATCGTTATTTAAAATACTTTTGCTGACATAATGAATATAGATTATTGAATTTATTGAATATCAAAATGCAATTTGTGAAATAAATCTTTCGTTCGCATTGTACATAATTATGCCATAAAAGTGAAACAATATTAATTGTTACATGATAATTCAATCATGCCACAAGTTAGTTGTTAGACAAAAGTATTTGAAATACGATTTTCATTTTATGAATATGTTCATTGATGATTGAAATGTTATGAATTTATTCAATTCTAATATTACGAAAAAAAATTTATTTATTATTTTTATTTTCTTTATTATTTGTCGACACGAAAGCGTAGCTCGGACGATTGTGACATTTTCTAAGGAATCTCGGAAGGAACGAAAATGATACGAGATATTATTTTTTATGATACGATTGTGATTTGAGAGATTTGAAATATTTTCTGAGCAACTTTTCAAGTTCTATTAATCATCATTGTGATTTATTTTATTTTATTCATTTTATGATTGATTATTTTATTCTTAGACATTAATTTTTCTTTCTTGCAGTGCAGTTGTCTGCGTGACAGCGGCGTTTCTGTGTCGAGCATCACTTTCGGTACCGATGTACGTGACAAGTCCGTGGAGGGTTCGAAGAGAGCGCGCGCGCGCGCGCACGCGCACGCGCATCGCTCGCACGTCGAATTCGTGACACAATTTCGAAGCGTGATATATATTCGAAGCGCGCGAAGCAAACGCGTGGGAGGTCTGATTTATCGGACCCCGTTGTTTGGGGGAAAGAATCCCAAAGGCACAACGTGTTGATGTCCCGTAGCGCGGAACCCGATGTGGTCCGTACCACGTCCGGTGAAAATTTATCACGGACCAAGAATTTAGAATGCGAAGAGACTCGATAGAGCGACGAGCGCAAGCGCGCAGCTCCGTCCGTAATAAATACGAGAGAGTGAATGAAAAAAAACCGTTTTTTTTAAACCGTTCGTGAGAAAAAAAGAAAGAGAGGAAGAAAGATATTGCACAATCGGAGAAATTCGAGGTAATCGGTACAATCGTGTCTTGATAAATAAATAAAAATTATCTTATCCGTTAAGATCTTAAAATACAGAAAAAGAAGGAAAATAAAATATAATAATAATAATGATAATAATTCTTTCGAAAAGATGCAACAGTCACTATGCAGAAATGGCAACGTGATGAATATTCAAACGAAGGTACCTATATACATATATTTTTATATATATATCGAGCAAACAGTGAGGGATGTGTTTGTTCGGAATATATTGAATAATATTAAACCGCGAGAGTTGTCCGAAAAATACACAAGTCATTCGAATGCAAATGCAACTCGACGTTCCCTCGAGAGCTTCTCGACGGTTTGTCAAGGATTTTTTAAATTTATTTTTTTCAATATTTTATTTATCTTTGGAAGAATAATCAGTCGGCATCTACGATATTTGTTTAAAAATAATTGTCATTGAAATACGGAAGTCGTGGATGGGTCAGAGGTGCCAGAAGAAAAAGAAGGATATACATAGAGAAAGAAAGAGAGAGAGAGAGAAGAGACGAAGGCCAAGTATAAACAGAAATATTAAAAGTGCATAGCTACGATATTTGTACAAAAATGTTGGTCTTCGGGAAAAATAATCAGTCGTATCTTCGAAGTTGGTTTGAAAATAATTGTCATTCAAATGCGGAAGTCCTGAATGGGACACAGTGGGGCCAGAAGAAAGAAAGAGATACAGAAATAGAGGAAGAATGAGAGAAGAGCTGGAGGCCAAGTATAAACGGAAATACAAAAAGTCCATAGCGACGATATTTGTATGAAAATATGGTCTCATATCTGTATCTGGCAGATAGCAGCAGCCACAAACACGACCGATAATAATTCTTTCATTTTCTCTGACAAACCCAACAGTCATTGTCATGACGGATAAGTTTTTTTCACGTTATATTCAAATGAACATACGACGCCATCCGCACCCCGGGTGTTTATTATAATATTGAATAATTGATATCACGAGTCGTCAAAAAAAAATAAACACGAAGAATTGAAAAAAAACTAAAACGTCGAGTCATTGAAATGTGAAGATCGAGATGGTTCAAGAGTTCGGATCATTATCGAGACGTGCTGTGTACATCAATGTTTTTTTTTTACCCATTCATGTTTTTGAATATTATTATTATTTATTTATAGATTTTTTTCTCTTCGTGATATATCGGTTGCACCTTCGAAATTGTACAAGCCCGACAAAAAAAAAAATTCAAAATCGTTATTCCAAAACGTAAATTTGTGCACGAGGGGGACGTCGCGAGCCACACGACGTGGGTATAAATTTGAATAGATCATTTCGTGGGCCTGCGCGCCGCCCTTCCGTTTCGGACCTCTCGCTTTTTCAGGGCTTGTCTCGGTTGCTCGCTCTTGGGGTCTTCTTTTTGTCGCTGAGTGTGCGTACCGATCTTTGGGGCTGGTTGCTTCGAGACTTCTTTTATGATTCGGGAACGAGGGGATGTCCGAGAGAGATGGAGAGAAAAAGAAAATAAAAAGGTGTGGAGAGAGTGAGAGAGGAAGAGAGAAATGTAGGTAGATAGACAGAGAAAGAATATAAGGTAGATAGAGAAAGAGAGAGAGAGAGGGAAAGAGTCGACAGATAGACAGAGTAAGAGATAGGAGAGAGAGAGAGAGAGAGAGAGAGAGAGAGAGAGAGTGGAAGGATAGATCGAGAACATGAGAGCAGGGAAGATAGATAGATAGATGTAGAAAGATAAAGACAGAGTAAGAAAGAAGGAAAGATAGACAGAGGCAGAGAGAGAGAGAAAGAAAGAAGGAAAGGTAGGCAAATAGATAGAAGGAGAAAGACAGAGATAGAAAGACGGAAATATAGATTCACAAATAGAGAGAGGAAAAAGGAATGGCAGACAGCTAGCACTAGAGAGAGAGAAAGACAGAGTGAGAAAGAAGGGAAGGTAGGCAAATAGATAGAAGGAGAAAGACAGATACAGAAAGAAGGAAAGACAGGCTCATAGATAGAAAGAGAGAGCAAGAAGAAAACCTGGACAGATAGATAAAGATAGAAAGAACGAAAAAAGAACAGTTAAATAGAGAGGGAAAGAAGAAAAGGTAGACAGATAGATATAAAGAGGTTAAGATCAAGACAGAGAGAGAGAAAGATAGGGAGAGAAATACAGAAAGATACTTAGAGAAAGACAGAGAGAAGTAAGGAAAAGCAGACAGATAGAAAGAGAAGGACAAAAATAGAAAAAAGGGAAGGTAGACAGATAGAGGGAGAGAAGGGAGAAGGCAGATAGATGGATAGAAGGAGAGAGAAAGAAAAAAAAGGATGAGTGCACGCACGCGAGAATCGATTTCCCCGAAATTAATGGACACCCCCATGGACGCGCCAAATGAGCAACGCCCTCCCTCCCTCCCTCTCTCTCTCTCTCCCTCGCCGCGTGGTGCAACACGACGCGCCTGTACAAGCGCGCATAAACGCATGCAGGTCGTGTATGGGTGCGATGCGCGTGAGATAATCGTGATTCCCCATCTGTCCGATCCCCTTTTGCCCGGTAAAACCAGTCCCGTCGAGTTTCTTCGTGTCCCCGATCGTCGTTCACGACATGTGCGTCGCAGTCCCCAACGGGGGGACCACCATGATTTTTCCGAGCACGGAAAAGATAATCGTAAAACGCGCGCACGGAGCCGGCAGCCCCTCGCGCGCACGCGGGGATGAAAAAGCTTGATTTATCGCCGGTCGACGCCCTCCACGATGTTTTTCCCCGAGATCACGATTGCCCGTCTAACTTCGGTGGGGTGGATGTTGCATCCCCCGGGAGACGAGAGGACGATCACAATCGCGCGCTGCGACGATTTTGAATCTCGAATTGGGGGAAGAAGACACGCGCGAGAGTAACTGATCGGACTCGGTTTTTTTTCGTATCGTTTTCGTTTTTGTCGTCACGAAGCGTGACTCGAAAACAATTATTGATAATTTTCTAGGGGGATGTCGAAAAGGGAGAAAGTAATACGAAAATATGATTTTCGTATGAGGCAATGATATTGTGAGAGATGTTGAATATTTTATTGGTATTCGTTATATTTTATTCATTTTTATTTTTATTTTTTACTTTTCTCAGTTTTTTATTGTTTCATTATCGTTTATCGATATTAATTTTTTTGGATGAAAAGGTTACGAAATATGATTATCGATGAGGCAATGATGGTTCGAGAGCTCTCGAATACTTTATTAGTATTTTTTATTTCGATTTGTATTGTTCATTATTGGGATTTAGGTTATTTCATATTCATTTTTATTTAGATTAATTTTATTGTTTATTTTTAATATCGATTTTCATTTATTGATAATAATTTTTTGGGGTGAAAATATTACGAAATATCATTTTTGTATAGGCTCATGGATGGTTGAAAAGATTTCAAGTATTTAATTATCATTTATTTCATCTCATTTATTTTTCTTTCGATTTTATCATAATTTTCTTATTCATTTTTGAATATCGATCTTTTGATTATTGAATATTGATCGTTGGGGTAAGTGTAGTGTCGAATCAGTATCGTGGTATCAGATTCGAGTGGTACGAGGAAAGATTTTTTTTCGTATTGTGATTATCGTTGTAACGATTATTTCGATGTTGGTAATGAAATGAAAAAAAGAAAGAAAGAATAATGTATTCGGCAAAAAATGTTATACTCACTTCGCTGCAAACGGTTTCGCCACGATTGGAGAACCAGTCGCAGGTGCCGTCTATGCTGTGCTTCTTCAGACACTGCATTCTGCACTGGGCTATGCGTACTATCGGTCCAAGATCGAAACTCGCCACGATGCTCGTGCACAACGCGAATAAAACGAACCACGTGGCTTCCATCGTCATCTTCGATTTTATTTTTTTATTTTTTTAAACGAAACAAACAAAGAAATTAAACGGAAAACAATTATTTTTTCCACTGTTTCCAATTGCTCCGAATAATTCGTCAATTTTATGTTTTTTTTTTTTTTTTTTCAAATATTTTTTTTAATCAGTCGCAGCACTTCACAGGGGTGAATTCACTCACTGGGTTGTCCGACGCATGATCGACGGTGGAAAAATCAAATCCAACATTACACTATTGTATGGATTTGAGATTTTTCCCTTGAAAACGTTGAAATTTTTTTTTTTTTTCGTGGTGAAAAGGTTCGTCGAACTAAGGGCCGCGGCGGATGAACCTTCGTAACGAAAATTTCGTGACCAACTGTGACCCTTCCTAGGTCGTGCACCATTCTTATATAGCCACGGAGTGGCGGCATTGCCCCCACCAGTTAAATTTCGGGTTGTTCGGGTCCTCGTGCGGTCGGTTGGTGAATCTCCCCCCCACCGCATCCCGCTTCCTCTGCGCGCCGCCTTTGCCGCCTTCCCTCTCGCTCTCTCGGCTTGCTCGCTTGCTCGGATCTTTCGGATGGGCTCAACCGGAGCACCGGCTACAGTGTCGCACAGTCATTGGCCTCCCCCACTCCCCACACACGAAAATCTTTCATTTATTCCGTAAATATTCGGAATTTCCAACAAAAATCTTCTTCGACATAAGACAAACATTTTGATGTTCAAATCATTTCTGAAAATTTCGTCGAAATTCGACGATAAAAAGGAGATTTTTTTTTCCTGGCTTGTGTTAATCGAGAATTGATTTTTTATAATTTCTATTTCGCACGAGTATTTGATTAAGATTCATTTTTATTAATTTATGACCTACAGCTTTTTTTTTAATACAAAAATCTTTGATTCAAGTTACTTGTTCCATCAAACTATTGTTGTTGTTCTTATTATCATTATTATCATTATCATTATTATTATTATTATTATTATTATTATTATTATTATTATTATTATTATTATTATTATTACAATTTTCGAGGCTTGTGATTATTATCGTCTTGATATTACTAATTATCACAACTCAAATTATTATCATTATCATTATTATTTAAAAAAATATATATTTAATCTTCACCGAGAATAAAAAATGTCGTTGCCATCAAATGGAATGTTTTATTTTGACCAATCGGATTCACAAGTTTGTAATTATTATCATCTGAATATCACTAATTATCGTACCGCAAAATAATAATTATTATCATTATTATAGAAAAAAACCCCATAATTTTAGCATCTCCTCCGAGAATAAAAAAAATGTCGTTGTCATCGTGCGAAATGTTTTATTTCGACCAACCAAAAATAACGGCGAAAAAAAAACACCATCATCGATCTATCCGGAACGTCTCGATCGATTCGGAAAAATTTCATAGACGTTTGAGAACAAAAATCGTTGGCCAACGACTGTGCTCGTGAGAAATTAGCGCCGGTCTTATTGTGTGCGATGAGAGAATGACGACGGGGAAGCCGGTGCGGACTCTCTCGACGCGAAAGACCGATCGAGAGAGGCAGAATGACGGGGAAAAAAAAAAGTGCGAGAGGCAGAGGAAGAGCGTAGCATCCCTTGTAATTACCCCAGAGTCCTGGGTCATCCCGTGCCTGGCTGGCTGGCTGTGCACGGTCATCAGCTAGGCCAGCACTTTCGTTCCCCGAGTCTTCGTTCCCCGGGCTCGACGGTCCCCGTAACTCGGGTTCTCGCTCCATCCTCGTCGGCACATGGTCCACGGTCGGACACACCACGCGGTAGGTTCGTTGGGGGGCGGGGGGGGGGGGGAGACCCCAAAGACGCGCGCCTTATTTCGCACAAATTGTTTTTCCACGGGTCGTGCTCGCTTCCGAACGCCCGAGAGATGAGAGTCGGCACCGCGGCCACTCGTCGACCCCCCCCCCCCCTCCCGCCCCGGCCCCTTCCCTCCCCCGCCTCGATAAAAAGAAATAACGAAAGATCATCAGACCGAGAAAGAAATAACCGAGAAGATGCTGTAGCTCGATTTTCGATGAATCGTAAAACACAAGTGGAAAAAAATATATATGTATAACCTGTATACCGAAGTTTAAAAAATGTATATATTTATATATATATATATATATATATATATATATATATATATATATATATATATGTATAAGTAGGTAACATATGGGATTGGGCATGTTTTACATGGGTTTTGCATGGGTATAGATCATTCAGGATTGATTAGTATTTATCGCATATAAAGTTTCTATATTGCAATATAAAATTTGTATGCATATAAATTATTTATGGCAAATTCTATATAGAAACTATACATGATTTATATGATCGAGTAGAAACATAGATATATATATATATATATTTGTATAGTGTATATAGACAATTAATATGTAAATTATATGTAGACTATATATAATATTTATCTATATATATATGTATAATTTATATGTAGCATACCCATAAACGTGATACGGTCGAATTTTTTGTCGCTTTTATACAGTCTGAACACGAAATATATAATGGCAAATTCTATATAGAAACTTTACATAGTCTGTATATAGTTTATTCATATATTTTCTCACTTGGGATTTATATGTAGGTATATATAGAAAATGTGGCACAGTACACAGAGCCGACCACGAATGTTTCGAAGACCAGGGGGCTATATCGACGTCGCCGTACCAAATTCGATTTTATCGCTTTTTTTGTACCACTCGCCCCTACTCGCTTTTTCATCTTTCTCTCTCTCTCTCCCTCTTGGACTGTCTCTTACGCTTCGTCCATTGACTCTCATTCCTTTTCTCCAATCCACCCTGTGAAATTGCTCCCTTTGTGACGCGTCAATGATTTCTTTTATTATCATTATTATTGTTATTTATTTTTTTCGCCACCTCGACGTAGTTTTCTTATTTTTCTTTTACGTTATATACAACCCAATTTTCCGGCTGACTGAGAGCTCTTTTCGGTTACCGCAACTTGCAGATCGATCGCAATCGTATTCCGAATAATCTGATACAAAAAAATGAGAAATAAAAAAAAATAACTCATAATTTCTATTTGCAGCTGCAATTTTTTTTTCAACCGACCGAGGGTACAATTATTATTCTAAAAAACAATATATTTATTGAAAAAGTTATTATTCACATGAAATGCATTGCTTTTTTTTTAATGTTCGATGAGTTTGTGTTTTTTGAGGATAAGCTTGATCGGTGATCGGGGTTGCGAATAAACTCTGTCGCGAAAACAGCGAAGGCAGTGACGTATATGGATAAGCTTTTCGGATCGTTTGGCAAAAGCCCGAAGAGAAGCTCTCTCGCATCGTCGCCCGCCGGCGGGTCCTCGGCTTCAAAGGGCCCTCGAGCGATGCGGAACGACGATGGACCCTTTCGGCCGCGTTCGTCCTATCTCTCCTCCTCACCCAAAAACCCATCATGCGCAAAAACTCATCGGGCGTTTGGAAACAATTTACGTGGAAGAAGAAGAAAGCGAAAAAAAAAAATAAATAAAAAACAAGAACATTATTTTTTTAAATGCGACAAAACACAATAATCGACATTTTCTCCGAAACTTTTTTTTTTCCCCAAAAACAATGTCGAAGGACGTGTGCCGCGAGCTAGAACATATTATCCGACCACGTCCTCGACCAAAACCCATCCGAGAAACGCTTCGGGGTCAGAGTCTCCGACAATTAGCCCCGGTTCCCCTCCCCTCCTCCACGCAGCATCCGGTCTCTCCCTCACTGCACACAGACTCCCGCAAAATCTACCAAGACGACCCAACAAAAAAAAAAACATCGTAGAAGAAGTGGAAGAAAAAAAAATGGCCCGAAGTGAATAAAAAGATCCAATAACAAATCGTTCGATGAACCAATTTTCAACGATACAAGAAATCCACAGAGCGAGAAGAATCGATCTTCTCTCTCTTTCATCCCCCAAATCTCCGTGGCCAAGAAAAGCATAAAAGAGGAGATAAGGGCGACAACATCCCTCTGTTGTAATCCATCGGTATATATACATCCGGAGACAGGTACACCCGATATCCTTCCTACAAGATTCTTCTCTTCTTCGATCAAACGCCGCCCCCAAACTTCATCCCCTTTGATACACTCTTCCTCCCTTTTCCCCCTCCCTTCTCGCAATCGTTCTTTTCCCGCCTCGACCTCTCGGCCGATATAAAGAATCCCGAATCTGGGGGAGTGGCCCACACAACCCAGATAGATCGTGGAAATAGAGGGTGAGGAAACAAGAAAAATAAAGAGACGATGGGGAAAAAAAACGAAATAAGAGAATAACGAGAGCAGAAGAAGAAGAAGTAGAAGAAAAAAAAAACGTCTCCCAAGGCGGAAGTGGGTCGGTGCGTTTCTGGTTCGCCTATTTAGTTTGTCGTTTATTCGACGCCCACCCCCGGAGGCTTGGGCGAGGGAAGGGCGAGGGGGGGGGGGGGTTGAGAGATCGTTGCGCAGGGTTGTTTCTCGCACGTATCGAGCAGGGTGCGCCTCGTTCTCGCGTAAGAAAAAAAAAAACTAGAAGAAGAAGAAAGAAAAAAAAAAGGACGTAGCAATATACAAAACACACAAACACACATATGGATCACTACAATGCACAGGATGTGTACAAATAAGGGTATTTGTCTCGTGGGGTCTTATATGATTGTAGGGTGAAATCGTGTGGGCGATGTTGAAAACCTAAACGATTCCATTTGTGTGTGTGTGTTAACATCGGATGTAGGATATTCGAGTTGGAATGTATTATTGAGTTTGCTGGTGTGTGTGTGTGTGTGTTGGTGAGTTTTCGAGGCGACTGGGCCCCATCGGGCCCCAGCGTCGAGTCGACTCATAGAGCAATACACAACAATCCGAATAGGAATGGAAGAACTCGACCCGAAGTATGTCCATTCATCTAGGAAAACGTTTAGGGGTGGCGCTGTCGCTGCGTGTGCTGCCGTTTTTGACTATAGTCAATGAACGTGTGTGACGCGCGGTGACCCCATTGTCCGTTTCTCGCAGCAGCGACACCTGGGTCCCCGAAAAATCTCGCAGGCTTCTGTCATGGCGGCTGGGCGGCGGTAAAAACCCCATAGGACGAATCCAAATGGCGTATGTGGGGACACTTTGGAACCCCGAAACGAATCATTCGATAATGCGACGCACGGAGACCCCGAAAGACCAAGCTGGGTTTTGTCCACCATCTTGTGTGTGTGTGTGTGTGTGTGTTGGTTGGAACGTGCGATTGCCGTCCAGTCATCGGATTTTCCAAGAACCTCATTTGACGCGTCCAAACGTTCACGTGTGGTTCGCCCGAGGGGGGGGGGGGGTTGAATAACGAGGGTGCGATGGATGAATCGTTCGCCATTCGGTCTTAATACCCTTCCGAGAGATCCACGACCAATGGGCCGACCTCGAAGACCTTGAAGGGTCGTTGGAGTCATTTTCACAATCCGGCACGTTTTTGCGTTACAAACCGTCGGGCCAGCGGTAATTGCCGATGGAATTATTATATATATGTGCGTATATGTGTATGTGGGTGTGTGTGTCGCAACTGGTGGGGATCTGGTTTCAGGATTGATTAGTATTTATCGCCACGTAACCGAAATTTGTGGAACGACGTCTATACGGATTAGTTCTGATCGCAAGTGCATCGACAAATTAAATTGATGGGGATTAGCCGAATTGTGGATATGGAGATTACACGGTGGGGGATGATATTTTTTTTGGAACGAGACCCAGATTATGCGGATGACGCAGATGCTGAATTTGGTGAATTTTTTGGATGCACTTTATTTTTTATTTCGTTTTTCTCTCTTTTTTTTGGGAAATATACTTTTATTTGCGATTTTTTTCGGTGGAGGAGAATTTTCGTTGGAGCTGGGGGAGAAATGTGGGAAATGGAACGGAGGGATGATTGTGAGAATAGAGGGGTTGGTTGGAGACGATGATTGGGATATTTTGGGGCATCCTCGATGAGCCAGATAGATAGGTCAGACTGTATATAATGTGTATTAGGGTGTGTTGAACAAAGACCAGGATTTTTTTTCATTCTCATGAAGTCTAGTTCATTTGCTGTATATATTGAAATATACTGCCCAAGAAGAAAACACATATATTGTTTGTATAAGAAGTGAGGTGAGTTGTGAGTCAAGAGATTTCGCTTTCGTAAATTCGATCTATCATTCGATTATACACGAAATGATTTTTTTTCCAGATCAGTTGCAACAAATTCTAAAAGGTAAATGGAAAGTTCTGGAAATTAAAAGTGTGATTGCAAAACATGGAATCAAACTCACTTGTAATGGGGAATATTTTTCGTTTTGCAATAAAAGCTTAAAGAATAATTTAAAAAAATTAACAATTTTTTTTCGTATCTTTTCAACGATTTTCGTTGAAACAAAAAGTCAACTTCTCAGGAAATTGTAAAACAAAAAAATATCCCCATTTCTCACCGATCTCCGGAATTTCATCTTCACCGGAAAAATTGATTGCAAATAATTAAAAAAAAAAAAAGAAAAAATAATTTTATAACGTGTTAATCAAATGCAAAATCCATTTTATGAGTAAAACATCTTGAAAACAGTTTTATTGGGCTTACATTTTGTCAGATGTCTTCTAATAGTATAATCCTTCAAATAAAAGAGAGAGAGAGAAAGACGCCATACAAATCGAAAAACTTCGCCTTCTTGTATGTCCCACTCCAAAACAAATATATAATATATTAATATATATATAGCTTACGAGGAACATCCCAACAATATTTTATTCATAAGCGAAAAAACCATAGCCAGCGAGTGTGATTCACCAATAAAGCCAGAAGGCGAGGTAAACGAAGCAAAAAAAAAAAGAAAAAAGAAAAGAAGAAGAAAAAATAAATTACGAGTATATATATCACTCGTGTGCATGTGTGTGTACGTGGTGCGTGTCCCCAAGCTCATTTACGTTTAATGAGGTGCCGTTCGTGTGTGTGTGCCACGTACGTATCGAATGCGATGCGCCAGGGGGATGCAGAACGCATTGTGGGGGATGATCCCTGGGGGATGGAGAGAGCTTTTCCCGAAGTCCGTGCGATCGACCCCTCGGCTCACGCACCGGTCCGTCCGTCCGTCCGTTGCAAGCTGCTATATGCGGCGCATGCGCGATCGTGACTCGCGCCCAAAGTGCCGATAAATATTTGATTTATCGATATATACCGACGGTCGGTCACGAAAAGTGCGAAGGACGCGGAAATTTTTCGGTGTGCTGTTCGGCACGATTCGAGGGGGGGGGGGGGAAGGAACACGAGCCGGGCAATTTCACCGAACTTTATTCAAAAGCTTGGAAGCGTTGTGTCGCTCGAAGGGCTCCCCAGGGACGACACGACTCCGTACCGTCGGCTGCTGACTAATTTTCTCGTTCACGAGCCCCCGAAGGGCTTTTCGTTCCGAAGCTCCGTAGTTACTTCGACGAAATGAAATTCAATTCAAAGATCAAATGCAAACCCACTTCCACCCCCCCGAACCTCCGACCGACCCTTCTCTCGCCCTCCCAAGGACGAAACCAATTCCCCGGTGTGTTTGTCATCGTGTAACGGGATTTCGTTCATGATTATATCACGAAATTCGTCATTTTTGTGACCAACGCTGCGCAACTTTTTGGGTCGTGTCTCGAGTACGAAAAAATATGGTGAGTCAGCCTCCAGTGCGCTGAAGATATATTGTTTTTTTTTTGCTACCTCATAGAGGAAGCTTTGTTTTCGTGAATTTTTTTCTCGAGATGTTCATTAAAACGTGTTCAGAATGGACCAAAACATCTGAAAATCGCATTCAGGAAAAATGTCCGGATTAAAATGTGTGTGTGTATGTAACATTGGTTAAGCGTTCATAACTTGAGAAGAACTCGAGATATCAAGCTGAAACTTGTCACACATGTACAGTGTTCACGGCGCATAACACAATTAATTCTTTAGAAAAATCCATGCACATCTTTTGTTTTTACACGATTTTTAAAAAATTCAAAAATTTATTTTCGGGCTCTAGCTCCCACAATCTTAAATATATCGAGCTCAAATTCGGTATAATGTGGAACGACTACAGGGAGATGCTTTTTACTGAATTTAACAAAAATCCATGGAGTGCATTTGTTTTAAGACACTTTAAAAGGTGCAAAAACGGTATGCACACTCTAGCTGGCGCAATTTTTTCTTTTTTGCTTTCTCATAGAGGAGAGAGCAAAAACAAAAACAAACAAACAAACACCCGCTTGGGACGGTTGAGAAAATTCGATGTGCGAATTAATGTGGACACAGCGAATTTTTTTTATCGCAGTGATATCGTAAGTAGTTGTCAAACGAAAATGTAATAAACATCATTAATTGCAACGATTTTAGAGAATAATTATGTATGAGTTATTACAGTATTGTGCGAATTAACATGAATACAGCGAATTTCTTATGGTTCTTGAGACGAACTTGCACGATACTGTTATTCTTCACAGCTAGAGTTATTGCCCAAGGTTGTTTAAACTTGCATTTGAGCCTAAAATTCATCGAAAACTCCGGATCTCACGATATTTTGGATTAAAAAAAAACCGACTGTTATCCTTAAATATGAAATAGTAGGTAAAGTCTCCAAAACTTGAAAATAAAATGTCCAGTCATATTTCTCACTCGACCCGCGATATTTGATTCTCATTCAAATTAAACATCACAAAACCTCAAAACGACGGTTCAAAAAGTCATTTTCCAGGAGACTAATTCCCTTGCGATGTTATCGCAAACGAAAAAAAAAGTGTCATTAGAAAGTCCGACAATTTCGATGGATATCAACCCATATAAGTACTTTGTAATGAAGAACCCGGTGGGCTACACGGACGCACAAAAGTCGTCGTCATTTCCGGTCTCGAATAGCACGAGCAATGTGTCACTCTACGAATGACAAAAATTGGCTTAACATTATTTTTTATTTTTCTTCATTATATTAGTATTATTATTTTTGAGAATTCGACGTGTCTCACGATGATGAGGAATGAAAAAAAAAAAAAAAAAAATAGTCGACAAAAGTACGAGCTATTTCCGGAAGCAGTTGTTACGCCCAGAAAACGAGACGAACGATGATTATTCACCGCTCGCTGAGCTGAGCCTTGAACGATTTCATTCGTTGGCATCGCGCAAACGATTTTTCGGAAATCCATTTTGCTTTTACGTCGGTGTGTGTGTGTGTGTGTGTGCTTAAGCCGTCAAGTGTGTGTGTATGTGTGTGAGAGGGAAAGAGGTTCTCGTTGAAGACCCACGAGAGAATTATCTTGAGAGGTGAACGAAATCCCGAACGTAGATCAAGCCAAATTGCTCGGTCGATGCGTAATTATCATAAAGTGTGTGTGTCCGAACCGAGAGTCAGCGACGGTGAGAAATAAAAAGCCACGTGAGAGAGTGAGAGAGAGAGAGAGAGAGAGAGAGGCCGCCTTGTCGTCGCCGATACCATTCTCGTCTCGTGTTCTTGAGATCATTTCCACGAAATTCACGACGTTTTCGTGTGTCGCCGGTATTCACGGATAATTATTCTATTTTATTGAACGATTAAGGGACGGGGGACTCGATAATCTTCGGTTGCCTTCGTGAATTCACAAGATTTCTATTATAATAAACGTGGCAAAGCCAAGACCGAGTTCACACTCGTATATATGTACATCGACGACCGAGAGCTATGATGGACCGAAAACCTGGCACTTCCATTCTTTCGCCCTTCGAATAACATGAGATTAATAAAAAAAATTGGAAAAAATCTTATGACATGTTTTTTTTTAGTTTCTTGATTTTTTTTCAATGAGAAAATATTATCATATTCAAAGTTGTTCTTGAATTCCAACAGTTGCGAAAATTAAAGATTAAAAAAATTATTATGACCGATGAAGATGCCATTCTGAAAATTGCAAGGGATCTTAATTTTTTTTTCCATAGAATATCATAATGAAAACTCCATCGATAGAAAAAAAGTTACATTGCCTGTTTTCACGAATTTTCAATGTTTAAAATTTTTTTTTCAGAGGAGCGGAGGTGGACGAAAAATAAATAAAAAATCAGGAGATGTTTTTAGGATATCCAAAATTGAAAAGAAAAAACTGACAACCATTTTTGAAGGGGTGAGGGTTTCGACCGACTCGCACCCGAAGTGAGGCGTCTTTTATGTTACATATATATAATATAACAGTGACGGAATGGCACGTAATCCCGTAACAGGACCTTCCAAAGTATTTCCTGCATTTCATTCCACGATCAGATAAATATCCATATTTATATTCACGGCCAGTGTCAACCTCATACAAATGCCATTCAAACGCAATTCCGAGGGAAAGAAAAAGAATCTCGTCATCTCGATGAAGATCGTTCGTGTCTGATAGATTTTTCTTCGACCCACCCTCAAGCCCACAATAATTTTCCATTTATCCGGTTTCCTCTTTTGCACGGGATATGCATTCCGTCACTGGCGGTCACGAATGGTAAGCCGGTCGCACCCTCTGTTCCGTCCTGCAGATCGTCGTGCGTGTATGTGAGCGTGTGTATTCCACATTCATCCAATGCCCCGCGAACCCGAGAGAAAGAAAATGAGAGAGGCGTGAAAATTCTCGGCTTTGAAGCCGTCGGCGGGCGATGGCTGCGCGAGAGCCAGTCGACACTCGGCCATGGAAATGGGTTTCAACCCTCGTCCGGTTACCCGAATGGAGCGCGCGGTTGGGACCATTGTTCGGGGATGTTTGCCGGGGTCGCGCGCAGACGTCAACCAACGTTGTAACCATTGGCGGAACCGTCCGCTGAGTTTTTGTTATTTGCGGCGGTGGAGATTTTACGCTTTGTTAGGAACGAGAAAGAGAGAGAGAGAGAGAAGGAGAAATAGTAAGGACGACAATTAGAGCGAGAGAGAAAAATAGTGAGACCGAGAAAGAGAGAGAGAAAGAGAAATAGTAAGGACGACAATTAGAGCGAGAGAGACAAATAGTTAGACCGAGAAAGAGAGAGAGAGGGAGAGGAATAGTAAGGACGACGATTAGAGCGAGAGAGAAAAATAGTTAGACCGAGAAAGAGAGAGACAGAGAAATAATAAGGACGACAATTAGAGCGAGAGAGAAAAATAGTTAGACCGAGAAAGAGAGAGACAGAGAAATAATAAGGACGACAATTAGAGCGAGAGAGAAAAATAGTGAGATCGAGAAAGAGAGAGAAAGAGAAATAGTGAGGACGAAAATTAGAGCGAGAGAGAAAAATAGTTAGACCGAGAAAGAGAGAGAGAGAGGTAAAGAGAAATAGTGACAGCGATAATTAGAGAGATAAAGAGAGAAATAGTGAGAAATAGTGAGATCAAGTATTATAACGACAGTGAGAAATAGTTAGAGCGAGAAGGAAGAAAGAGAGAGCAATAGTGAGAGCGACAGAAGGAAAGAGAGAGGGAGAAATAGTGAGTGCGAGAATCATAGAGAAATAGTGAGAGCAAAAATGAAAGTGATAAGAATAGAAGAGCGAAATAGTAAGAGCGAGAATAAGAGAGAAAGAGAGAAAGAAAAGAGCGAGAATGAGACAGATAGATCAATAGTGCGAGAGAGAAAGAAATAGTGAGAGCAAGCGAGAAATAGTGAGTACGAGGATCAGAGAAAATCAGTAAGAGCAAGAAGGACAGAGACATAAATAGAATAAGCAAGAAGAAGAAAGAAAGACACAGAAAAATAGCGAGAGCGAGAATAAGAAAGAAAGAGGGAGATAGGAAAATAGTGAGAGCAAGAATGAGAGAGAGAGAGAGAGAGAGAGAAAGAAACAGCGAGGAATAAATAATAAGAGCAAGAGCAACAATGAGAGAGGAAGAGGGGGAAAGAGCGGGAAAAAGATGATTCGAAGGTCTCTCCAGGGACTCCACGCACTCGTTCTCTTCGCGCGGTTTTTCTTCCTCGGGGATCCGGATACACGCGCATATGCTGTCCCATGTTTTTCTTAGGTGGTCTGGGGTTGCGTCTCCCCGGGGAAGGGGGGGGGGGGGAGGTGATGGGAGCTTAATCCTTGGGACTCGTCGTCCCAGACTGTGTGACACAACTTTGTCGTTGCGTTTCATTTTTTATTCTTCTCGGATTTTTTTTCTCTCCATTTTTTGATTTTTTTTTCAGTGGACCACTGGGAAACATCAGTCGTATCTGGACCACAAGATCAGTGTCGTGTACGTTCGAAGAGAAATCCTCGAGCCGAAACTCCACGCGCTCGCTCGTCGTCGTCATCCCCTCGACGTACGTTGCACTCACGTAATCTCTTTGTTTGTCCGTCTGCACGCAATCCTCGTGGGTCACGGATTATCGAAGTTTCGGAACATTTTTTCGAAAAAAAACAAGAAAGAAGAAAAGAAGAGGAAGAAAGAAAAAAAAGAATCGTGAAAGGCAGAGGAAGCTGTGGCGATGTCGTCGTCGATCGTCACGTCACTGACGATTATTCGTTTGTAACGTGAAATTTGAGATTCTGATTCTCATTTTTTCCCCTTTTCTTCCAGTAAATCTTGATGTCCGCTCGTAAGAATTTACGAAGATTTTCACGATGAATCGAAAACAATTTTTTCCGGAATATTTTCGTCACGGTAATTTTTCGAAATAATTTGTCATCTTTTCTTTTCTCTTTTCTTTCTTCTTCTTCGACAATGTTGCGGTTGATAATTATATTTTCCGTGCGAAATCTCGACGGACGAATGAATAATGGATTTTTCGGATTTTTTTCGTCCGACGGGGTTAGAATCGTCTCGTCGGTTCGATGGGATTATCCTTCGTTCGGAGGTTTGTGGAAACACGACACTGAGGTTTTTCCCCAACAAAAGTGGTTGGCCAGAGCGCCGCAACCGACGTGTTATTCAATGGAGACAAATGTTTTTAATATATTTACGTTGTCCCCAGAAAGGAAAAAGAAGCAAGATGGAGAAAGCCGAGAGAGAAAAAGACGAAGATGGGAAAAATATGAGAAACACAAGCAACGATCTATGGAGATCATCCTAAGAACAAAACAACGAAAAAAAAAAAAAAAAAAATCTTTTTCCCAATTCTTCAAACATTTGCATGTAAGATGAGAGGACCGAAACACACTCACACGATTTTACAACACGACCGTCCGAGTGTGTGTTTCCGCTGATAGTTTGCAAACCCTTGTCGGTCCTTTAGCCCCCCCCCCCTCAACCCCCTTCCATCCCCCACCACCTCCCTCGTTTGCCAAGGGCGAGAGAAGTGCACCGAAAAAGTTTGCGTTCGTTATCGTTTCCGAACAAACACTCTCTCGACGCCTCGAGGGCGTCGAAAAGCAGTTCTCCAGCTATCTCCGTGCAAACACACGATTCTCATTCCACCCCCGCCCCTTTTGTCAAATACCAAAACGATAAAGCGTCCTTTTTTTCTTCTTCTTTCCCTTCTCTTTTTCAACACGTCGAAATAAGCTTTTCCGAGGATTTTTTTTTTCAGGTTTTGGAAAAACCGCGATAAATGAACACACACACACATACATATATACATACATAGACGGAAAGAGATTACGATAATGCGGCGTGAAGCGGAGCTTTGAAATGCACAAAAAGACGAATAGCCGAGAGAGGTGAACTATAAAATTGTAAAATTGGCCGCAGTGTGGTGCAACGCGTGTTCGGGGTGGTTGAGGGGTGGGGAGGGGGAGGAGAAGGATTTGGGTATCGGTTGCTTGATGATGCCGAAAATGGTGGGCCGGGATTATCCACACCTCACGAGGCTTTCCGCTCGCACCTTCGATGCTTAACCCCCGGAAAGAATAAAAGAAAGAAAAAAAATATAAAAACGTTGAAATGCAAGAACGAGACAGAAAGAGAAAAAGAGAGAGAGAGAGAGAGAGAGAGAGAGAGAGAGAGAGGGCGAGATAAACCGAGCGAGAAATTTACCCAAAAATTCGGGCGTCTAACAAAGCAGAAAATTTTCATCCCCGCTGGTTCGTAAAATCGTTTTTCCTTTTTTTTTCCAACCGAGCGCCTTCCGTTCGTCTTATTTTCGTTCTTACAATGCAACACGACGGCCGCGCTCAATCGCCCACCGCGGCAAAAATCTTTTCAGATCCAGTTTTCGCGTCAAATACGTCGGAGACAAATTTTTATTGTCCTGCTGTGTGACACACACACACACACACACACACACACACAAATGCACACAGCGAGACAGTGTGATCGGTCGTCCGAAGCTAAGAATCTTTGAAAGTAAACGATGGATGTTTCTCTAAACGATTTTCTTTACCGTAGCGGGGCGAAGAGGGGAGGGGCAGGGTTGTAACACATTGGGGGCTATATGGGACAGGTGGTAACCGGAGCTCGATGTGTCTCCGCTTCGTCTTCGAGTCCCCCAGAGTTGCATACAACCATCACGACCATTCATTCCAAGACGCCATCAGTCGCTTGGGCTGAGCACAACCTCTTCGTCGTCGTGGTTGGCGTCGTTCGCCCGCGAGTCGACGAAGACGGTGACAAATTTTTCGTTAAAGTGAAAATTTATCACCCGAGCCATAGTCACCGCTCCCATGGACCATTCGTTTTCCACACCACCGACGCTCACGACGTCTCTCACGACCACTGCGTTCACGTTTTTGTTTATACTTTCCACGATTTTTTTTTACTGATGGGTGTCGGGGAAAAAAATAATGAGAAGGAGATGGAAAAAATGGAAATGAAAATTGTCCCATTGGGACAACACGACGTTTGCGTTTCCGGTTTTTCGGGATAATAAAAATTCATGATTTTCGTAATGATTATTTTTTACATTTTTTTTTTTAGTTCTTGGTTTTTATTTTTGTTTATTGTGGCAGTAGCACTTGAGACTGATGGTAACTTTGTGTGTAAGTAATGAGACAGGAGGTAGATGGAACTGATGATTTTGTGATTAATTTTTGTAATTCGGAACATGTGGGTGTTTGGAAAATAACGAAATAATAATTATTTTGGATTGAAACAAAAATTGAATTGGACTTGTCGTTGGATGAATTTGATGAAAAAAAAAAAACAATCTATATGTATGAAAATTATATCGTCCTTGTGGTGTCAAACGGTTCTGATATTCCGTGTTCGGAAACCTATTAGAACATAAAAAAAAATCCCCAAGAGGTATTCCAAATTTGTTCCAGATTTTTCGGATGCTTTTTACATAAAAAAAAAATTGACAGGGCTATTTGATTGAAATTAATTCCGAATTGTCGGAACATGTGGCATCTTAGAAAATAACGAAAAAAAACATTGTTTTTTTTTCATGAAACCGATGATCGAAATTAACTTGGAATTATCGAAACATGTGGCATTTCAAAAAATGAAAAAAAAGATAATAGAATTTTTAAAAATAAAACGACGACTGCAATAAAATTCGAACCATCTCAACATGTGGCATTTTAAATAACGAGACAAAAAAAACAATTTTCACGAAACCGACGACTGAAACTAATTTGGAATCATCGAAACACGTGGAACACTTCGTAAAATACGTAAAAAAATAATTGAAGAAAGAGAAGGGGAAAAATCGAATCCAATTGGACCTATCGTTGGTTGAATAAAAAAAATTGTATCGTCCTTGCGGTCGAACGATTTTTCCCCGCGCGTTCGAAAACCTCCAATGTTAAATAAATTTGAAATCCGATACTACCAGCATTATTGTTATTTTTTTCTTCTTTCCTTTTACGTAGAATTTCATGGTGCAGCGATTCCCCGGAGATGGACAGGTGGCCTGCGGATCAATCGACGGATATTTTTCTCGTCTTCGTCGTTCATCCAGCGGCACTGACTTTTTAATCCAACAACCCACCTCCCCCCCCCACTTTTCTCCTCCTTCTTTTCGGGCCCCCTCACGGTTTCCCTTAAAAGGTGGCCATGAGGTACAACAACGAGGTCGCTTTACGCTCAGTGGGAGACGGTTAAGGGTGACAAATTTTTGGAAATGTTTGAAATTTATTGGCTTCGTGGGCCAGCAGAAGCGACGGGACGACCGCTGCTCTGCACAGTGTTAAAAATTTCTCTTTTTCTATTTCCCTCTCACTCTCTCTCTCTGGACATTCTCACTTCCAACCGAAATGGAAAACCTTTGGAGACAACCAACCGAATTCTGGCCAAACTTTACGATCGACGGTTGTTGTCGGTTTTCGTCCTAGAAATCGTCGTCCTTGCTCAAAATCCTGCGCAACACGAGCTCTTCGACTTTCATTTCCTCTAGGCATCACCTTTGGCCCTCTGTAAATTACCCAGTAGCCCGTCTCGAGGAAAAAAAATGGTGTTGCTTCCTCGGATCCTGTGGCCGGTGATCCACTCCGGCAATTAGAACGAAAAACTCCTGTCATGTATTTTTTTTTTCTTTTGCCTTTCCTTTTTTTTTTAATTCTATCCTCGTAGTCGTCCTGGCTTGTTTTTTTTTCCGGCCACCGTGGCTTCCCCTTCCCCCGCCGTTTTTACCGAGAATGGGATGACGTTTACTTTTTTTTTCACAGGCGCTTCGTAAATCAAAGGTTTATTGCTTCTGGTACTGAGGCACTCGGTACCCCAGCTTTCCATGGGTATATATTTATGTCCTTGTTTCACTTTTGGACACGAATATCGAACCTCTCTCTTTCGACTTTCGGTCGTACTTTTTAGGGTTCCGGTAGCTACGAAGGAAAAAAAAATAAAAGAAATCCTTGTATGATCACTCGCGTGTCTGTCCGTCCGTCACGGACGATTTTATCGGAAACCATGGAATGTAGAAACTTGAAATTTGGCATGGTAATGTAACATGTAACATGTGGAGTATCATTTTAAGGTAGTATCCTATAAAGTGTAAGAGTCGAAGCAAGCCTAACGTATACCATCTCCTGATTGAGGTACGTGGTACTTTGATGTGGCAACGTCGCGTGTTATGATGTCGATTAGAGAGTGAGAGAGAGAAGATGGGAAACAAACGCGCAGGGTTGCCATGTCTACTGGATCACGACCAACTCCTGATACAAACTGCATTTCCCGATGTTTATTTGCTTATTATTATTATCACAGTCTCCTGATCTCTACTTTCAAGCGCCCAAAATGTTCTCTGAATATTCAACTTGCAGCTTAAGTGTTTTCATTAAAATCTGACGAGGACTTTTTGTATTTTATCGAATTGAGCGTGATGTTACATAGGGCTCCATGTTAAACGTGTGATAATAAAGGTGTTGATATCTTTTTTCTCGCTCTCCTGAAAGCCATAAAAATTTAACTGAACATTTTTCTTATCAATACCTATAAGTATGCCAAGTTTCATGAAAATCTGACGAGGAACTCTCTTAACGAGGGTAGATATTACCTTGAAAGGTACTGTTGTGTGGAATACAAAAATATGTTTTTTCCATAATTTTCAATAGCACGTTCAGAAAAGATATTCTTAAAAATATGGGAAAATAGAGCATCTCTCCCCGTGCCTCTTATTTCCAAAACTACTGAACGTAAAATGAAAAAAAAAATCAGAACATTACAACAAAAGCTCCGGGTCTCATCAAACATTTTATTTCCATAATAAATAATCAAATAACAATCATAATAATTGAACGAAAAACTTTATTTCAATGAAATATTTTATTTTATTATAATGAAAAAAATAAGATCTCTTGTAAATTAATTTTACAAGCTCGTCATTTAATTCGCGATCGACTGCGATAATGCAATAACCACCCGCTAGGTGGCCATGCGCGGTGCACGGTGCGGGAAGAGTGAAAAAAAATAGGGTACGGAACCCTCTGCGTGCAAGACGAACTCTCACTCTACCAGTTTTTCGTTTTTTGTTTTTTTTTTGTTTTTCCCAGGCGCTTCGTAAATCAAAGCTTTATTGCTTTTGTTACACCGCACTCGGTACGCAGCTTTCCTTTGGTCCGTCTGTCCTTGTCGCATCTTTTCCATCACCATCGAACTTCCCTCTTTCGACTTTGGGTCTTCTCATCCTTTTTTTTTTTTCGTTTTCGTTTTCGGTTTTTTCTCGACTGCATGGGGTTGTCGATGCTGTTGTTGCTGTTTCGGTTTCGTGTCTTTTACGACGGTAGCCCACATCTCGACTTTATTTTCTCGGTTCGAACAGTCAAAAAAAAAAAAAAAATTACAGCGCGTGCAACCTCGCGTGTAATTTAGGGAGCCGCAATTCGACGACGTGCGGTCGCGCGTCTTTCTTCGCTTCGTGAATTTTTGCAACCCCGCAACATCCCCCTCCGTCCCTCCCCCTGCCACATCCCTCGAAGCTTCGTCACGGGACGGCACACAAATCTTTCTCGAAAATAAAAACAAGAAAATCCCGCCAGATGGATCTCTTCGACTTTTGGAAAAAAGGATACGCACGCAGGAAGTTTGCGGTAACCATATTTTCAAATTTTTTTTTATTTTTGCTTTGCCGTCAACGCGTTTGTTCTCCTTTCCTGTTGATTGTCTCGTTTTCGAAATCACCGAAAAAATAATAACAAAACATTCTATATCACGTGCAAGAGCATCGATGCATTGTGCTGCATCACGTCGAATTGAAAGAAAAAATGAATAAATGAAATAAACAAAAAAAATATATATCTCCTGCTGTTTTGTGAAATTTCGATTAAGGAGATTGAAGAATGAAAAATTATCCCATTCGTGGGACAACACGACGTTTGCGTTTCCGGTATTTCGGGATAATGAAAATCAGGATTTTCGAAATGATATATTTTTTATTATTTTTTGGTTTTTAGTTTTAATTTTTTTGTTTTGGTAGAAGCGATCGAGACTCGAGGTAAGGTTGTGTGAAGTAATAGCTGAGGACGCGGATGAAACCAATGGTTGTTAATTAATTTAGAATCATCGGAAATGTGGCTATTTGGTAATTAACGAAATAATATTATTATTTTTTTCGTTAGAAAATAACGTAATAAATAATAATAAATTATAATAATGATCATAACAAAAAAAATAATAATCCAACATTAATTGTTGGATGAATTTGAAAAACAAATATATAAAAACTATCTCGTCCTTGCCGTTAAATATTTTTTATTTATTTTGGGTTCAAAGACTCGACGGGTCGAATAAATTGAAAATTCGAGACTACCAGCATGATAAAAAATAACGATTCTAATTAATCCTGAATTATCGTAACACGCGACATTTTTGAAAAAAAAATTAACCATAAAAATAATGATTATCAAGAAAAGAAAAATACCGGAACTAAATTGCACTCCGCGTTGGTTAACTTTGAAAACAAAAAAAAATCAAAATAATATCCACCTTGTGGTCAACGTTTTTTCTTTTTCTTCCTTTTCTGTGTTATTCAAAGGCTCGAATGGTCGAATAAATTGGAAATTCGTTGTTCAATCGTCCAACGTCGATGCACGTCGACCTGCATAACAAACGACCAACGTTTGTTCTTCTTTCCTGTTCATTGTCTCGTTTCAAAATCAGCGAGGAAATAATTTACAAAAAAAAAACATTCTTTCACGTACAAATGCATCGATGCATTGTGCTACATCACGTCAAAAAAAAAAAAAAAAAAAAAAAAAAAAACAACAACAACGAAATAAAAAAAATCTCCCGCTGTTTTGTGAAATTTCGAGGGTTGAATTTTTGTTAATATATGACTCAGAAACAGAAGTCTCTCTCTTTCTCGACCACCTCGGGTGGTCGACTCTGCGACAAACGAAGGTGACCCCACCTCTACCCATTGTAATTTATTTACTGCGGTCTACAGTAATTCGCGGTTCGAAAATGTCTGCGGCAAATTTTCGGGTAACCGAAGACACCGAAGACCGACGACGCGGTTTACTTCCTCTTTTCGTTCCGTCAATCTCTCTTCCCCCCTGCCTCCTGTCCCCCTCCGCCGCCCTCTCTTCCGCCGAGACGCACTTTCGCCATCGTAAAACAAAATTCCCTCGGTCGCTCGCAATAACCGACGTAACTCGAAATTTTTCGACACCCAAAACTCTCGCATTCTCGCCCAACACGGTTGAGACCCAAATTGGGAAGAAGATAAAAGAAAAAAAAAAGAACAATAACCGTCTCCTGCGTCGACATTTTCGAAGTAAGTGAGACAATATTTTTCGTATTTTTTACGCAGTTACGAAAAAAAAAAAATTGAACCAAACCAAAAAAAAGACCTCAACGTGTTTGATTTGATGGTTTTTTAAGTGCCCGATCATTAAGTAAAAATACTTTGCTGAAAATCGTTGCGAAAAAGGTTTGCTCGAGGTGATCCACATTGGTTTTATCTTCACTTTTCGAAAAAAAATAAAAATAACAAAATTTAAAAAAAAAAGTCATTGACGACAACAATTTGTGCAAAAAAAAAATTCGCTAAGGCGAGAATTTGGTGTTTTTCCAATTTTTTCTTCGATTTTTTCAATTTCCCGTACTTTCTCATGTTTATAGTCTTGATAATAATCTCACCAAAAATTATGAACGTATTCACAAAAATTGTCGCAACAACTTTAATGGTGTTTTTCTCGAAACTGATTTTTTGCAACTTAGACCCAAGCAATATCTCAAGCAACCAATTAACTGATGGACTTAAAAGTTGAAGGGTCGATTGAGATCCCATCTCGCTGTCGTCTCAACTCGGATACTTCTCCTAACGTGAGAATTACGATTTGCCGGGGAATAATAAGACTTAAAAAAAAACGTGAAAAACTCGAAAAAGTTTCGTAATAGTTCCACCATTTTGGTCAACAACAAAATTTCATAAAAAAATACGATCCTAGTTCAGACGAGGGCGGCTCATAATCCGGATATGAAGAACATTCCTGATTTTTTTGTTTTCCAGATCATCATCAAAACCGCCGCACAATCTTTTTGTCCCGATCGAAAAAAACAATAAGTTCTATGACGCACCTTGCACCCCCTTAAGGACTTAATATTCCGTGCCAAAAAAATCTCCCTATCATCCAAATACCATCGACAGACACCCCAAGTGGAAAGAAACTATATAAACAATTGATAGATTATATTCAGAACTGGGCACACGCTTCTTATATGCAAACTATACATAATCTGCATAGATACTATACGTATCTATGGTAAATAATCAGCATAGATACCATAAGTATCTATGGTATCTATACAGATTATGTATAGTTTTCATATCAAAAAAATCTGTCCACTTCTATGTATAATCCAGCAATTGTTTACATCTTTTTTTTTTCCACTTGGGACATATTCACCGAACTTCACTACAATAACCCCAAAATTTTTCATTGAAAACAAAATTCCCGAAAAGAGACCACCTAAAAATGTCGGATCAACAGGCAACTCTCTCCCCTTAATCGTTGATCCTCCACTAAAAAATTCCTTCATGGCTCGACGTTCGCCGAATGATCGTCGATGACCTACGGAAACCTTCGTGGCCAGTGCGTGGACCGCGTGGTCGAGGGATGCAAGTGTAAAAAAAAAAACAAAAAACAAAAAACAAAAAAATGAAAAACGAAGAAAAAAAAAGAAATGCACAATATGTTGACCTAAACGATTTCCTCAACCGCGTGATCCTGGCGGGTTACCGCGAACCCCGACCAATTTCATCGGCCGTGTGGAACGAGGTGGTCCGAAGTCGATAAATAACGAGGCGAGGGGCGGCGGCGGCGGATAAGGCGGCGGCGACGGCGGTGGAGAGAAAGAGAGAGAGAGAGAAAGACGACCCATCGACGTCGGGACGCGCGAGGCACCCCTGCGGGCTCACGATTCCTGCCCCCTCGCATTATTCCTCGCACCTAAAAATTCCTAGCGCCGCGCCGCGCGACGCTCGTTCCCTTCTTTCCGCAGAAACCACGTTCGAGGGCAGCCACGGTGCACGGACAACTCGGCGTCAGCATCTCCCGCGCACACGCTCTTCGCCCCACGAAAATTTCAACGAACACAAATTCAAAAAATAATAATCACGAAAAAAAAAAAAATAAGCAAAAAAAAAAAAAGACGAAGCTTCTCGTCATCGATTATTATACTTCGTCTTACAACATTCATAATTGGCAAATAACAGCGCCTGGAGGGATGCTGCTCGCTCTCTATCTCTCTCCCTCTCTCTCTTTCTCCTACCACGAGATACATAGATATACATATATATATATATATATATAAGAGCAAGACTTTCGCCGAAGAGCGGACACGCGGCTAGCACGACGTTTAACATATTTTATAGAGTGAAAGACGTTCAGCGTGTCTTGTAAAAATTAAATAATAACAATAATAATAATAACGCAAATTCTTTAATGAGAAACGTAATAATGATAACGATAATGATAATAATAATAATAATAATAATAAAAGAAAAATGCATTCAACTAGCCGAAGCGATTGAAGACATGTGGCACCAGGAAAAAGTCGAAATAATAGCAATCATCCTATCGTCTACAGGAGTCATACCACACAATATTCACCGATACATCAAAGCCATACAACTTCACCCAAACACGTACCTCCAACGACAAAACTCCGTTATTATAGATACGTGCTCATTAACTCGAAAGTTCCTAAATGTACTATTTAATCCATGTATTGTATTAGCATAAGTGTAATATAATGTAATATTTACCAGTTGTAAAGAGAAGACGCTTGACTATGGTCTGCGTGTTGCTCTACTAAACCACCGGACAAAAATATGTAAGTCCGAAAAAAATGGAATAATAATAATAATAATAATAATAATAATAATAATAATAATAATAATAATAATAATAATAATAATAACAACAACAATATAGAATAAAGAGAACCCAAAGGACCCAAAGAGACCATGGATTCGAGGGTGAGCGAGCGAGACAGAGAGAGCCACGAGATGCTTCTGACCGCGGAATTGAAATTCAAATTAAAAATGTCGAATTATGAAATTATATCGTCGAAAACGGCGTGGCGCACGGAGCGAGAACACAGAGTGGCTACCTCTCTCTCTCTCCCTCACACACACACACACACACACACATATATATATATATATATGTATATGTACATGTATATATGTGAGGGACCATCGAGCACTGGATTGCCGAGCCTCGCGTTCCGGAGACCAATTTTCGGGCAATTTGGTATACCAGAGAGCCAAAGCTCTCTGCGCTGCGCGCCACCCTATACCCCACTCTTTCCCGCGTGGTGGTGCGCGTTCTCTCGAAAATATTTTTTGGCTTCGCATTTTTCTTCTCCTCCCAACTCATCTCGGTCGATCCGCCTGCACACTCCCGTTGCGCCGGAGTGCCGGCTATATCTTGCTTCGTGATGCGGCCGGATTATGGTCGCGACTCCTCCCTCGCCTCCGCGCCCCGAAAAATAATGACCCTGCCCCGATGCCCTCGGCAACCATATGGTAGCGAGCCTGCGCGCGCGTGCTCTCGAGCGGGATTTGCGCTCGCGCGTCTAAAATACGAAAAAACCGCCGCGTCGTTATACCGTTTCTCGAAAAGGTTTTCACAAAAGAGACTTGGAGTCTTGTGTTGTGTCGGTCTAATGGGCCGGCGGCGCGCGCATCGGGACGAAAGCTACCAGAAAACCGCGTCGACCGTGTAACCGCGTGTGCAACATGGCCTCCCCCCCCCCCCCCCCCCCCGATGACCGACGGTCATCATCGCTCAGTCGATGAGAAAAAAATTTGCGCTTTGACCGAGATCGATCGTTTGTTACCTATTTTTTTTTTTTTTTAATTTTTGGGGGCGAAACCCATTCTCGCCTTTTCGATGATTATCGCCGACCTGGCCTACTTTTTTTTTGTTGTTTTGTATTGGGGGGCCTTTTTTTTCTCATAATGTGCGAATGATGATTGTTCGATGATGTTGATGTTGTTGGGACACGGTCAATGGGTCGTTGAAAATAGGCGGACATTATTTTTTGGTGAAAGTGCGAAATCATTTGGGTAAATGGAGTTGTCTCGAACTTGGATTATAGATCTAGTTGATACGAAATCGAAAAAGTAATAATAAGTATGCACCGGATGGTTTTTAATAAAAACTTCGAAACTATCGAATTTTATACATAATCATCAATGTCTAGGTTTATTTAAAACCTCGATTTTCCGAATTTTCCTTTTTTCAACGAAATGAATTGTTTTTTTTTTGCCACCATCTTAATGACTTCTTTGAATAATAATTATTTTTTAAGTACCCATTATAATCTATTTTTAAATAGCTGAAATTTTTTCCTAAGATATCGTTCATTATATACAAACTAATCGATTCCCAGAATAATTTCGAATTTCGATTTTCGCAATTTTCATTCGACGAAATAAATACACATAATTTCCCAATTACAATGTCTTTGTTTCTAAATAATCATAATTTTTTGAATACCGATTATAATTACTTCATAAAATAATTATAATTTTCGCTAAAACCCATGAAAATAACATTTTCAAATAATGATACTTAAACAAAGAATATAGCACTAATTTCGAACCTCGATTTTCGCAATTTTCTCTCAACGAAATACAATACATATTTTCCCAATCACAATATCTGTATATTTCTGAATAATTATAATTTTTTAAATACCGATTATAATCACTTCACAAAATAATTACAATTTTTCTAAAAAATCCATGAAAATAACTCCTTCAAACAATGATGATTAAACAAAAAAAATATAGCAAAATCTATCCCTTCGAAGCAATATCATAAATAAAAAAAAACCATCATTACCGATAATAAGAAGAATTCGACGGGAGTCAATTATAATTTCCGGTAGAAAAGATAGAACGAACGATGATGCGAAGCGGCATGAGGGTGGTAGTAGACCGTGGAACCCGGCCCATTTTTCGAGTGAGAGAGAAAGCCCATGCGCCTGCATGGGACGAGAAATATTCACCCCCGCCTGGCGAGAGATAAATCCGGGGGTTGAAGAGCATCACCGCTGTTGCTGCTGCTGCTGTTCCTGCTGCTGCTGCTGCTGCTCCTGCTGGCAATATAACCTCCCCCGTGTGCCATATGGCGACGACGGTCGGACGCACGCCCGCTCTTATATTCAGCAATCTCATTTCATCTTTTTCTTCGTGAACCCGCCGGCCACAACCCGTGCCCAGTTTTTCCCGATTTCTACGAGGGCCCCCGGCCCTCACGACATCATCACGATCCCGTCGAATATCCTTCGTGACCGCTCTTCGATGCTTTTGCCACGGTTGGAAACAGATGGGGGACCCCTCAGGCTTCACCGCATCCAGCCTCCACGACTCTGCGCAGACACGCCGACACGCGCTTTTTCAAAAATCTTTATTGACGTGTGTGTGTGTTTCGTGTTCGTCTGTACTGCGGCCCGGATTTTTTCGCCGGTTCTAATGCTCTTATGTGCATTCAAATATATATATATATATTTATATATATATATATAGTGGGCACCATTATTCCACGGTTTATGCTCTCGTTGTGGGATCACGACTACAATACTTGGTTCGAACTTTCGTCCATTCCCGACGTTCCACAGCTGTCGAGTCGAATCAACGTCAAAATTTATCATCCAAAACCAAAGCATAGCGATATCCAAAACGAAAGCATCGAAATCACGTCACGGGGCCATCGTAAATGCGGGTCATCTGTATCAACGATTGATCGTACGACGGATCATTTGATTCATGTTCTCTCTAGGAAATTGTTTCAAGGGGCTACATAGTCCACTTAGAAATGATTTTTTTTTTTTTGCCTTTCATTTTTTGTAAATTTTTCATGTCAATTTTTTCGTCTTGAAAAATTGTATCGCCATCTTCTTGCAACATTCACGTTGTTCCTTTTTTTCTTTTCTCCTAGGTGTATGTGCCAACCCTCAATGATTGTTAATTCTTTTTTTTTTCTGCCAAGATCGAAAAAAAAAACATTTTAATTTTTTTTTGTCTTGGGATATTCTCGGTCGTCGCGAGTCGAAAGTGAAGAGAGACGCCGCGACGCGACGATGGGGACGTCTCGAACGCACGACGGACGAGTTACGCGACGGACGGACCGGCGTTGAAGGCTTGCCGCCTGTTAATTGTCCCTAATGGTCTGTGACACGTACTTATGATTTTTCGGGTCGAAGAAGCAACAGCATCCACCCATCGCTGACGACTGTATCTATATATCTTTATATCTACATGTATGTCTATAGCAAGGGAGAGGTAGAGGGAGAGAGAGGGGTATGTATATATATATATATATATATATATATATATATATATATATATTTAGGCGATGGCTTCCTCGAGCGTTCACATATCTGTCGGTCCTTCGAACTTGTCTGGATAACGTTGTAAGGACTCGAAAGACATTTAGATACCAAACGTCCACCAAAAACGTCTTATCTCTCCCCCTCTCGGTCCATCACGAATCATCGTGTCACATTCCCCACACGAATCTCAAGCGTCACGACGTGTAATTATCACTCACCCGAAAATCGTCGCTTCGACCCGTAACACACGATCATCAACGTCATCGTCGATTCGACGACTCCAACCGTGTCCACTCAATCTCACGACCGATACTCCCGGATAACGATCGACACGAGAGCGGCAAAATTGAAAAAGGCTATCGATAAAATGAATTTTCCCTCAACTCGCGATGATAAATATAACAAACCCTACGAATTACCATTAATTAGCGATGATGTACATTTTTTTAAATTGATATGCGTGAAATCAATATTCGTCACGGATGGTTTTTTTGGGTCGTTGGTTTTAAAAAAATTGTTTTTTTAGTGGTTTCTGTTGATTTTTATTTTTAATTCACGAACGGCACGCGGGTGTGTTTCGTATTTCACGTCTTGTCTGTTCGCCAGATTATTATTTCATAATTTTTTTGTTTCATTTAACTTTTGTTTTTTTTTTTTTTAATTTTTTTTTTCGGGAGTATTATTTCGAGAGATGCTTGACAGACGTGTCCCGAGGCCCCGCTGAACGAAGGGACTCGACTCGCGTGCGCTCTTAGAACGTTAATTTTTTCTTTCTTCTTCTTTCTGGTTTTCTTTTTCTTTTTTGACGTTCTTCGGTTTTTTAACTTTTTATTTTATTACTATTCTGTCGTTTATTTCCGAGCATTCGGCAAAGAGAAACATTTGGACAACGGCACGAGGGAGCCATCCGGACCTTACCGAACAATACTCTCTCGCGGTTTATTATTATATTACACTTAGCCGCATCCTCATCGGTCTTTCTAGCGAACCTCCGAAGAAACTTTTCTCTCTCTCTCTCTCTCTCTCTCTCTCTCACTCTCGAGGAATAAAAGAACCCACGGAGAATCCCTCGCGGAGTCGATCCCTAAATTGCCGCTATTCTCGAATTCTCGCTAAAACTTCGACGTTGAAAAAAAACAAAAAAGGGTTTATACACTGTGTTAAAGTTGTATATCGGCGACTTATTGACGTCGCTGCGGTTACAATGATTTCGCGGAAGCACTCGGGCAAATTGCGATGGGGACGCAGAAAGTTTGCCAAGACCCCCCTTAACACCCCCTCCCCCCTTAACCTTTTTTCTTCATTATTTATTTTAATTTATTTATTGCGTTCGGAATAAAAAAAATGTGGGGGTCCTGGATGTCATTGAAAGATATCGACGTGCCGAGGGTTGTCGATCGGGGATTTTCACCAAACCTCCTAGCCTCGTATCCTTTCATCCCCCTCTGAATATTCAATCGTACGAGCAATCCAATTACCTACGAAAATCGGGCCAAACCGATTTTTATCAATCCCTGTGGATAATCACATGGTTTGCAGTTTTCCTCGGAGTCCTTGACGTCCTGGACTGTCCTTGAATTTCGCTTGACCTTGAAATAGTCTTGGAATGAAACCCTCGAATTTTATTAAATCTCCTTAATTTTTTTCCTATCTCCCCTCAATTTAAGTTGGTTTGAAAACTTACATTATTACAAATAATTCTACAAAAATGTGCATCTCAGTTTCGCTGATCATGAAATATGTATGTATATGTCATTCTCAGTCCATGAATTTCCTGCCAACTTTTCACTAAACGCCTCGAATTACAAAAAAAAAAATTCAAAATAAAAAAAAATCAATTCCCACATTTTTTTCTCTTCTTCCGTTGACTGTGACGCAAACGACGTCAACGTATCTCCGGTAACTCGTTTCCGACTCCGATTCATTTTTATCAATGGTCGTTAATGATCGCCCAAATGAATTTCCTGATAAAAAAAAACAATTCAATTTCAATTATTTATTTTTTTGGTTACTTCCGTCGACTGTCACGAACGACGTAAACATCCCCCCCCCCCACGGCGGTCGATCTTACGACCCGAAGAGTCGAGTCCCCATATTCTCAAATGAAAATTAATGACACAACAGTAAACTCGAAAATAAAAAAATAAATTTTTTTTTCAATATCTGAGTTCAAAGAGGAAAGAGCAAAAAAAAAAAGAGAGCGAGAGAGAGAGAGAGAGAATTATCCGGAAACGGAAAAAAACTTGGGCGCGTCTGTGACGTAAAAATGATGGAAAAATAAGTGGCAATTTAAGTGAGACCGGACGTGCTGGTGGAACATTGTGATCGGTGAGAACTCGATGACCGTGTTGTGTGAGAGCCGGGTCCGTCCCCTACACTGTCTACGGGGTGGTCAAACTTATGGTTTCACCGACGTGGTCGCCGTCAGGACGATTCGGTTACCTTCTTCTCGCACGACGGTCCAACGTGGCTAAGTTGCGTCACGGACCCGCTAATTAACGTTTCACGATAATTATAACACACTCGCCGCGACCCGGTCTCTCATCGTACCTGGGAGTTCCTTTCGTAAAAGCATTTTTTTTTCTTTCCATTTTTCCAGCAGTCAACACCGGGAGGAGCTTCTTCTATTCCTCCACACACAGACACACACACACACACACACAGACAGAACAAGCTCAACCGATAATTCGAAGGAACCACAGAGCGAAGAAGATGAAAAAAAAAAGAAAATAGAAAAAATATATATAAGAAAATAAAGAATCATCGAATCGAAGCCGCCAAAGAAATTTTCACGGTCGAGGATCCAACGTGCCGCTGTGGTTTCGATTCTTCTCGTCTCCTCACCATTTCGATAATGAGAATAAGACGAAAAAAAAAATGATGGTGATGGGAATAACAGAAAAAAAAGCGGAAAAGAAAAGAAACGAAGGATTCGTGGCAGAGGGAAAGAAAATGTATCATTTTTTCGTCGATCGTCGAAAATTTTCATTTTCACGGTTGTGATTCTTTTCGTTGGAAAATTTATCGTCACACAGGATTTTCAAACGTCAATTGAAAAAAAAGGTTGGACAAGTGCGAGTATCACTCGCGCTCTGAAGGTTCATTACCGTATTTTCTTTTTCATTGATTGGCATTGAAAAACATTTCGATGAAAAATATTTGATTCTTCTTCATGATTGTGAGATAAAAATTCAAGTTGTATAACAATTTTATTGGCTTATCAACTCTCCTTTATGATAAACTTAAAAAATCATTGTTATATATTATCGTAGGACTTGGTAAGCTTAGTTTAATCAATATTTAATGAACAGCCTGAAAGCTTAAGGGGACTGAGTCACCTAAAAAATTCGAAAATGAAATTTTTTTTTCCGTGAAAAATTTTGTGAAAAATCTCACAGCATTTAGATAACTCATACGGCTATGGAAAAATTTGAAATGATAGCTAAGTATACGTACTTCGTAAGGGTAAAATCGATTTTCAATTTGGATCGGCCGTGTCAAGGAAAAAAAAATTTAATTTTCGAATTTTTTAGGTGACTCAGTCCCCTTAAGATATTTCATGCGTGTGAAGCTCTGGACTGAAATCGGTCACTTTGCGCCCGCTTCGCAGGCATGAAAAGATGCGTTTCCCAGGGGGATAGGATAAAAAATCAATTTTGAATAAAAATCGATATCTTCATTGCATAAAATAACGTTATTTATTTATTTAACACTCAAATTAAACTTGTAAGCACGTTAAACTTTTTAAGACGCAATTCATACGTATTTTCGAAACACGTGGGAACACAGCATCCGGTCACTCGTTGAGCATCGACTTCCGCTCGGCTTCTCCTAATAATTCTACATAGAATGAAAAAAAAAATAATAATTCTCGAGATTTCCCATTTACTCGTGCTGTGAGACCATACTTCGTGCAAAATTTCAAGATTCTAGGTCAACAGGAAGTACCCTATATATAGGTTTTTCATGATCACCGAGTTGACGGACGATCAACAAAAGTTTTTTTTTTTTTTTTTTTCATTCATAAGTACGGAACCCTAAAAATCATAATGCAACTGACAGGTAAAACGATCGTTCTCACAATAATCGCAGCTAATTTCGCGGGCCCTTGAAAAAAAAAATTCTTCAGCCCTTGAATTTTTATATATTGTAACGACAGCCAAAGGTACAGAACATTGTATCGCATGAAAATATAAAATTGAAAAAAAAAAAAAACATACTAAAAGCAGTAGCATATGGCGAGGGATAAAAAGGTGCGTGAACAACGTGCAGCCCTTTCACATGCCTCCACGTCAACCCTATCTCGCGTTATTAGACTCAACCCTCGAAGAGATCGATTGCCATAAAAAAAAAATTTTTAAATAAAAAAAAACAAAGAGGACGAGTACGAAGAGGTACGAGAGTTGGAGATCGACACACACACGACGATAGAAACTGTTAAATCTATAATGTGCTCTACGCGGGAACGGTGCCTGCGATCGTGATCGCTCGCATATATACTCGCACACACTCGTCGCGCGTCCTATACTTGTGAAGGGCGCGAGCGAGAGAAAAACACAGAGAGAGAGAGAGAAAGAGAGAACAGACGAGAAAAAAGGGATGGCGCGCTGGGGCTGCCCGAATAGTTCGGAGGCACGCCAACGGGTCCTCGACTGGTTGTGCAGGTAGTGACGGAGAGAACCCTCTAAATCGTTCGCGGAGCCCGAGCAAGAAAAATAATTCGAAAAAAAAAAAGAAAATAAAAAAAATATAAATTGTAAAAAAAACTAAAAAACTTTAAAAAAAACGAAAAATCCTAAGGAAGGGTGGAGGGACGATGAAGAACGATAAGAAGGATAAAGAGAGAGAGAAGGTATAGACGCGCATAATTCGTCTACTACTATATATACATGTATACACAGAATAGTCTATTTAAGTTGACAAATGAGAATATCTTTAGAACGACGAAATATTTCAGAGAGGCATGTTTGCAATAAAAGTTTCATCGCTCGAAATGAGCAAAAGAAAAAAAACACTGTGCTATTGTACTTTTTATCCGCTGGAGACTTATGAGGTCATTGGGAGTATCACTCGAGAATTCGTTATGGATACTGAACAATATTTTTTTTTTCGCGTCTGTCAAAATAGGAAAAAACATCGATGTATGAATGACTTGAAAGGTTTATAAAAAACAATTGTTTATAATCTGCAGTATTATAACCACAGTGCAGAACTTCAGACAAAATAAAAATAAAAAGTTGTCATTATTTGAGCTTCTTTTCTATTTCGGCGCTCCTAGACGCTAATATGGTTCGAGATAAAAAAAGATAAACTATCCTGTCCAGAATTTGAACTGCCCATATATATAGATATATATTTGGGTGGTCCTCAGTTGACTTGAAAAAAAAATCAAGTTCTCCACCTTCCATATAAAAAAAATTAAATATGAAAAGAATTAGAAAAATAAATACTTCTTAAAAATTTCAATAAACGTTTCGTATTAAATCAAGGCACACACCAAAACGATGAAAGAAAAAATAGAAAAAAAAAACGGAAATTAGTTTTTCATATTTCGGAACCACATGGAGGGTGAAGGACGTGCTTTTTTTCCAAGGATCATCCTAATATATATATATATAGTAAACGTGCACCTCGTGGCCGACAAGATTTAAAAAAAAACCAAAAAAAAAAACGTGTCCCTGTCGAGTACTGGTGCAAGATAAACATCCAACGTGCATCACCGGTCTGCTTCCGTCTCCTTCTTCTCTCTCTCCTCGTCCTCGCGACCCACAAATCTCGAGCACGCGAACGGGACGAGAATATTCGAATTTTTTTTACGTTCGAAAAAAACGTGGACGAAGTTCGATATACGCTAGAGATCACGATTTGAGGGTCGTGAACCGATCCCCGTTGCCCGACTGTCGCTATCCCCCGACATCTGACCGAGGATATCGTCGATTTTGTAATTTCCACGTCCGTCGTCGACGTCGTCGTCGCCAAGCGCGCATGCCAATAGCCACCGGGGCCGCCTGGAACATACACCTAGGTTCCTCCCGGTCGTTATCTGGGTTCCCGGATCGTTCTCGGAGCAGCACACACAAATCGGACGAACCGAGATCTTCGTAGATCGGATTCACGGGCCACGACGAAAACCGACGAGACTACTGACGAGTCGTAAATTATTTTCATCTTAACTTCGTTCATGGTTTGAAATAATGAACCCCCTCCCCCATCCCCAAAAAAAAACAACGAATATATTTATATATGGATATGTATACTTATAAATACAGATATATATATATATATATATATATATATATATATACATATAAGACACGGGGTGAACGAGCGTGTATTGTACAGGGTGATTCAGTGACACCCGATGGTTTTCGAAATGATTGTAAGCAGTCAATTTTCAAGGTAATTCCATTTTTCGTTGTTATTTCGAACAATTACAGTAGGATTGTAAATGAAGCGGATAAAGTTTTTGTGAAGCAAAAAACCAATGAATTAATTATGAAAGATAGAGTCGGGTTGAGTGTCGTTGCGTATTTATCGACGCACTACTTCAGCCTCTGCGCAAAGTTTGCCATCGCTCTCTGTAACATCTCACGAGGTTATATCCACGAACTTGTCTCTCAATGGCGTTCTTCGGTTCGTCAACGGTACGTGGCTCATCCGAATCAACATCACGGACTTTGAGACATCTCCACGAAAAAAAAAATAGTCACACGGAGAAAGATCTGGAGAGCGTGGCCGCGACCAGTCATCATCACCTCGGTCGACACTCGACTCACTCCGTCTTTCGTAATTAATTCATTTTTTACCCCCACAAAAACTCAATCCGCTTCATTTTCAATCCTACTGAATTGTTTTCAAATAAAAAAAACATTGAATCATCCAGAAAATTGACTGCTTACAATTATTTCGTAAATCATTGGGTTTCGATGAATCGCCCTGTATGTGAATCCGTTCTGGTGGGATTCAACGAGATTTATCGAGTCTCCCGGAGTCGCGATCGTCGTCGGGCCCATATCCGTTTCTTCGGTTCGTCGGTTATTATCATCGCGGTTGCGTCCGAACAATTTTTCGACAACCGCAAAACCATTCGCGCCGGTGGGTTCGTCGCGTCTCGTCTTTCGTCGACGTCGAAATCATATTGTCTGAATAATTCAACGAAATGAGAGGGGATCGTATCGATGGGGAATTTATAATAAACGATTCGAAACGATTCATCACAAGTATACGAACGACAGATGCGGGAGGAAGTCGGCTTTGTTAATGCTGTTGATACGCTGTTGATGTTGATGATACGGTTGCACGCTTCTGCGTGCATCAAACTGACTCGCTTCTTTGTTATGATGAAAACGTAAGAAAAATCTGTGATATTATCGTGCATCGACGGTGGTCCGGAATATTATCGCGAAACGAATTAACGTGACTTTCGATCGCGTGTTTGCGAACAGTCTTCGATCGGACGACGAATAAAGAAAAAAAAAAAAGAATAACAGATAATAATAATTTGAAAAGACCGGTAGTCCATTATATTATTTTTAAATGACAGATGAGACGTGGGAATTCGACGAAACCGACGTGCATCATCGATCATATATATAAATAATTATATTCATATATATATATGTATAAATATATTGAATATACAATCTGCTGTCACGTTGTCCATAAAATTCTCGTCTCGACATGTTAATTCCGACAACCGCAGTCGATATTGATTCAGATTAAAATTTTTCTGCGAGGGTAAAATAATGTTTCGAATTTAATGAACGATGCACATATTGAACGAATGAAATTATCATTGGCGTGGGATTGAAGAGAGAAAAAGAAAGAATTTGGTGGAAATCAATAATAATTGCATCGATTGATCGTCAATTGTTTTCATAATTCAGCCGAATATGAACGAAAATCCGGAAACAATGAATTTATCGTAGTTATTTTATGATTATTGATTTGTAATTATTTTGTTTTCTTATATGACCGAAATATTTATTTTTCGATGCATCGGAGAAATTGTCGCGTCGGCAAAATTGACCGATTGGGCGATTGATTAATAGAATTAGCGCCGACGCTCATATTTAGTTATTAAAATGTATGAAAGGTATAAATGTATGAAATTTATGACAGAAAAAAGATAATAGTGATTGAAAAAATCGCTAAAAAATAGCTAAAAGCTAATAGCTAAAAAAAAATCGTACCAAAGTGATAAATTATTTTGGATATCGTAATACATGTAATGACATTCGAATGATACATTGTAATACAAATCCGATTGGATAGAGGGGCTCAAGACTACGCGACCTCATTATCATTAAAATGTAATTTTTTTAGAATATCAATATTTGCCAATCTCCAATCAATATCGGTTATTTTCCACTCGCATCATGCGGACATAACGAGCAACGTTTTTCTTTTTTCAGAATTATCTTGTCACCTGGTTTATTGCACGAGCGAGTGTGAGTAACTATTTGAATGTCACGTTTGCCATCATCTCGTGTCGGGTGCTCAAAACTTATGTGATCAGGTGAGCACGTGTTCCACATTTCAGTCAATGAATTGTATCCGATTTTCACTCGTCGATCTAACGCGTGGAAAAAAAAATCATGAAATGACATACTAAATTATATAAGCGTATGAATAACTAATAAATCGGCTAATTAATTTAATTTTATTATTTTAACAAATCGATAATTGCAATTCATTTAAGCACGAGCAAATGAATTCAACGTTATCGCAATTATTGAATTGTAAATTTATTTTTAAAAAGACATATTATAAAAAAAAAAAAAATACGTGCAATAAAATATTCAGAGCATATTTTATTCTGTTGAACAGAATTGAGCTATAATCGCACTGCCTGAGCTCTAGCTCGTCACTCTCAAGTTGGAACTCGGGCGTGCTATAACTGGAAACGAAGCAATAATGGCTTCACGATATCTGCTGAATTTCATTAAATTTGTTTTTTACGCCTCGGTATTCGCTTCGGTGAGTAAACAAACACAAAATACATCTACGAAAAAATGGATTTAAAAAAATTTCATCTGCGTAAAATCTGACGGGATAATTATTATGATTATTACTTTGTTAGCCGATGATTTTTGATCTGATAATGTGAATAATTAAAATGTTAAAAGGTGGAAAAAGAAATAATCAGTTGGGACGATCGGATAAGTGAAGTAGATCGGAAACGCAATGAATTCCGCTATGATGCTATGGACCATTTGTTGCATGAGGTAATTCATCGAAACATTTCGTTAATAAATAGGCTAATCAATGATTGGAGCTTCCACCCTACAAGTTCGAATTGGAAGGTAAAATGAGGTTGAAATATTCGTTCACCTTCGTTTCACACTCAATGTGCTATCGACTTTTTCTTGCCTTGGTTTTACCTTCCGAGTGACAGTGAAAATGTTTTCTTTTGTTATTTCGTCTTTGTTCCACCCTTAAAACTAAAAAAAATGAGAAATGGGATATCACTGTAGGTTTTAGGATAAAATGAAGTTGAAACGCCCAAAAGAATTGTTTATAACGTCATCCTACTTTCAACCTTGTTTACCCCGAATGTGATGTTGGAGTGAGTTGGCACAAAGGTGAAAATTTCTACTCGTAAATTTTACGTGATCAAACCCAACAGGCCCATAAACACGAGTCCGATGACGATGATTATCCAACGTGCTATACCGAGGTTAAGATTATGTCTCGTCGTTACATCACGAAGCCCGTGGTTAAGCTACTTTCTAAGGCAAGAATAATTTATGAAATGAGAGACAATGCGAGAAACGATTTTAATTTCGCATTCAACGAATACAAGAAGATGATCGGATCGTGTGGATTCACTGTCTACCAGTGGCAATCGATGATCGATAACTTTTGCAAGTTCCCGGTGAGTCAGAGACTCACATGAAATTGCATAGTGTCCTATAATGTACTTATTTGTTGTTTCAGAATAATCCGTGCTACAAACCGATCTTCGAACCACTGTTAACATTTTGGGGATTCGACGGCACGTTTGACATATCGAGGACTGTGGGCCAAGCGTTTCAAGATTTACGGGCGACTCTTGAAAATTCCAATGTTCCGAGTAAAGACTGCAACCTTGACGTGAGTCAATTAATTCGTACGTATTCATTTGGCTGGCCATTTTAGGGCCAGGGCCATTTCCAAGTCCCAATTCGGCCAGGTTCAGTCTCTCCTGATATTCAGGCTCCCTGTTGATCAATCAAAATCGTCGGAAAATTCAAAAGAGCACGATCAACGGACGCATAAAGAAATATTTTCGTCGGCAAACTGTCTCTCTTAAGGTAGTACCTATCCGAGATACTGTAAGAGTCAAAGCAAGCCTAAGATATAACATCTACTGATTGAGGTACGTAGTACTTTGATGTGGCAACGTCGCGTGTTATGATGTCGATTAGAGAGAGGGAGAAAAGATGGGAAACAAACGCTCAACGTTGCCATGTCTACTGGATCACGACCAACTTCTGGTATAAACTGAATTTTTCCGATGTTTATTTGCTTATTATTATCATCACAGTCTCCTGATCTCTACTTTCAAGTGCCCAAAGTGTTCTCTGAATATTCAACTTGCAGTTTGAGTGTTTTTATTAAAATCTAACGAGAACTTTTTGTATTATTTCAAATTGAGCGTGATTTTCCATAAGGCTCCATGTTAAACGTGTGAGAATAAAAGTATTGATATCTTTTTTCTCGCGCTCCGGAAAGCCATAAAACTTCAACTGAACCTTTTTCTTATCAATACCTACAAGTACGCCAAGTTTTATGAAAATCTGATGAGGAACTCTCTTATCGAGGGTACTACCTTAATTTCTAAAAATCGCATTGCCAAAAGAACCAGTGACCTTGTGCTTGATGATCATTCCCAGGAAAGATTTTGACTAATCACCTATAACTAGAAAGAGATAGGTTATGAACTAAACCCCGTCTTATCTCGCTCTTTTGCGATTACACCTTTTCCTATCTCATCAGCAATCCAAATCTATATGTAGATGGCTCTGTGTCGATTATGATGTCCGTTAGGTCGATGACTCTTGAATCAATTTCCACCGGTCGTATTTCCGTAGCTCGCGAATCAGATTCAACGCCACGAAAATGAATTGTTCTTTCTTCCAACAGTCTTTCCTCGAAACGCTGGCTACTGTTAACTATTGGATTTCCAAGTGGCACACGGACAAGTTTGATTTTGAAAGTCATGTTACATCCTTATTGCGCGATACTGTGGCACAGAAAAACAGATGGGCTGCGCTGGAAGAAGAGCTACACGACGAATTAGGACCCTGCAGACCGATCGAACGCAACGCTTGAGACAATACAACTCGGAGAGCCTGGACCGAACGAGACCGAATATTCCATAACTGTCGCAGAGAATAAAGCTGATTCTGTCTTTGAGTATGACGTATCATCACGGCTTATTTATTTATTTTTTTGTGCAATCTCGACAGCATTATGCTTGTGCTTCATCAAATCACATAAACCACGACAATTGATTCCTCATAGATCAAGCTGATGTCACGATCCAATGTTTTTTTTTACCGGGATTTTGGTGTCAATATTTTGGAAATTTCCTAAACTACCCGGAAATCAGATGTGCAGAAAATGTCCTTAAAATTGAAAGCACACTCCTTGAAAAAGCCCGGGTAACTATCTTGGATATCGTAATACATGTAATGCATATATTCGAATAATACATTGTGATACATTTTCGACTGAGATATTTGTCCACGTGCTCGTTCATTTCGTTGCCGGGTGACTCGTGAGCTACCACATCATCTGTCAAATTAATTCTCTCGGAATATTAATATCTGGCCAATCTCCAATCGATATTAATTTAATTTTTTTTTCACTCGCGGTTCACGTGGACCCTGACAGCGAGCAACGGTTTTTTCTTCTTTTTTCGGACAATTACCTTGTGGCCTCGATATAGCACGCGCGAGTAAACATATCTTTTGAAATGTCACGTTTGCCATCGTCACGTGTGGGGGGGCTTTTGGAAACTTATTTGATCAGGTGGGCACGTGTTTCATCGATGGCAATGAGAAGACGTGGAATTGACAGAAGCGAGTTGGTTCGAGCGCCGGAGCTCAGCTAATCTGCTTGGCTCAAGCCCAAAATTCGGAGGCACATGAATATTATCTTATCTTCTTAACGCGTCAAAAAAAAAAGAAATAATTATGAAATGACATACTAAATGAGATAAGCGTATGAATAACGTATGAATTGGAACATATTCGTGTCGTTTCATTGTTTCAAAAAAAAATTGCCGATTGGGATTATCGAAGCACGAGCAAATGGATTAAACATGCTCTCAATTTTTTTCTCATTGTAATCTTATTTTTGGAATGAAAAATAAATAATGATCAATAAAATTATCCGGAGCAAAAATGTATCCTGTTGAACAGAATTAAGCTGTAATCGTGGGGCATGGCCTACGAACCCGACACTCTCAAGTCAGAACTCGGGCGCGGTATAACTGGAAAAACGAAGCAACAATGTCCCCGCTATATTTAATGGGTTTCATCAAATTTGTTTCGTATGTCACGGTATTTGCTTCGGTAAGTGAATAATGCATTAAAAAAAAAAAAGACGAGGAAAAATGCATCCATGAAAAGAAATAGACGAAAAAAAATTATTTCCGTAAAACTGAACGGTTGAATTATTATATGATAATCATTATTTCGTTATCCGACTGTTTTTATGGAATAATGTAAAATAATTGAAATTGTTAAAGGTGAAAAAAGAAATAATCAGTTGGGACGATCGAATAAGCGAAATAGATGGCAAACGCGATGAATTCCGCCATGAAGCTATGGACCGTTTGTTGAATGAGGTAATTCTTCATCTGAATCCTACTTTCAACCCCGTTCACCCTGAATGTGATGTTGGAGTAAGTTGAAAGGAAAGTGAATATTCGTCTACTTGGACATATTTTACGTGATCGAACCCAACAGGCCCATAAACACGAGTCCGACGACGATGATCACCCAACGTGCTATACCGAGGTTAAGATTATGTCTCGTCGTTACATCCTGAGTCCCGTAAGTAAGCTACTTTCTAAGGCAAAAATAATTTATGGAATGAGAGACAATGCGAGAAACGATTTTAATTTCGCATTCGACGAATACAAGAAGATGATCGGACCATGTGGATTCCATGTTCATGAGTTGCAAACGATGATCGATGATTATTGCGGGTTACCGGTAAGTCGGATACTCCCACGATCTTGCAAATTGTCGTATAATGTAGTGATTTTATTTAATCAGCTCAAACGGTGTCACAAACCGTTTTTCGAAACAATAATTAAATCTTGGGGATTCGACGTCATCATGAACTACACGAATTATGTGACCGACGCATTTCGTGAATTACGAGGGAATCTTACGCATTCCGGTGGACAAGGTGAAGACTGCAACATTCACGTGAGTCAATCAATGTGTATTCATTTATTTCGCGAAAATCGTATTTTCGTTGGATCCCGATCTGTTGGTCAAACGGGGCCATCCCCAGTCCTCACCCAAACGTCAATTTCGGCCAAGTTCAATCTCTCCTGTTATCTGCTGATATCCTGGCTCCCCGTTGATCGACCCAAATCGTCGGCAATCCGAAAGAGCTACGATCAACAGACGAAGAAACAAATATCGTCGTGGGCGAACTGTCTCTTTCTCTTTTTCTCTCCATTTCAGAAGCCTATTACCAAATAAACCGTTACCTTGTGCTTTACAAAATTTCTGTTATCAACAAAACCTTTTTCTTCAATTAACGCCAATAGTCAATAATTTTCAAAACATGTTATCGACAAAATATCGAAAAACACATGAAAAATATCGTTTTTTTCTGGGAGACGGTACTCAATTTAAAAATTATAATGTGAATATTAATTCTCGGCAATTTTACTACCGTGTGGAATCTTGAATGATGATTAGAGTGACTCGTTGATTTACCAGTTGATTTACCACTTATTGATTTACCAGATCTTTTATCAAACAGAGACTTTTGATAAACCTACAAACACACCGCACGAAACATTACAGTGGCATTGACACACTTGAGGCACGTCGTTGTACCACTTTCATCGAAAATTTTTAACGGCCAAAAATTTTAAAGTTGAAAGAGCCAGGCTGCCCACGACGATACGTGTTTGTCCGTCTACTGATCACATAGCCATCTTTCCCCACAGAGTTAGCGCTCCACATCTGTCTGCTATCACCACATCTGCATACATCGACACACAGATACGAACTGACGATGACGTAGGAATAATTGTTATCGCAAAAGAGCGACAGAAAACGTGGCTTGGTTCACAACCTATATTTCCATCTAGTCGAAGCTGATTGGTCGCAATCATTCCTGGCAATGATTTCAACCAGTCAGCTTTGGAATCAGCTGTAAAATCATTTCCGGGAAGGATTTCGACCAATCGGCTGCATCTAGAAAGAGATAGGTTGTGAACCAAACCCCGTCCTATCTCGCTCTTTTGCGATTACACTTTTTCCTACCTCATCGGCAATCCATATCTGTATGTCGATGGCTCTGTGTCGATTATGATGTCCGTTAGGGCGACCACTCTTGAATCTATTTCTACCAGTCATATTTCCGTAGCTGTGTATCAGGTTTATCGCCACATAACTTAATTGTTCTTTGTTCCAACAGGCGTTCCTCATCACGCTGAATACCATTGACAAATGGATTAACAAGTGGCAGACGCAAAAGTTTGATTTTGCCTGTCATGTTTCATCTTTGTTGCGCGATACCGTGGCACAGAGAAAGAAATACGCGACGCTGGAAAAAGATATATACACGGAATTAGGACCCTGCAGACCCATCGAACGCAATGCTTGACGAAAAAGCGAGGGGAGTCTGTACAGATTGTAAATATAAGGAAACTGATCTTGTCTTTGAGCACGTCTCAGCATCACGACTTGACTTTTTTCTTTTCGTGGAGCCTCGATAGCACTGCATTTGAGCCGAATTCAAATCTAAGGGCTAATAAGTTCGGATTTCATGATATTTTGAAATTTTTTGTTCCAAAAAATCAACTGTGTCGCTCTAGCTAACGTCCACTTAAACCCATCCAGCCCGATCAACGGATCGAATTTTATATACATTGCAGTACACAAATTCAATTTTTCCAATCCCTGCCGATATAAAAATATTTCACTTGCCGTGCTCAATCTCCTGGATACCCAATAGATCGACACACGGAATAACTCCTCCTAGAATCCTCCTAAAATTCCTCCTAGAATCCTTCTAAAATTCCTCCTAGAGTCCTCCTAAAATTCCTCTTAGAATCCCTCCTCAAATCCTCCTTAAAATCCTCCGAGAATCCTCCTAAAATCCTTCTAAAATCCTTCTAAAATTCCTCCTGAAATCCTCCGAGAATCCTAAAATCCTTCTAAAATCCTTCTAAAATTCCTCCTGAAATCCTCCTAAAATCCTCCTAAAATCATGAAATTCGATGACAATCCTCCTCACGCGTCCAAATTCGAAGAGCCGTCAAAATCTCACACACCAACCGTTCAATATAAAAATCCCACAACAACTTGCAATTGAAACTTGCAATTTTCATCCTCCAAATTTTACGTAGCTCACGAAAATTCCTCTATGAGAAAGCCAGAGATTAAAAAAAAGAAAAAACAAAGAAAAGAAATGTTTTCTCATTGAAGACGTTCATGCACTCTACCTACGATTCAGAAACGCCAAATTCCAAGTCAAAAGGTTATCGGCAATACCGCAAACTTCGCGAAAATGCAAAAAAAAAAAATTAAAAAATCATAAAAAATCGAAATAAAAAGCTATAACTCTACCCCTAATGGACATCCAAAGTGCACGGCTATTACCTTATCCCCATTCGACATTAAATAACGCGACCCTCGAGAGCAAGCGTTAATTAATGAAGTCCGAACAACGTCAGCCCGATAAAAATAGAAAGAAAGACCAAAAAAAAAAAACGCACACAGACCTCGTTCCCCCCTCCACAAGTCGATACATGCAAGAGACTCAAAGACCACGTGTGTGTGTGTGTGTGTGTGTAACCGATGCAGCATAAGGAGTCCGTGCAGTTGGAGGAAAAAAAAGAAGTAAGAAGTTTCGTCGCGAGACCATCACGGCGCATCTGTGACGAGTGATTCATTGGTCCAGCGAACGGCTTTCAAAGGGATCCCCCCGGATTTAGAGGGTTCTCTTCTATCTTCCCGTGTTTTCCATCGTGTCGGTACAACCGAGTCGAGATGAAGCCCGTTACCCTGCCTCGACTTACGCGGTACATCCGACCCGGCTTTTTTTTCTTTCTTTCTTTCTTTCTCGTCTGTTTCGTGTTGATTTTTTGACTTAACGTTGGTTATCCCGGTCGGCTGCGACGAGCTACCGTCGTAGGAATCATCTCGGGGCCCCGGGCGTGCGATCGACCGTCCCACCCTGCCATTGCGTAACTACTACTGCACATCGCTATAGTCAATATTGTACCTATACATACGTATAAATTTTCTTTAACGCGCTTCGATGCACCTTAAATTCATGGTACAAAAAATTCTTTATTCCATTCGAAAGATTCGAAATAATAAAAAAATACATATGAGGCATTCCACATCACTTCAGCCAGTAAAAAAAAATATCCACAAATAATTTAAAAAAATTGAGTTATTTTATTGAAATCCATTCACCGAGTGCCCAAATTTTTAAAGCGACTGGAGCACATGAAAAAAAAATCAAACTGAAAAAATGCTATTAATAAAATCGGTAAAATTACGTATTACCGATTACCGATCCCAAAATATGAAAAAAATATCGAAAATTCGTTTTTTCGTACTCGGAATTTGGGGAAATTTTGAAAACTTAAATAACGACCGCATTTTTTGAGAAAAAAAATGTTTTTGCCTATTTTGCCCTGAAACGGACGTTCAACTTGCTCAATGAAATCTAAATTAATTTTTTTCTGGGAGACCATAAAAAGACGCACATTTTCGTTTTTTACAAATGTAAATACGTCAAATCTCGCCAAAGATACAGCCATTTGAATGGAAAAATTAAAAAAAAGGTAATTAACGAGAAAAACGTCAGAAATTTTTTCAAAATTTCGGCACTCGGTGAATATATTTCAATAAAATAACTAAAATTTTCAAAATTATTCCTGGAAATTTTTTTTTTACTGGCTGAAGTGATGTGGAATGCCTCATATATGTATATACGTATGTGTATAAAAAATGGCCCAGGTCTTGCCGACCGGAACAAACGGTCGTTGCCATCGTGCACAATGGACAAAAAACTTTCGATCCGGCAATAAATATATCTGTGCTCCCGGGGCCACGGTTAATGGACAAATGAAATAAATTTCTCAAGCAGACACCGCCCCATTCGTGGAGATAATAATTTTGAATCTCGTTCATAAAGCTTTCGTTGATCTTCACCCTCCTCGAACGACGAGACTCTCGAAGCCTCTGTGTGTAATCCTCCGAAGCCGCTGCTATGCATTTAGAAAACCATGTAAGAATCTTTCGATGCAGACCGGGGTCAAATGGTGATTGCTGTGCTATATACGGAAGCAGCACGAATGAAACAGTTAGAAAATGTAACAGTTCAGCCAGCAAAGACGTCTGTCACAGAAGCGTGAAATTTATGTTGTAGATGATTTGTCGAGGTAATCAATGTTCAGTCGGTGTGACATAACTCGTTTGTCACTGAAACGAATCAGTGACAGAGTTATCATAGACTTTTTGGTAACGAGCCTTCCAGCAAACCGATAAGCTCATCCAGTAAGGCGCTTGACTCGTTATCGGAAGGTCGCGAGTTCGAATCTCGCTGGTGGCATTGAAAACAAAAGAAAACAAATTCCTAGTAAACGTTGCCGTAACAAATATGACAATTTATGTTCTCTTTTGAGAATATAAACTCTATAACTTTGCCATTCAAATGTCTCACTTATTTTCAATAAAAATGGTCCAAAAGTTTAAAAAACTGGGCCAATGTCCTAATTTTTCACACTTTTTGCTCATTATCAACAATCAATAATTATTTTACAACAAAATTGTTTGAATAAAAAAGATAGAGAATTCAATTCTCTATAAATCTTGTTCTTACCATTTTCAGCGGAAAATGCAAAATACGCCTGCAAATCAACAAAACGCAAAATGCCAAAATTAAAGGTATACGCAGAAGCAAATTTTGGTCTAAGACCGTACATTCATATACTACTCCATCATTAGAACCTAACTGCATCAAAAAATTGCATGATCAAATTAATTTTTTCAAATCGTCAATTTTGTAAAATTTTGCAAAAATACTCTTCTCTCACTCCAAATCAAAACGTTTTCCTGCCACACCAATATCAGCCTGAAAAAATTGGCCGCAGTAACTTTGGGACCGAGTCATAACCCACAGTAAAAATGTCTGTCGAAGGAACCACTGTGCCATTGCGCCCCGGTCTCGGCCGGTTTCGGATCAGATTGCGGTTTGAGTCCTCGTTTATTTATACGCAGATGGATGGCGCCCGCGAATCTTCGGAAGGTCTGGCTGAAAGTTTGTTCGCCACATGGTCTCTCCTCGCAACCGCGTACACAGGAAATGCACTATTGTGAGTCTATTCCTTTTTTTTTGCTTCTTTTGCTTTTTTTTCGACGTTGTTGAAACTTTTTGGTGTTTGAGCGGTTTTTCGTCGTTTTCTTCTACCGAGAATCGTCCCGTTCGAGTACTTGCAAGATGCTGTAGCTGATGCTAAGGCTTGGGCCGGAGTCTGCTGTTGCAGCCATCTAGAAAACGCAAATGCGACATCGAGGGTCCTTCGCGTTAGTGTCTGTGATTCGTCACTCGGGACGGAACGCCAACGATTATGCTTCAGCGTCTCTGTTTATACTTACGAAGAGTGCGGCACGTGGTTCGTCTCATCTCCATGCTCTTCGGTGGAGTTGGGCGCGCGCGCGCGCGTGCGCCTCTTGAAGAGCGCTGCAACGTACGCCGCATAGTCTCCCCCCCCCTCTCCCCCGCCCCCTTCATCGTTCATGCAGATGCATACCCGAGGCTCGACCGCCAAGACGACACGATCTCCGTTCGACATCCTTCTTCTCGAATCTTCTTCTCTTTATCTTCGTCTTCTTCCATCTCCCCCCCCCCCCCCCCACCGCCCTTCGCCCGGCCCTCCGGCCTGTGAACGTGCCACCGAGACGACGCAGCTTTTAACGCTTCGCCACGTTTATTTTCATATCGAATAACGAAACCCTTTTCCCGATCTTTATTATTTCTTAGGTTTTTTTTTTTTTGTTTCTTTGGTTTTTTTTATCTTCGTCTCCCTTTCGGGTTCGCGTTCTTTACTCGTTATCTAATTTTATATTGCCACGGTGTGTATTGTTGAAAAAAAAGAAGGCGAAGGAAAAAAAGATGGAGAAGAAGAGGAAGAAGAAGAAGGGGTCGTTTAAATAAATATATGTAGATAAGTGAAACACGAGTTATATTACATCGATTTTTATGGTAGAGATTTGTTTCGAAGTTCTTGTTTATTATTCCACTCATTTATTATGCATTTCAATTTTTTTTTCTTTTTTATTTCGAATTCTTTTTATTATTTTTTTTCTTTTTTGTGTTTCTCGGGTATCGGAAGCTGTAAAGTGTTTTCATTTGTCATACAACTTTGGTTTTTCACATTTATTTTAATTACTTATTTCTGTTTCTTCAGATTTTAATCGGTTCATCATTTCAGCGATCGCAAATTTTGTGATATTCGTCTAAAAAATAATTCTTCGCAAATAAATTTGTACGTTTTCTTTTTTTTTTATTCTTTGGTTTTCTCATTGAGGAATCTCTTCGTGCACTATCGACGATCCAGATAGTAAGCAAATTCCAAATTTCCAACCGGCAGCTTGTTTTTTTCTCAATTATCTATCACTCGGATAAAAAAAAAAAAATCGACACCGTACACGAATTTTCGTTGTAAGCGTTGAGCTGATAAAGAAAAAAAGGAAATAAATAAAATCGTGCGTGAAGCTCGTGGACCGGTTTCACGTGGATGTGTTCCGGACCCCCAATCCGTATTCCCCGGGGGTCACCGAGTCGTCCCGAAATTACACCGTTCGGGGTCTCTCTCTCGACGAGACGAGCCGTCACCACGTCGTACGTGAGACCGCTAACCCTCCGCGATGTCAGTACTTCACATCGGACGTTTATTTTATTTTATTTTATTTTATTTTTTCCCTTATTTCCTTCTTTTATTTTCTTCGTCTTATTCCCTCCACGCACAACGGTCCGCGAGTTTCGAGACGTCTTCCGTCACGATCTCTTCACATATTCTACCCACGCCTGATCTCCGCTACGCATCTTACTCTCGTGGTCTTGTGGAAGCTATATATATATATATATATATATATATATATATATACGTATACATAGTTGAGACAGCAAGTCTCTGGCATAACCGGTATCATCGAGCCCTACTCGTAATGTACTTGCCCGGAGTGCACGAACCCGGAATTAAAACAAAAATGCGAGCGTGAAAAATTTTTCGTCACGACCTTTAGGAAGGCCCTTCCGGAATAAAAGGGTCCCCCGTCACTCGTGACTTGGCTCGTCGTCGGTCCGATCCCGAGATGCCGATCTCTCGAGCGTGTATCTATGTATCCCGACTTCCTCGAACCACCGAAACACTGACTGTGATATCCTTGGGTTTCATCTAACACCGAATATACCCATTAATTTTACTTTTCACCGTGAACATCCACCGAATAACAATTTTCTATTCTATCTCGATTTAAGGAAGTACCCTCGATAAGAGAGTTCCTCGTCAGATTTTCATGAAACTTGGCATACTTATAGGTATTGATAAGAAAAAGGTTCAGTTAAATTTTTATCGCTTTCCGGAGCGCGAGAAAAAAGATATCAACACTTTTATTTTCACACGTTTAACATGGAGCCTTATGGAAAATCACGCTCAATTTGATATAATACAAAAAGTCCTCGTCAGATTTTAATGAAAACACTTGAACTGTAAGTTGAATATTCAGAGAACATTTTGGGCACTTGAAAGTAGAGATCAGGAGACTGTGATGATAATAATAAGCAAATAAACATCGGGAAAATTCAGTTTATATCAGGAGTTGGTCGTCATCCAGTAGACATGGCAACGTTCCGCGTTTGTTTCCCACCTTCTCTCTCTCTGTCTAATCGACATCATAACACGCGACGTTGCCACATCAAAGTACTACGTACCTCAATCAGGAGATGATATATCTTAGGCTTGCTTTGACTCTTACAGTATCTAGGATACTACCTTAACTACTCACGTTTTTTTCTTTTCCACATCATTTTTTCAATTACCACAAAAAATAATAGAATACAATTGACAATGTGCCGATATCATTTTTGATCTTATGTATTTTATTGTAATTTCATGTAATTTAAAAACACATACCTTCGTCTTAGGTCTTGAATATTGTCGTATCTCAATTTTTTTATTTCTCAATGTACAACAAACAGAAAAATAACACAGTGTAATTGACAAAATTTCATAATTTTTATTAATACCCATTTTGCCGATTAAATAAATAATATTATTTACAGATCGTTTTGCGACCATCAAAGTCGTTTTTTAATTATCATTTCTTTTTTTCGTTGCTCTGTGATCCGTGAATATGTGACAGATTATCCGAATACATGGAAAATTCGACGTCGAAATTTCCGAGCACCACAATCGTCGACTCTGCCCAGATCTCCACATCTTAGGTTCAAAATATAATATATTTTTTTTATTTTCCATCATTACGATCATTTTGAAATTCTTGGTCAAAACGATTTTTCATCATCACGACCATTTTAGCGATAAAAAAAAATAAAAAATATTTTTTCATCACGCACGTTTTGAAGAAAAAATAAAATCAGGAGACATTTCTTTATCACGGCCATTTTGAAAAATTGGAAAAAATAAAATCAAAAAACATTTCTTCATCGCGACCATTTAAAAATATTGAAACAAAAAAAATTTCCGAATCACGACCATTTTTTAAATTAAAGAAAAAAAAATTTCATCATCACGATCGTTTTGAAGTAAAAAAAAATGGTTTTTCAAGCTGTAACACTGGCCAGTCGCATGTTCAACGACAAATTTTGTCCCGCAGTTCCCGTAACTTCATTGTTATTCGTAACATGATTATACATATCGCCCTCGATCCTCATTCCCCCGACGTTCTTGTCGTCCATCCTCGCGACCCCGTCCTCGACCGTTCTGTCCGCGTCGTACGGTTTTCCCGGTGTTCGTGCAACGTCGGCAACGTCACAATGGCCCGACCAGTTGGCACTGAAGTTCTCGCCGTAGACGAGCCTGGCCGCATAGCCGAGGAACAGCATCTCGATTAGCATCAGAGCGTTGTACGTAACTGAAATCGAGAATGAAACTCGAGACTTTGGAGATTTCGCGTTCGCATTGAGGTTGTGTGTGCTCGTTCGGGGTTTGTCGGGACCGCGAGGCCGCCGCCGCCGCCGCCGTCGAAGAGGAAGAGAGGACGAAGAGGACGAGGGGTGCGTCTGGAGGTTTCGAAACTTCAATGTTTCCAAGGCTCATAAGTTCGATATTTATTTATTCGAATTGTAATTTTCCAGAAAATCCAAACCTCCGAATTTTTTCGTTTATTCCGACTGGTAATGTAACAGAATTAAAAAAAAAATAACCGAACGTTCGAAATGTCCGACAGGTCGATAAATCGAATCTAAAGTGTTCAGAAAATAATTATGATTCGACTGGCCAATGTTCCGACCGGTCAATGTTTCGACGGATCAAAATTTCCACAACGTATATATATATATATATATGTATATAGGTATAGCGGGCGTAGGCAGCTCGTTCAACCGCGTGAAGATTGGCAGCTTCAGCGATCTCTACGCCCACTATACCTATATATATATACATATATATATATACGTTGTCGAAATTTTGATCCGTCGAAACATTGACGGTCGGAACACAGCCGAGATCCGGAGGGTCGTGACCCTTCGGAAAATTGTACTTTCGATACATTGCATTTCGAATGTTTTGTTTTTTTGTTTTTTTTTCTTTTTTTTCGGAACTATAACCGTTCGAGACTTAGCCCGTTCGGGATCTATGAAACTTTTGGAACCGTGTACGTTTGAAACATCGAGATTTGGAACCATGCATTTGCGAAATTTCGAACCGTCGAAAACATTTGAAAATGCGAAAAGCTTGGTGATGCAGAGCCTAAGGACGAAGAGAGTAGGAAGAAGACGAGCCGTTCAGTCGCGCGCGCGCGGTAAATTTCGTGCGTGGCATCGCGGTGGCTGCGCGCCTTCCTCGGGGGAGGTTTGGTCCGGTCGCTCTCGGTCTCTTCGGTCCCTTCGGCTCTTACAACCCGTTCAGCGCCGATTAAACCGCGCGCGCGCGCACACGGCACGTCGTCTGATACCACGAAGAAGGTGAAACAGGACGACGAAGGACCCCGTTCGAACGAAGAAGAAACGAGAGAGAGAGAAAACGAAATATAGAGAAAGAGAGAAAGAAAGAGAGAGAACGAAAGTGAGGGACGAAGAAATAACCCGCGAGAAGGCTCGCTGCGGTCTCTCTGTCATCAAACGGGTTCGCCGAGTCCTTTGTTCACCGGTTTGCGTGGACCACGCCAGGTAATTCCTTGCGCGAGCCCCGCAGAATGGCTCGACGCAGTCCTGGTTGAAAAACGAAAAAAAAAAAAAAAAAAAAACAAAAAAGAAAAAGGAACCGCAAGCACCACCGACCCGAGAACAACTCCTCGCGAATCGTAGAGAATGAGAGTGAGAGAGAGAGAGAAAGAGAGGGTAAGAATGAGATTTGCGAGTGGCTGCACTCGCGAAACTCAATCTCTTAACTCTGTGCCGCTCCTTCGAATCCCTCTCTGGTTCGCCCTCTTCCCTCACCCCCCCCCCCTCTCCTCCTCCCCCTTCGTCGATCTCCTTGCTTGGGAACCATTTGGGGATTCAATGGGATACGAGAGCCCTAACGATTATGCTAATTATACGATGATTCGGTTGATTTTTTTTTTTTGAAGGGGTTTTTTGTTGTTGTTGTTTTAGCGTCGAGTACGCGAGATTTTGAACCTTTGGGACTGGTTATTTCAATTTTCGTTTGTCGTTTGGTGCATGCGGGGACTTGTGTTGCTACAAACTCGAATTGTTGTTCAGCTTTGACGGTTATTGTGTGGTACTTTTTTTTTGTTTTTCGTTTGTTCGTTGTTGTTGAGGAGAGAGTCGTTTGTTGTTTGGGCATTTTTAGGATTTCTTTGTTTTTTGGATAAAAATGTTGTGGTTATTGCAACAGGACGTTTGGTGATAGGTTTTTTAAATTCTGTTGGATGATGCAGGAATTTTTTGATTTTTGAGATACGATCGTAATTCAGATGATAGGGACTCGTATTCCTGATATGAATTGTGGTGGTTTTCGATTTTCAAATGTTTTCATTGGAACAGCTGGAATCCTGGCACGAAAATTCCTGGATCATCCTGGATATTATTGATGAAAACAGTCACTAAGTTTCATTGCAATAAATCGATGTGCGACATGTTGTCTGTCTCTCTCGGATTGCCTCAAGTGCGAGAAGATAGCTGTATCTTTAAAACGCATTGATCTCGGTCACGATTTAGCAGTTGGCTAAAATCTGAGAACGGTTGACTCGTGAATCGTCAGATGCAGTCAAACGTTCTCGAGTTTTGTCGTAAATATCAATCGTGACCGAGAACAATGGTTTACAGTTTTTCGTTACCGACCGAGCGGCTGGACATCAGCTTGAAGTTAAAAAAAATTTTAATCTTGAAATCGACCGTAAATTTTCGGAAAAACAGGCAGTTCTTCTCTTAACTAGCTCTGTCCAGGGATGAGCGAACCCATCTTAAAACAATAATTTGCGTAAATTGGTCATAATCATTACGGAAATGTGAAAATATTGATTTATGCATGATAATTAATCATAGTTATGTGAGTTTGAAAAGTATTTGAAATACATTTTCATTGAATGAATGCCCATCCCTGGTCGTTGGATACTCACAATTAGCATAGACCTGTGGCGTTATCGGTGGATTGCAGGGAAATAATTCGGTGCGTGCGAGACTCTTGATGATGAAGCCCTGGAGCTTGGAAAAGAGCAGTACCAACTGAACAACCGCGGCCTTGTGTCGTAGGTTCGAATCTATGGATAATGTCAAGTAATTTAGGTTACCAAAAAAAATATTTGAAAAAACGAAAAAATGAAAGAAAAAAAATACATTGGGAGAGTTCGCTTTCGGTGTCTGCTACCGAACAATGCTCGCCCTTCTGTGTTTCTATTTTTTTTTTATTTTACTTTTTTCGAGTCAACGTCTCTACACGAGTCTCGTGGACTGAGAACGTGCTTGTTAATGCATCGAAACGACTGTGGAAAATGAAATTCTCGCACCGGCTTCTGGCACTTGAGTAAATATCGTGTCGTTGCAACTGCCGGACCCTCGATCAGCCTCACACACACACACACACACACACGTTCATAAGAAATATCAATATAACACGCACGTTCCATCGTTGGGAGCATTTTTTTCTTATTTTTATTTTCTTTTTTTTTCTTTTTTTTCACACGGTATATACGAACGATTCAATATCGTATGACAAGGCGCTAACAATTTATCGCGTTTGTTCGAAACGTATAAAATGCACACGAGGATGAAAACTAAAAAAACTAAAAAAAAATGAATTTTCAAGAATTGTTAGGCAGTGTAAACGATAGCGAGTTCGATGTTTTTTTTTATTTTCTTTTATTTTTTGTTCACCTGGATTGGCTTCCTGCAGGGTCATCACCGTTATCGAGAGGCCGTACAGACCGAAGAGTATGCTCGTGATCGACAGGGGCTGAAGAAATATTCCGTATCTCACGGCAATCAATGGATTTTCCGCGGCCATGAATCCAAAAGTGCAATAAACGAACGTCTGAAAAAATGAGAATTAAAAAAAATAAAAATTACTACAGTCGTAAAAATGCAATTTTAATATTTTAATACAATTTGAATTTTAATAAAATTTCCGCGGCCATGAATCCAAAAGTGCAATAAACGAGCGTCTGTAAAAAATAAATAAATGCAGATTACTAGTCGTAAAAATCGAAATTTTAATAAATTTGAACAAAATATAACACAACAAATTCAGGATTTCCTCATTTGTTGTATTATAGAGGGGGGGTCGAAGGGCCACGGACTCAAGTCCATGGCCCTTCGACAAGATGATTGAACAAAACGAAAATCCCATGACGATTGAAAAAATGAAAGCAATAAAATAAAAACAAGCAACAAAAGCCCCTTCGTCAAAACGAATGCAGTCGGATAATGCAGCATTGCTACAATGATGGATACACATTTTTCATGAGGCATACTCGATCAATTCCATTGGTCGAAGATGTGGATGAACAAAAAATGTATAATTTCAAAAATTAAAATAAAAATAAATAAAAATTGATTAACAAACAGAAAATTCATTTAAAAATAGTAAATAAAAATGTGCTATTGAATAAACGTCGGAGAATGGAATCTTTGTGATTTAGATCTCAAGTGGAATGCAAAATCCCAACGATGAAGCAATATTGAAAATAATTGCGTTTGCCAAACCGCCAAAGCTTTTGAAGGAACAAAAAAAAAAGTCAAACCGACGATGTCGAAATTACCTGAACGATGGGAAGTTGCAGAACGATAACTTGCAGCCACGACAAATTGGTGAGATTCATCAAAAGTTCGGGAAAGGGTAGACACGGCCAGCAGCAACACGGACCGACTCTGAGTCTCAACGATGGCGATTTTTTCACGTCGCGCAGTCCAACGTCGATCATCAACAGATACAGACGATAAAGAATTATCGTCAGGTAGATTTGCGTCACCGTTTCCGACAGAAGCTGCGCTCTGCGACGAAAAAAAAAACATTTTTTTTTCTCAAAGAAGGAAAAACAAGAAAAAAAGATAGAAAACGAAAATTAGGAGATTGTTATTTCCATGGCTTCGTGTTTCGTTTCGTTTCGTTTTTTTTCTTCTTTCTAATTTTTTTTTTGCTCGAGCCAAACATCGCCGTTGTCGTCTACCCTATTTCTTTTTCTATTCGTTTTCTTTTTTTTGTGTGTGTGTGTGTTTGTGTGTGCATGTGTGTGTGAGTCTGAGGAGTAGAGCAGAGTGTGTGGCACCGAAATTCCAGGCCTGGGGACAACTGTCTCGAGACTTGGGTCGTGTTCGTCGATTACAGCGAAAGAAGGAGAGACGGAGAGAGAGAAAAAGGGAACGAGAGACAGAGAGAAGAAATTAAGAAAAAAAAGGACGAAGCTAGTTTAGAGACGTGGCCACCGGGCGACATGCACCAAATTTCGGCGTTAATGGAGCCAGAGATCCTCGTGTGTCTCACCCTCCGAAACCCTATCGAGATAACCATCTCCGGTGTGTGGCCATATCGCGAAAAAAACAAAGATACATCTACACACACACATATATATATATCTATATATATGTATTGCTTCTACAGAGACGTCGGAACTTGACCAAAAAGATCCACGCGGCGCCCCCCAAAAAAAATATAAGCAGAAAGAAAAAAGGACGTAAAAAAAAATGTTACAGTCGATAGATCATTGCGAGCAGATGCTAGACATTTTTGTCAAACTCCATCCTTCAGGCGACTCTCGGTGCTCCTCGACAAATCCAAAGGGCCTCGGAAAAGATTCAAGCAAAAAAAAAAAAAAAACAAAAAAAAGTCGGACAAGTGCGAGGTTGACTCGTGCCCTGAGGGTTTTCTACCCTTATAATCTTATATCATTGTATTTGTATTGGCTCAGTTAACTCGATTTACTAGATATTCAATGAATAACCTGAAAGTTCAAGCCGCAATTTTGTTCAAGACGTATTTCGATTTATTTCTTCACTTTTGTGCAACGAGAGACATTTCTTCGTGACAAACTTTAAGATTCTAGGTCAACGGAGTTTTTACGATTGGTGAGTTGACGGACAGACGACATATTCATTTAGAGGTACGAAATCGTAAAAACAAAAGGAACAGCCAGATCAATCAACGTGAAATATTTTTTCTCGAAAAAAATTCAAAAATCTTCGTTTCTTCGTTCGTTTTTTTTTTCACTTTCCACGGTGATATTGTTTTTTCGTACAACGATTGTTCGAAGATATCGTCGCAAAAGAAAAAGAATCGAAAAATAGGAAAACAAAAAAAAACAAAAAAAAATAGGCGCTCGAACGGTTCGGAGCGTTATCGAACTTTTCGACGGTTATTGAACATGACTTTGATCTCTCGAGGGGCAAGAGAAGAGGGCGAACGACATCATTAGCGGCGAACGGACTCGTTCATCTTTATCCGTCCGTTCGGAAGAGGGCGAGCTCCCTCGTTAAGGCGCGCCGCACTCTCTCTCTTTGTTTCTCATTCGCTTTTCGGGTATTTCCATCCTCTTTCGTGCATCGTGTTCCACGGTCTGGATTTCATCCGTTCGGACCGGCGTGTTCACGGCGAAACCGTGAGGGATCGCCCTTTTGCGTTTAGATCCGTAGGACCGAGACCGAGAGACCCATTCTCGAGCCAGCCGTGTAACAGCAACACGAACCAGAAACCGCGTATCGGTGATTCGGCATGCATCTCGTCTAAGTTTCGAATTTTTCAAATGTTTTCGACGGTTCGAAATTTCGAAAATGCATTGTTCCGACCGTCGATGTGTCGAACGTGCACGGTTCCAAAAGTTCCATAGATCCCGAACGGGCTAAGTCTCGAACGGTCATAGTTCCGACAAGAAAACAAAAAAAAAACAAAAAACAAAACATTCGAAATGCAATGTATCGAAAGTACAATTTTCCGAAGGGTCACGACTCTCCGGATCTCGGCTGTGTTCCGACCGTCAATGTTTCGACGGATCAAAATTTCGACAACGTATATATATATATAGGTATAGTGGGCGTAAAGATCGCTGAAGCTGCCAATCTTCGCGCGGTTGAACGAGCTGCCTACGCCCACTATACCTATATACATATACATATATATATACGTTGTGGAAATTTTGATCCGTCGAAACATTGACCGGTCGGAACATTGGCCTGTCGAAACATAATTATTTTCGAAACACTTTAGATTCGATTTATCGACCTGTCGGACATTTCGAACGTTCGGTTATTTTTTTTTAATTCTGTTACATTACCAGTCGGAATAAACGAAAAAATTCGGAGGTTTGGATTTTCTGGAAAATTACAATTGGAATAAATAAATGTCGAACCTTATGAGCCTTGGAAACGTTGAAGTTTCGAAACTTCGAGACGCACACCCGGTAGTTCCGTCATCGCGTGCATCGTTTCGAACTGCTCGTTCATCCTCCCCCCCCCCCAACCCTCCTGCCAACCGCTGCCCCTTAACGCATTATAACTCTGAGCTCTTGTGTAATTTGGCTCTTCCGTCGCGTGGAAAAATCCCTCTCTAATCCATCGCATCGCGTCATCGCCACCCTTTTCTACATTTCCACTCGAGCGAAGCGGCGACAACCTCGGCCACAGGCATCCGGAACGAGGGGCGGGTGCGGGGGTGGACGAATCTATGCGAGGGCTTATGTCTTTCTTTTGGCTCGTTAAGAGTTTCGTTACCGACGACGTTCATCGATGTTCGAAGAAGTGTGAAATTATTGTTCATCTATTTTTAACCTCATTTCTGAAATATCTTTTTTTTTTGTATTCGCACCTCGTTTTGGAAGAAGGGGTTAGATCAACCCTGTTTCTTCGACATTTTTGTAATAAGTTTATTTTCTTTTCTTCGACATTTTTGTGATAAATATAGTAAACATAGTTCGAAAAATCTGAAGAAATTCATGCATTATACTTTACAATTCTACTCCATGATTAAATAATAAAATATGACATTCATAAATAAACTTCAGCGATAATTAAACAAACTAGTAAAAAGAACCTTGTAAAACGGAAAATTCGTAATTTGCAAATGAAAATCATGAAACTTGATGAGCGAATCGTTAAATGGAAGAGTAAATGTGTACATTCTGATTGAAAAATTTTCCTTTACTGCAATCCCATTTACAAATAATTTATTTTTGCATTATTATTATTTATTGACATTGCATTAAATTGTTTCCTCGGCCAATATTTTTATCGATGATCTTTTGAAACGATCGTGACGTCTGATTATGTTGAAAAAAAAATTCTGACATATTCGCTGGATGATTATACGCAATTTTAGTAAATAGTTATTCCACGCGCAAAACTTGATTATTACTAAATGCATATTACGATGCATTCTTCGTTGTCTCACCTGGGAACCGCAAGTGCTATGAGACTGCACAAGCTCGCCACGGGATACACGAATAGTATCAGCATCACATTTCTCTTCACGGACTTGCTTTCCTTGACGATGATCATCCTGTACGCCCCGTCGATGGACAGGCACAGAGTCGCTGTCGTGAGAATCGTGCCAAGGATTATGAAGATTATTCCAAATGCGCCCAAACCTGAAGAAAAAAAATGAAATAAAATAAAATAAACATTGGCAATTTATTTTAATTGCACTGACTCGCACAATGCGTCGGTCACGTCATTGTCATTCTTATCGTTGGACCAACGATTTCGCAAAGTTTGATATTCATTTTTTTTTTAAACTTTTTATTATTAAATAGCGACGAGTATTAATTTTATTTTTTTTCGTATGCGTCACATGAAAAATAAATCGGAGCTTTGTTCCAACGTAACGAACATCGAAATACTCGAGATTTCTTATCGTGAACTACTTTTTCGTTGGTCGAGGTGGTGAACGCGTGTGCAACACGTACGTACGTCGTTCGAGAACGAAAAACTTTCACCGCACGGCCACGGATCGCAACGCAAACGCGAAACCTCGTAATTCATCACTGTCCGTTCTACCGTAACCCGTATCATGAACAAACGAAAATAATTGTCCTATTGATTATTTTGTTATTATTTTTTTATTTAATCTTACGAATTTTTAATAATTTACAAAAAAAAATTGAATTTCATTTTTTCTGTTTCTGTTTTCTTTTTTTTTTGTAAAATTGTCAATGAAACGTGAATGAAAAATCATCATACCGTCTGTATTTATCGGAAGCAAAAATATTCATCCAATGAATTATTTTCTTCTTATTATTATTATTGTTTAATTTTACGAATTTGACAATTAAAAATATATATGACGAATTTGGTTTTTATTGCTGGTAAAATTGAAAATGAAGTATGAATGAAAAATTGTGATAGAGGTGTCGTTGTGTGAGGCAAAAATAATTATCCAATCAATTATCTTTAATTTTTCACTTTCAAGAATTACATAATTTTTTTCCAGAATTACATTTTGTTTTTTTTTGTAAAATTGAAAATAGAATATGGATATAAAAATGGTGATGGGGCGAGTCGTTTTTCGAATGCGAAGACAATATCGTGGATCGATTGAAAAAAATAATATGTGTGAGTTCGTCCGGACCCTTAATCGCATCGGAGCCGCGAAAGTGTCGGTTTCTCAGATGACTCTTCCCCCCCCCCCACCCCGACAAGCCAGACGGTTTCGAAAAAAAATAATACCCGGAATATGACAGTAAAATCATAAAAGTCGTCTCACTAATAGACCGGCCCTATAAAATTCTAGGGTTCGTCAATTATTATTATTTATTCAATTTTTTTTCTTCAATTTCTTTTTATAAATTCTGCCGGGCGTTTATCCTCTCGTGGTTGGGATATATTACTATCAAGACCCGAGAACCCTCATTAGGTCTTCCTTCATTTCACTGTAACACAGTCCCTCCGTTCCCTTCGGATATCATTATTATCGTGAGATTCGAGATGTAAAATTTTCGAATTCACAAAATTACGACGACATCGGTTAAAAAAACCGAATCCATGAAATCAAAAATATTTTATTACTCTTTTTATCAAAAAATAATAATAATAAATTGTTTTTTTTTGTCTTTTACTCACTGTCGATGTACTGAACGGCCGATGGCACGTAATCATAGTCACAAGTTATGTTCACCGTGTAAACCGAATCATCGATCGTGCTTGACAATTCAAAACGATCGTCTTCCATCATTAAAAATATTGTTTTGCCTTTTTCTCGCAAAAATATATATTTCGCAAAACTATTTGGCACGAAAAAAATTTAAAAAAAAAACAACACGAAACCTGAACAAATGAACAATTGCACTGGCAGCGTCTATAACGAAGCAACTTGTCTGACCGACTCACGATTGTGAGTGAGAGTGAAAATCCCCCACTTTTGCCATGCCTCACTTCGACGCGAGCATGCCGTTTCAGTTTGCGTTTCGACACACAATTATCTTCGACCGTGTAAAATTCCGAAAACCGGAACACAGTTAGATCGCACTTGTCTGTATAGCGTTATCGCTTATCGGTCATTGATAGCTCGTGAATCCGGAAAAACAAGACGAATCGATGTGACTGCGATGAGGTTATAATTAGATTGAGATTAAATTGAAAATAAATAGAATTAATTTTCCAGCCTAGGTCATAGCAACCTGTCACTCGTGGCTGAGTTTTTTGTCAAAAGTGAAAGTTGTAGAAAGCGAGAGTTCGCCGGAGAGTCGGGGAGAATCTGTTCCTAGAATTTTTCATTCGTTCGAACCCAACGCGCCATTAATATTCGCCTTTTTTTTTAATTCGAGATCTGTTTTACCGACGGGCTAATTTCGTCTGACGAACTCGGAATAAAATTCTCATTCTCGAGACATTTTATGAAATTTGCATACTGTGGTAAATTAAATATTGAGACATTCTTATCAAAGTACCATTTTTACCTACGACCGGTATCATTGACCCTTTTTTTTCACTCGATGGTAATATCGTATGAGTCTTCAGTGGCGTGTCCAAAATTATCAACGGTCGGTTATGGATCTTCAATTGCACGACCATCCATCGCGTGATTTTCTTTCTCAAGAGATCTTCATTACCGACACTAAATTTAGATTACAATCTTCAACTGCATGACCATCCGTCACAAGAATATTTTTTCAAGAGACCTTCGTTACCGACACTAAGGTAAATTCGAAAACAAAATGTTCTTTTCCGAAGAGACCTTCATTACCGGCACCAAATGAAAAAAAAAACCAAATTCAGCACCATCCAAAATTATCAACAGTCGAATAATGATCATCAATTACACGACCAGCCACCACCTACATTTTTTCCCGGAGGGACCTACATTACCGACAGTCAATTTACCGACAGTAAATTGGAAAAAAAATCTACCCATCAACGTTTAAACGATTCCGCTTCCACTGAAATAATGAATGAAAAATAGCTAAAAATTAAAAAAATGATCCTCCGTTATTGTACTCGATGGACATCGACGTGCCTCGAGTGAAAGGTATGACAATTATGGCCAATGCCGCATCTTCAAACCCTCCTCAAGTATTCAATGAGATTTCTATTGCAAGTACAACTATGTAGCACGATCGTATTCGAAGATACAAAAAAAGTTTAAAGAAAAAACAAAAAAAAAGTCAGTAAATCTTTCATTCATCGCACGTGGTGAAGGTCGGCGAGTACAAGCATGACCTTATTCCCGCGGCGGAAGATGCTGCGTCTCGAATCACGAACTTTCCATTTCCCTGAACTTGACGACGATCGAAAAAAAAAAAGAAAAATAAAAAAAAAAAATAATTATCGAGCCGAAGCAAGGTGGATGAAAGTAAACTCTCTAGAATTGATATACAGATTGCAATCCGTGTCGTTGCATTTCTACGCGCGCGTAAATCTCGTTAAGGTAGCGTGACGGGAACGTTAAGGTCGTGGTGTCATGGACGCGGGGTTCGCGAATCGATGGTGCGACCATCGTGGCCGATTTCGACGATCTATCGGTCGCGCGCGGGAGTCGCGCGGAACGTTTGGCGAAAAAGTCCGGAACACGGCGGAGGCTACTTATAACCGGAAACACCGTCTCTTCGTGAATCGTCGGGTGGGTTTGAGATAGAGAGAGTTCGAAAGTAGGCCCCAGTCGTTCAGTCAGTTGTCGACTGCGTCTCCGGACGATTGGATACCGGCAATGGTGAGTCTTCGTCGAAATTTCGTTTTTGTATACTTATCGGTTGTGTCTTTTTTTGCCGATTCATTTTGTTTATTTATTCATTTATTCATTTTTTCGGGTCAAATTTTTGTTATATCTGAAAGATCGTCGATCGATGGAAATTGTAATCCTCAAGTAAACAAAAATAATATATATATACGATATATGTACATGGGACTGGGCATATCGAGACTATATATATATATATATACATATAGATTTCATTCATCGATTTATCGGTTGTGTGTATTTTTTGCCGATTCCTTTTCATTTATTTATTTATTTATTTATGTATTTCATTGAAATTTTGATATTTGAAATCGTCGATCGATGGAAATTTCATTCATCAAGAAAAAAAAATTATATATAAACTATGCATGGGACAGGTTTATATATAGACTATATATCGCTTTTTACTTGAGTAATGAAAAAACAGATGATCGGAAAATTCATCGATCACTGGGTTTGATTCGATTCGTCGATCGATCGAAATTTTAATCGTTCAATCAAATGATCGAACCTTTTTTTTCGTTCTTTGGGTTTCAACAAGTGTGAAAAATAATGCGTTCAAGAGTGAATATGGGAAATGATTGTCAGACATCGTTATACTTATACCAGGATTGACCATCGTGAACTGGATTTCAATCAGCAAAACGATGGATCATTTTTTTTCCTTCGATTTTTAATTCAGTTTTAGATTTTTTTTCGCGCCTTTGATCCTGGAATAATTTACTTCGGAGTGTAAACTTTTTTATTGTTGTATTTTCGCACGTTGATTAATACTCTATCGCGTTGTGTATCGTAAAATTAACGAAGCGAATTATTCGAATTCGATTTTACGTTGCACGATTGATTGATTTTTTTCTCTTTTTTTTTTTTGTTTCGTCGATTTTTATCACGATTGTCACGAGTTCGAATTTTCGACGACCCGAAACGGAGAGTGGACTTTCATTCTCGTCCGTGCTACGTGATGGTTTTCTCATCTTCTTGTGCGTCGTCCCGTGTCTGACATCTCTCGCTGTTCAATCATCGTCGTCATCGTCGTGTGACTTGAAATGGCAATCCAATGAAAAAAACAGCTTTTTTTTCAAATCGTGAAAGAAACATTAGAAAAATTATACACGGGCCCATAGAATCATGATTCCGTAGTACCAAATTTTTTCGTCCACTATTTTCCGATGAATTTTCATTGGAAAAACAAAAAAATAATTATTACAATTAAATTCGGTATAAAAATAATATTTATATGAATTATATTAATATGGATAATTCCTGCTAACGAACTATTAAAAAAACAATATTTTTCATGCATCAATTATCAATACAATTACTGGTGATGAAAAATATCAAATTAAAAATCAACACGTTAATTCCTAACAATTTCATTTTTATTTATTCATAATTTTATATATATTTATTCATATATGAATAAATATATTTCATAATTCTCTAATTTCATACTTGATATCAATTTTAATGAGAAGCGAGTTGATCGATGCACATGAAAGATGTGCAACGAGAACCAATGGGTTTTGAAAAAAAAAAACAAATCATAAAAATCGGTTCGACCGCAAATACCTGTCGTGAATGAGAGCAACGCGACCGTATAACGACCACGCGTTCCGCATGTATATACATATATATATATATACATATAATATATCGCATTATGAACCGCTGCTTTGCGTTTCATCGCGACGGTAAAATGGTCGTACATGTTACGCAGTGTCTCATACACGCACGATCGTTTGCCGATCGTATCTACCCGTCAAACTGGACTTTCTCGATCGTTCAACCTAGTCAAGGATTTTTCCGAACGGGGGCACAACGCGCAACAACGTCGCGCATCAACGTCGCGCACGCGCTCTTCTGCGTGTGCGCAACCAACCAGAAAACTCGAATTGTCCAAACAAATGATTTCCTCGAAATTACAATTTTTCGTGACGAATTTAATTTATTTCTTTCTTTCTCTCTCTCTCTCTCTCTTTTGCTCTGTCTCTCTCTTTCTCAACGACCTAAACGATTGCGCGCGGCAAGTCAGTGAAAGAAAAGAAGAAAAAAAATATGAGGAAACGAAATTGCCGAACGAGGAACCGTCTTGGCGATGTAGGTCATATTAACGATGGAGACCCAATCTCTCGCAGATCGTGGAGAAATTTCGACCGAGACGAAGATGATTCGTCGTATATTTTGGAATTTCCAGAAATTATTGTAGGCCACGGATCGGCATTTCCAATTACCGTGCCGTCACCGTGCCGTCACTGTGGCACCACTGTGTCGTTACCGTGTCGCCACTGTGCCGTCATCTCACTCTGTTTCTTCGTAATTTCGTTGATTGTTAACATCGAGAGGCACGAAAACAAATTCTCGTTTACGAAAATCAAAAATCATTAAATGATTCACAAAATAAAGAAAACAGAAACGATGTAATACATTAATTTTATCTTCGTGGCAATTTTTTCTTTGAAGAAACATGCATATATACATAACTATGTATATATGCATGTTGAAATTGTTCGTTGTACTTTGGAACCTTGCGACACGACGAATGACAACAGCTCAAGATGACAACTCTTCCTTTTTTTATTTTTTTTATTTTTTTCGTTTTCGTTTTTCAGATTGCGCTAATCTGCGTACTGGCAGTCCTCGGACTGGGCAATACGTTGGAACAATTGCCAACAAGACGCGAGATCGAATCATCGATAAACCGTACGATAGACGAGGTCGAGAGGATGATAGTGGAAAATCCGAGTTTGCCGAGATTGTCGAGAAGTCAGATAGTCGACATACTTTACAACATAACGTCCAAGGACATGGACAGTTACGAGGATAGCGTGGAAAAAACACGCGAGCAGTATCAACGAGCGTTGATGGTCGTGCTGCCGAATAATTTCAAGGACGCGAAGAACGCGACCACGCAGATAGTCCAAGGTCAAACGACGTCCGCGATCAAATCGTCGGCAAATTTTTCGGCAACTCCAAAAACAATGACCGAATCGCCAAAAACAGTGTCAACAAAAACGTCGAACGATTTGATAAGCGTAAAAACGAAGAACGACGATGAACATCGTGTTGACGATTTGAATGTCCGTTGGAAAAATCATCGTCAACAATATGGCGAAGTTTTGGCGAAATTACCGACCGAGGAATCCATCAACAAGCTTCTGAACAGCGACAGAGATCGTCAATCAGCTCCGGAAAGATTCAGCTTTGATCTTGCGAGATTTGGAAGCGATAAGACGACCGATAAAGCTGGGGGAACTAAATTGACGAATCGGGAGAGATTCCGACCTACGACGATGAGCAAAACGAATCTGGAGATCGTTTACAGCACGAGCGTGACGGAAAAACCAACGACCAAGGTCGTGAGTACGACGAAGATGGGAGTTGAGCGTTTTAGGCCGACAATGCCATCTACAGTATCTTCGCAAAACGTTTTGACGTTCGATCAGTGGCGTTACAACGCGCCACCCGTCACCACGACTTTGGAACCTCGAAAACCAACGACAGTTGCCTCGAGGAATGAGCAGAAGATCACGAAAGAGCGTTTCTTGCCTACGATGATGACTCAGAGCGACCGAGGTCCAGTGGAAACGTTGACGACACTTGGTCCACAAACAACGACTCCCAAATCGGGAAGGACCAAGGGATCACCTTGGGACATGGACAATTTGCGTACCATGAACGTAAATGATAAACCAATGTCCGTGTTTGTCACTCCGATGTCGTCAACGACTTCAGCGAAGTTGGGAAGACTCGTCAATGATGACAAAGATGTGGATGCGACTAAGGCGCCAATGCCCATGAGAGATGAGGTCAAGGATTTGTTGGCATCGATCGGACTAAGTCCGAAACCCGACGGAAAGAATGAAAGTACCAAGGACAACATCAGTGTGAATCAGGATCAGATATTTGGAACGAATTTCAAGATTCCCGAGTCCAACAATGTTCCAATCGGTCAGGCGTTGGGACTCGCTTCCTTGGGCATCGAATCCCCTTCCATAAACAGTCAGAATACATTCGAACTTACTCCGCAGGATGTTAAACAAGGATTCAACAATCTTTCACCCGACGTGCAATTGCTCTTCCAACGTTTCGGACTTCAAAATTCCGTCAAGGATTTTGAAAATTCGGAATATCAAACTACCACGGAAAAAATAATAACAACGACGCCTAAGACAAATTTTTGGAACAATTTCAAACCTCTGCCTGCGTCGGACGTCAAGGACGAAGGAATGAAAGATTTTCTTGCGAAATTTGGATTGGGAGTAACTTCGAAGAGAAACGAGAAAACCATGAAGACGATGAAGAGATTGGAAAAAAATAATTCACCGTCCATGTTGGAAGCTGTGCCTGCTAGCATGAAAGGCATTCTCGAGAATATCGGTCTTATCACGCGTGCGCAGAATCCTGTTTCTAAATTCGTGGGAAATTTGGAAACAACGGAGATTCCGGAATTGCACGTTTTCAAACCTCACGAAACGTCGATAGATGATGTGATACAACGCAGGAAGATCAACGAACTTTTGGATATGGTGAGAATGGTCCAGGAAGGCAAAGCCGACGTGGTGGACGTGCAAGAGGCTGCGAAACAGCTTCTGGAGTCCACGAGGGGTCTGAAGAATGGTCCTGATCCTTTGAGTCTGGAGGAAATTCTGAAGATTTACAAGGATGATGTGAAGAACGAGATAAAACGTCAACAGAATCCCAAGGAACTTGCGGAAATGGCGACCAGTGGTATTAAAAGATTAATGATTTACGCATTGGGAACTTCGGAATTGTGGGTCGGACGGATAATCGGTGGTCTAACGATTATTAAAAACGTGCTAACTAATGTGACTAACAAACTAAGATTGTCCGAAGATTCGACGTTTAATAACAGCTGACACAACGTTTTTCGTATTATGCATTGTCATATTTTTTTTCTCATCCCATCTTCATCCATAATTTTTAATATGGTATAACAAATATATATTAAGGTAGTAACCCTCCATGAGAGAGTTCCTCGTCAGATTTTCATGAAACTTGGCATACTTATGGGTATTGATAAGAAAAAGGTTCAGTTAAATTTTTATGGCTTTCCGGAGCGCGAGAAAAAAGATATCAACACTTTTTATTTCACACGTTTAACATGGAGCCTTATGGAAAATCACGTTTAATTTGACATATTACAAAAAGTCCTCGTCAGATTTTAATTGAAACACTTGAGCTGCAAGTTGAATATTCAGAGAACATTTTGGGCACTTGAAAGTAGAGATCAGGAAATTGTGATGATAATAATAAGCAAATAAACATCGGGAAATGCAGTTTATATCAGGAGTTGGTCGTGATCCAGTAGACACGGCAACGTTGCGCGTTTGTTTCTCATATTCTCTCTCTCTCACTAATCGACATCATAACACGCGACGTTGTCACATCAAAGTACTACGTACCTCAATCAGGAGATGGTATATCTTAGGCTTGCTTTGACTCTTACAGTTTGTAGGATACTACCTTAATATAATTTGGAAATAATTATAACATTTATTTATGTAATATGATATATTGATAATAATTATTGATATTCATGCGATATATTACATAAATCGATATTATAATATTTATTAATATACTTATATTAATATGTTAAAACAATTATATATTTAGTCAATGTAATTTATAAGACTGTCGAGACTCTTAAGTCTCACCAAGTTCCTACTAATTTTTCATCAAACGAAACGTCACTTTTCTCGCTCATAACACTCTCCAATTGCGCAAGTGGTAAAAAAAAATAAACAAAAGGAAAAATGTTTGAAAAAAAGGTTTACCCTCCACCCTCGGAACGGTGCACTCTCGCGTGTACCAAACGTTCGATTGCACATTCGCGTGCAGTCGCGTTGCATGTCTCCCCGGACTGTTTTTAATAACTAACGGAGGCTGTGCAAGTTCTCTTCCGAGCCACATTGACACGTCGTTATAGACAAACAAAAAAAAAGTAACAAAAAAAATAATAAAATAACTGTGAATGGAAAAAGTGAAATAACGACTGTACGTGCTTAAATAACTAGCAATCAACAAGCTTCCCGATATTACAATCGTTAATTGCCCGTTGTATTATTGTTATATATCGCATGCTGTGAAATTTCTGTGAAAGTTTTCGAATGCTAGTATAGAAATTCAGAATGATCAATGTTCAGAATGCGCAATGTTTCGAAGGTTCAATATTCAGAACACGTTATGTATAGGTATAAGTTGCGTGTCTCGTACTGCACCGAGACTACGTGTCTCGGGGCACACTATCCAATGTCCTGGGTTTTTCCAACCAAATATAACTGACAAAAGTTTTGCAATTAGCGCGGAAAATCTTTCAAACAGCCTTGATAAAACCATGCAAATTTGCAAGGGTGTGCAACCCTTTGAATTTTTGCAAAAAAAAATTGTAACAATGAAAAAAAAATCAATGGATTTTTATCTTCCCGTCCGAACGCTGGCTAAACAACGCTACATAGACCAAAAGTTCACATCAACAATGTTGCAGAGAATTGAATTTCCTACAAAAAAGTTCCCGACGTCATGTATCTGACATTGATAGTTTACGCGTGGAAAAGCTCGAAAGTCGGGCAGTGTGGTGAACCGCGCAACTGGCAGGCGTTCGAAATTGTGTACGTTCGAAATATTGACGTTCGAGGCATTGCGCGTTCTGAATTTAGGTCGTTTGGAGCATTGATACGTTCCGAATTTTGACCCTTTGGGCTTTGAGTTCCGTAAATTTATGGGAGAACGAATCTTGTGCCTATCAACAGAAAATACGGATGCCACGTCAACGACAACGACGACGACGACGACGACAACGACTGCGTCGACGGTTTCCCCGGACAATCCTGCGACCTCATCAGACTCTTCGGTCGCATCGTCCGACACTGCCGCGGCCTCAGCCGATTCGGACGTTTCCTCGGACGGGGCGAAAAATTCCGGAATCGAAATCGAAGCCGCGACAACGGAAAATTCAAATCTCGCGGCGCTGGCCGATTCCTTCGGAGGCACGACCTCAGCGCCCGATCCTGTTTTACCGACGCGACGAAAAAATGGTCTCTACTTTCTCGTCGATTGGAACACGTTTTTGGAAGTAGGCGAGGAGGGAAGCGAACGAGTCAATTTGAGGTTTCAACCCAAGGTCGGAGACAGGACGAGATTTTTGCCTGTGACTGTACCTTAGATCATATCATTTATCATTTACAATAATACAAATCGTGTATTATGCACGGTTAGTGAGATATCACTCGACAAATCAAATGAAAAAATGTAATATCATTATTATTTTTTTTTCAATTTTTATAACTTAATTTTTTATTCATAGTTTCTATTTATACATTTTTTAGTGAAATTAATTGTTCAATTTATTGTTATGATAAATTCTGTTATTATGTTATAATAGGATGAATATATATACGAAAATATATATTATGTACAAAGTAATGATAATTTTTGTATGCAGATTATTAGAATAAAATTGTTTAGAAAAATGGGGCTGAGGTTGTGAGAAAGTATTTTATTGCAGATTTAATTGTAGTGATATTTATAATTTTGTATGAATAACTTTTACGAACGTTGATGCTGAATAAATTCGGTTGTCTGGTGAATCGATTGTATCCACGGAACTTTTGATAGGACGTTGGCATTTGGATACAAAATATTTTGATTTTCATCGCATCGCCAAGTCCATCGCGAGGAGTGGGAGATTATAGTTTACGGTGTACGCCTTATTGTCGAATAATTTCAATCTTTCTCATTGATTGAACAGTTCTATGTGAAAATTCTTTCAAGATGGATGTTGAATTGTGTTTCGTGATTAATTTATTTGTACTAATGTGCGTGGGTTTGCCTATGGAATGTTGTACAACGGATATGGAAAAATTATCCCAGGAACTCGATGAACTGCTGGTCGGTGTCGAGATTCCCAAACGTTATTCTAGAAATTCTGAAAATAATTTGGAAATATGGCAGGAATACGAATTTGGAACCGGAGTTGGAAATCGTGAAGGTAAAACATTTTCTAATATTTTCCTAGCATACAAAAGTATCAAACAAAAAAAACATATTATTATTAATTTTTCTTCGAATCATAAAAATTATCATTATTATTATTTGTTTATTAATCATAATAATGATCGTTATTATTACTTTTGAAAATCGGAAAAATTGATATTATTGACATTTTTAGATCATAATAATATTATCATTATTATTACTTTTAAAAATCATGAAAATTGGCATCATTAAGATTTTTTGAAATCATAAAAATGATCATAATTATTGTTTCTATAAATTATGAAAATAATAATTATTCTTTTTATTGAAAATTATAAAAAATTATTATTATAATTATTGAGAGAAACTTTTGATTGGTATTATTTCAGAGCTCATTATAGAAAGTGTTACAACGTCGATAGTTCCTGAATTGTCCGAGTCGACGGATAATTATCAATTGATCGAAAGTGAGGGCCAATTTTTATTGGCCGGTTTCAGCGATAACGTATTTTCATTCCACAACCTGGATCTTACGTTGAGCCGAACAACGAACAAAATAGAAATTAAAACCGATCGAAAGATATTGACTTTCAAACTTTTGAGTCTACCGAATAGTTCCGAACCGTATGTGAATGTGGCGACCATAGTTCTCGTCATTTTGTGCGTCGAAACGACCAACGGAACGGAATTGCAATGGTATCGTCACACGGCGAACGAACTTGTGCTCATTTGGTCGCGGACCGTGCAAAATGGCGTCGAACGATTGGAATTTTTTCGTCACGATAATGAAAATAGATTGTTGCTGCTCGGACAACCGGAAATGCATCTCGATGGATTGTACTCGTCGATTGACATTTACGGTTTCGATATTTTCGACATCGATGAACATCTCAATTTGTGGTGCGTTTGTGATGCGTCTAATGATATTTTGGATTTAAACAAAGATCAACAAAATTATTTTTCTATAAATATTATAATTTATTATATATGATTATTATTATGATTTTTTTAATTCTTACGAACTACTTTGGTCGAATTATTTTTTATCAATTTACTAAGAATTGATAGAACAAAGTATAAAATCAACGATTTTGATATTTTTTGTCTCAACATTTTTTCACGATTTAATTTTGTCACCGGCTCTTTAAAAATTTTCTTTAAAAATTCTCTAAAAGCTTGAAAAACCACAATCATTGTTTTTTTTTCTTCATGTTTCTGTACGCAGGTTGTATCAGAGCAAGACTGTGCCAAAAATTGTCGACTTTGGAATATGTCCGACCTACGAAAGTACTTTGATCGCCCTTCGTCTGGACAACGATGTAATTTTTTACGAATACAAAAAAGACGAAAATGAGGAGCATCTGTTTGAAAAATACGAAGAGATCACGTCGAACGGTGTGAACAACTTAATTTGTTTTGAGAGCGGATACGTTTCCTATTTCGCTACTTCCGGTCGCATGGCGAGCATCTACGATTATTTCGAAGGCGAATTTCACGTTTCCGAACACATTTTCGATGGTAAATTTAATTGCTTGGATTATTATTATTATTATTATTATTATTATTATTATTATTATTATTATTTGGAAATATGTTTAATCTTTTGTTATTCGTTTATTTATATTTTATTCAGATGTAGGAGAGGTATTGTGGATCACGAGCATTCCATTGGACACTTACAGAGAAGAATCTTTAATTTTGGCGCAATTGAAAAATTCTACGATAATCGGATTATCCTGGAACGGCCAAGGATTTGACAGAATTCAACAGCCCGATCTCAAATTCGATAGCTTCGAACTTTCCACAGCCACGATAATTCCAAAATACGGATTATTGCGTGGGAATGCGTTGATAAAAATTGTTGCGACACTTCGGGAAGAGCCGAGACCGCTGCGAGACGACATGGAACGATTGTCACAAACGAGAAAAATATTGTCCGTGAGTTCCAGACTCTTTTAAAATGCATAAATTCCCATGAATAATCGATCAAGTGAATTCTCAATAATGCTAACTGATTGGACTTTAGCTGGCACACTTTTCGGCGTATCACATAGCAGGCATACTGGGGTCAGTTCGACCCCAGTATTCACCGATCCTAGAATTCAACATTTACTACGAAAACGAAAATGTTGAAGGTGAAAAAAACACTGAATTGGCTTTTTGCTTGAATCGGTTTTTTACAAAAAAATTCGAAACATTCCTATTTTTCATTATTTACATTTTTAAGTTGAGCTGCACAATCTCGAAATATTCTGCTTCGAGGAAAAAAAATAGCCTGATGAATAAAGAATGTCTTGAATTGTGGTTGATTTTGTTTGGGGTCTCTTTGACCCCAGTGTGCCAGCTAAGGGTCAGTCCCTGATTCATCAATCATCGTTCTGGGTTTCACACAACTTTTTTTTTCCAGGAAATATTACGGAAGCAAGAACTCATAATCGACGAGACAGAGGCTCGAGTCAGCCAGAGTTATTTTCTCAATCCGGAAGTGACTGGATTTTGGAACATAACCGATGTGGAAGCCGATAGCGTGATAATCGATGATAAAGTTTTCGTCGATGGAATAACATTGGGCACGGAAAGGATGACACCCAACGCATTTGTCCACGATTTTGAAGAAGCGAAAAATATAGTCAACGATTGGGAATCCAAACTCGTGGAAATTGAAACAAATTTGGCCAACGGAATTTTGATTAATTCGACGGACGCCATTTTGTCGGGTGATCTAGTGATAGACGGTGTTTTGGATGTGCGAGGAATTTTGTCCGTCGATCATTTGAAGTTCGATCGTCTAAATGGTTTGTCGTTGCAAGAAATTATTGAAGACTTCTATAATCACGACGATACATTGATCATCGAGGGTGAAAAAACGTTTGAATCCATCGATGCCGATAATCTGACCATTTCCTTTATCAATGACGTGCCAATTGCCCATATCACGTTTGGCAATGAAAGGTACGATTATTCGGAAATCGATTTTTCGAGATTGACGAAACTCAGGGTCGATGGAAATCTGCGTTTCGAAGTCGTCAATGACGTCGAGTGGAACGAATTGTTGAAACGTGTGGTTATGAAGAGTCAACCTGCGACAATTTTGGGACACACCATTGTCGAGGGGGTGAGCAAAGTCTTAGGATATAATTAAATAATTATCATTGATTATGAATTATTGTGATATAATTATATGAATATTAACAAAAAATTATTACGATATGATTAAATAGTTATTGATAGAAAATCATAACGATATCATTGAATAGTTGATGATATTTGCGTCTTGTAATTATTGCAATATAATTGAATAATTATTAATGCTTGACTAGGACTTGATTTACTATTCTTTTAAAGGATTTTATTGAAAATTATAACAATATAATTGAATAGTTGATGATAACAAATTTTCACGACATAATTGAATAGTTGTTGATAATAAATCATTGCGATCTAATTGAATAATTATTAAAACTTGATTTACTTTTTTTTTTCAAGGATCTTATTGCCGATAACGTAGAAATTGATAGTCTCAACGAACTGCAGTATCCTCAAGATTATGTTCTCGCGAGTTCAGCTCGTGGTGTAAATTTGTCGGGTCAAAAAAAATTCCACAAGCTCACAGTGAATACCCTCGATCTGGACCGATTGAAAACCATAAATAACATTCCCATCGATGAGTACGTCACATTATTTGGTGACAGAACTCTGAGCGAAGAAATAACGTTCGAGGATTTAATGGTAACCGATGTCCTCCAGGTAATCCGAAATTACAAATTTTCGTCGTTTCATCAACGAACTAAAAAAATTTGCATCATCATAAAAAAACTCGTGTGAACAAAAGTGTATTGAATTTAGTTTAATATCGATGTAGAATTTTTTGTTGATTTTTTTTGTTTTTGTTTTTCAGATCGATGGTGAAATTCAGGGTTTGTCCGAGGATCAAAAAGGTGCAGGTCTCACTTTGAACGAAACTTCGGTCGTGAGTTCGGACGTCGTGTTCGCCAAATTGACGATTCTGGGCGATTTGGAAATCGAAAATTCGTTGAACGGATTAAAATGGTCGGAGCTGGACGATCTCGTTGGTTGGACGGATCAGAATGTCGAGATAACCGGTCACAAAACATTTTTGGAGACTGTCGAAGTTGCGTCGAAACTGACAATCGAGTTGCAAAAAATAAACGATCGTTCGATCGATGAATTTGTTACTTTGGATACCGAACAAATATTTCCGAGTGAGTAAACTTCTTGGAAATATTATATTTATTTATTTATTTATTTATTTATTTATTTATTTATTTATTTATTTATTTATTTATTCATTTATTTATTTATTTATTTATTTATTTATTTATTTATTTATTTATTTATTTATTTATTCATAGAATTATTCATAAATTTCGCAGATTTGGAGATAATATCGGGCAACGTGACATTCAAAAATATCGTGAGAGGCGATTTGGAAGATCTGAAAAATTTGTTGAACGAAAATCTCGTGGAGGGTCGTCAACCAAAGTGTCTCGAAAAATCGATAAGTTTCGCAGTTCCACCGACGGTCGATCATTTGCATCTAAGCGTGGTAAACGGTCACAGCGCCCAAAAATTCATGACCAGCATCAACGCAACGTTTTCCGAAATTCATTTTCAACACATCGAAGTGTTGGAAAATTTTCAATCGCGTGACATCTCATCGGCCAATGTGAACGGCGTGAATTTTGCCGATCTGAAAGAACGTCGAATCTCAAAAACCCTGCCACAAGAGTTGTCCGGTAATTACAAAGTTGACTCATTGAAAACATCGTCGTTGATGGCGACAACGATCAACGGATTGTCGTTGAATCATTTGGTAAAATTGAAAAATCATTTGGACGATATTTACGATTCAATAACGCGTGGCAGTTTATCGATCGATAATTTGCGAGTAAATGGTACGGTCGATACAACGAGCGTCAATGGCGATACATTTCGTGATATTTACACGGTCGACGCAATGGGAACGGTAATTTTTTCGACCGATGTGCACGTGGAAAATTTCACGATACACGGATTGGTCAATGGAATTAATTTTACGGAATTTATGAACGGCGTTGTTATGAAAAACGACGAGAATATCGTTATCACGGGTGATAAGACGTTCGATCGTGTCAATTGCGACGTACTCGATGCCTCCAATCTCAACGGACGAGGGGTCGACCGTATTTTGGATTCTCGGAGACATCAAATGATTTCGGGAGCCATGAGAGTGAACGGTAAGTGATACAAGTCGGGCGATGGTCGGACATGAAAGAAATGAGTCGAGTCACTTCCACTAGCCTCTGTGTTGACCGTGTTCCCAGACGTGAACTATTCGTCCTACGAAAAAATTATTCGTACAAAAGTTGTAGAGAATTTGGTTGTCTATAACTTTGCTATTTAAATGTCTCACTTATTTTCAATCAAAATGTTCCAAAAAGAGAAAAAACTGGACCAATGTCCTAATTTTTCACACTTTTTGCTCATTATTGACAGTAAATAATTATTTTACAACAAAATCGTTTTGATCAAAAAGATAGAGAATTCAATCCTCTATCAATGTCGTATCTACAATTTTCAGCGAGAAATGCAAAATACGCGTGCAAATTGACAAAACGCAAAATCCAAAATTAAAGGGATACACAGACGCAAATTTTGGTCTAAAACCGTACATTCATATACTACTCCATCATTAGAACCTAACTGCGACGAAAAATTGCATGAAATTAATTTTTTTGAAAATCCTAAATTTATCGGGCTATTTGTCGCACAAAGGTTTTCCGGTGATGGCTCGGACTCGAAATTCCAAACGATCAATATTCAGAACGCGCAATGCTTCGAAGGGTCAACGTTGAGAACACGTTATGTATAGGTATAAGTTGCGTGTCTCGTACGACTGCACCGAGACTACGTGCGTCGGGGCACACCATCCAATGTCGTGGCTTTTTCCAACATAATATAACTGACAAAAGTTTTGCAATTAGCACGGAAAATCTTTCAAACAGCGTTGATAACACCATGCAAATTTGCAAGGGTGTGCAACCCTTTGAATTTTTGCAAGAAAAAATGGTAACAATGAAAAAGAATCAATGGATTTTTATCTTCCCGTCCGAACGCTGGCTAAACACCGCTACATAGACCAAAAGTTTACATGAACAATGTTGCAGTAAATTAAATTCCCTACAAAAAAGTTCCCGACGTCATGTATCTGACATTGATAGTTTACGCGTGGGAAAGCTCGAAAGTCGGGCCAGTGTGGTATACGTTCAAAATATTAACGTTCGAAGCATTGCGCGTTCGGAGTTTACGTCGTTCTGAACATTTATAAGTTCGGAATTTTTTACTCTGATCCCTCGGTGATTTTTTAGGAACCGTGAGGATCGTGGAGTCGTTCGAGAGTTCGGGAAAAATCGGTGGTGTCTCGTGGCAAGAGATTCAAGACAGATTTCAGTATCTGGGAAACAATACGTACTCGATGAGTGGAGATTTACGATTTACGAGCGATGAAGTCAGCGTCGATAATCTCATCGTCGACGATTCGATTCAAGGAATTTTTTTCAACGATTTTCTCGATTCCATCGTTTATAAAAATAGCACGAACGTGACGATTTCCGGTCCGGTTGTATTCAAGGATTCCGTTACGATCGACAGTCCGTTCACAATCACCGAAAGATTCAACGATTTGGATTTGAAATATTTTTACGATAATGCCGTTCGCATCGATCGTCCGTTTGACGTTAAATCGAAAATTCGTTTTGCCGATGATATCGTCGTTGAAGAAAATTTGATCGTTGATGAAAAATTGGAAGCGAGAACGGTTGGAGGAGTGGATCTGAGTGAATTGTACGAGAACGCTGCGTACGCCGACAGACCGACTTTCTTGTCCGGTAATTATTTTGATATTACACATTTTTTCGAATAATATTTTCATTTAAATTAGAAAAATGTAAAATGCACTTGAAATTTAAAATTTTTCTCGATTTATTTGAATTCGAAAAAGGTAAAATGCATTTCAAATTTAAAATGTTTTTCCATTGGTTTAAATTCAAAATAGATCAAATGCATTCTAAATTTCAAATGTTTTTTCAATTGATTTCAATTGAAAAAGGTAAAATGCATTTTTTATTTAAAATGTTTTTCAATTGATTTAAATTCAAAATTGGTAAAATGCATTTTAAATTAAAAATGTTTTTCAATTGATTTAAATTGAAAAAAGGTAAAATGTGTTTTAAATTTAAAATGTTTTTCAATGTATTCAAATTTGAAAAATATAAAATGCATTTTAAATTCGAATAATAATGGTTAGAAATGCGATTTGCGAATTGAAATTTCGTAATTCATTTCCGATAATTATTCCTATTACGGCTTTTTTTATTCCAGGTAAGGTAACATTGGAGAATGTAGTGTTCGAATCTGACATCGAGGTTGAAATGATCAATGACTTGGTCATGAGTGAGGTGCTGACGCTGAATCAGGAACAGACTCTGCCTGTAACCCTGCATTGCATGGATATCGCAGTTGGTAACATAGAAATTTCTGGATCTGTCAATGACCAAGACTTGGACGCCATCTGGGACGATACGTTCAAGGTAATTTCTCAATTGCCACAGATTCCTGACGTGCAGCAACTCACAGTGACTATAATTGAAATATTATACAAAATAATACGATACACATTTTTATCTAATTCATTATTTATTCTGTAAAATAATATACAATTTAAAAAAATTAAAAAAATAAAAAATCGTAGTAATAATAATAATGTACATTTTTTGAGTTGATTCAATTCTAATTTGATTCAATTTCCAAATTGTATAAAATATTTGACAACACAATTATGATTTATTGAGAAATAATAGAATGTGAATTGTTCATTGAATTTATATTTTGATTCTATATAATTTAATCGAAATTTTCTTGTTCCAGATGACCGGAAATCAAAATATATCGGGTCACATTGCCATCGTCGGAGATGTCCTGATGCGTCACGATTTCGATGCAAATCTCATAAACGGAATGGATCCAAGAGAATTCATTTCTCTCGAAGGAAATGAGACGCTTATAGGTGAAAAAAACAAAACGAAATATATCCAAAATTCGTCAGATTTATAAACCCTCGTGGGAATTCGTTATTCAAAAAATGATCGTGCAGGTAATTTCATATTTGAGAAACCTCTGATCGTCGGTGGCAATATCATCACCCGAGGACTCGTCAACGACGTCGATGTGGCGTTATGGCAGGCCACAGCTGTGACGACGAATTTTCCATTTTCTCAAATCGTCAATGGTGCTTGGACCATTCGTGGAAACGTTCATTTCGAAAATAACGTTATTGGCAATGCTTATTTGGACGGCGTTAACGTAACGAGCTTGGCGAACGATTTGCATCTTCGTCGTGGGAAGATGGAACAGCTGGCGAAAGATGTGGAGGTAAGTATTTTGATCATTCGTCACTAATTAAAATCTGATAATGAAAAAATAAATGAAAAAATAAATGAAAATAAAAATAAAAATGAAAATAAAAATTATGATTAAAAAAACTGGTCAAGTGGAAGTTCGACCGCAAATAAAATGATGAGTTTGTAAAATTCAATTTCTAGAAACCGAGACCGAGAACTTACGTTTTAGATTTTGAGGTGAACTCCAAGTAAGACGTTGTATTCCCTGATTCTTTCAAAATTTTAGATGCGTTAGTTTCGGAAACAAGGGAAAGGGGTAAATGCTCTATTTTTGCATAATTTTCAGAATATTTCATTTAAACGTGCTGATTAAAATTATTAAAAAAATATATTTTTGTATTTCACATAACAAGTCGTTTCAAATGATACCCCACATTATATATATATATATATATATATATATATATATATATATATATATATATATATATATATAATATTGGAATAATTGAAAAAAAAAATTAGATATGGAATTCAAAAAATATTTAAAAAAAAAAAAAACTTGACACATAATTTTCAGAAAAATTGGACGAGCTTGTGTGAAGATCTGGTTGCTGTAAAAACATCAGCGAAGAATCAAATCTACAGATACAAATACCTGGATCATTTTCAAACGTTGAATTTCAATAATTCAATCGCCAGCGTTCATCATTTCGAGCTCAACGATTTTGATTACTTGCTGGTCAATTTCGTCGATTGTCACATGGACATTTTTGTGTTCACGGGAATGGAATTCGCGTTGGTCACCAGTGTCCACGATGTCGGTCACATAGATCGTTGGTTCGATCTTCGGTTCGAGGGAGAAATTTATTTTCTGACTATTGGCAAATCATCGTGCAACAGGAGTACAGGAAATTTGTGGAAACTCGACGAAGAACAATTTACCGTGAGTCGTTTTCGACATTTGTTTGAAAAAAAAATTAATTTAATTTAAAAATAAATTATTTTTTTTGGCAAAAACTTATTTTATTCATTTGTCAATAATTTATTTATTTTATCATTGCAGCACGTCGACGATTTTGGAAATATCACCGACGCCCGAAAAATCAGCGACGTTGCATTTTTGTTGTTAATCGATGGGACTTTGGTTCACCGAACTATCCTGGAAATTTATCAAAGATCCTTGAGCAAACCGAGATCTCATTCAATCGGCAGTGCGAGTGACAGATTCGTGAGTGACAGCGTTAAACTGTTGTTCGCTAATCGTGACAACGTGTACGAATATCATTCCAACAATACCGTCCAAGTGTCGACGAATTATTACGGAACGGACGCAATCGCGAGCTTTCGCTTGGGTGTTTATCGACGTGAGATTTTCGTCTATTACGACGAACTTCTGAGCGAGGATTATTTATTCGTGAGTAAAAACTCGAAAACGTAATTGAATTTTTAATTTGAAAAGTTTTCAGACTGGTTGAGATTAAGAAATGTAAAATGCATTTTGAACTTAAACATTTTTTGAATTGATTTAAATTAAAAATTATTAAATGCATTCTAAATTTGAAATATTTTCAAATTTGTTTAAATTGAAATATGTAAAATGCATTTTCAATCAAAAATATTTTTGAAATGATTTAAATTGAAAAATGTGAAATGCATTTTAAAATAGAAATGTTTTTGAATCGATTTGAATAAAAAAATGTAAAATGTATTTTAAATTTGAAAAGTTTTTAAATGGGGTTAAATTAAAAATTGTAATATATATTTGAGATTCAAATAAAAATGGTTAAAATTGCGAATTTGAAGTGAACTCGATGATAATTAATCAAATGATTATTATTTTTAGATTTCCGACAACAACGAAACGCGACCTGAAATTCTTCAAACGATAAAAGCACAGCGACCTTCCTCGGCTCTCGTATTGAATTTTGACGGCTACGTCGAAAATTTCTTGATCTTCATCGAAAATCGTCAGAGATTGCAGATCTACGAATATCGAGGTAGGTCAATTATTCGGTGGACGGGAAAAAATTAATAGCCACAAAAAAAAAAAAAAAAAAAAAAAAAAAAAAAACCAGAAAATTACGAGTGTTTGAATGATTATTTTGTGTTGAAGGCATCGAGGGATTCGTCTACAGAGAGACCATCGACATAGAAGCCGAGAAAATATACAAATTCGAGCTTCGTAAATATTCGAAACTCGCGAAAATAAATTACATAGCCACGGTGCAGGAAAATAAATTGGTCGTACTTGAGGCAAAGATGTACGGCACGAAGCTGAGAATGGGTTCACTACCGTGTGAACATTGAATATCGTTATACAACAATTTAATCGATTGAATCGATAATTGTTGCAATTAAAAAAAACAAAAAGCTTTTTTTCTCTCTGTTATTTAATTTATACATAAATGTGTATATTTGTTTATATTCCACAAAAATAAATGTTGTTATACAACAATTTTATCGATCAAATCGATAGTCATTACAATATTAAAAAATTTACATTATAAAAAAAAGTTTCTATTTTATGTTCTGTGTTATTGAATTCATAGGCAAATAAAAATATATATCATTTTTCGTTACAAACGTCCTTCTTGCTTGGTTCTGTTGAAAGCAATTAATTCTTCATTGATATCTGGTTCACTACCTCGTGAACGTTACATATCATTGTACAACTATTTCAATCCATCGAATCGATAATTGTTAGAATAAAAAAAAAAAGTTCATAATTTTTGTTCTCTGTTATTAAACTTATCAATAAATACATAATTTTTCGTTCAATACAAACGTCCTTCTTGCTTTGCTCTGTAAAAAGCAATTAATTCTTCATCGATATCCGGATCACCCGTTAGAAGCGACGACATGTCGACAATGTTATCGCCATTCCCATCGCCGTTTATTTTCGTCGGATTGCTCAATCTTTTGTCTTCCACGAGACTGACCTCATCGCCGGTTGGATTCTCTTTGATCAACAGATTTCCGCGAATAACGTTCGACGTTTTGAAATCGTTTCTCGGTTCGTTGGACTCAGCCGCGAACGTGATATCTTCGTCTCGGTCGTCGACGGACTGATTGCACGACTTCCGTAACATTTTCATAACTTTCCGTGGAATTTCACGTTCCGTTCCACCGTTTTCATTCGGTCGAATTATTTTCGAATTATCATTTTCAAATTCTTTGGATCGTAAAAATTCATCTTCAGTTTCATTCATTTTTGCATCTTTTTTTATCGTTATTTTTGGGGATTCGATCGGTCGACCAGTTTCGGCTCCGTCGGTTATAGATAAGTCTACCTTATCGACTTCTGAAAAAATTTTATTCGCCGGAGACTTATTAATTTTTTTATCTTCATTCGAATTATGATCGTCGAGATGATTGGCAATCGAATTTGTTATTTTTGTTTTTTCGATTTGTCGTTCTGTCGACACTTTTGGCGATTCGATGGTTTGGACCTTGTCATTGTTTTCGTGACTGATTTTTGCTGTGGAATTATCAATTTCCGGCGATTTTTTGTTCATCAAAGGTGTTTCCATTTCTTTTTTATTCGGCGACTCATTATTATCAATTATATTGAACTTTGACATTTTTGAAGTCCGAATGTTTCGATCGGTCGGACAATTTGATGATTCTGTTTTTGAGGCTTCCAGTCCTCGGTGATCAAGCTCCTGGTCATGGCTCAGGAGTGAATACACGTTTTCCTTGAGATTTATATCAGGAACCTGTGATCTTGTCCTTCGAGGTGTCCTTGAATCTAATGACCTCCGTGTGACCTCAGAGCTTTCGGTCGAATTACTTTCCGGACTCGTTTGATCCTTGACCTCATCAGAATTCGCATTTTTTCTTCTGCTCTTCGATTTCGTGGTCGAGACCTGATCACTCGTTCTTGAAAATCGACTGCCCGGAGTCTGCGTGCTTTTCTCATCCTGTCGAAGTTCTTCGGTAGCCACAGAAATTTCTCTCGAAGCAGATGATTTTTTTCGTGACTTTTCTTTCTCGAGAAGATCGATCAGGTGAGCTTTCACACGAATGAAGGGAATATTAAATTTGATAATAGACAAAAAAATTGGAAACATGACAGGGCTGCTACCATAAAAATTGAAAACACAAACTGCTACCACTACTAATGAAAAACTGAATATTCTGCATTATCAACGACATTAAAAAAATTGGTCAAGAGCGTGTTGGGCACGCACATGGTAGGGTTCCGTAGGCGTAAATTTTGAAAAAAAAAATGTAAGTTAGTTATTTTTATATTTTTCGTAAACTACTGTTGCTACAGTGTTCGTTATAATTTTGATTAAATGTACTACTTAAAAGCTACATTCTGGATTTTTTTCACATTTTTTCGATCGATAGTTCAAAAGGTAGGGGGGGGGGACACTCTGATAACGACTTTGAAAGCAAATATCTCATGACTGGAGGGTTGAAATGGAAAGGTCTCAGGACATTATTTGTTGCATTTGAGGAGACCTATCCAAAGATATCTCACTTAATGGTGTAAGCAAAAGAAAAAAAATGGTGCACACTGTTTAATTTGCGGGAGGGGGGTCAAAAACATTTTTTTGTATGTTGTCACTTCTGTTTTTAGGTCGCCGATCTACGTCTGTGTACAAAATTTCATATCAATCGGTCCATAACTGAGAGAATGGGAGGCCTGTGATATACAGACGGACAGACGGACGGACGGACTTGGCGAAACCATAAGAATTCCTAGATTTCTATAGAACCCTAAAAAAGGATACAAATTTCCTGATCCCTCTGAACAACCAAATTTTTGTAATAATCGACACTCCGACGAATGGCAATATCCGAAACATCACGATTCTTCAATTCTTCAATCTGTCGTCTGAGTCTGTCATTTTCCAACTTCAACAACGTGTTTTCGCTCTTCGTGTCAATCTCGAACGTAAGATCAACGTCGTTCTTGACCAGAGCGACTCTCTGAGCGAATCTACAAGTGGATATCGTTTCCTATCGATCGACAGAGCACGAGCCAATTACCAAACAATGAAACAAAAAAGTAAAAACATTTTTTTTTACTAATTAAAAAAAAAGTTCAACTTTTAATCAAACGAATGATCGACCTCGAGATTGAAACTGGAGACGCTGAGGGTGGCCAGCATGGTGGTCAGACAATTTCCACCGAGACTGTCGCGAAGCACCGACGTGAGGAGAGAATTTCTGTAAGGCACGTGTGACAAGTTGTCCTGTCCCAGACAGACAATAACTTGCTCCAAATAATGCAGGCTCAGATTTATGTGCTTGGCTTCAGTCAGAATCGTGCCTTGAATAGCGCACTTGTACACTCGTTCGGATCTGGCGAAGATACGATGGATTATTATTATTATTATTATTATTATTATTATTATTATTATTATTATTATTATTATTATTATTATTATTATTATTATTATTATTATTATTATTATTATTATTATTATTATTATTATTATTATTATTATTATTATTATTATTATTATTATTATTATTATTGTTATTAATATTAATATTATCATCAGCTTTTTCAATCACTGATAAGTTTTTTTTCAATTATTCAACCGCAATGAATTATTTACTGACCCAGCCAGATCGACCAGATGCATCTTTGCTCTGGTGTAACGATTCGCACCGAATTTCTTGACCGACACGACGATCGTGAATATGCAGTGTGATCTCGACGATCGCGGATTCATCGGAGTCTCGGATATTGCTCTGGAAAAAATTTGTGTTCTCGAAAAAATGTAAAGAGTAATTTTTTCGTCTGCATGAAATGAACTTTGTAAAATAAAAAAAAAATAAAACTCCGATGAAAAATTCACAGAATTACCCATATGTACAATAACAGCTAAATCAATCAAGAAAAAAATATGAAAATGTGAGAAAAACAATGAGGATTGATTTCTCGATAGGAAATTTCATTTGTAAAAGTTGCGAAGATATCTCATAAGTATTTGAATTGAATTATATTCTGTAAACCGTATAAAGACAGTTTGACAACGATAGAACGAAATAAAAAATCACCTGTAAGCGTCACCATCGACGAGAAACTGCATGGCCTCCTTCTCGTTCCCAACAATTCTAAAGCTCAAATTTTTAAGATGCATCGTTCCCTCCTCGTCCTCCTGTATCGTCACCCGCCTTCACAAAACCAACGATACATCAACCTGACTCGCGTTTATAACTAATCAATCGATGTAGAAAAAAAAATAATAACAACAACAATTGAAAAAAAAATAAAACTAAATAATATGTCAGTCAATAAATAAATATGACAAATGAAAACTAATATGACAAATAAAAAAAATAAAATGACAGTCACTCCAGTTCGATTTTCTAAAAACTATTGACCAAAAACTATTCGTCGGAAGTGGTTGAAAAAAAAAACATTCCTTATCGTGCTTCGAATCTCGTAGATGATGTACGACAAATTCATCGATAAGAAATAAAATGGCAAAACGTGTTAAACAATATTCCATTGGGAGCCAGGAGATATAAAATATTCACGCCGGGATCAAATCGACTGGGTCGATTCTACTCAGTGTGACTGTGGAGAATTAAAAAAAAATATATATATACAGGGTGTCCCATTTGAAACAGTACGATCGAACAAATCGTCAGGAAAAGGGATGACAACGATATGGGTCACCCTGTATAATAAGACGGAAAGTGGAAAAAATAAAAAAACATTAAAAATAAAAAATAAATTTGTTGGTAAATCGTTGCACGAGTTAGTTTCCATATTCGTGCATTGCGATTGGAAATGGGCTCTCGACTAACCGGCATATCGAGAAGCCCACGTCTCGTGTACGCCCGCGGGTCTCTAGACTCGCGGACTCTCGCCCGATGAAGACGAAGCTAAACGATATCTCATTGCGCACGCTAACGCACCTTAACGAGATCCGCGCAATCGCTTTATTTATTTTTTTCCTAATTTTTTTATTCATTTTTTTCTATTTCTTTTTTTTACAGCATCGTCAGGCGTATCGATCACCGTGAAAAAAAATCGCAAGAAACAAAAAAAAAGTTGCCAGCCCCTTTACGTCATCGGACTTATCCGACGCGTTGTGTTTCGTATATACACACGACTTACGGTAGATCCTCGAGTCGTCCGGCCGACTCGCGCACCTCACGTTCCATCAAAAGATCGTATCCGTTCTCGTTGTAGATCTCGAGGTACGCGATCTCAACCGTGTACAAGCTATCTGAATTCTTCGCAATATCGTTTCGAACAAATCAATCGCTGAATCCATCGACGAATTTTTCAATTCGACGGAGTCACGTACGAAATCAATGGTATATAAATAATAATGATAATATTATTGATTAATATTTTCGTTGAATTTTTTTTTGTTTGTTTCTGCGGTGCCGATTGATTTTGAAAATTATGACGATATGAAAATTGAGAATTTTTTTGGGGAAAATTTGGAGAATAACCTTTTGGACGGTTTGGAAAATGTATTGCAGTGTTCTTGGAAGTATTCCACGTTCCGAATTCATTGAGGGGTCCCCTGTGATCGAGTATGTCTTTCCGCTACCAGTCTGGATTATTGTTATTATTTATATAATTTATTTTCGAGCGTGTTTTTAGTTATTTTGATAAATGTGGTATATTTTTATGTGTGGGAAATCTAGTCACCTGTCCATAGGCGAATATCGTTGCATTGTAGCCTTCGAATACACTGACATGTTCGACACAGTGAGAATCAAATGAGATATATTATTATTATCGTGATTATTATTGTTACTTATTATTATTATCATCAATATTATTATTATTATTTGGAAAAATGAGAAAAATACGATTTTGGCAAGACGAACCTGTCAACGACTGGTCGGGCGACACTCTCGAATACGTCATCCTGATTCACATCGTGCTCAAATATTCTGTGAAAACTGATAACCACAACTCCATCATATGAAAAATCTACAGGCTCAAGGACCTCGGTCGACGGCCTATTGGCAACATTAATTGCAATTTTTGTCTCCATATGTAAAAGCTACGTGAAAAAATGATTTTTAAAAAATAATACCGATGGAAGTATTACAATACTACAATTACTAATGTAATTGTGCTACAATGGTACAATTACTAATGAAGTTTTACTACAATGATTACAGTTACTAGTGCAATTTTACTACAATGATACAATTACCAATGTAATTTTACTACAATGATACGATTACTAATGTAATTGTAATCTCATTGCAAATAACATTCAGTTCCAACATTTAAATCATACCAATAAGAAAAACGAACATAATTTTTATGAAGAAGAAAATACGTTACTAACCTAACAAACGAAAAATATCGACGTACGAATGAATAGCCATATATTTACCTAGGAATCATTGAATAATTCAAAAACAAAGACTCTCACGAAAAATTCCACGATTCCGGACGATTGTCGATGTAATCGGCAAATTTTTGCGGTCCATTAAGAACCAAAAAATCTTCGTTCGAGTGCTTCTTCGGTCGTCGATGAACGTCATAATTCTAACAATCGATCAATCGACCGGACTAGTTATCTCATTGAAATTAGTTTCCAAAAAAATAATAATCCAAATACCCACCACAATTTTATTTCGACTCTTTTCCGGTTTTATTCTCGCGAATACGGTAATTGCGTTCTTAACCATTATTATTTTCAACGTCAGTTGCGGTATAGTATATCACTCAGAAGGCTATGATGCATGAAAGGAAGACGAGGGAGCGAGCGTTACGTGCAAATGTAAAAAAAAATGAGGATTTATTTCTCGATAGGAACTTTCATTTGTAGAAGTTGCGAAGAGATCACCGATTGCGAAGCCCAAACTCTGTACTCAAACGAATGGACCTCATGAGTATATCAATTAAATTATATTCTGTAAACCATATACAGACTGTTCGACAACGATAGAACGAAAAAAATCACCTGTAAGCGTCACCATCGACGAGAAACTATGCATAGCCTCCTTCTCGTTCCCAACAGTTCTGGAGCTCGAATTTTTAAGATGCATCATAATTATTCCAATCCATTCCCAAAAAATAATAATAATACCAATGAAATTTTTTTTCAAACAAAATGAAATGTCAATCAATCAAAATAAAAATAATATGCCAAAATAAAATGAGAAATCAAAACAAAATAAAATGACAGTCACACCGGGTCGATTCTACCCGGTCGATTTTCAAAAAACTTACTGTTACTGTGACATGTTTCAAAATAGAAAAGAAGCGCTGGAAAATGGTAAGAAAGCTTTTGTTAAGGAAGGCATCGACACCTGGAAAGCAAAAAAAAAGTGTTGAAAAAAACCCTCCACACTAATCTGAGAATGAGCTGCGTTACGAAAAAAATTACACGTCGGAATTAAAAATCCGTTAAAAGTCGTATGGTCCAAAAGGTACGAAAAGTGAAAACATTTTGTGAAAAATCTTACAGCCTTTAAATGCTTTATACGGCTATGAAAAAATATTTCAAACGATAGCTAAATACAGATCGACATCTTATGAGATTAAAATCGATTTCAAAATTTAGATCGATCATATCACAACAACAAAAAAACTTCTAATTATTCCAGGTAACTCTGCCCCCTTAATCGATACTCGAGGACACAATTGATCGAAAATATCAGAAAATGGCAGATCGATCGAAAATAGCAGATCCAAGCAAATGCGTTCGTTCTCCGGAATGACGTCGCGTATACGAGCGCGAGTTCAAGAGCAATCGAGATAAAATCTCGATCAGTCGGACCTCGATTCCCACGGCCGAGCGGTTGGCTCGCGAGTTCGGCTCGCCGCTCGCGTGGGCGCCGAGAACGATCAATCGAAAAAGCCGGAGGAGAGCTTGCGGGGAAAACGAGCAGCACCAGCAGCAGCAGCAGCACCGACGACGAAGGCGCGTCGTCAAGGCGACGCCTGGCCTGCGCGGCTTTCGAAGCGGTCCGGCGCAGAGCTTCCCAACGTCGACGACGTTATCGTCGGTGGCCCCGCGACGTCGACGTTTTGTCGTTTATGCACAACGAAAACCGGCATCCTCGACATCGCGACACGCGACCATCCCCGCATTTTGTTTCTCACCCCTCCTACTCCGCGTTTAATAATTTTCCATCGTTTCGATCAATCAAATCGAACTAAAATACGACGGGATTGGTTTTTTTTAAATTCGGGAAAGCAACGACGTTGGTTTTGCCGGGAACAAACGTCGACGTGAACTTGCGAGCTTTTCTGGGTGGGGAAGATTTTTTATTTCGTTGTTTCTGTTTTTCAATTGGGAATGACGATGGGGATGAGGGTGGGGCGAGGTGATAACGTCGTGGACGAAGCGGGTTTTGATGAGATTGAGTGCAACGGTGCAATGGATCGTGGGAGCTTGGAATAACGCGGGGGACATGTGGCTTTTCGTCGTATATTGATCTGTCCCGGACTCGGTGACTCTGAAGCTTTTTTTCGTTTTTTTGTGGTCGTTTTTTTTTTTTTTGGACTTTCTGCACTTTTGGATTTCGCTTTGACCGCCGTACGTTGAAGCAACGGCGAAGTGGTAAGTTGTGTGTATATATATATGTGTGTGTGTGTGTGTGTGTGTGTGTGTGGATGTAGATTGGAAAATCAATGTTTCTTGTACGGTGAATATTATTATTATTATGGGTATTATTATTTTTATTATTATTTTCAATGATCGATCTTGCACTGGTGATTGCGAGCTTGCAGTCGTTTCGAAGCCGGATAAAGCAACAGGGCGTGTGTGTGTGAGGCGAGTGGTTCGGGCATGGATGTGCGAATATGGTTACCATCGATGGATATGCGACATTTTTTTCCCACCCTAACCAGACGAACGTGGTTTATTATCGCGACCACGATTAATTGCATATCGAATTTATATGTTTTTTTTTTTAATTTTTTTACAATTATTGGAAATTTAAAAAATATCTTGCAACCTTTTTTTGTCTACAATTTTTTTGTTGTCAGACATCTTCGGGCGTTTTCTTGTTATCTTATCAAAATTTATCAAAAATATATCATTTTTATTATTATGAGACGAAGAAAAATATTTTTTGTGAAATTACATTTTTTCGCTAATTCTCCAAATTTTTGTTATTCTTGATACGATATTACGAACGATATATATCGTTATTATATCTATGTTATGCATAATTTTTTTATTCGGTGAAATTAAATATTTTTCTAATTTTCTAAATTTGGCTTCAACGATAATTTCTTGTTTGAAAAAATTATTATTTCAATGAGAAAATGGATTGAGAGCAATGATTATTATGATTATTCCCATTGGTTTGATCGATGTAGCCTCGACTGTCATTTCCTCAAGGCGAGACCGATTTGCGAAAGCTCGACACCGGTTCGTCATCGCGTAATAGTAACAACCTTATTTGCCTCGTGGGAGACTTCGCCCAAAGTGAATCCATTCGCGAATTTTGCAAACGCCCAGTCGATCGTCCCGTGTGGAGCGAAAAAAAAATCGAAAACAAAAACAAATAAATAAATAATAGGCTCGTTAATCATTCGTCGAACGTTTGCATTTTATTTTACGTATCTTACGAGAGTGAAATCGATTGTTGAAATTTGGATCGATCATATCACGAAAAAAAACTTCCAATTAAAAAAAAAATCAAAAAATAAACGAATAAATAAATAATAGGCCCGGTTAATCATTCATCGAACGTTTTCATCTTATTTTATGTATCTTATAAGAGTAAAATCGATTTTTTAATTTGGATCGATCATAACACGAAAAAAACTTCTAATTTTTCAAAAAAATCACAAAATAAACGAATAAATAAATAATAGGCTCGGTTAATCATTCGTCGAGCGTTTTCATATTATTTTACGTATCCCATAAGAGTCAAATCCATTTTTTAATTTGGATCGATTATACCACGAAGAAAGAACTTCAAATTGTTCAAAAAATAAAAATCAACAAATGAATGAATAAATAAATGATAGGCTCGTTAATTATTCGTCGAACGTTTGCATCGCGCGGAGTTTCATCGGTCCAGTCGAGATTGGCGAGAGCACGACGAGAGCGTCGACGGCGAGATAAAACGTGACGCCGGTTGATCCGAATCGAGCCGGAAAAGCGGACGAGCGAGTTTCGGTGGTAGACCGGGTTGTGCGACAGGACATATATATATATATATATATGTATGTATATATAATACACGACGTGGAAGGAACGTCGATAATCCCCTCGACGTTTACGAAACGCGAATCACACGCGTTTCCGCCTTTCTCTCACTCTCCCGGCTCTCGTTTTATTCACCGTAACCACACCGTAATCCATCGATGTCAATTTATTTCCTAATTAACCCACGTCATCGACTTCCCTAACCCCCCCCCCCCCCCCCGCCATCCGACTTTCCATTATCGATCGTAAAATCGAACAAATATGAGAAATAATTGCGAAAACGAATATTACAAAAATTGAAATTCGAAATTAACCGTATTCCTCAAACGCTCTTTTTAGGGTTCTGTAGAAATGTAGGAACTCTTATGGTTTCGTTAAGTCTGTCCGTCCGTCCGTCCGTCTGTAGGTGAAAGGCCTCCCATTCTCTGAGTTATGGACCGATTGAGATGAAATTTGGTACACAGACGTAGATCGGTGACCTAAAAACAGAAATGACAACGTAAAAAAGAAATGTTTTTGACTCCCCTCCCGCAAATTAAACAGTGTTCACGCAATTTTTTTTTCGCTCACACCATTGAGTGAGATATCTTTGGATAGGTCTCCTCAAATGCAACAAATAATGTTCTGAGACCTTTCCATTTCAACCCTCCGGTCATACGGTATTTGCTTTCAAAGTCGTTATCAGAGTGCCCCACCCCCGTCTAACTTTTGAACTGTCGATGCAAAAAATGTGAAAAAAATCCAGAATTCAGCTTTTAAGTAGTACATTTAATCAAAATTATAACGAACACGGTAGAAAAAATAGTTTCGAAAAATATATGAATAACTAACTATAATTTTTTTTTTTCAAAACGGAACCTTATCGGGTGCGTGCCCAACACGCTCTTGACCAATTTTTTTTTATGTTCCATCACATTCCTGGAAAGAAGGGTCAGATTGACCCGAGTCTTTTCAAAATTTTCAAAGTAAAAACAGTAAATACAGTTTTTGAAAATCTGAAAAACCAACCAAATTTGCAAAAATCTGAATAACCAACGTAATCCATCGATGTCAATTTATTCCCTAATTAACCCACGTCCGACTTTCCATTATCGATCGTAAAATCGAACAAATATGAGAAATAATTGCGAAAACGAATATTACAAAAATTGGAAATTTGAAATTAACCTTATTCATCAAACGCTCTTATTTTTTATGTTGCATCGCATTCCTGAAAAGAAGGGTCAGATAGACCCTCGCGTTTTCGAACTTTCTAAAGTAAAAACAGTGAATATAATTAGTTATAGTTATATAGTTTTTTTTTTTTTTTCAAGAGAAATTTTAATAAAAATACAAAACGAAACTGATGTAGAGCTTCGAGACGATAATTGAGTCTTAATTCATCCAGACGTGTCTGATATGGCAAAGGGAGAGTCGAGTTTCCGAATCCGTTGTACGGATTCGTTTCACGGTGATCGGGACGATCCTCCCGATGCCTGACTCTACCTATATAACGTTAAAACGACCGCGGTCGGGTTTCGAGAGTTCGCGTTCGTGTTCGGCTCGGCCACCGAGATCGTAAATTCGATGCAACGGTCATTGATACACCGCTCGCGGTGCAACAGAATTTATACGATTAACCTGTAGCTCGTTACTCGTTACGATAATCCAATTATTATATCAACATATTATCATTATTATTATCATCATCATCATCATCATTATTTTATTCGTTGGGCAAAACGAAAGTAATTTGGTCACACAGTTTCTAAAAAGCTCTATTTCAAAGCAACAACAATAAAAAAAATAATCGAACGTGCAAAATGTTTTATCTCTTTAATTTTAATGATTCATAAAAATATGATTGGAAGAGAAACTTAACTTTTTTTTTCTTTGATAACCTAATTATTTACATCAGCATTTTAATAATAATAATATTATGCTTGGAAAACACATAATTGAGTGAGTTTTCTTTTTTATCTTCTGAATTCTGTTGATCCAAAGAAGTATATCATTGAAAAAAAATATTCAAATAAATCAACGTTGAAAAGATATTTCTCCGTATCATAATAGTATATTATGACACTAGTACGAAAAAACTTTTTCTGACGAGTGTGAGTTTGCAGAACGAGCCGAAGAGCGAGTATTGCAATCACACGAGTCCGGAAAACGTTTTTCGTACGGGTGTCGTACGAATTTTTATGTCACAAGGTCCGTAAATGCGGTTTGAAGCGAACGAAGTGAGCGTAAAACCGCACTTTTACGGACAGCGTGACATAAAAGATCATTTAATGAGTGATATATGAATCACTTGTTAAATGATATTATATTATACGGAGAACTATATTTCCAACATTGATTTATTTGAATATTATTTTTCAATGATATTTCATTGGATCAACAGAATTCAAAAGATAAAATAGAAAACTCACTCGATAATGTTTTTTTCTAAACATACTATTATTATTATTATTATTATTATTATTATTATTATTATTGTTATATATAATCAGATTATCAAAGAACAAAAAATTCAATAAATAAATGTAAAAATAAAAAAAAACATATATCTCATTTGGAATCACGGATATCCAAAAAAGTGTGCAGTGGCAAGGTTCAGATTGCACACGATAGTGCATGATAGAGAGTCTCACGTTGGTACCTACACACACACATATATATATACATACTTAACGATGGGTATCAATCCGCGAGTGAAGGCTCAGACGGCTTAATCCTCGTCGCAGGGTTAATCCGACGTCTGAATCACTCGAATCCCCGCCCCCACTCCCCCACCCTCGTCCCTCGACATTCAATTATAACGACTCCATCGTCGTACGAATCTGCGAAAATAAATAAAAAATAATAACAACAACAACAACGATCGATCGATCCTTCGTATGTAAAATTGGAAATTGGATTGTGAAACCGATATTCACGTGATGCAGTCTGCATCTCGAATGCCGTTGGCAGAGTTCGTGCGGTCGGGCAAGTGCGCGGCCAGGACCAGCACGAACGAGCGTGGAGATGAATTTCGTTCGTTTTCAAGTCGAATGCGAAAAGTTTATATCGCTCGTTCTCTGTCGCTCAGCAGCGAGGAACACGTGGTGCCATCTCTCTCGCACTCATCGTGACGGATGAAAAACTTTTCGCATCGCGTTAACCGTGAATGATAAAGAGCGCGACGGATTGCGAGACAGACAGAATACATATATATATATATATACACACACATATATATATGAAGCATTCCACATCACTTCAGCCAGTAAGAAAAAATGTCTACAAATAATTTTGAAAAATTTAGTTATTTTTTAAAAATATATTCACCAAGTGCCGAAATTTTTAAAGCGACTGGAGCACATGAAAAAAAAAATCAAACTGAAAAAAAGCTATTAATAAAATCGGTAAAATTGCGTATTACCGATTACCGATCCCACGATATAAAAAGTACCAAAAATTTGTTTTTCGCATTCAGAATTTGGGAACATTTTGAAAACTAAAATCGCGAATGCATTTTTTGAGATAAAATTTTTTTTTGCATATTTTGCCCTGAAACGGACGTTTAACTTGCTCAATGAAATCTAAATTAATTTTTTTCTGGAAGGCCATAAAAAGACGCACATTTTCGTTTTTTACAAATATAAATACGTCAAATCCTACCAAAGATACAGCCCTTTGAATGGGAAAATAAAAAAAAAGTTAATTAACGAGAAAAACGTCGGAAATTTTTTTAAAATTTCCGCACTCTGTGAATATATTTCAATAAAATAACTCAATTTTTTAAAAATTATTTGTGGAATGTTTTTTTTTACTGGCTGACGTGATGTGGAATGCCTCATATATATTGTTCCTATATATCTGACTACCCCATTGGCATTTGAAAATGTCAGTGGCTTCCTACATGCTGGGATTCCAATGGCCCAACTCTCCAGTCCTACGTTTTCTTTCTCTCGCCGAGCTCCCTTTCTTTCCCTCTTTCGCCCAAGTCGCTCGTCACTGCTGCTGCTGCATCGGCTGCTGCTGCACCGCTTGATGCATTATCCAATGCATCTCACCCACGTCGGCAAGGCCTTGCGCCTATCGTCGCTATTGTGCTTCAGCGCAAAAAATAAAAAATAAAAAAAATAAAGACAAAAAAACGTCTGCAAACCGTTGGACGATGATTATTCCGTTACTGAACAGCGACTGCAATTATTATACCACCCACGATACGACAAAACACACGCAGGGTGTCGTTCGTCGTGCACTCCACTTTGCTGCATTCTATTCCCGGCCTCGATCGATTATTTCACCTAGCGAGAATAAACACATACACATATGCACACATACATGTTCACATATATGCGGCTATTTGTCCACTTCCGGTCGATATACGTACGACCGGAAATTCTTCGACACGACCAACGTCGCACGAAGAATGAAATAAAGAATGAAACAAAAAAAAAAAAAATGTTATCTGGGTCTGTCGTGACGTGTGATATTAGATTTTCATTTCTTCTTTGTGTATTAGGTCACCGTGTGTGATATAATATCGATCGGGATGTTTGTTCTTCGTTGAACGTCGACGTATTTCGTTTATCAGTTCGATGAATCGATAGTCGAGGGTGTTGCCGATGGGGGTTGGAATATTTTTCAAAACGAACGTGTTTGCAAAAAAATCTTATCGATTCGGATGTAGTGCACGAAGTCAACTTCAATCCGGAAACATGTTTTTTTTTTTTTTTTTTTGTATTTTTTTACTTCCTTGTGCAAAAATCTTCTTTTACCACCTACAAATGAATGAAAAGTTTTAAGTTACAGCTTGTTTGTGATGTTTCAATGTTGATCAGTGCAGGAGACAAAATTTTCACCTTCGTTTCAGCTTATTTCAACATCGAATTTAGGGTGATGGAGGTTAAAAGTAGGATAAAGTTATAAGTGATTCTTATATCTGCGTTTCAACTTCATTTCACCCTAAGAATCTCCAATTATTTCCCATTTTTCAAGTTTGGAAAGTGAAACGAAGGTTAAATAACGAACAAAAAAAATGTCACTTTCACTCAGAAGATGAAACGAAGGTGAAAAATATTTCGACCTGCCTTTACCTTTAAATTTGGCCTTACAAGGTAAAATAATTTTGAATTGAGTAAAATTAAAATGGCTCGTAAAATATTCAAAGCGAGTGGATTTTCAACGAATTCTATATCAAACCTATACCAAAATACCAAACACCTTAGTTTCAAACCTTTCAAACTTGAAAATCGGTAAACAACTGCAGATTTTTCGGATATAAAATAAAGTCAAAACGCAGACAAGATTTTTTCAAAACTTCATTGTATCTATACACTTTCAACCTCTTTCACCCTAAATATGATCTTAAGATAAATATAAATAAAGGTGCAAAAATGTTGGACTCGTGATATAGCTCTTCTCCATGAGGATGGAAAATAATATCGATGAATCGATAAATTCGGATCTATCGAAATAACGTTAATCGGCCGAGACCTTCCGACCGATGATTCCATCGGCCCCGTCGCAAATTTTTTACAGCGCACGCGCGCTCGCGCGCCACCGAAAATAGAATTTCAAACGCGAAAGAGATTCGTGTTCCCAGTCGAGGGTGACGAGGGTGGGAGAAGGATAAACGCAGAGGAGGATCCCCAGAGAAATACAAAGAACAAAAAAAAAAAAAACAGAATAGGGGGAAACGAGAAGGGCGAGACACGTGGCCGAGGTTTAACGCGCGAACGCCCGTTTTCGACTATCTCGGCGGCGATGGGGGGGCAGGGGGGGGGAGAGGCAGACGTCGCATCGATATATATCCGTTAGCGGGGGTTACTCGCACATCATCCCGAAGAAACGCGCGATGGTGGCTCTCACGCAGTTCGTTCGAGCAATGACTCGAAAAACCCATGACGCTCGTGCAAACATGCTCCACAAATATTTATCGTGGCATCGTGTCGAGTTTTCTGAACTTTGGTGAACTTCGTCGAGGCACCCACGAGCGTTCGCGTTCGAGCAAACGTCTTCGTCGAAAGTCACTTTTATCGAGTTAATAACAGAGATTTCGGATAATACCCACATCGAACCGACGAAACCCACCGAATTCGAACGTTGAGTCACGAAGACGAATTTTCGGACCTGCGAGAGTCGTTTTCGTGATTTTTCGATTGGTGAAAAAAAAATTTTCGCAGGGAACCTTTGTTTTTGAGTTTTTTTTTATTTGTTGAAGTGCTAATTGTTTCTTTTTATTTATTTTTTTTCTAATTCATGTTTTTTGTTGTTAGGATTTATTCCATTGGCATTATTATTTTTTTTACAGTTTTACATTATTATTTTTTATTATGATCAGATATTTTTAGTTATTTGTTTGAATATAAAATATACAGATTTCGTATTATCATTATTATTATTTATTACCCATCTTAAATTCTATTCCTCGACAATGGGAACAATATTGATTTAACGAATTTTGTATTATTTCTTGTATCGAATCATCAGAATCCTCCGATTTTGTATTATTATCAATTTTTTTCTACCATCAAAAATGTGTTGTTCAATAGAACAAAATATAATTCATGAAGCAGAATTTGCATTGAAAAACAAATCATTTCGATCACACGATGGATTATTCATTCGTTTCTTAGACTTTGTAATATATAAAAAAAATGAAACAGTAAGACGGACGATCCTCGAATTTTTCGTCTTCTACATTGCGAATAATTCGTTGAACGGATTAAGGTTGACACAAAAAATTAGAGACATGAAAAAAATTGTGAATTGAGACACGAGGACAAGGAAGGGAAACGATCTGAAAAAAAGAAAAGAAAAAAGAACGATAATCATTCAGGATGCTTTCGCGGTTTCGAACGAGTCTATCCGTTCAGAGTTTCGTTGGCGAAACGAGACGATAAAATCGATAGTCCCGTCGCGAGTGAGATATGCGATGTGTGCTGTTCGTGTGTGTGTGTGTGTGTGTGTGTGTGTGTGTGTGTGTGTGTGTGTGTGTGTGTGTATGTGTGTGTTATTGTGTGTGTGTGCGTAAACGAACGAGAGCAAAAGAGTCCGCCATGTGGGCTATCGGTCCCGCAGCTGTCAGCTCGTGCCCCTTTCACACAAACTCTTACACACACACACACACACACACATCCAGCCACACACACACACACACACGCACACACGCGGATATGCAGTGTCCGTGAGGCCTAAACTCTCGGGCCAAAGGTTCGTCTCACACCAAAACGTCCGGGCTAATCGTTTTGCCCACATCCTCTCTCCCTCGTTACACTATTACACATCTAGCTTATTATTTCCGGTATTTCCGTAGACCGAGACACTACACATAAACTTCATAACACGGGCTATTAAACACAATGAGCATCGTTGTAAATTTCAACTAAACTGCAACTAACATTTTTTTTCTACGCTATTATATTCACAATCGCTCTATGAATTAGAAAAAAAAACTGTATTCGATTTTTATCAATGATAAATTGAATAACGAACAAAATGAATTGGTATATCAATTAAATTCAGGGATTGCGTTTAATCGTGAAAGTCGAATTGGTACATCGATCGACCTAAAATATTCTCCAAAATTTTTACGACGCTTGCTCCAATAAGTGTCTCCGAACGATATTTATCGTCAATTTTGAAATAATTGAATTTCACGAAGAAAAAAGAAAAAAAACCGTAAAAATCGAATACAGCAAATTCGTATTAATCGAATTCCCAAGGAACGCATCTTCAAACGGTGAAAGTCCATTGGCACATCGACTGACATGGACATTTCTTTTTTCCACTCCCATCAACCACGCTCGAAAATAATTTCACTCGTAAAAAAAAAAATGAAATAAAAACATAATAAAAAATAAATAATAATAATGACGAAACGCAGTCTCAAAGTTTTTACGATTTCTTTCGTGCGTGTGGGGTCGTAAAAAAGGGCACGGTACAACGTTTTTCACGATCCGTGCCGACGATGTGAAGAATATTAAAAAAAAAAAAAAAAAACATTTAAAGATAATAAAAATAATGAAAGATGGAAATTGTTACGAGACTCCGGGGTCTCTTCGTAACCCTCCCGCCCCCCCCCCGTCCCCCGTAGCCACCGATGCCCTTTCGCTCGTGTCGTTATCACCGATTGTGGGTCTCGTCTTCTCTGCGCATGCGCGCACGCGCGTTTTGTGCAACACAGCGTGTTAAATTTTTCGACGTTCACGTGACACAGTTCGTGCTGTGGAAGTGTCGTGACTACGTGAATGAGCGATAAAACTACTCGGACCTCCCCCTTCCCTCGTCCCCGGACCCAACTCCTGCCCCCCCCCCTCTGACCCCCACCCCTATTTGCCCCTTTTGTATTATATTATTAAGAGAGGGCTCGTCACTTACCTGGCCTCTCTTCAAAACTCGATTTCTCGACTTGTGTGTCGACCCACCCTCAAAGTTGGACCGTGCAGTTCGCCCTCTCCCCCGCCCCCTCGCCGCTCCCTTCCTCCCCCACGGGGCAATGGGATACAATGGGCCGAGTGTTCGGTTAGCTCTTCGGTGCAGGGTGAGTCATTCGTTACAGCAGCAGCAGCAGCAGCAGCCATGGCAAAAGTGGTCAGAGAGGAAAAAAAAGGGACGAAACAAACGGGCCCCCGGTTAGAACGTGGCCGTTCCGACGACGTCGTATGCCAAAATATTGTGTTCGGCCGAGGCGAGAACGCGGCCCCCGAAGAGTCCGGAGATTCTGTACGCACACTCGACGAGAGAAGAAGAGAGAGAGAGAGAGAGAGAGTAAGAAATAATATTCGAAACAATGACGTCATTCAGCCGCAAACGGAACGAACGAAGAGTGGCGCGACACAGAGGTCCCAGATAAGACCCCCTGGAGGACTTAGCGTGTTCGAACGAATTCTCTGGAAACTCGACGTCTGTTTGGAAATTGATTTTTTTTCTTTAATTTTTAAAAATTATCTTTCGATACGTTCCAACTATGAATAATTTAATAATTGAAATAAGGGAGGTAAATAATTGTTATATTTGTTTCTAGCCAATCTATATTAGACTTTGCCAATACTGCGAACAACAGTTATGATATATTGATTAATACGATAATAATAATAATAATAATAATAATAATAATAATAATAATGATAATAATAACTTATTATTATTATTATTATTATTATTATTATTACTAATATTATAGTAGCAATCGATATACCTATCATGAATTACTTGCAACATTTATTAACAATATAAATATAATAAATTTGATTTTCTAGTTTTTCAATTATTATTATATTTTTTTTATATTGTTATTATACTCATTATCGAATAAATATTGCAAATAATGTATTGTATATATTTAATGCTACGAGCTCTTCTATTAAACTTCCCTGAAACATTGCAACACGAGGAATTTAATTTTAAATCCTTTTTTTCATTTTTTTCGTTGTTCTCTCAACGACACGAAATAAATGAAATATTTTTCGTCTCCTTCGACAGATTGGGTGGGGCTCGAAGTTCCGAATGAGCAATGTTCAGAAAGGCCAAAATTTCGAACGCGCGATGCTTCGAACGACAATGTTACGAATGGTCGCGGCGTAGAATGAAATTGTTTCGAATGGTCAAAATTTCGAATCGGATTGTAGCCTTCCGAACGTCTACCTTTCGAGCTTTCTCACGCGTAAATTATCAAAGTTAGAGATATGCCGTCGCGGACTTTTTTATAGGAAATTTATTTCTCTACAACATTGTTTATGTGAACTTTTTGTCTATATAGCGTTGTTTATCCAGCGTTTGGACAGAAACAAACAAAACGATAAGAAAATCGATGCATTTTTACCTTCCCGTCAAAACGCTGGTTAAACAACGCTATATAGACCAAAAGTTCACATAAACAATGTTGTAGAGAATTGAATTTCCTATAAAAAAGTCAGTGACGGCATATATCTAACTGTGATAATTTACGCTAATTTTTAAATTAACGATAATTTTTAAAAATAGAAAACCGCTGCGGTTTTCAAAATTTCCGGCTTTCGAGCTTTCCCACACGTAAATTATCACAGATAGATATATGCCGTCACTGACTTTTTTATAGGGAATTCAATTCTCTACAACATTGTTTATGTGAACTTTTGGTCTATATAGCGTTGTTTAACCAGCGTTTTGACGGGAAGGTAAAAATTCATCGATTTTCTTATCGTTTTGTTTGTTTCTGTCCAAACGCTGGATAAACAACGCTATATAGACAAAAAGTTCACATAAACAATGTTGTAGAGAAATAAATTTCCTATAAAAAAGTCCGCGACGGCATATCTCTAACTTTGATAATTTACGCGTGAGAAAGCTCGAAAGGTAGACGTTCGGAAGGCTACAATCCGATTCGAAATTTTGACCATTCGAAACAATTTCATTCTACGCCGCGACCATTCGTAACATTGTCGTTCGAAGCATCGCGCGTTCGAAATTTTGGCCTTTCTGAACATTGCTCATTCGGAACTTCGAGCCCCACCCGACAGATTGACGAAAAGCGCATCTTTTTTATTTTAATTTATCGATTCGACAAATTCTGTGAAAAGTCGACCAAAAAAAAACAAAACGAAACAAATGAATTTAAAAAAAAAAAAAACAAAAAAATTCACATTCTCACGATCGATCTTGGAATCGTTGGATCCCACCCGCTTGGCCATTTTCAAGACTCGTTCTGCCGGATATTCCGCGTTTCGTTCGATTTATATTGTCGTGACCATCGGTGACTCTCATTCTCATCCCACAATGGCCGACAAAAAGCCACCTCGCCAAATCAAGAAGCAAATTCATCGTTCAACGTGATATACACACGCACGAGGTCCCGAGTGAGGGGGAGGGGCGGGGGGGGGGGGGGTTCCTTTACCGGCGCGTTCGTCGTCGAGAACGAAAGCGGTTGGGTCGGGTTGTAACTTCGAGCGAGTGCGCGATTATCCGGCGTCCCTGATGTCTCCGATGCGTTTAATTTTTTTTTTTTTTCCATTTTGGGAGTCGATGAGCTACGCACACGATGCGTCATCGACTCCCGCCATCACGTCCTCGAGATTGGCCGATTGTCTTGTTGCAATGTTTGCAATTTTGTCGCAAACCGTTTTCATTCATTTTTTATTTATTTATTTATTTTTTTGTAAAAATTAAATTTTCCGGACGCAAATTTGTCTGCAAAAAATAAAAAAGCCATTGCGATAGATCGGAAGCTGTCTTTTTTTTTTGTTCACAGAACGTATTTATGCCACATTTCTTCCACATTATCACATTTATATACCGAAAGAACAGAAATTATGAGATTGTTTTGAAAAATTCAATTCTTTTGGAGCCCGAAGAGTGTGGCTAATATTTTTTTTTTCACTCACCCCATTGAGTGGGGTGTCTTCGAACAGGTCTTTCAAAATGCGACAAAAAATGTTTGGGGAACGTTTCATTTTAACCCTTTAGTCACGGGATATTTGCTCACGAAGTCGTTATCAGAGCCGCCTCCCTAATTTCCAAATTGTGGATTCAAAAAAACTGAAAAAATTACAGAATGTAGGTATCAATTAGTACTTTCAATAAAAATTGTAATGAACACTTCAGCAACAATAACAAATAGTTTATGAAAAGTTGAGACAACACTTTTTCGAAAGCATCCAAATTTTTCAAGGTTAAATAGCCCTTGGTACGTATTATAAGAGGTTAAGAAGAATGTTAGTGAGAGAATGGCCACCGAACCCTATAATGTGCGTGCCCAACACGTTCTCGACCAATTTTTGTTGATATTTTTGCTGTGTGATAATTTCACAAGAATTCTAAAATAATTTCTGATGTGAATAAGAAAATAAAAAGAAAACACGAATGATACGACAGAGACACCGGTCATAGAATCGCGCGACGCAAATCACGACTGATGTCGAGCAAAAGCGACGATGGCCCCAATTGCCGTCAATTTCGTTCAATTGACGGTGATCCGGTCCGGTCTATCGTCAACGGGGGATCCCCGTCGCATATTTCCCGCAATAAAATAATTCGCACGTCCGCAGCTGCCTTCCGAAACTCGATTCGAAGGACGCCAAAGCGTCTATAAGAAGCTTCCCATGTACAAAAAAATTATTCAATTAATTTTTCTATTAACAAAAAAGACTTTCAGCTTCTTGTACTCCAAAACGATTGGAGCTGTCCCAATGGCTTAACACTGTCTAATTTGCTTGTATAATAATAATATACAATGAATTACAATATTGCAACGAATTACAAAATTATAATAAACAAATTATTCACTTCATTGTCCCATTAAAAAAAAAACAAGAATAATCAATTTCAGCTTCTTGTACTCCAAAATGATTAGAGCTGTCCCAATGGCTTATCACTGCCTCGTTTGCTTATGCGACAATAATATATATCATTTATTACAATATTGCAAAAAATTACAAAATGCGAATTAATTTTTTTTTTTCATTATCGTTGTCGGTTTTCCAATTAACGTCCATCAGTGCAAAAACTGTGTCAAACCGCACCCGTCGTGGATATAATGAGGAAGGGCCCGACGACCTTGCCCCAACCCTCCGGGTTCTCAAACAAACCGTGAAACAATTACTATGACAATGTGTCTCCGGGTCGGACAGTCCGAATGAAAACTTGTGTGTCTCGTGTGTGCAACGCTCGTCGACCGATAAATCCGACTAAAGAGGGAGTTGCCCCGAGACCACGTTAGGGTGTGGAAGTCTCGGTAGATATGGTTGCCTGCATTGAATTACCATGGCATTTCCGGACAGCTTGTATATTATTATTATTATCACATTTTATCATTATTATTATTATTTATTTTTTTTCAATCTCAACCAAGCCCCAGTCGTGACAACCGAAAATTTTGGTCCCCGTCGAGAATATAAATATTATCTCGAAATTCATGGTGTGGGAGTTTGAAAATTTGGTGGCTCTGGTTCATTCGGAGTGCATTGTTTGCAGCCTCGTGTGGCCTTGCAGTTGTGCACTCGGGTGGGCTTTGGTTCGACGAAATTGTTGTTTGAATATTTTTAAGACTAAATTATCGTGAATTTATCGGTTTTTTTTTGCAAGGTAGTTTAATTTTTATTTTTTTTCAAGATAGGTAACCATCATTCGATATTGACATTTCGAACAAAAAAACTCGAATCTTATCAAAATTTTGAAAAATGTCAAAAAAAAAAACAAATAAAATATTAGGAACATGATGCCCACTAGAATTTTATGCAAAAAAAAATTCTTCAATTTCGATGGAGTATCTGGAAACAAAAAATTGCATCCAATCAAAAATGGGCAAAGTAGCAGTTACCTCTTGATAAAGAAAAAAGGTGGCGGGGTGAGGGCCAGGGGTGTCGAAAAAATCTAGAAAAAAAAAATTAATGAGATTTATCGAATCCCAAAGACGCTACCGAAAAAATCATTTTTTTACTATTCATAAATTGTAAAAAAAATAATAATTTACCAATGAAAAAAAATTGTATCCTATTGCCAAAAATCACATTTACAACAATTATACTCCTACTACTACTACTACTACTACCATGTTTGTCACATAACAATTAATCAGAATAATTTATTACAAAAAAAAAAAAAAACATTCCAATCGATTTTCATTGATCGAACGTCCCATCCTCATCGCCACCCAATTTTAATCGTAACGTGGGGTAATCGAAAATTTTGTACATCGGTTGTATCGAATGAGAAACGACACCACGGGTCCTCGTTCCGTCCTCGGTTTTTGCTGTTGGTCGTTGGGTGCTGTGTTGGCCATACGGACGAGAGAACCTCGAGAACCGACGACGACGATGTGGCGCGACGGTACATGGTGGGGGATGTTCGGGACAGATGTTTGGTCCACGGTGTACCACGAGGCCTCGAGGCACTAGTACCCCATGGGGTGTCGCGGTTGAAACTACCCTTCGGAAGTTTGGCACGGGTGTGCTCGACGCGGTCGTCGACGAGCCTTCTCGTCTCCTCCACGTTGTCGTCCTACAGTCCAGCATTGGTTGTGGGTCACGACTGTGACATCGAGCGAGCGCGTGAGAGAGAAAGAGAGAGATTGGATTTGATTTGTTTATTATTATGCCTTAGTAAGACTGTTGGCAATAGGGTTAAGTACAGTAATGATTAAAAATTAAATACAGTATATAACAAAGAAAAAATAACTATAAAATAAAATTAGATAAAATACAAATAAGAATAAAAATAAAATTATAATAAAATAAAATACGAATAAAAATAAAAAGGTAATGAATAACAATGATTCGATATAAACAAAAATAATAAAAAACAAAAATGAAAATGAGTTGAAATTATACTCTATACAAACAAAAATAAAAATAAAATACTAATAAATTGAAATACAAATAAAATTGAAAATAAAATTTAAAAAAAAAGAGAGAGAGAGAAAGAGAGGGAGGGAGGGAGAGAGAGAGCGACGATAGACAACGACGAGGGTACGAACGAGAGGCTCGCAATGGTTCGACGGGTTCGAGGGTGGTCTCCGGTTATGAACTCTGGGATTTGCCCGGAAACCACGTGACAAGTCGAACCCTCGGATAGTCCAGTAGCGTTGACGCTGCCGCTTCGTTGGTTATACTTCGACTAGTACACGCGTAGCCGCTCCACCAGCTACGACCTACCGGCGTACATTTTTTCAAGAATCAGTTAGTTTCAAACTCCAACACGTTTTTTTTTTCAATTCTCCTTATTAATTCTGTTTTTAAAAAATGTTCTTGTGATGGTGAAATAATTTATTTGAAAAAAAAAGGATAAATATCTAATACAGATATTTAGCTATGTGTATGTATATAGTAGATACATAAAATCATATATATACATAATACATATATATATATATGTATAATTATTGCAGTGTTTACAAAAATTATTTTTTTCTCGCAGTTAATTTTGGTTATTTTTTATTATTATTTTTTTTTTAATTGTCGGATATTGAAATCGTCGACTGGGGTATTATGTAATTTTAATCAGCGAGTGTGACACAGTGTGTGATTGTTACATCGTGAAAGTGTCACACGTCCGTGCGTCGCTTCTGCTGCGGGTTTGGAGTTTGTGTGTGTGTGTTTACGAGTGAATTGCGAGACACACTCGTCTCGTCGATTTCCTGTGTTTCTCTCTCGAGGATCAAACACATACGCATACACACACACACACATACACACAAACACATGTGTGGTTCATTGACGACGACGAATATGTCATTGCCGGTTGACTTTCATCCAATTCGCCGGCATCGAAAATCTTTCAATTAGCAAAATCGTATTTGTGAATTTAAAAAAAACAAACAAAAAAAAATAAAAAATAATAAAACGGGGGGAAAAATAAAAAAATATATATTTACTTCGAGGGGGGAAAAATCGTTGGTCGACGGAATTTGGCCGAAGTCGCGCGAAAGTGTCTGAAATACCGGCGAAAACGGAAAGTGAAAACGTCGCACGTGTTCCATCCCCTCTCCTCGTCTCGTGTGTATATTCGTCGGTGCTGCCCCCCTCCCCCTCTTCCCCACTTCATCGCGTCACTGGCCACAACCGGCGTGTCTCACGTTGAAGAATCTTGGAATATTATTGTCGGTAATTTGTATGATGCCACGGAAATCGGTATATCGACTTCCGAGGAAAATTATTGCGCCGGAGAGATGACGGCGACGATAATTGCCCGACCGTACGTACTGTGTGAGTATTGATTGACTTGTTTGTCTTGGGACTCGGAAAGTTGTTTCGTACGATGAAACGCGAATGCGGCGCATTGACGACCAGTAGTTTCATTAAATTTTACATCAACTCGAGTTGTTATCACACCGGAAATTATTACATTGATATATCGTAGATTTGTTCTGATAATGGGGATGATGATATATTACAATATTATGAATTGAAATAATTCATAGTGATGTTATTATCATCGTGGTTTTATTGAATGGTATTTGGGAAATTATTATATTAATATATCATATATTTATTCTGATAATGGGGATGATGATATATTATAATATTATGAATTGAAATAATTCATAGTGATGTTATTATCATCGTGGTTTTATTGAATAATATTTGGATATATATTATTCTGAACTGTAATGGTTTATATTATATTATTATTTGATATGCGATTTGCCCAGGCCGTGATAATGATATTATATCCATCAATATTATATCAATATTGTTATGATTATCAGATAACAATATAATATCGAGAGAATATTGATATTGTCAATGAAATAATTCATAGAAATATTATTATCGTGATTATTAAATAATATATCAAAATATATTATTCTATAATATATTTTCATGTATTATTGATGATGATATTATAATATTATGAATTGAAACAATTCATAGTGATTTTATTATCATCGTTGTTTCATTGAATAATATTTGGATATATATTTCATTCTGACTGTAATGGTTTATATTATATTATTATTTGATGTACGATTTGCCCAGGCCGTGATAATTATATTATATCGATCAATATTATATCAATATTGTTATGATTATCAGATAACAATATAATATTAAGAGAATATTGATATTATCAATGAAATAATTCATAGTAATGTTATTATTATCGTGATTATCGAATAATATATATCAAAATATATTATTCCAACTGTAATAGTTAATAATATGATAATACCGTGATGATTATTAGATTATCAATACAATTGATAAAATACTAATATTGAAGGAGAGAATATTTATCATGAAAATAATATAATATTAACAATCACAGCTCGAACAATAATATATTTCAGTATATTATTAAATGATTATAATGATAATAATTATCATAATAATATCATTAACAATCATACTAACATCATGATCACCATCATTGAATGATATAGAATAAATATCATTATTCCATCTGTGATAGTGAAATATTATACCAATATTTATCATACGTATACGTCATACAATAATATTGTAGCGTATATACATATATAATAATACTAATAATCAATAATATTCATTATTCTTATTATTATTACTATTAGCGTAAATCTGTGCTGAAGAGCAACCCATCGACCATTTGAATTCGTAAAAGATAAACAAAAAAAACCTATCCCCGGTCGTAAAGAACGATTCGCGACGGTGTGCGGCGACTTCTGCGCTGCTTTTTTTTCTCTTTTCTTTCTCTCTTTAACGATCTGCCCGAAGTGCGAAAGTCTTTATCGCGCTCGAACGCCGTCGCGGCGTTCTTTCTGATCGCTTCTGTGTGTGTGTAGGCCCCGCGACGTTGTGATTCTCGTCGCCTATCCGCAGCACGGGAGGTCCTCTTCTTCGCCCTGGGCCTTTCTTTTCATTTCGAACTCGCTTCGTCGTTGCTTCTTCCTTAACGCGGAATTTACGGCTATCTACCGCCTGCCGAATAAATCGAAATATATTTACACACCTATAGGTATAAATAAATATACATATATACATATGTATTATTTATTTTTTTTGGGTGTGTGGGCGGTATTATCTTGTTTAGAGACGTCATTGGGTATCCGAACGGTTTTAGAATTTGCGGTTTATTTATTATTTTTTAGGGTTCCGTAGCTTTGAATGCTAACAAGTGCGAGTTCGACTCACGCGTCGAGGGTTTCATATTTTGATTACATTTTTGATTTTACATTACTTTTTCCAGCCTGCTTTTTTTTTTTTTTTTTTTTTTACGGATATAGCATACAAGCAAATTAACGAAAGACATACGAGATATCCTCGCGCTGGAATCTATCTGCTTGCTCACGTATTTTTTCGCGCCACTCCGTTGTTTGGCAGTCGACCGAGAACTAAGAAATAAAAATAATGAGATTGAGAAATTAATTTCCAGAAATTTATGGGACTTAGTATTTTTTAACTCCCAGTTTTTTTCACATAGTTCACTGCGTGAATTTTAAGTGAGGCGTTGTATTCCCCGTTTTTCTTTCAATTTTAGAACCACTTCTAAGATTAAAAAAAAAGAATAAGATTGAAAAATTAATTTCTAGAAATTTATGGGACCTAGTTTTCTTTTTAACTCCCAGTTCTGTTCACATAGTTCACTGTGCGAAATTTAAGCAAGACATTGTATTTCCTTTTTTTCAATTTTAGAACCGCTTTTGAGATTTTTTTTTTCAACTGTCAAATTTTCGATAGTTTGGTGATACAGTGACATAATAATAATATATAATATATTATTATATTGTCACGTACGATAATACAATAACTCGCACTCGTGGCATACGCTTTTTAACATAAGTCACCGATCGTGTTGATTGTTTTTTTTTATTTTTAACATATTTTTTCACTATCTTTCACAGCTAACCGTTATCCATTGATTCTCAAATTTCGCGCGTGAAATTCTGTAACGGCAAATTTGCTGGAGCACGTGTGTACGTGAATGTCTTTGTAAAATATATTCATCGGGGAAAAAAAAATAGTCCACGCAAATGGTCGTTTGAAATTCTAACCGCGAAACACACACACACACACAGGCCGAGAGGTGATCGTTCGCTCTCGTGTATTGTAATTTTTTTATTTTTCATGTTTTTTTTTTTATTTTTTCACCCGTCTTCTTTTTTCTCTCGTTGTTTGTGAGTTGTCACGTGAGATTCTCGAGTGAAGGTTTCGGACCGCCTGGCCACGTTGCATCGGACCCCGGTCGACCGTAACTGGAGCTCAAAAAAAAAAAAGAGAAGAAAAAAAGAGAAGAAAAAAAAACAGACGGCTTAGAATGTCGTGACCGTGTATTTTGTGATCACGATAGTTGTAACGATTAATTTTGGCGATGTTCGGAAAAACAGGAGCCCCGATAGTTTCGACGATTAATCTCTTTGATGATGAAGTGGAGAAAAAAAATGAGTGACGACGATACTGATGTCGAGGTCTCGACCAAGCTCGTCGTCCACATCGATGTCTCGAACGTTATCCGAATTTTCGATCTGGATACATCGATGTCATGGATTTTGTTTTAGATATGAAAAAAATAAAAATCATAAATAAAAATTAAAAAGAAACCCTAAAATATTGTTTCGTGGCTGTTCGGAGCAATGATGATGATAAATCATGAAGAATTGGAGAAATGTAGGGACCAATGTGTGTGTGTGTCCGTCCAAGTTACGAGGTTTCGAGGAAACATATTTTCCTTCCCGTTCCAGCGAGTCGTGAAACGCGCATGCGCGCGCGCGAGTAGTCGTAGCGGCGCGTGGAAACTTGACTCGCGTCATCCGCGCGCGTGGATATATGAACGCGTATACCCAAAAGAACGCGAGAACGCAGCTCTCGTCGCGCGAGTTACGAATGCTTGAACGCTTGCCAAGATATCTCGATGCTACTGGGATTTCGCGCGCGCGCACCCGCGCATGCGCGTGGTGTGTGTGCGTGCGTCTGTACGCACGAGTGCAGCGCCTTCGCGTCTGCCTCGCCGGTCTGTGCGGCGTTACGTCGTACACGGTTTTTCCGTCGGTATGCGCGAACGATAGCACAAACACACCCCGAGACACCCGTTCCCAAAAAAACAATCAAAATTATTTATCAGCATCTGAAAAATGTTATTACTCGACATTAAATAATCGAAATTTTCGTCAGACTAATAAAATGTCAATTATAATCACGAAATTCCAAATAATTTGCCGAATGAATACAGAAAATTTTTCTTTTAATTAAAAAAAAATCGACGGCACCGAAAAAATTAATTTTTTAAATTCATAATTGAAAATTAGTTTGAACTAATTTTTGATCATGAATTCGAGAAATTAATTTCTCTGTCCGGCGGCCTATTTTTTTTATATTAAAAAAAATTTTTTTTTGTATTCATTCGGCGAATTATTTGGAATTTTGTGATTATAATTGACATTTGCGTAGTCTGACAAAAATTTTGATCATTTAATGTCGAGTAATACAATTTTTTCAGATTCTGTTAGATAATTTTGATTATTTTTGAATTATTGTGTAGTTTATCTGTTTTAGTGTGTTCACTATTTTGAGTCGTTAGGTCGCTTATTAATTACTCGAAAAATTGTCAAAAATATTTCTAATGATTGTCATTATTATTATTATTGGTTTTAATTATCGAACAAGCTGCAAGCTGCCTGAAGTACTACAATATGACGACGCTTTTTCATTGTTTTCTTAAATCATTATAATTATAATTACTGAAATATTTCAAATTTCCAGCTTTTGTTTCAATAATTTAATATCTGATCAGTATATGAAATTTCAATGTTTCCTCGAATTTGAACCCGTCATCGTATCTTTATCAAATTTTTCGAGATAACTCTGACCGTTGGATTCACGTGCATCCATGTTTTGTCATATTTTGAACATCTTGATACGAAAATCCCGATCACCATTTTTTTGGACCGTCACATAGCTTTTCCTCTTTGAGAAAGCAAAAATAATTAATTGTTTGTATTTGAATAATTTGTTACTCTCGCGCGTTCAATAATGAGATACTGAAAAATTATTGTATAATAATTCAATTTATCTGAAAATATTTTTTCACTCGAGTCCGGTGTGAATCGTGTCACCCGTTACACAGGATTTTGTTCCCGGGGGTCCCCTCGAGCCAAAGTCTCAAAAGAAAGTCAGCGGGCTTGACCACAGGCTCGACTTGTGCCGGGAACCATAGAAAAGGCGGAGAACACCCGAACCCACCTCCTACCTACACTCTATTATCGATTTCGTCTGGGTTCTAAGGGTCGGTTTGTCCTGTCCATCCCCCGTGCGCCACACGCTGCGATAACCCTAATTTATACGTCGTGACTCATTTGCCGCTTCGTCGCTACGTGAAAACTGCGAGAGAGAGAGAGAGAGAAAGAGACAAAGAGAAAGAGAGAGAGAGAGTCACCGAACGCGATTGGAATCTCGAATCGTCTATTAAACCGTCATCGTCCAAACTCGACGAACAATTCATTCCACTTCCAAACAGGGATGGGCCATTCGATAAATAAAAATGCCAGCGACATTCTCACTTCCATCGTTGAATTAATAATATCCATATATAAATTTATTATAATCATATTGTTCAACAGTTCAACGAATTATATAATTTTTACAAAATAACAACAACTAAAAGTCAATTATTTAAATAAATAAATCGATCGTATAAATACAGAAGGAAAAAATAATAATAAAAATAAAATAAAATAAAAATAATAATAATAGAAATATTTTTTATAGTATATAATTCTTGTTATGAGAGAATTGTAATGAATATATAATCTATACGTATATTATATTAGGGAGGGGAGGGGAAAGAAAAAACATGGAAGGTGGGTTTTTGGAACGTAGCAGGAATATTGAACAAAGACAAGGAGTTCTGGGAGGGAATTGGAGAATGGGACGTAATTGTAATGATGGAAACGTGGCTGGAGGAGAGAGGGTGGGAGAAGGCTAGAGGAAGAATGCCGACCGGCTACACGTGGAAGAAGCAATGGGCAAGGAAGAGGAATAGAAAAGGGAGAGCAATGGGAGGAATGATGATCGGAGTACGGAAGGAGATGGAAGGGGAGGAAGAAGCGGGAGGGAGGGAAGTGGAAGGGATAATGGCAATGAAAGTGAAGGCCGGGAAAGAAGAGTGGACTATAGTGGGAGTATATGTGAATGGGGACATAGAAAGCAAACTGGAAAAATTGAGGGACTGGATGGAAACACCAAGAGAAACCGCAAGGACAATGATAGGAGGGGACTTCAACGCGAGGACGGGCACGGAGGGAGGGGGGATAAGTGGAGAAGACGGAGAGGAAGGAGGGAGAAAATCGAAAGATAAGAAAAAGAACACGGACGGGAGGAAGCTGGTTGAAGTGGTAGGAGAGGTGGGGTGGGAAATACTAAATGGGAACATAGCGGGGGATGAGAAAGGAGAATATACATACACGGGAGGGAAAGGGGAAACCGTAATAGATTACGTGATAGGGAACGAAAATACAAGAAGAGGGATAGAGAGAATGAGCGTAGGGGACAGGGTAGAATCGGACCATCACCCGCTAGTCGTAACAATGAAGAAAGGAGGGGTGGAGAGAAGGAATGGGGAAAAGGGGGAAAGGAAAGTAGGGAGCGGACGGTGGTCGGAAAGGATGAAGGAAGAATACGGGAAGCGAGTAGAAAACATGCGGCTGGAGGGGGGGCAGGTGCAAGAAGTAGTCAAGGACATGGAAGAAAAAATAAAGGAGGAGATGAGAAAGAGTGAAGAGGCGGGGGGAAGGGAGAAGAAAAAGAGGAAGCAGGGATGGTGGGACGAGGAGTGCAAGAGCAAGAAGGGAGAGATGAGAAGGAAGCTGAGGAGATGGAGAGAAGGGAGAGACACAAGGGAAGCGTACAAAGAAGGGAGAAAGGAGTACAAAGAAATGTGCAAGAGGAAAAAGGAGGAGGAAAAGGAAAGACTAATAAGAGAGATAGGAGAAGCGAGAACGGAAAGCAAAGTATGGGAAATAGTGAACAGGGGAAGAAAGAACCGAACGAGGAGAAATGAGAGGATCGAAGAGGAAGAGTGGAAAGAATACTTTATGGGACTGCTGGGGGGAGTAGAGGTAAGAGTAAGAACAGGAGGGGAAGGGGGAGGGAGGGAAGGGCAAGAGGAGGAAATCACTAAGGAGGAGATCAGGGCAACGATCAGAAAGATGAAGGAGGAGAAAGCAATGGGGGGGGATGGAATACCGAACGAAGCGTGGAGGTATGGTGGAGAGAAGATGGTGGAGCTGGCGTGGGAGGTATGCGGAAGGGTATGGAGGGGGGAAGGATGGCCGGAAGGATGGAGGGAAGGGGTAATAGCGCCTATAGTAAAGAAAGGGGAAGGAAGTAGAGTGGAGGAATACAGGGGGGTCACGTTAATGCCGTCACTATATAAGATATATACGACGGTACTAGCGAAGAGACTAGAGGAGGAAGTGGAAGGGAAGAAAATGGTGCCGCAGAACCAAACAGGATTCAGGAAGGGAATGGGTACCGTAGACAACATCTATGTATTGAACTATCTAGTAAACAGACAAATAATGAAAGAGAAAGGGAAATTGATCGCACTGTTCGTCGATCTAAAGGCGGCTTTTGATTCAGTAGACAGGCAGGTCTTGTGGGCGTTAGAGAAAAGAGGGGTTAGGAAGGGCTTGAGAGAGAGAATAGAAGAAGTGTACAGGGAGACAAAAAGTAAGGTGAAGGTGGGAGAGGTGACAGGAGAGGTTTTTTGGACGGCGAAGGGGGTAAGACAAGGATGCCCGCTAAGTCCAATACTCTTCAACCTACTAACAGCAGATATGGAAGAGGAGCTGAGAAAGGGAAGGTGGGGAGGGGTAGAGGTAAGAGGTAGGAGAATATGCACATTAGCATATGCGGATGATGTGGTGATAATAGCGAAAGAAGAAGAGGAAATGAAAAGCATGGTGAGAAGGTTGGAGACGTACTTTCAAAAGAAAAAACTGGAGGTCAACGTAGGGAAAACGAAGATGATGAGATTCAGAAAGGGAGGAGGAAGGAGTAAAAAAGTAGAATGGAGATGGAGAGGGAAGAGGATAGAGGAGGTAAACGAATTCAAATATTTAGGATATGTGTTCAAGAGGAACGGTGGGCAGGAAGCACAACTAGGGGATAGAGTGAGGAAGGCCGGCGTGGTGATGAGGCAGGCGTGGGGGATAGGGAAAAGGAAGTTTGGGAAGAACTGGAGCAGAAAGATGTGGATATTCGACACGCTTGTATGGACGGTAATAAGCTACGGGGTGGAAATATGGGGATGGGAGGAAAGAAGGGAAATGGAAAGAGTACACGATAGATACATACGGTGGACACTGGGGGTAGACTGGAGGTCACCGGGATATATGATAAGAGAAGAAGTGAAACGGGAAAAAATGAGAACGAGAGCCGGGAAAAGGGCGTGGAAGTTTGAAGAAAAGCTGAGAGGAGGGAAGGGAAGCGAGATAGCAAGGGCGTGCTTGGAAGAGATAGAGGAACGGGAGAGAAATGGGGAGGGACTATCGAAATGGGAGAAGGGAAGGAAGCAATGCAAGGAGGAGAGAGGAGAGAGCGGACAGATGGGGGAAGAGTATGAAGGATGGGAAAGATGGGATAAGGAGAGACAAAGAAAGGAAAGGGAGGAAAGGATAAAAGAATCAAAATATAATAAATGGTACAAAGAAATCAGAGTGGAAGGGATACCGGGATATTTGAGAGCGGGATGGAGTGAGGAAAGGTGCCGCAGAATCGCAAGATTTAGAATAGGGAATGAGATGAGAGAAGGAAGATACTGGGAAAGCGAGGAAGAAAGAAGTTGCAGGATATGTGGGACGGAAAGAGAGACATGGGAGCATGTGCTGGACAGGTGCAGGGGAGGAGAAGAGACGGAGAGGGGAATAGGGGAAAGAGTAAAGGAAATACTGGATGAAGGAGGAAGAGGGGAGGAGTGGATGAAAGAACTGGAGAGCGAGAGAGAAGAGAGAGAGAGAATGCGGAACGGAGGAAGGAGAGAGGAAGAAAGAGAATGAAAGAAAGAATGGAGTGAACGAGCGGAAACGGAAGTGCAAGGAAGGAGAAGGAGGGAACGGAGAGAAAAGAAAAGGAAATGTACACAATGTAAACATGTAAATAAATATAAAAAGCGAAGCGACGGACAAGGGAATGGCGAGCGTAAAGAAATATAGGAATAATAAAAAGGAAAAAAAAAAAAAAAAAAAAAAAAAAATTGTAACGGAAATGTAAACGGAAAGCGAAGAGAAACGTAAAGCAAAAGCGAGGCAATGGGCAAAGGCACGGCGAGCGGAAAGAAACGTAGGAATAAGAATGAGGCGATAGAGTATAAGGTAAAATGTAAAATAGAATATAAGAACAGTGATGTAAAATACGGAAGGAAAAATGTAAGAGAGAAACGGAGGTCACTTGTAACCCGCAAGGGAATCAATAAAGGATACAATACAATACGTATATTATTATTGTATAATTGAAAAAAATTCATATTGTTGCATTACGATTTATTATCATTATTTTTATTATTATTATTATTATTACCATTACCATTACCATTATTATTATTTTTATTTTATTTCGACGTATATTTTCATTGAACCAATGCCAATCGGTCATTCGACTTGACCCACGAAGATTAAAATACCACAAGTAAAAGCAAACGTAGTAACGAAATTGAAAAAAATAAAAAAAACATAAAATAAGGCAAGGATAATTAACGAGTTGAAAAAAAAAAAATAAAACGTTCTCGGTTGAATTGAATATTTATTGAGTACACCAACCGTTAGAGATTTAATGAACGACGAGCGAGATAGATTTGTGGGTTGCGAAGCTGTGTGTGTGCTCGTGTGTAGGTATAAGCCACATGTCGATCAGCGGACTTCAATCATCGCTCCCCCGTTCGTCTATCTCGAGATAATTGATGATCCTGTGATAGGCCGCGTGTAATTGCCACCACCGACAGCTCGGAGAAAGTACATGAGATCATTCGTACACAACTATATACATATATATATATATATATCGTTCGAACCTGAACTAATATCTCGTCGGATGATTAAACAAACTTTGGTAATGTCTTCCGTCACTTTGACTCGTACTGCCGGACCTCGATTATTAATAGCATTATTATTATTAATATTATTATTATTATTATTATTTCGCGTTTCTCACCGTAGCAATATTTTATTTAATGCATAGATATTGCACCTGACTTTATAGTAGGTACGAGGACCGTTGAATAATCTTTTTGGCGAATCGTATTCTGATCAATCTCTCATCTGAATCTTCGGCAATATTCATAAGCTCACTTGCGTGTTTGTGAGGTTTGTCATAGCCGATTTTTCTTACAAGCCATGCGACGTAGAAACTTGTAATTTAGCTTGGTAATACAAAAATTTGAAAAAAATTGATTTGGCTTGATCAAACGTATGTGTGTGTGTATGTGTGTTTTGTGTGATAAATCCGACCATGAATTGCCATCGACGCGTGAAGCTTCGAGAATCCCGCGAAAATTGAGATTGCAACTGCGTCTGGCGAACGTTCTTTCGAGTGCAACGAGAGAGTGCCCAGCACATCGGAGAAAATGAAAGAAAGAAAAAAAATATATGCGAAAGCACGAAAACTCCCGATTGCACCGTGTTCGCGCAGTGAGAGGAGAATCCCGTACCCGTTTCGACGGGCGAGACTCGCGGTTCTTCGTTTCCCACAAAAATCACGGCCCACTGACCCAGAAAGTGCGATAACAAGTCGTAGATAATATACGAGACCGTGTGCGAGGACCGTGTGTGCGATGCAGCCTTCCGCGATGCATATCGTTTTCTCGTTGGTTGTGCGATATACCTCTGCAAAATATATTCACGATCTCGTGGATTATAATTGCATCTTTCTTTTTACGGGCCACTCACTGATTGTCCATCTCATCTTGACCCCAAGTTAAAAAAATTATGTATAAACTTTATGTGGGATTGGGCATATATAGATATAGTCTGTGTATGAATTTCATCCAATTTAACCTAATTTAAAAAAAAATACATACAATTTTTGTTTGAAGTTCGAAAAAAGATGGTTTTTTAGTTTAAACAAAAAATTCTAGCATCCGACTCGGATAAAAAAAAATTGTGCGTCCATCTTCAAGATTTGGGTGTGTCATTGTTTGTTGTGAAAAAAAATTCGTTCATAGTGAAACCCAAAAAAATTATGGGACTTCAAAAAGTGTGATGGCCACCCTGTATAGCTTGCATATAATTTGTTTACTTTTGTAAATGGGAGATTGGGCATACAGACTATATATATTGACTATACATAGTCTATATATGAAATAGGCAACAAATTTTCACGACGATACCTTCGGCCTCCCAGCCGAAGGGTCGTATTTGAAAATTTTAAGGGAGTGTTGAAAAAAGGAAAATTTGTTATAGACTATATATAGACTATATGAAGTCTATCGATGGGATTGAGATAATATATATTGTCTATGAATAGACCATATATAGTCTATCTATGCCCAATCCCATACATAGTTCATACATAGAATATTAATAGATATAACATTTTTACGATTAGGACCAAACGGACGAAAGATAAACGAGTTGCAGTTTAGTCTCGCCTGGCTGATATTGGCCGCAAAATCTCGGACTTGCATCTCGGTTTCATGCATATTGCCCGCTTTCGCGAGTCTTTGCGATTCTTCGCGGGGTCGTGCCGGCCCGATGGACATCGTCGACCCAATTAGATCGACCGTCGAACTCCGGTTATGGAGAGCGCATAACCGATGCAAGCAGTTCCGAGCTAGACGACGATGCAAATTGTTCAATCGGCATGGCACCCCGGAACGAAATTTTCAACTCATTCCACACCTCATATATCCGAATTGGATGGTGAAGTGAGGTTGATATCTATTTTTAACTTCGCTTCAACGTGAATGAAGTGTCGACATTTTTTTCACCTCTATTCCACCTTCTGAGTGGGGTCAAAGTTTTTCTTCTTCGTTATTTCACCTTCGTTTCACCTTTCAAATTTGAACTTGAGTAATTGGGAAATAACCTTCATGTTTTTAAGGTCAAATGAAGTTGAAACGCACATAAGAATTGCATGTAACTTGATCCTAATTTCAAGATTCTTCATCCGAAATGTGATGCTGAAATAGGTTGATGTTAAGGTGAAAATTTTTACTTTTCAACGATAAACGATTTGACATGTTTTTTTTTTAGATCAATATGAAGAAGATTTTTTTCATGAGACAAATTTGTCTCTGATTATTCTTGTGATGGTGAATATGTTCGTGTGTGTTCACCTTAGCAACGTCGCTGCCATTGCGGTCGTTGGCATTTGATTGATTGATACAAAAGAAGAAGAAGAACAATGGACGATCGAAAGCCTTCGAAAAGATCGAACGTGTTTGAGATTTTGATGTTTGATAGACGTTTAGTTATTTCGAATCGGCTTGTCTCGAATTGATTTGAACTCAAGAGAATCCGGAAGAACAATCTTCGCTATGGATTGCGACAAATAATGCAATAATTGGATAATTATACGGTTCAACAATTTGATACGTTGATAAGTTGATCATTTAATCGTTTGATCATTTCTCTTTCAATCGTTTAATTATTGAATCTACCTAGCATTATAAATGTGAAAGTTTTGATCTCTGTTACTCAACAGCCGAAATTATTCGAATGAGATTCGACGGATGAAGATGGTTCACGTCTTGGATTAGCACATCATCTACTTTTTATCTTTTATCTTTTATTGCAAGGTTCTTATTAATTAAAATAAGTCATTCATTTGTCAATTTATTGATTCATTTAATTACATTTTTTCAGCAGTTTTTGGAATTAACGAAAATTTGTTAGAATAATTTTGGATCACCTGATTGAGAGTAACCTAATTCGCACGTTCTAATGGTTCGGACAATCGAAACCTACTTGTAGCGCAATCAGACCGTTTCACCGGTCGCGCAAAATTTTTATGGCTTCGAACATTCTTCAATCTCGCCGCTGGGTGATCAGCGACCAGATATCCCGAGAGACTGACCCCAAAAATTACATCCATGATTGAGAAATAATGTACTCGCACTATAATTATAAAAAAAGATACAAGAAATTATAGTGAAAAATCATTTTCACAACATTTCGTCAAGAAACGTTAAAAATATCAAATAAAGCATATACTAAAAAATCATTTTCATTAATCTGAATTTTTATTACACATATTCACACAAAATTGCATTTCTACCAAAAAAAGAATGAAAAACAATAAAATAAAATGCAACCGACAAATGATAAACTAATTATCACCGAGGCCATCGACGACAATAATTTGAATATTCGTTCGTTGGCTGTGTGCTTTGACGGCTAACGTCTCAATTCTTCTCTCGACAAGAGTCAATCGATCGATGACAGGAATTCGATCAGTCGTTCGATTCGATCAAACGTCGCTTGATCCCAATTTGTCCGTTCGAGTTCCAAGCCCCGGGTCAGTTCGGACGACTGGGGGGGACCCATCGTGACACGTCGTCGTGTCACGCATGACAATCGACGACAAGTTTTTACTACGACCTTCCTGGCCAAAAGGAGGGTGTGTTGAAAAAATTGACATTTTTTCGATTCTCCTGGCAGTTTCCACATTTCAAGTAGATACTATTAGACGACTTCTGTGAAAATTTGAGCCCAATCGGACAATATTCAGAGATTCCGCTTTCACAAATTCAATTTTCCCTTTGATTAACACGTAAACATTTTTTTTGTTTTCCTGCAATTAATTATTCGAATAAATGAAAAAAATTCCCCGGTCAGAAAAGTAAGTGCAATACCTACTATAAATCTCATTCAAAATGGCGATATTCTTCGTTTAACAATGAACCAAAAAAGTCAACAATTTTTTTCGTCAATTAATCGATGATTATCTTTGAATAGAAATTAAACTTCTTTTCAAATAGCCAAACAAAAAAATATTCTAATTTTCAGTGAGACCTCAATACCATGTATCACACTTACTTTCCACCCCCAAAAATGTTGTAATCAACTTAAAAAAATTCGCAACTACAAAACAAACAAATAAACGTTTAAGCGTTAATCAAAGCTGAATCGGAAAGCACGAAAGCGGAACCTCTAAATATTGTCCGATTGGGCTGAAATTTTCACACATGTCTCCCAACAGCGTCTACCTCAAATGCAGAAGCTGCCAGAGGAATCAAACAAATTTGTGTTTTTTCAACACACCCTAGGTAACCTATACGCGTTTGGTGTCGTCAATGGAGTTGGCGTGTATTGTGCGTTATCGTGCCGCGCTCATCGAATTCGGGCGAAAAATTATCCGGTCGTACAGTGTGTCACGTAGTGACCGCCGATCGTGCGCGTCTTCCTGGCCGACTGGCCTCCTGGTGCTCTCCCCCCGCCCCTCCCCCCTCCACCACCCACGATACAACTATAAGCAGCACGATATGCCAACGACGACACTCACGAAGATTGTCGTGGTTGTCGAGAGCGTCCGGGACACAATAATTGAGATGCTCGACGCATATCGAGAACCTCTCGGGTACACGTCCTCGTTAGTTCACGTTCAGGACTCGTACGCTCGTCGATGGGGACAGGGGCAAGGGGGGGGGGGCGTGGGGGCTCACCTTCCTCTTTCGACTCGTACGAACGGACAATCCACTCCGACTCGAGTTATTCTAAAACGTTTTGCGGGGTCAGTGTGCCAATGCACGATTTTTTTATTTATTTTTTTATTATGATTATTATTATTTTTTGCTTTGAGTGACGTCAGCTCAACTCGCGTCACCTTTCATGACTCACCGTGATTTATTTTTTTTTGTGCGTCGTGTTATTTTTTTTTTTTTGGTTTAATTTTGCGCAGTTGATGAAGAGCGACGGGCGACATTGTGCATTTTTTTATTATTGTAGGTTTTGTTTTTTTCTTTTTTTTTCATCGTTATTACGATGGGAATGGGGATTTTTTTTGTGCGATCGCGTGTGTACGTCGGCGTGAAGACATGAGTCACGTTTTTACGATCGGGTGGAGGATCGAGGGTGGCCAGTGGTGTGGAGGTAATGAGTGTCTGATGGAGGGAGGATGCTGACGATGATTGTATTGCCTTCATGTCGATTGTCGGATAATCTTTCGATTTCTTGTTTTTCCCATCGAATTATAGTTTGAGGATTATATAAGATTGTATTTATAATTGAAAAAACTTATTTCTTCTTAGTGAATAAAGCATTCGAATTCTTCTATCTAGGAAAATGGGATGGAGTAAAAATGGTAAAACCAATTAATTATATTGCTCAGTTGCCGATTGTCTGACAATCTTCATGTTTGTTTACTTATCATTTATTTGAGAACGACTTGTAACTCTTGGAATTTTACGATTTGAATTAATCGAACAAAAATAATAATTTTTTCCACGCAATCGTATCGTAGAATCGTGATAAAAAAAAATTCTTTACCACCAAGATAAAAGATCTCATGACTTTGAAGACGCGAAGAGAAAAAGAACACAAATTTTCGAGGTAGTTGGAAAAATCTGAAATTCGGTTGGCGACTACACGCCGAACGATTGATGTTCCCAAGGTTTCCAGCTTAAGGAGAACAAGAAAAAATTCGAGGAGGTTCTGTCAAAGGTCGCGATCGTCGCGTAATGCGCGAACGAGAACTCACGCACTGACGCGGCCGGATAACGATCGGCTCACCGAATCGTGCATCACACACGAGCCACGAAAATCTCGCCCATGAGATTTTCGTGACTATTTTTTATATTAATTCTGGAGGTGTTTTTTTTTCTGGACGGCGATCTACGAGAGCGCGTACGATTATATTGGTCACAGACCGCGGAAGGTGATAGTCCGGTGGGCCATAACTCGTAAGTTCATATGGGTGTCTCTAAAATCCACGGGAGACTATGTCGGTGCGAGTGAAACACGTGCGGGAGAATGAGGGAGAGAGAGAGAGAAAGAAAGAAAGAGAGAAAGAGAGGAAAAGACAAAGAGAGAAAAAGAGAGGAAAAGACAAAGAGAGAGAAAGAGAGAAAGAGAGAAAGAGAGAAAGAGAGAAAGAGAGAAAGAGAGAAGAGAGAGAAAGAGAGAAAGAGAGAAATAGAGAAATAGAGAAAGAGAGAAAGAGAAAAAGAGAGAAAGAGAGAAAGAGAGAAAGAGAGAAAGAGAAAGAGAGAAAGAGAGAAAGAGAGAAAGAGAGAAAGAGAGAAAGAGAGAAAGAGAGAAAGAGAGAAAGAGAGAAAGAGAGAAAGAGAGAAAGAGAGAAAGAGAGAAAGAGAGAAAGAGAGAAAGAGAGAGAAAGAGAGAAAGAGGAGAAAGAGAGAAAGAGAGAAAGAGAGAAAGAGAGAAAGAGAGAAAGAGAGAAAGAGAGAAAGAGAGAAAGAGAGAAAGAGAGAAAGAGAGAAAGAGAGAAAGAGAGAAAGAGAGAAAGAGAGAAAGAGAGAAAGAGAGAAAGAGAGAAAGAGAGAAAGAGAGAAAGAGAGAAAGAGAGAAAGAGAGAAAGAGAGAAAGAGAGAAAGAGAGAAAGAGAGAAAGAGAGAAAGAGAGAAAGAGAGAAAGAGAGAAAGAGAGAAAGAGAGAAAGAGAGAAAGAGAGAAAGAGAGAAAGAGAGAAAGAGAGAAAGAGAGAAAGAGAGAAAGAGAGAAAGAGAGAAAGAGAGAAAGAGAGAAAGAGAGAAAGAGAGAAAGAGAGAAAGAGAGAAAGAGAGAAAGAGAGAAAGAGAGAAAGAGAGAAAGAGAGAAAGAGAGAAAGAGAGAAAGAGAGAAAGAGAGAAAGAGAGAAAGAGAGAAAGAGAGAAAGAGAGAAAGAGAGAAAGAGAGAAAGAGAGAAAGAGAGAGAAAGAGAGAAAGAGAGAAAGAGAGAAAGAGAGAAAGAGAGAAAGAGAGAAAGAGAGAAAGAGAGAAAGAGAGAAAGAGAGAAAGAGAGAAAGAGAGAAAGAGAGAAAGAGAGAAAGAGAGAAAGAGAGAAAGAGAGAAAGAGAGAAAGAGAGAAAGAGAGGAAAGAGAGAAAGAGAGAAAGAGAGATAGGGAGAAGGAGAGAAAGAGAGATATGGAGATGGAAAACTCTCCGCGGGAGATAGGGGATAACGGGTCTTCATGAGTAGGTCGATACGTGCAGCAGTTGACACCGATTAGGACATCGTCGGTCTTCTCCACGCCATGGCCTACGGGAAATGCATAAGCAACCGTCTGGCACACACACATATATACACACACACACACACACACACACACACACACACACACACACACACACACACACACACACACACACACACACACACACACACACACACACACACACACACACACACACACACACACACACACACACACACACACACACACACACACACACGCATAGATATATACTCATTTTGAGGCTCATAACATTGAGTATTGTTTTTGAAATTTTTCATTATCTTTCTCAAGGTCACGTCAACGTTGTTGTGTTTGTGGATAATCAGAAGGGTCGTCACCTCTGTAGTTACGCCAAGATAAAGGGTCGAATTATTTGGTATAATGTAAAGAAAGATATTGATGACCTTGAAATACAAACAATATGACCGTGAAAAAAAAAACATTGCCGTACGAATATTCGAGGTGATCGTGTTAGATGGAACAGCCTGTATCGTAAGTCTTCCTGCTTCGTAGGGAGATTGTGCGTTTAGGTTTTTTATTTTGGTTGGTAGGACCGGTGGAAGGAAGCTGAGATGCATTGAGGAGGTCCAGGTCCTTCGGACCCAGTGTCACACTGTCTCGGATTGAGTGTGATTTTTTTTTTTTTTTTTTTTTCGTGAGGGTCGATCGTCGAACCGGTGGCTCAACAGATCGACCGGTCCAACGAGGCGATCATCCGGACTAATAGACGATCGACGGATGAAAAAGAAAATAAGAAGACAGTTTATCACGACGCGGCGTGTCACGTTGAAAATTCAATTTGTTATTACGGCAATGGCAATGGCGGACGGATATATCGCTTTGGGTTTCGTAATTCGGTCGAAGCACTCATGATGATGATGAAGAGGCGAGGGAGGGGCGTGGGGGAGAGTAGGGGGGGGGGCTCGTAGCCTTAATAGCATCTTCGAAACCATGACGAGCTTTCTTCCTTCGAGAGAGTTGTATTCATCTCAAGAAGCAATCAACGATATTTCATTATTATCATTATTTTTTATTCCTCTCTTTAAATTTTTTCGTTTTTTCAATTTCCAATGTCTCGTAGGTGACTGAATCATTTCAAACTCTTATTTGTCTTACGTAAAATTTGCGTGGAGAGATTATTTTTCCAAAAATTTTGCGATCGAAATTTTATTCGAATGCCGATCGATCGGACGGAAATTTTATTATTTTTTATTACCGATTTAGAAAATTTTTTTTTGGTTTTTAATCAACATTTTGATCGGTGATTGTCGATCGTGGTCAAGTGTGTCGACGGAGTGTTGACACTTTCGTGAGCGGCCGATTACCGGTCCACGGTTGTTCGATGTGTCGATACCGATATTTAACGATCGTCGTGTTATAATTGGTTCGAAATTAATGACAACAAAATTGTTATATACATTCTGGTCTCGTCGTTTCACAAATCGACGATCGATCGGATACTTACCATCGTCGTGTTATAATTGGTTTGGATTCAACGACAACAAAATCGTTACAAATTTTTCGACTCGTCGTGTGTCACAAATCGATCGACGATCGATCGTCGTTTTGTCGTATTTTCTCGCTTGGCTGTTCTCGCCTCCGATACCGATCGTTCGAACCGATTTCGCCCACACGATATAGTTGACCACACGCGACCGCACGACAGTCTCTCGCTTCCGTCGATCGTCACGGATCGCTAATAGATGTCTTTCTCCCGAGTCGTCCGGAGGAATGCGATTGCCGTGTGGCTAACCGATATAAGTCCACACATGCCTCTGGAAGCCTAAGTCTTATACCTCACACACTCACACTTAAAATAAAAATAACGTATAAATATATAGATATAGCGTTCGGATCGTTATAACACGTCGCACATAGTTGTAAACGGACCGGCAAACTTTCTTCGAGAGCTTCCACGTGAACGTGCGTCGACGCCGGACCCGACCTATTGGATCTATCCGAAGTACTCTCGGTTACCGCAGCACCTTGGTTTTTTTTTTTTCTTTTTATCAATGATGCAGGTCGACCTGCTGCACCGTCTCCGTGTCTCCGATATATGTACATATACGATATATATAAACGAGATAGAAAGGACGTAGACTGCATTGGGACAAAAAAATCATATTTTTCAAATGAATGTAATTTCTTTTTTTTTTTTCGTTATATATTTATCTAAATTATTTATTGACGTATGTCAAAAATGGTTGGTTTTCCGAAAGTTCACAATTTGGATATATATATATATAAACGAGATAGAAAGGAAGTAGACTGAATTGAGACAAAAAAAATATATATTCTTCATATGAATGTAATTTTTTTTCATCCGTTATAATATTTTTGTAAATTATCTATTGTTGTGTGTCAAAAAAATGGTTGGTTTTCCAGAAGTTTGGTTGTAGTAAAAACGAGAACAAATCGGAGCAACAGCAAAAAGAAAGCATTTCCAATCAATTTATCATTGTGTTCCATTTATTGTAAATTAAAACAAAAAAAATATATTTATCGTTGTGCGTCTAAAAATGTTCTTGTTCCTGTTTTGTTGTTTAATTTTCAATAACGTAGATTGGGAACGAATGTAGATATACTAAATAGGGAGGAAACGATGGAGGAAGCTGGGAGGGGAGGGGGGTCGTATTAGATTGCAGGTGAGTACCTACAGCAGCGGAGGTTAGATACTTTCCAACTAATTCGATGGCTCGCCGCTATCACGGGCTTGCGTTCACACTGTCCGTTACGGTCCGCGTTGTTGCGGGCGAGGTCAGGAGGGCAGCCGGACCCACGCATTCAACCGCCCAACGGTATTCAAATAATATTTATAATTATTTGCCCCCCCGTTTGAGTTGATGATTTTCCGCCGATGGTCAACAATTATTTTCGATGAGATCGTTTTTTTTAAATTGTTTTTTTTTTCAACACCGATACGCAATGTAATTCGGCTATGACGGTGATAAAGACTTTTAGGGTTCCGTAGAAATCTAGGAAACCCGTCCCCGGAACTTTTCGCTCACCTGAATAATTAATTGCAACTGAAAAAAAAAAAAATTTCATGTGTTTGATCAAAGGCGAATTCGAATTCGGGAAAGCGGAACCCCTGAATATCGTCCGATTGGGCTGAAATTTTCACACAAGTCTTCTAATAGTATCTACCTCAAATGTGGAAACTGCCAGAAGAATCGAGAAACTTTGCCTTATTTTAACACACCCTAATATATACAGGGTGTTCCAATAACTATTAGGACCTCAGATATCTTCGAAACTACTAGGTTCACAGAACTATTTGCTGAATCAAAGTTGCACAGCACGAAGGGGGCCATCCAATGATACCAAAGTGCCTACTCCCACCCCCACCCCCAGCCCAGGGGGTGGGGCAACTTCAAAATCTTAAATGGGAACCCCTATTTTTTATTGCAGATTCGGATTCCTCATAAAAAAATACGTAACTTTTATTTGAAATTTTTTTTTCGATTCGTGATAGATGGCGCTGTAATCGCAAAAAATCCCCGAAAGTACAGAAAGGCGATAATACTTACAGTTTCGGTGGTAAATCGAATCACTACGTTCATAGTACCCATATAGCACCAAATGTTCCATGTATATCCATTGGATATCCATAATGTGAAAAAGATATCCTGTATATCCTATGGATATCCATACGACTTACATCCATGTATGTACATGCACGAACGTTTAAAGCACATTGTATGGATATACGGAAAATACCCTTAAGTGGACATACAGCACCAGATGTTCCATGGATATCCATACGACTTACGTGCATGTATGTACATGCACGAACGTTTAAAGCACATTGTATGGATATACGGAAAATACCCTTATGTGGACATACAGCACCGGATGTTCTATGGATATCCATACGACTTACATACATGTATATACATGCACGAACGTTCAAAATATATTGTATGGACATGCGGCAAAAACTCTTATGTCGACATACGGGAAAAGGTGTTCTATGGATATCTATACGACTTACATGCATGTATATACCTGCACGGGTGTCCATTGCACATTATATGGATATACGCCAAATACTCTTATGTGAACGTGTTTCATCGACATATTCATATAATATCCAATGTATATCTATACATGTCCATAAAAAAATCAAGCTATCAACACCCAAGTAAGAAAATTATATATAAACTATATATGGAATTGGGAAAATACAATTTATATATAGGTTATTTATAGACTCTATATAGTCTATATATAGACTATATAAAGTCTATATATAGACGACATGGTCTGTATATAGTCCATACATACTTGTACATGCGAACTCCGACTTTACTTCGCGAAGTTCCTAAGTCACAATGGTTAGCTTTTATGAGAGATCAATAATACTCTATTCATCGAAGTCGGCGTAGCGCAGTGAGCAGCGCGCCGGACTAGTAACCGCGAGAACCCTGGATCGAGTCCCCGCGTCTCCTGTTTTTTTTTCCTTTCTTTATATACCTGCGAGACAGTTTTTTAGTACATTGTATATACATATGATGTCCCCGTGTATATGCAGAGTATGTTCATCGGATATACGCGTATATACCGTATATCCGATGGACATACTATGCATATACGCGAGTATATACAATGTATATGCAATGGATATAAGAAAGTGTCTCCTTTGCTGATACAATGGATATCCATTAGATATACGCTGCGGTATATCGGTATATACATAGGATATTCAATATCCTCAGGAGTATATACAATGGATATCAAATGTATGTCAAAATGCTATATGGGTAAGTGTTCGAAATGACGACCATTAGTATCAATGCAACATTGAATTCTTTTTTCGATTGATTGACCTGCAAGTTTTACAGCGTCGGAACTGGTTGATGCACAGGCTGTAATTATTCTTTGTTGCATATCTTCACGTGTAGTTGGTACTTCCTTGTAAACGTCATCTTTTAATGTTCCCCATAAAAAGAAGTCTAACGGCGTTAAGTCTGGGGAACGAGCTGGCCACGATATTGGACCGCCGCGTCCAATCCAACGATTTCGAAATTTTATTTCAGCGCCATCTATCACGAATCGAAAAAAAAATTTCAAATAAAAGTTACGTATTTTTTTATGGGGAATCCGAATCTGCAATAAGAAATAGGGGTTCCCATTTAAGATTTTGAAGGTCCCCCACCCCCTGGGCTGGGGGTGGGGGTGGGAGTAGGCAGTTTGGTATCATTGGATGGCCCCCTTCGTGCTGTGCAACTTTGATTCAGCAAATAGTTCTGTGAACCTAGTAGTTTCGAAGATATCTGAGGTCCTAATAGTTATTGGAACACCCTGTATATGAGGCGACTGGAGCGCATGAAAAAAAATTTAACAGAAAAAAAGCTATTAATAAAATCGGCAAAATTACGTATTACCGATTACCGATCCGACAACATAAAAAATACCGAAAATTCGTTTTTCGTATTCAGAATTTGAGAAAATGTTGAAAACTAAAATTCCAAGTGCATTTCTTGAGAAAAAAATATATTTTTGCATATTTTGCCCTGAAACGGACGTTCAACTTGCTCAATAAAATCTGAAGTAATTTTTTTCTGGAAGGCCATAAAAAGACGCATATTTTCATTATTTACAAATGTAAATACGTCGAATCTTGCCAAAGATACAGCCATTTGAATGGAAAAATTAAAAAAAAAAAAAAACGTCAATCAACGAGAAAAAAGTCAGAAATTTTTTAAAAATTTCGGCACTCAGTGAATATATTTCAATAAAATAACTCAATTTTTCCAAAATTATTTGTGGAAATTTTGTTTTTTACTGGCTGAAGTGATGTGGAATGCCTCATATATACATATATACGTATATGTATATCGTCGCTAAGTGTTTGCCCAGTCGGGACGACTTGGTCTCGGCATTAAAGAGCGCATTCCCGTCTTATATGGTATAACTCTCGGAACGATAGAGCAGATTCTCCTCTTTCCATTGGAACTTTGATCCGACTCGTTAACAAGAAGATTCTCAAAGGCCGCGAGAGTGCCCGTACGAACGTTCGCCGATCACGAGAAGCTTTGCACGGTCTCTCTTCTCTCTCGCACTTTTCTCTCTCGGTGTGTTCGTCGCGATCGCGGAGAAAGAAAAAAGAGCGCCAAGGACTCCAAGGTCTTCGAAGACGCGGGAAAGAAATGTCAATGAAGTAACCCTTAATCTCCTATTTTCGTCATTTGGCGAATAATTTTTGTTTATTTTTTTTTAATTACCCATTTTTTCTAAATTGATTCTTTCGACTCGCCCATATATATAAGCATTTCGCACACTCTCATCTCTCTCGTCTGTGATCCTTGAAGTTCGTTGTTGATATTGCTTCGGTTTTTAATTTCGTTCTCTTTTTATTTCCATATTTTTTTTCGTAATTTTATTTTGTGATTTATTTTGTCCTAATTAATTGTTTCGCCTCGCCCATACATAATCATTTTTCACACTCTTATATCTCTGGACTGTGACAATTGAGGTTCGTTGTTCACACTGCTTTGTTTTCTTTATTTAGGTCTCATTTTTTTGTTTTTTTCCATAATTTTGTTTTGTCGTTTTTTTCGAATTAATTCTTTCGACTGCCCCATATATATAGGTATATAAGCATTTCTCACACACTCTCATCTTTCTCGACTGTGACCCTTGGGGTTCGTTGTTGATTCAACTGCTTCGTTTTCTTTATTTTGATCCCATTTTTGTTTATTTTCTTTTCTTTCAAATTATTTTATTCCATTATTTTCTTCAATTTACTTTTGTATTATTATTATATTTGTTTTTTTTTTATTTTATTTTTTTTTATTTTGAAAAAATTAATCGCCCACGTCTAAGTCGCGCTGCGTCGACGGCGGGCCTCCTCCGGGTCTCGATACCCGATCGCGGTTGCAGCGCGACGGACAAGTGTGTGAATTCCGATGCGAGGCTGCTGCACGCCGCTCTGCGTTTAGCCCGCATGGTCGCTGCGTTGTCGCGGTTGTGAATTCCGGGCGCGCGAGCGCACACGCGTCTGGCAATTTTTTTTTTCCGCACCCAGATTTCTCGTCGATAGATCCCGATAATCATTCGGCACTCTTTCGCTATCGCATTTGCCGCCCAGCACGACACGCTTCCCATGAAAATGAATTTGAAAATCAATCCTTATAAAAAAAATCAAATCAATATATCTATCGATATATATACGTCACTTACTCATCTATGACGGTATCTCTGAAACGTCAATAGCAGAAGGGCTGAAATTTACCACGAAGGTTCGTGTCACATGGTAGTTGCTCACTGAAAAACAATTTCAAAATCGACCGACCGGAAGTTGCGATTCAATCTTCTTTTATTCCGAAATCCGCGAATAAAACTAAAAAAAAAATTCCTCGTCGGTCGACAAAATGTCCTAATTAACTTTAACCAAGTCAAAGTAATAAAGGACAACGCAATAATAACATTTTTCCAATTTCAGCTTAACATCATGTCCTATATTTCAAAAAATTTAATTTTTGTTTCTTTTAAAAAAATTTTTTTTTGTCATTTTATATTCTTCGCGATACTTCATCATCTTATCGGGAAAGTTCTATTTCCGTTTTAAAGCGTGCGCTCGATTTGCGAAAACACGCAGTTGCACTCACGCGGTTACGACGTGCCCGGTTGCCCCGAAGGGGGAGGGTGGAGGGAATAAGGAGCCCAACGTCGTCAGCATCGTTCGGCCAACCGTGGAGAGAGTATGAGATGTACGTAGAGTATATACATGTATATCATACGCTCGTGGGGTCGGGCTTCTCTCTTCTCGCGCGCGCACGCCGGAGGCTATCGGTTTCCGCTTTGCATGTACACGCCGGTATAAGTACGCGAGTTTTGTACGAAACGCTCACCGCAATGTAAAGAACGTGAATGAGAGAGAGAGAGAGAGAGAGAGAGAGAGAGAGAGAGAGAGAGAGAGAGAGAGAGAGAGAGAAAGAGAAACAGAGAGATAGAAGGAGGGAGAGAGGGAGCGAGATAGAAAGAGAGAGAGAGAGAATAAAAATTCCCTGTACGAGATACACATACGAGTGATGGCAGCAGCCTGGAGCTAACCCCCCTCCCCCGCCTCTTCCCTCTCGCTCACTTCATTGCCGGCGCGAGTTTCGAAAAAGCGATTCCTCAACCGAGAAAGGTTTACAACGTTCCACATTTTACTCACAATGTGAACAGCGTAAGTACGATGCCGTGAAAAAACAAAGATGAAAAAAAAAAAAATGTTAACAATTCGAAACTGAAACCCGAATATAAAAGATCGTAAAACGATCACATTTTATTTTTTTTGAGATGCGAAATGAGAAACATAAAAATTTTTTGTGAGAAAATATGAATCGTCGAAGAATTTTTTGTTTTTTTCTCTTTTTTTATGTGGGGCTGTTGTTCAAGGATTTTGGGGGTTCGTTGGTGTGACAATTTTCGAGAGATATAACAACAAGCAGAACAAAAAGCGGATAATTCTGACGAGAAAGATGATTGACGTTCTACGTTTTAATTTTACAATGTCCAGAAATCACGAAATTCGATGGGGCTTTTTTTAAAATTGAATTTTTTGGGTTTTTGTTTAGAGAAATTTAATTGAAGTGACGTTGCAGTGAGGGTTGTGTTGTGCAGTTGTTCGTATACAATGGCGTTGGTTATGAATTTGCGTACTCGAGCACGAGATGATCGATGAGCACACGATGCGGTAACCGAGGATCGTTGCACCAGCGATTATATTACGACTATACGTATCGAAGTGTAACGCAAATTGCGAACCGCATTGTTCATCGTCTTAATTACTACGGATCGTTGAGTGATCAACAGGACCGGTCGATTTAGATGCGATATATACCATACAGTCTGTTCAACAATAAACGATCCTCGCTTTTTTCGAAAACGATGGAAGATTTTTTTTGATCACCCTTTTTAGGGTTCCGTAGAAATCTAGGAACCCTTATGGTGTTTCGCCAAGCCCGTCCGTCCGTCCGTCCGTCCGGTCTGTATGTCACGGGTCTCCCATTCTTTCAGTCATGGACCGATTGAGATAAAATTTGGTACACAGACGTAGATCGGCGACCCAAAAACAGAAATGACAACATAAAAAAAAATGTTTTTGACCCCCCTCCCGCAAATTAAACAGTGTTCACGCAATTTTCTTTTCGCTCGCACCATTGAGTGAGATATCTTTGGATAGGTCTCCTCAAATGCACCAAATAATGTCCTGAGACCTTTTCATTTCAACCCTTCAGTCATGAGATATTTGTTTTCAAAGTCGTTATCAGAGTGTCCCCCCCCTCCAACTTTTAAACTATCGATGCAAAAAATGTGAAAAAATTGCAAAATGTAGCTTTTAATTAGTACATTCAATCAAAATTATAACGAACACTGTAGCAAAAATAGTTTACGAAAAATATAACAATAACTAACTAACTTTTTTTTTTTGAAATTTCCGCCTACGGAACCCTATCATGTGCATGCCCAACACGCTTTCCACTAATTTCTTATTGCTCCAATCGAGACATCTTCTGTCTGTATTAACATAGAAACAATTTTTACAGCAACTTAGGGTGAGTTCGTGCTGAAAGAAAAAATACAAAAAAAATCTTCAATGGGTTTCGAAAAAACGAGGACAGTTTCTTGTTGAACACACTGTACATGTATACATGTGTGTATTATGCATATATTGTTACCGAATCGTAGTCTCGTATGCAGCGTGGGTTGTCTTCTTACTTCTGATGCATAATAATGTGCGTTACACTGTCTGCACTTACCGCCTACTTCGTTCATGATAATAATTAATCGTCTATTGCGACGTAAAAACTCGCGAGAACGTGAAAATTCCGTAATCTAAATCGATGTAATGCAATAGCCGTAGGTCAATCACATTGGGTGCATCGACTGGATCATTAATATTAATTTGCGTGAATTATAAAATTCTCAATCTTATTTAATTGAATCATAATCATTTGTTTTTTTCAATTTATATATTTTTTTTATCGATCATTCTGGATCATCGACTGGATTATTAATATTAATTTGCGTGGATTATAACATTCTCAATCTTATTTAATTCAATTATAATCATTCGTTTTTTTCAATTTATACATTTTTTCCAGAAAAATAAGTTACGTATCGGTGTCTGAATCGTTTCACAACTCGAAATAGGATTAATACTTCGTTGGCTTATCGATAATTAACGACAATGTCATCGATCTCTGAGGCTGAGAAAAGCAAAAAGATGTTCTTAAAACGAAAATTGATTTATCACAATTTATTCGAATGATTTCGAAAAAATTCAATATTTATTATCAAATTGTTGATAAAAACGCCGATTATCGAACAACTTCGAGCTGTACCATATGAGATCTTTATGATATTTACGCAGCTCGAAGTGCATGCTGGTGGCACACGTTCCCAGCGTGGAACGAGCCAAACTGGGCTGAAAAAAGGGCATGCTGAAAAACAATTTTCTTTTTTTTTTCTGATTTTTTGGTCAATTATTTTGACAGCTGGCCATTAAGGTATTTTGCTTCCTCATAGAGGAAGCTTTGTTTTCGTGAAATTTTTTTTTTTCGAGATGTTCATGAAAACGTGTTCAGTATGTCTCAAAACACCTAAAAAACACATTTAGAAAAAATGTCCGGATGTATGTGTGTGTGTGTGTGTGTGTGTGTGTGTGTGTGTGTGTGTGTGTGTGTGTGTGTGTGTGTATGTGTGTAGTAATGGTTGACCGCTCACAACTTGAGAACGGCTCGACATATCAAGCTGAAATTTGTCACACATGTGAAGGGTTCACGGCGCATAGCACAATTTAATTTTTGGAAAAATCTATCAAGTTATTTTGTTTTCACATCATTTTTTCAAAATTCAAAAAATTATTTTTGGTCTCTAGCTCCCACAATTCTAGAGATATCGAGCTCAAATTCAGTATAATGTTGTACGAGTACAGGGAGATGCTCGATACCGAATTTGGAAAAAATCCACGCATTGCTTTACTTTTAAAGCGTTTTTTAATGTGAAAAAAACGATCTTTACACTCTAACTGGAGCAATTTTTGAAAAATCGGACTTAAATTTGGTACGAAGTTGCGCAATTATCCAAAGAGAAACCCGATTGAATTTGGGCGAAATCCATCAAGCCATTCATATTTTATGGCGTTTTGAAATTTTTCCAAAAATCATAGTAACTGCTCTAGCTTCCATAATTTTTGAGATATCTGGCTGGAATTTAGTACGAAGTTGCACTACCATCGAAAGAGGTTTCGTATTAAATTTGGACAAAATCTAACAAGACGTTTAGATTTTATGGCGTTTTGAAATTTTTCCAAAATTCAATGTAAGTGCTCTAGCTTCCATAATTTTCTAGATATCCGGCTGAAATTTAGTACGAAGTTGCACTATCATCCAAAGGGATTTCCTATTGAATTTGGATAAAATCTAACAAGGAGTTCAGATTTTATGCGAATAATAATTTTTCAAATTTCACATGAATTGCCCCATGTATATTGATTTCGACTTACATCACACTTACAAAGGAGCTCTCAACGTCACGAAAGTGAACAAGGGTGTAAAGTAGAACCTTGCTTATGGCTTCCTTATCTTCTTATACATTTGCCAAAGCTTCCTCTATGAGGAAGCCAAAATTGATCGACACAAGGTTCTACTTTACATCTCAATAATTTAAAAACGGTACAAAACTATGAGGAAGCAATGTGCAAGGTTCTACTTTGCACCCTTTTTTTTATTTGGCTTGTGAATATATATATATATAGATCATTTATTGTGATTAGAAATATAAATACATTTATAAATAATAACAACAGTAATAAAAAACTGTGTTATTATTGTTACATACAAAAAAATCACGATTTATTTGATCTAAAAAAAAAATTAATAGAACAAACCCTAATCGATATTTAAAACTATTTTCAAAAGGAAAAATCAAAAGAAAAGAAAAAAATATATTTCCCATTCAATAAAATCGGTAATGTAGAAAACTCTCTTGGACTTGGACCAAAAGTTGGATTATACAAATCTCAATAATTTCGCTGTAAAAAAATAGCTCGCCCTACGCCAAAGCTTCGTACCAAGTTAATAAATAAATAAATATCTAAAAGCAATATAAAATATCTAAAGAATAAAATATCTAAAAGCAATAGAAAATTTTAAACATCTAAAAGCAATAGCGAAGTCAATGTGTACCGACCCTCCCCACCCTCCCTCCCCACCACTCGCCGCGCGGTTTCTCAGCTTAGCTCCAAGTAGGGCCCCCTTCTTCCGAGCGGCCGGTCCCCGGCGCTCAGGCCCTCGCGGTGCACCTGTGCACAGGTTGAGAGGTGTTGTGTTTTCACCTGGCATCAGTTCAACCTACAATCGCGAGCGGGAAGGTACGAGACGCGCGATACCGCGATACAAAATCGCCGGTCTTTTTCCCGTATCTCTTCGTCGGGCTTCGGGTCCGTAAAAAAAAAAATAAATATATATATACACATATATATATATATGTCTATTCATTCCTCTCTAAGTTCTTCTTATCGCGTCACTAGTTCCTCATTCCTCATCTTGAACGACCAATTGCCGTGAAAGATAAAATAAATTTTAAAAAATAGACGTAACCAATTTCCTCTTCCGCGTGCATGGAAGAGGACGAAGACGAGAATGAGGATCGCAACTCTCGCACCTGCGTCCGGTGAAATTCTCGAACGGCGATCGGTGTGCTGTTCCTTCGATTAAAAAAAAAAACACAATTGTTAATATCAATAATATTTTCAAAAAAATTATTTCGAGTTACGCGATAAATAAATAAATGAATAAATAAATGAAAATTAAAAAAAAAACGAAATTCAGTGAATTACTGTTATTATATCTCCGGATGGAAGGGAGTGAATACAACGACCCCTTTCATCCACAATTCTGACACTCGTCGCGATACAAAAAGTAACAAATAAATAAACATATTTTTCTTTATTTGAAAAAAAAAATATCGATAGAGTAATAAATTATTAATTCGCTTCAGGAAACTCGCGAGTTTGAGACTAAAGGACTCTCTCGTTGCATTCGCGATGCATTTCTGACGTGCCGTGACGAGACATTCACGCATCGTAAACCGCATTCGCCAGAAGCCGGGATCATAAATAATAATAATAATAATAATAGCAATAATAATAATAATAATAATACAGAAACCGATATAGGAAGAGTTTGACGAGGCAGGAAGGAACATCGTGAATAGCTCCAGGAGTAATACAAACTGATGTGAAAACGAGTACCGTGAAGCACAATCGACACAAGACAAATTACAAATAATAATTGCGAGTGCATTACCGATCATCAAAAATTATACAAGATGGATACCGTGCTCGAAAAAATGGGAAAACTCAATCTGGTAAGAATTTACAATTGAAAAATAATTTTTTCTCCCTACAATCGGTCGCATGACGACGCAAGGATAATTATGAATATTCAGTAATTTTCAAATCTTTTTTTTCCACGATTGATATTTGAAAAAAAAAAAAGGTTCAAGTACTGACGAGTTCGACTTGATTGCTGTTACGAACATAACGATAGTGTCGTGATTTAATTTTTTTTTCCAACAATTTTTTTTTTTATTATCGATCTTCGTAATTAAGAATTTTTTTTATCATTTTCAAATCTTTTATTTTTCTATGATTGATATTTGAAACAAAAAAAGAAGGGTTCAAGTACCGACAAGTCCGAGCTAATTGCTGTTACGAGCATAACGACTGTGGTGGTTAATTTTTGTTTGTTTTGTTTTATTCTTTTCCAATAGTTTTTATCCATTGATCGTCGTAATTGCGTACGATTATCAACGATTTCCGTGACGTCATAGTCGCAAGATCGTTGCATTCGTCTCGTTTTTTATCGTGCACCACCGGTCCGACGACCACCCTGCTTGTGTGCGTGTGTGTGTGTGTGTGGGCAACGAAACGATGTTTTTCCACCTGTGGCTCGACGATCCGGGAAAACTGGATCGCGAGATCGATATGATAACCCGTGGGACCCGTTTTCCTCAACCGGGCATTTGAATCGGTTCCTGAATCACGCAACATACTTGCCGATGTCTCTGATTATGCGAAATTATCGTTAATTATCATTGGATCACGGTTAATTGCCGGTTCGACTTATTTTAGAATTATCATTAGAATTTTTCCATCGAAAAAAAAAAAAAAACAAAATGAATCAAATAAATAAATGAGAAATGAGATGAGACCAAATAAATAAGTAGATCAAATTGTTACGCTGATACCTGAAATAGGTGATCCCCCATTTCAGGTATCAGCGTAACAATTTCATTTATTTATTTATTTGATCTCATCTCATTTATTTATTTATTTGATGGTTGTTTAGATCCAGGCCAAAATATTTTGTTTTTCTCGAAAGGTACACTCGTGAACTAGAATTTGAGATTGGGTTCTTCAAATTTTGTTGTTCTTTTCGCAAAGTTAAGATTTTTTTGTTTTTTTTTGTTTTTCCAAAAAACATTCACTGGTTTGTTTAATTATTGCTAAAGTTTATTTATGAATATTATACCTTATATCTTATAATTTTATCGTAAAGTAGAGGGTTCAAGAACGATGCGTGTATTTTTTTGAATTTTTCAAACTGTATTCGCTGTATTTGCATGTAAAAATAATTCGAAAAAGCACGGTCGTTCTGATCCACCTTTTCTAGGAATGAGGTGCGAAAGAAAATAGCGTTTCAGAAATAGGATTGAGAAAGTGCATCTCGTGACGTGTGAATAATTAAAAAAATTCACACGTTGCAGCGTGTTTCTTCTCGAAAAATTAATTCATTATTCCCCCAGATAGATTTTTCACACGTTTCCGCGTTTAACTTAATGAATGTCGAGAACAGAAAAAGAAGAAAAAAACATCTTTTAAAAGGAGAAAAAAAAATCTCCGGCTCGGTCTCGCGCGTGCGCTTTGTTCGTGCGCGACGTACGAGCGTGGGCGTTCAGATTATTACAACAATGTTTCGGATGCAGAGTTCGGAGTGACGAAAAAAATAAAAAATAAAACAATACGACAAAATGAAATTCGAGCATTTTTTTTCACTCGCTAACGTGACAAATTTTTTCGTGAGCCCCGAGACAATGTACATAAAAATGAAAGGAAGAAAAAAATTGTACACGGTGATTCAGTGAAACCCGATGACTTACGAAATAATTGTAAGCTGCCCATTTTCTAGATGATTCAATTTTTTTATTATTTGAAAACAATTCAGTAGGATTGAAAATGAAGGGGATTGAGTTTTCGTGGGGGTAAAAAATGAATTAATTACGAAAGACAGAGTGAGTCGAGTGTCGACCGAGGTGATGATGTTGACTGGTCGGCCACGCTCTCCAGATCTTTCTCCGTGGGACTATTTTTTTTTTCGTGTAGATGTCTCAAAGACCGTGGTGTTGATCCGGATGAGCCACGTACCGTTGACGAACCGAAGAACGTCATTGAGAGACAAGTTCGTGGATATAACCTCGTGAGATGTTACAGAGAGCGATGGCAAACTTTGGGCAGAGCCTGAAGTAGTGCGTCGATAAATACGCATCGACACTCAACCCGACTCTATCTTTCATAATTCATTCATTGGTTTTTTCTTCACAAAAACTTAATCCGCTTCATTTACAATCCTACTGTGAGTGTTCGAAATAACAAAAAAAAATGGAATTACCTTGAAAATTGACTGCTTACAATCATTTCGAAAACCATCGGGTTTCACTGTGTATCGCTCTGTATTTTATTGATACTCGGCCACGTGGTGGTTACTCTCACCGAAGATATTCGACAGGTGAAACTTGGTCTGGGGCAACGTTGGCATGCGCACGACACATCGGCCATTGCGATTTTTTGCCCTTAAGCCATGTGTCCTGGTATATACGCAATTTCCTTGTAACGTCGAATTGCCCGATCGGCGAGCGAGATCGATCGACCAGCTCTCTCGAACCGTTTCTCTCGAGAGTCTTTTCTTCCTATCCGTCTCTCTCATTCTCACTCAATTTTTCCGTATATCTCTTGCTCGGTCTCGGTGTCTTGTGCGATTCAATCGCACGTGATCTCGGGGGCCATCGCGGGCGCACCACCAACTCGCCCGTAAACTTGCAGTATCGATAATTTACGGTCGTGTCCATGCGCCAACGTTATCCAAGTGGAACGTGTGGCCAAGTCTTCCAGCTGATTCCTGTTTTTTATTATTTTTTTTTTGCTCTAAATATTTTTTTACAATATTTTTTTGCTCTAAATTTATTTATAATTTTTTTTTTATATTTTCTGGCTCTAAACTTTTTTTATAAATATTTGTTGAGGGTGAATGAAATTTGACTGAAAAATCAACACTCGAAATTTTTGTCACGAAAGTTATAAAAAAACATAATAATAATAATAATAATAACTTAATTTTGCGTCGAGTGATTTTTATTATTATCAAAATAGATTGAAACAAAATTAATCGTATCTCGAATGAGTTGAAATACGTATATATATATAGATATATATATAATATATTTATCAGAATATTTTCATATTTATCTGTAAAATAATCAACGACCAAAAAAAAATGTATCAGCACATTTATTCACTCAGTCATTCATATTTATTTATCAACGACTCGAAAGAAAAAAAAATATCTCCTTCCATTATTCATCGAGAATTATAAAAACAATCAATTACTATAATAACTTTCACTCATGAATTTTCATAACTACAACATTAAATTTTTTCTGTCTCGTGCACTAGTTCCACGAGAATTTAAATTCTACACAACACTAACGATATACAACGTCCTTGGTATTAATGCGCACCTGCGTGCTATTTTCGGTTAACCTACAAATGCCTCGAGAGAAAAACGAAAAAAAAAAATCGTGATTCGAGGTTTCAGTCGTAGAAATGTGGATGTCTTTTTTTTTCATTTATTTCGTTAATTCCGAGCTAGACAAAACGAACGATGAAATTTACGTAAAGGTGGAGGTGTGTGATCGCCTTGACGACTCAAACTCTGTTATCAGCTACCGTAGGAGTACAGACTTGTGCATATACACGTGATAGAGGAGACACATAGCTTATGAACACACACACACACATGTGTATATATATATATATATACATATATATATGTATAAACGATTTATAACAATATTACAGTCGAGCTACATAAACGGTAGTCTCGTGATCATGACAAAAAAAAGACAAGAAAAAAAAAACAGAAAAAAAAAGACGAAGCAGTGTATAATTAGTCCGGTGCAGAACATTGCCCAGATAAGAAATTCACCGGTGTGATACGATAAGCGCGAGTACCTACTACGGCGTAACGTTGGGTTTGTCTGTCGTACGACTTCGTGAGCTTTGGTCGCGTCGTCGAAAATAGAAAAAAAAAAAAAAAGAAAAAAAGAAAATCCACACAACGAACAATGTTAACGAAATAATAATTAAATTTTTCTTTTCCCTTCGTTTTCGGATTTCCAACCGTGGCGAACAGTTTTTCCATCCGCACACGCCATCCGGAATTTCCGCAAAGATAATAATTCCATTCTCGCGTTTCGCTCGCTCGAGACTGCGCGCGAGTGAATTTTTTTTTTTTTTTTTTTTTTTTTTAATATATATATTTGCACAGTGAGCGGTAATTCGAATCGCGTACCATAACGCAGAGCGATGAGCGATAGTGAAAAGTAACCGGACGTTCGAAACGACGTCGACGTCGAACAAAACGTTGGTGAAAATAATTAAACGTTGTGTGATCGTCGAGTGTGCGATTCGAGATTTTGTGGTGCACATGCGGGACGAGTGAGACCCAATGGACGAAGTCGATAGAATCAACGAGTCGGATAATTCGTCGTGTTGGAATAAATTTCGAAAGGTTTTCGTCATCTTTACGATTTTGTCTGGGTCAAAATGACCCTGTCTGTTTTTTTTTTTTTATAAGTTGCCGTCTCAAACATATGAGTTCAATTGATGTGGGAAAATTCATGAATGTACTTTCGCGATCTTAGAATGTGTTGAAGTAATTAATAAGTGTAAATATTATGATGAAAAGTGGAAAAAAAAATGCTGGCAAGAAAATGTAGACTTAGGAAATTTATTTGCTAAAATAAATTTATTGCCATGATTTTATGAATCAATAAATCAATAAATTAATATTATTATTATTATTATTATTATTATTGTTATTACCGATAAATTCATAGACTGAAATTATTTCGGCTGAATCATTGATTGGTAATACATTCGTGTTTCGAGGCTGGTGCTGCCAACGTAATTGATACAACAACATCATTGACACCATGACTAAAAAAAAAAAACAAATTGATACCCCATTAGCATTATCGGATGATACAACGTTGAAATAAGATGTTTAAAGAATTTCAATACGTCGGTATTCGCTAATCTCGTGTTATTTATTATTATTGTAATTTTATTAATTTTTTTTTCAATTTCGTGTTACAGAGAATTCCGAGCTGTCCGCTGAAGAGTCCACCGCCACTGAAGGAATTCGTTGGTCGCTGCCAGACGATGCCGTCTCGCGTGAAAAAATCGTTCTGCGGTTGTTTGCAGGTAAGAGAGAGAGAGAAAAAGAGAGAGGGCGAGTGAGAGAGACGGAAAGAGTGAGAGTGAGAGTGAGATAAAGAGCCCGGCAAAAACCAAACAGAATCGAATGAATAACACAGAAAGTTTCGATCATGAGTCTATCACGCCGAAATATGAAGAAAAACCTTGCACATGGCTTCCTCATTTTACACATTTGCCAAAGCTTCCTCTATGAGAAACTATGGTACGATCAGTTTTAGCTTCCCCATAGAGGAAATTTTAGCAAATGTGTAAAATGGGGAAGCCATGTGCAAGGTTTTACTTTGCACCTTTTTTTTTTTTACTTTTGTGACGTTGAGAGCACCATGTGAGTGTAATGTGAGTCGAAATCGATATGCATATGTATATGGGGCAATTCGTGTCAAATTTGAAAAATTATAATTCCCATAAAATCTGAACGTCCCGATGGATTTTCCTCAAATTCGGTACCAAACATCTTTCGATTGTAGTGCAACTTTGTACCAAATTTTAGCTCGGAATCTCGAAAATTGTGGAAGCTAGAGTGCTTACGTTGATTTTTGAAGAAATTTCAAAACGACATACAATATGAATGGCTCGATGGATTTCGCCCAAAAATTCGATCCGAAACATCTTTTGATAATAGTGCAACTTCGTGTTGAATTTTAATCCGATATCCAGAAAATTGCGCCAGCTAGAGTGCGCACACATTTTTTTTACACCGTTAAAAATTTCTTGAAACAAAAGCACTCCATGGATCTTTTCAAATTCAGTAACAAGCATCTCCCTGTAGTCGTTCAACATTATACGGAATTTGAGCTCGATATCTCTAAAATTGTGGGAGCTAGAGATCGAAAATAAATTTTTGAATTTTTTGAAAATCGCGTAAAACGAAAAATCTGCATGGATATTTTCAAAAATATTATCATGCTATGCGCCGTGAAACCTGTACATGTGCGACAAGTTTCAACTTGATATCTCGAGCCGTTCTTAAGTTATAAACGCTCAACTAATGTTACATACACACACACACGCACACACAGACACACACATACGTCCGGACATTTTTTCTGAACGTGATTCTCAGATGTTTTGGAACATTCTGAACACGTTTTAATGAACATCTCGAAAAAAAAATTTCACGAAAACAAAGCTTCCTCTATGAGGAATCATAAAGAAAAAAAAATAAAGTTGTAAAAACACGTGTTACGATAGCTGATTGCTGCTACGTAAAAAAAATCGTCGACCTATTTTATATCGAAAGAGAGGATCTAAAAAAAAAAAAAAAAATACAAAAATTTCGAACTCTGGAATTCGAATGTCAAATATTTGTCTTATCGTTGTATAATTTTTTCACGCGTCATACACGTCGCCTCTTCAGGTTGTCGACGTTGACGCGAGTCGTAGCCGCGGATCGGTTATCGCGGAACTCGCGGAGGAGCCGGCGGCGAGGGGTGGGGGAAGGCCCATGCCGAAAGGGGGGGGGGGGTATTCGTAATTGAACGTGAAACCGAGATTTCGCTGTCGAGAAAACGTTTATTATCATTCGGTAATAGACGCGCGGCCTGACGAGAGATAGAATTTCAAACTCTCTTCGTTTATACCGGAAGTGCGTTGCACCGTGACGCTGGAGGGCTATAATATGCGCGCAAATGCATTCTCGGTCTGTCGCTCGCCCACACGTGAGGCAACCGTGTGGCAGCAAACGAGCGCTGATGCGCGTCTCGCACGCGTCGAATTAATTCCATGCAAATTTTCATTTTTATCATTGTTATTATTATTATTATTATTTTTTCGTCTTTAGTTTTCGAAAGACGCAGACGACCCGGTGACCGACGAATAATATCCAACGACGCGTTGAGACGCATCAATATTAATGGGCGATTGGAAATTATTTTGCTACCCACTTGCCAACTCATTCAATTCCAATATTCGAACTTTCAATTTTTCATTCAATGGTTTCATTTATTTTTCTTATTTTACTTTCCTTACTTTGTTATTTTATTCATCTCTGTTTATCTTATAGTTGCTTTCTATTATGTCTTTATATCTTACTCTATATTTTCTTTACCATTGTAAGCTCATTCAATTCAAATATTCTCACGTTCAATTATTTGTTTTTTCATGGTTTTATTTATTTTTTTTATCTCGTTTTATTTTGTATCTATTGTTTCTTATATTTTTGTATCTCAATATATATTTTTCCATTGCGAGCTTAATTAATGAGCTTCCAATGAAATTTCGAAATTTCGAAGCTTCCTGGACAACAGATACAACATAAAACGAATTTTAATATTCTCATAACCATTTCGTTTTCATCGTTTCAGTAATCTCCATGATTATATTATTTTATTTATCTCCTGTTTTATTTAATTGTATTAAATTTTATTCAAATGAACGTCGAAAAAATAAGTTAAAGTCAATTTCATTTCTTTTTTGTCGTCTTATTTTCCATTATTTCATTATTTCATTTATCTCGATTTGAAAAAAAAAAAATTATTTTTCTTTATTTTTTATCAAATGAGCGAAGGAGAAAAAAAAGTGAAATCCTTGACGTACCGTTAATGGCAATCACGAGGCTTGGTCTCTTTACAATTGCAAATTCCACAATTTCTTATTCGTATTATTTACGCGTGTGTGTGGATGAAAAAGAGCGAGAGAGAAAGAGAGAGAGAGGGAACCAAAGGATGGGACGACTGCGTTGCAACGATCAAACCGTGTCTCTCTGGCTTCGATTTGGTATATTATTATACCAAGCCCAACCGCGTCAGCGACAACGACATAACGACGACGACCAACACGACAATAACGGCGCTCAAAGAAGATTGCAGACCGCGAACGAATTTGCCCCGTGGAAGTCGTTGCCGCCTTTTATACGAACTCGCGGGCTCTCACACCGTGACGACGTGAAATACTTGCGTTTTTCTATTCCTCTTACTTTTTTATTTTCCTTATTTCTCTCCTTCTTCAATTCTATTTAACCTTCTTCATCATACCACGACGGCATAACTCGGCGAGCGTCAGCATTAATCGAAAAAAAAGGAGAATTGAAGAAAAAAAAGAAAAAAAATGGAATAAAAAGTAAAACCAACAACAGATGGAAATAAATCAAAGAGACCGATTGCTTCCTGATTCGCGATGGCGTTCACGAGCGAGGCCGTAGCGCCCCCTCCGTGCCGAGCCAATAATACGCTAATGAGGTCGATATATATATATATATACCGGCAATGTTGTTCCAACGAACCAACTGCCAAGAAGTCCTTCCAGACAATTGTCGCGAAGCAGTTGATCGACCTTTTCTTTTTTTTTTCTTTTTTTTTCAATAATTTGTTTTTTACCGAGAGCAAAAATAATTAATTCGTTGTATGATTATGATGTTCGTGTCGACGATGGGTGTTGTCCGCCGTTGTTGACTGCCGTTTTAGAGATCTAGAGATCTAGAGTCTAGAGATCAAGAGATCTAATTTTAGTCTAATTTAGTAGTAGAATCTAAATTAACGTTCTAGAGATCTCGAGATCTAAATTTAATTTTCCGTCTGAAAAATCCTGACGATGTTTTTCTTTTTAGGTGAAAAAAAGCATTTGAAAAATCTGAAAAAATGTCGGAATGCTTTTCAGGGATTCTATTTTATTTTCTAATACGGTTTTTTTTTGTAATCGATTGAAAATTTATTTTGCTATAACTTTTTTAATTTTCAAGCAGTTTATATTTTGCCTGAACTTTGCGTTCGTTCCCAAAAAAGATCAGTGTGCAAACAAAAGATTATATACACACCCACACCTACACACACACACACATAAATATATATTCATTATCACGTTGATTATTTTGTAAAATGATATCAACATTTACGGTAAGATATTATTATTATTATGATATCTAAAATGTCATTGTTTTATAAATCGATGAATGATCAAATTAACGGCATCATTATCCATTAATTCATAAAATAATGACATTCCATACAAACCAATAAAGCGTGGAGCTACCATTTTTTTTCCATTTAGAAAAAAATTTCCTCGATGAAAACAGAAAACAAATAACGAGCACCAAGCAACGGTCCGAAAAAAATATCCGATACCATTAATAAGCTATTTCTTACGTTTCTATCGGTTTTTTTTTTCAATCAAATCAATCCACCACACAGAAGCAGCGTGAAAATAGTTTGGAATCGTTGTAGAAGTATAGTGGTTGTTTATTGACAATACATGGCTAACATTTATATATTTATTTTTATTCTATTTTATTTTTCCTTTTTTTTTTCTTCTCTTCTTCATTTTTACATCCTTAAACATAGCCTTGTATTGCTAATGGACCATCGACCTGAGCCCTCCAACCCGAGGTTTGAAATATGTTTCATCTCATCTCGTGAAATAATTAATTTCGCGTGCGAAATTATAACCGAGTAGATGGATCATGGAGCTTGTGCGGAAAACGAAATGAAAAAAAAAAACAAAAATGTCAAGGGCCGCTCGATGGAGATACTCGAGACGCTCGTCCTGACCCTTCCACAATGACTCGACGATGCACCGGTGCATCTCGGGGGGTAAAATAACCAACTCGGCCATCCTCCGGTCGATCGTCGCGCTCCGGCTCAGTCCCGTAGTTCGTACACGCACAACGCGCCGTATTATAAATAATTCAAGGTCCGACCTCGATAGCTCAAAAAAAAAAAAAAAAAAAAACAAAAATGAAGAAAAATAAAAAAAACCCAACAACAAAACAGAAAACTTAGATATTCAGCTCTCGCGTTTACACTCGATTCCCGTCGTCGTCCAGGAGGCCTTGCAATGTCACGAAGAGTTCCCGCGTCGTCGTAGTCGTCGTCGTCGTCGTACATCGAGGTGCACCGCCACGATGCACCTCGATGCGCCCCGCCGTCTCTTCGACGATCTTGTGGTGCAGTCCGGTTCGCGGGGTCTTTGACATCTGCCGTTGACCGGCAATCCGAGAATGCCCCGTACGGTCGTGTACGCCATTCGGAGAACAACACCGAGAAACCCAAAAAAAAAAAAAAAAAAATAAATAAATAAATAAACAAAATAAAAAAAACTTTGTTTATTTTTTTCCTCGATGTTCTTTCTTCGGCCGAGGGTAATACACACACACACAAAAAAATATGGAAACGAAATAAAAATTCAAGAATTTTTAAGACCCGGTTCACCTTGAGCGAAAGTGACCGAAACGCGACGACACATTCCTTTATCTTGACCACGGTTTTTGCATTTTTTTCGTGTATTATTGTTATTTATTTTTTTTCACTTTTTATTTTTCGCACATAACGATCGTCGTTCTATCTGCCAGGGGAGGGACGGGGACGGGGGCGAAGGGGGGAGGGGGAGGTGGGTTGATACAGCAGTTGATTCGAATGGGTCTGCATTGGGAATGACACGTTTGGCTATCTCGCGCTGCTGGGGACAAGTGACTCGATGAAACGATAATTTTGTGCAGAAAAAAATATATATACATGTATATCGAAAGAGAGAGAGAGAGAGAAAGAAAATTACTCCATATATATATATATATATATATATATATATATATATATATATATTAATCTATTGAGAGAGAAAGTGAGAGAGACACACTCAATATTTATATCCATTTAATTTTCTGGAGAATAAATATATATATATATGTATGTATATAGTCGATAATAGCAGACTATATATATGCAATCTCGATTGAAGATTTTTCGATGGGTCGTTTCACGAAAATGAGTGGCTTGCCAATCGCGTAATTTTCGAATAATAGCCTGACGATGGGAAACACAACCGTGTAAGAGTGAGATAGACGTACAACGAGAGAGAGAGAGAGAGAGAGAGAGAGAGAGAGAGAGAGAGAGAGAGAGAGAGAAATTCAGATAGTAAATATGTGTGTTCTTGGTGGTAATTTAGTCGGCGAGCCGCGAACGACCGTGCAGTCTCAAATGGACGCGAGGCTAGACGGCGAGTCTCTATCGAAACTTGTATGCCAAACCGCGTGACAGACCTTTAGACGATTTACTAACGCGTTGACCGTGCCACATTCTTGCAAAACAATTGCCAAGTCTGTCTCTTTTCTCTCTCTCTCTCTGTCATTCTATTTATTTCTCTCTCACTTTTCCATTTCGCGCTCTTTGATTAACGCCTGCAGCGAGAGCGACAGTTCGATCATCAGACCACACTGCATCGCGCAACCGCACCGACGTGAAAATCCAACTCGTGACGATACATATATATATATATACATATATATCTATATATCTCGCGTGAGACTCGATCGACGCCGCAAATTGTTCATAATAAACAATGAAACATCATCCGCAAACACGTTTGTAATGGCAAATTACAATCGTCAGTCGGCAGTTCGCTCCGCTCGATCTCTTCATCGTCCACAAAGCGTGTTGAATAAAACTCGATTTGCACGAAACCGCACACGAGTCGAAATTTTCCGAACCTCCGTTCACCCTGGGTTACTCCCCGATGCCGATTTTTTTTTCCGCGGAGTCGCGGCGAGAAGCGTGGAGATTATCACGAGTTGAAATTATATATACGAATTCATAGTCCGCCTTCGCTCCCCAAAATGGCGGAAAGTGAACCGTCGGAGTGTGGGGGAGGGTCATGCGGGTTAACGGAGACCCCGAGACAATGGAATCGAATAGGTTCGGGTACGTTGAACGCCGGGGGGGTCTGTACGTCGTACAGGCTGAGCGGATTGTCGGAGGATAGTTCGGAGGAGGTTGTGGGGAGGCTCTGCGCGGAGTCACGGAGGTTGAACACAGTGTAACGCGAGTCTGTGCGGAGTCTCGGAGGCTGTACGGACCGTCGTGAGCAATGATCGACTCCCCAAGTGGGTTCGCTTCAGGGTGGACGGAGGGCAGAGTCGGCGTCGGCATCCCTGCATGCTCGAAGAATTTCGGGGTCAGGGAGGCTGAAAGAAGGGTGACAATTTCGATCTCGGAACGTGTCTGCTCAACCATCCTCGCCGATTAATTATCGTGTGAATTATTACGCCATACATAATTTCTGCATTTCTCAGAAATTAGCGAACAATTTTGCATCCGAGCCATTAAAAAAATGTCAATGTGCAGCGATGAGAAAAAAAATACACCCCTCGAGAATATTGTGAAAGATATAATTTGTCAAGCTAAGTACCGAGATTCTGGTTGAAAAAGAAAGATGAAAAAAATAAGAATTTCAGGAATCTCTGATATTGATCGGAGGAAGAATTTGTTTTTTTTTCCGGATGTGAATAAATTATATGTGGCGCAAAAATTTGAGCTAATCTGTCTGAGAGATTTATTGACATAAGAGGCTATCCCATTAGCTCGCGGCACGTGTGGTCGGATAACTTTTGTCGGGTGTGGACCTTTTCGTTAATCGTAAAAAAAATAAATATATACTCACATATATATATATATCTCTTTATGGAGAAGAATAAATAATCGATAAATCCCATCGAGAATCCCGAAAATGCGAAAAAACAACGCATCGGCGTCCGGTTCTCGACGATGTTCGCTCTCGTACGATAAATCGGCGACGTAGGTTGCTTCGCTTCGCTGTAGACCGGGACACGTCCATATACACGACTGAATAATTTCTCAGTCACGTGTGAAAGTACCTTAGGAATTCAATGCCCAAGACAAGCCGCCGCGGTTTCCTGACCTTTGCCGTCGGCGACTACGATTATTCGTTGCGAGACCATTTCTTTTTTTTTCAATTTTATTCCTCTCATACAGTATATATATGTATTTATATATATTTATGTATATACATATATATCTATTTTTTTATCTCGCCGCTACACAAAGCGTCCGAGAAAGCGTTTTCCCAAAAGCATCACGCCGCATCATCGTGTCTCGTTATCCGAAAAATCGGTTGCTACCTGTTGGATGGGATGCAAACACGTCGCAGCAGGTTGCAATTGCATCGCGATGCATTCACGACCGAGAGGCTTCGAATCTCATCGAGTTGATGAGATTCGAAGATGCGCTGTTTTTCAGGGTTCTGTAACTTCGAAGGGGAAAAAAGGCGAATCCTTGTGAGATATTACGGACACTCGCGTGTCTGTCCGTCTGTTCGTCTATCGCAGCCGATTTTCTTAGAAATCGCATGCGACGTGAAAACTGAAAATTAGTCATAGTTATGCATCTTCTTGACTCACGTTTCTTGCACTGGTTAACGCTTGAAAGTATTCATACACATAAGAATTAGAGAGGGGCCCAAATTTTAGGTATTATGCATTTTTTTTTCAATTTCATATATATAATGTGGGGTATCATTTGAAGAGGCTTGTCATGTAGAATACAAAAATATTGTTTTTTCATAATTTTGAATAGCGTATTTAAAGAAATATTCTGAAAAATATGCAAAAATAGAGATTTCCCCCCCCCCCCTTATTACCGAAAATACGGAACCGGAAATTTTGAAAAAATCGAGGACTATACCGCCTCACTTGAAGCTTACAAGAAAATTATAACGAAAATCTGAGGTCTTATGGATTTCTAGAGATTATTTTAAAAAACTTATCGTTTTATTCGCGTTTGAATGCGACATAGTGCGATGATCGCCCGATAGGTGGCCAGGTACGAAAATCTGTGCGCTAGTCAAACTCGTACCTGACCGATTTTCAAAATTCTTTTGGCACTCGTCACTAACTGAAACCTTGGACGGCAAAAATGTTTTCCACAATTTTCGAGATTGATCGATCGATCGATTTTTCAATTATTGAAAAACCGATCGATCGATTTTTCAATTATTGAAAAAATGTATCAACTCATTTATCATTTTCTTAATTTTTTCGTAATTTCGATGAAGCATGACGAAATTACGTAAATAAGGAGCCTCGCGAGATTGATCGATTAATTTTTCAATTTATTTATTTACAATTTTATTTATTTATTTATTTTCTTTAAAAAAAAAATTCTTTCTTATTTTTCTATGTTATTCGATGAAGGATGACGAACCACCGGAAATCACTTACTGCGTGGTGGAGCACACGGGTACGCTCACGTTACAAGCCATGACCCCGACTTTGCCGATGCCCGCGGACGAGGAATTGAACAAGATGTTTCTGGAACTCGTGGACGAGCTGGATCTCACACAAGCCAATCGTCAAGCCGTTCTCGCGCTTCCGGCCAACAAGAAGTGGCAGATTTACTGCTCGAGAAAGGGCAACGATACCCTCGACAACGGAGGATTACGGACGACCGATTTGAGCGGGGATCCCGAGGATTACATCAACAGAGTTCGAATGATTGGAAGTGTGAGTTTGAAAAAATAAACAAAATTCAAATAATTTTTTATTAAAATTTCTTCTTCCACTTTAATCGATTCCATTAATTCCCAACGTCCATAAATTGGATTATTAAAAGTATACGTATGTATTCATAACTATGTATGAATTTTTCTCAAAACGCAGACACCTGTTTCCGAGGATGGCGAAGATCTGCCAAATCACGTGCGTCAGGTTGAAGCCCTGAAGACGGCTCTGAGAACCCAGCCCCACAGTTTTGTTCTCAGATTCATCGAGCTCGATGGCCTGAACGCTTTGCTTCAGGTTTTGGGTACCATCGACGTCGATGCTGCCAATAGCAATCTTCACACAAGCGTCATCGGATGCTTGAAAGCTTTGATGAACAATTCGGTGAGTTGACAGTTAATTTTTTTTTTTTTTTTTCATCCACATGATCTGGATTATTATTGTTTCATAATTATTCGAAATTGTCTGATCAATTTATACTAATAATAATATTGATAAGTGCAATAATATTCCCATTGTTATTATTATTAATAATAGTTATAATTACACAATATGTCATAATAATAGTAATAGTTATAGTAATACTAAAAACAACAACATTGAAAATAATAATCCGTTATAATGCATATTATTATTATTATTATTATTTCAATAATAAGTAATCAATGATTATTATTATGAATCAATCTATAAAATCGGGTTTTATTTGCACAAATTCCAAAAAGTTTTTTCCAATAAACAATTCACTTATCGCTTATGATAATAATAATAATTTATTATTATTACTTTGTTCAGAATGGCCGAGCTCACGTTCTGGCTCATCCAACAGCGATAAACACGATATCCCAGTCGCTGGCGACTGAGAACATAAAAGCAAAAATTTCCGTATTGGAAATTCTCGGTGCTGTGTGTTTGGTACCCGGTGGACATCGCAAAGTTCTCGAGGCAATGTTGCACTTTCAACAATATCATTACGAAAGAACGAGATTTCAAAGTATAATAAACGATCTTGACAAAAATTTTGGCATCTATCGTGACAATTTGTCGTTGAAAACGGCGATAATGTCGTTCATAAATGCCGTGTTGAATTACGGTCCGGGACAAGTGACACTGGAATTTCGTTTGCATCTGCGATACGAATTGTTGATGCTCGGTATACAACCGATTATTGAAAAATTGCGAAAGTATGAGAACGAAACGTTGGATCGGCATTTGGATTTTTTCGAAATGGTGAGAAACGAGGATGAGAAGGAATTGGCACGTAAATTTGAGAAGGAACACGTGGACACGAAGAGCGCCACGGCCATGTTCGATCTTTTGAGACGCAAGCTCAGTCACACCGCGGCTTATCCACATCTTTTGAGCCTGCTGGAACATTGTTTATTGCTGCCACGTGAGTAATCGATGAATTTTTATTTTTTGATGATTTTGTTTTCAATTTTTATTTTTCATTTAACTCTTACATATTTCCATTTTAATTGCCGGGGTGAACAAATCTACAAGCTGTCTTGTATTTGCACAAAAAATTGATTAAGTCAAGAATTCACAGAAAAATACAAATCTTCACATTTGTTTAAAGGTTTTCTCTCTCTCTCTCTTTCTGTCTCTCTCTTTTTTTCCCTTTGAAATTATCATGAACGAAAATAATCAACTTCTGTCATTATCATGTGCATGATAATTAACAAATTTTTTTGTAAATGCGAAAAAAATAAATAAATAAAAATAAGGAATCCAGAAATATTAGTTTCTGATTTCATTTTTATTGCAATTTGATTCTGATTTCTAAAATCAACATGTCAACCACCTCTATTGCTACTCGACCTCTTGGGTTTCAATTTGTATTTTTCTTTTGGTTTCAATGTCCAATTGAATTTAGATTTTTATTGAAATTTTGATTTTTATTTTTATTTCTAAGATCAACAGATCAATCATCTCTTCTCTTATACCAATTGACCAATAGATTTTGTTTTCAATTTTTATTTCTCACTCAACTCTGACATATTTCCATTGTAATAAAAATTGATAGAAATAATAATTTTTCAAATTTTCTTTAAGATTCACTCTCTCTCTCTCTCTCCCTCTCTTACATCATCATTATCACAATCATCGAATTCGTTTTTTCGTGAAAGCAATTCAAGAAACAAAATAATAAATCCAACAATCGATATTGATAATTAATTCTTTATAAATCGATATTAATAAATAATAAATCTCCAGTTTCCAAAAAAAAAAATATCATAGTTTTACAAACAATAACTTATAATTTCCAGTGGATTACGGTTCTTACCCGCAACACTGGTTGCTCTTCGACCGCATCGCCCAGCAAATAGTTCTCCAAGCCGAAGGAAGCGAAACCGGAACCACGCGCAATCCCGACGTCGCTCCGATCGACATAAACGTCAAGGAAATCGTCCACCTCCTGGCCAAGGAGGAAGAACTCGTGGCCGCCCGTAAAAAAGCCGACGAATTGGAACGCGAAAATTCGGACATGTCATCGAGATTGGCGAAGAAGGAACAGGAATTGGATCTGCGAACCCAGGAAAAAGAGGACATCGAAGCGAGCTTAGCCCGAATAAAAGAACGTTTGGAAAAAGAAACATCGCTGCACATCGAAACGAAACAAAAAATTTCCGAACTTCGTGACAACATGGAAACGTTGTCGCGTCAAGTGAACAACGAAAAATCGGAAAGAAAACGTTTGGAACAATTGGTGGCATCGGGAAGTTTGCCGGACGATGCAAAAGCCACGATAAAAATGGTGGACGACGATGTGGTCGAGAAAGTCGAGGCAAAACCGACTCCACCGCCTCCCCCACCTCCCCCCCTCGCTCCCCCGCCCCCACCTTGTCTAATGCCCAGCGCACCGCCGCCCATGATGGTCGAGATCGTGAAAAACGTTCCTCAACCCAGCAATCCTCTGAAATCCTTCAATTGGTCGAAAATACCCGAACAAAAATTGCAAGGTACCATTTGGTCCGAATTGGACGACACCAAACTCTACAACGTCATGGATCTCGAATCCATCGATAAAATATTTTGCGCTTATCAAAAAAATGGCGTTTCCACGGAGGGTTCGATCGAGGATCTTCGTAAATTGAGCAAAAATAAAACCACCATGTCGGTGATCGATTCGAGACGCGCGCAAAATTGTACGATTTTGTTGTCGAAATTGAAAATGTCCGATCACGATATCACGAGGACCATACTGTCGATGGATCAACAGAATATATTGCACATCGATATGGTCGAACAGCTGCTCAAATATATTCCATCGTCCGAGGAAGCCGCGCTTCTCGATATGAATCAAAAAGAATTGCAGAGTCGGGCTGATTGTTTTCTCTATCAGATATCCAAGTTAGTGATGTTTCATTTTTTTTTATTTCGTATATTGTTTGTTGGGGGTTCAACGAGAAACTTTATTCGTTCTTTGGGGGGGATGTTTAAGTATTTTATTTTCTTGTTTCGTTTTTGGGCATGGAAGTTCATTCGAAGGTCAAAGGTAGTCCTTGAAACAATTGCAGAATTTTTAGAACACTCACCAGCCGCACTGTTTTTCACATTGCCCGACTTTCGAGCTTTCCCACGCGTAAAGTATCGGTGCTAGATATTTTTCGTCCAGACCTTTTTTGTAGAAAATTCAATTCTCCGCAATATTGTTCATACAAACTTTTCGTCTATATAGCGTTGTTTAGCCAGCGTTCGAACGGAAACATGAAAATTCATTGGATTCTTCATTGTTTTAATTTTTTCCTTGGAACAATTCTTGAGACAAAATCTTGAAAAAAGGGGTTACACATGCTTGCAATTTTTCATGGTATTGAATAGGGTATTTGGATGCTAAAACTACTTGGCATTTGCGCCCTCGTCCTTCAAATGTACTTTCGTGCAAAATAAAAAAATAAATATATATTCTCAATAGTTAAAAAAAAACGAGAATCGTTTATTGTTGAACAGACTCTAATTTCTATTAATTCATCGTAACATGTTCCAAGTTATCATTATTGTCATTAACACTTATATTTTGAAAAAAAAAAAAATTTCAGAGTACCGCATTACGAGCAACGATTGAGATCTCTGCACTACAAGAAAAAGTTTTCCGCCAGCATCGCCGAATTAACGCCGCGAATGCGGGCGGTGCTCGAGGCGAGTCGTCAAGTTGCACGATCGCGAAAATTGCGAAAGCTATTGGAACTCGTTTTGGCGCTTGGCAATTACGTCAATCGTGGAAACGCTCGTGGCAATGCCGGTGGTTTTCGTTTGGCATCGTTGAATCGTTTGGTCGACACTAAATCGTCGTGTTCCAAGGGCACCACGTTGCTTCATTATCTCGTGCAGATATTGGAATCGCGTTTTCGCGACGTTTTGGAAATCGAGGAGGACATGCCGCACGTGCGAACAGCCGCGAGAGTCAGCATGGCCGATTTGCAGCGAGAAGTTGCCAACTTGAAGAACGGATTGCAAGACGTGCAACGTGAAATTGGTGCGAATATTTTTTTTTTGTTATCGTTTTTTTTCTATCGCTTTTATTCACGTTTCATCTATTTTAATTATAATTTTTGTATGAAATCGCATTTCAATTTTAATTGTGTTTTTTATTTTTTTTAATCAACGGATCAATGATCAACTTCTCTTCTGCTACTCGACCTGTTGATTACAATTTTTATTTTTATTTTGGTTTCAATTATTATTTTTATTTTTATTATAATTTTTATTGAAATTTTTATTTTGATTTTGGTTTCGATTCCTAAAATCAATATGTCAATAATCTATCGTGCTACTCGATCTGACGATTACAAGTTTGATAGCAATTTCTAGTTTCAATTTTTACTTTTATTTTGGTTTCAATTATTAATTTCATTTTTATTATAATTTTTATTGAAATTTTTATTTTAATTTTTATTCCTGAAATCAATATGTCAATAATCTCTCGTGCTACTTGATCTGCCGATTTCAAGTTTTACAGCAATTTTTGGTTTCAATTTCCAATTCGATCTTCATTTTTATTATAATTTAAATTTTTATTCTAATGCCTGAAATCAACAGATTAATCATCTCTTCCCTTAAATTTTTATCGATAATTTTTTCATATTATTTTTATTTTCATTTCAATCGTTATTTTGATATTAATTTTTATTAAAAATTTTAATTCTCTTACTCGAACTTTGACCTTGCAGAATTTCATCGTGGCCAGTCGCAGGTGCTTCAGGGCGACATGTTCATTCCAGCGATGCGAGATTTTCAAGCTCAAGCGACTTGCCGCCTGGCCGAGGCGGAGGATCTCTTTCAGGACATGAAAACCCGATTCGACCGTGCTGTGAGGCTCTTCGGCGAGGATTCCGCGGGCGTTCAGCCCGACGAGTTCTTCGGCATCTTCGAGAATTTTTTGCAAGCCCTGGCCGAGGCGCGACAGGACGTGGAGAACATGAGACGAAAGGTCGAGGAGGAAGAACGACGAGCCAAACAGGAACAGGAAGTAAGCACATTCATATGCATATATACAGGGTGTCCCATTTGAAACAGTACGGTTGAATAACTCGCCAGGAAAAGGGGTGACAACGAAATAGGTCAGATGAAAATTGTAGGGTTCGAAGGGGGACACTTAGTGCTGATGAAATCGATACTCTTACAGTTCATGTTTTTATGCTGCAAGCATAACGACAGTTTTTTTAAAATGGGAACAATACTTATGCACCACCTGAAGTTCCTGACGAGTTATTAGACCGTACTGTTTCAAATGGGACACCCTGTATATGTTTTTTCTTTTTATATTCTTTACCACTTTTTCATCGTCCAATCCCTGTAACATTTTTATTGACTCCTACTTTTTTGTTTTTGCGACTGCAGCTGAAGAAACGAACGATGGAACGCAAAAATTCGCGCGAAGGAATATTGAACAGTATAACCCTGAACAAGAAGAACGATGCAAACAGCAACGGTCAGAGTGACAACAAGGGCGAGTTCGACGATTTGATATCGGCGTTGAGAACGGGCGACGTGTTTGGCGAGGACATTGCCAAGTTCAAGAGATCGAAGCGACGTCCGGTGACCCCGAGTGGACAGGAAACCCGCAGGCACAGCGCTCACAGGGAGGATTCCCGAGAGCGACATTAAGATATCCAATCCACTTTCGAGTCGAAATTTGCCGAACCTCCGTTCACCCTGGGTACTCCCCGATGCCGAAATTTTTTCCGCGGAGTCGCGGCGAGAAGCGTGTAAATTATCACGAGTTGAAATTATATATACGAATTCATAGTCCGCCTTCGCTCCCCAAAATGGCGGAAAGTGAACCGTCGGAGTGTGGGGGAGGGTCATGCGGGTTAACGGAGACAGCCCGAGTCAATGGAATCGAATAGGTTCGAGAAGGTTGAACGCCGGGGGGTGTCTGTACGTCGTACAGGCTGAGCGGATTGTCGGAGAATAGTTCGGAGGAGGTTGTGGGGAGGCTCTGCGCGGAGTCACGGAGGTTGAACACGGTGTAAAGCGAGTCTGTGCGGAGTCTCGGAGGCTGTACGGACCGTCGTGAGCAATGGTCGACTCCCCAAGTGGGTTCGCTTCAGGGTGGACGGAGGGCAGAGTCGGCGTCGGCATCCCCCCATATGCTCGAAGAATTTCGGGGTCAGGGAGGCTGATAGAAGGGTGACAATTTCGACTCGGGTTTTGTCGCTCCCGCTCTCTCTCAATGTTTTTTTTCTTTCACACAACCATCATCGACCATTTTATGGTCGATCGAGTGCCAATACAAAATAACGCAGAGAGTGCGTGTGATTTCGATTTATTTTTTATTTTTTTTTGTTTTCGTGATAATGCGCAGGCGTCGTGGTATGATAAATTATTATAAACGAAGACGCTGGTTGACCGGACCGAAATTTCGATTATGTGCACAAGTGGCACGCGTCAAATTGTCGTAGATTTATTTCATTCACTTTTACGACAGCTGCAGCGAAAAAAAAAACGAAAAAAATATGAGAAAAAATACGCTGCGTGTCACATATCTCACAGTCATTGAGCGCATGTGTTTCGTTGTGTGTGTGTGTGTGTGTGCGAGTAGCGTGAAAGAATCTTCATCTTCCGTGTGAATCGAGAACGAGTGCGAATCGAGGAAAAAAAAGGAATAATAATAAAAATAAATGATAAATTAATAGATAATATTAATTAATGAGAATGATGATTGAACGAAGGTTTCCGGGATTGCGGTAGTCCGAATAAAAATAGTCATTCACACAATTCCAGTCATGTTGCAGTGCAATACGCGTTGAAAAAATAAAATAATTGATCAACGCGGATCAACGATTGACAACGATCGACAATCGTTGATCCGTGTTCGGAAAGATCGAAGTTGAAGGTGGAAAGAAATAAAATGAATAACCGGGGCGAGAGTGAGGAAATTTATTGAAATATAATTATTAGAGAAAGAAAGAGAGAGAAAAGTAAAATGAGAATTTGAAGAAAAAAATTGCAAATAATAGTAATAATGCAATACTGCAATCCCCCGATTGGACGGATGAAAGATGTAAGTTTTGAGTTGTACATAGAGTCATTGTAATTTTTTCTTTTCCATCAATTTTTCACCCAAAAAAAGTTTATCTGTCGAATCACAGTCATATTAATTTTAAGATTCGTTGAAAAAAATTAACATCACAAAAAAAAAAACGAAGCGTACAACACATACACGAATGGAAAAGACTATAGTGTGATTGTATGTGTGTGGGGGTGTGAGTGTAGCGACCGGACCAACCTGAGGTTCGATAAATTCAATCAAAAAATTTTACTAACCGCAATGTGTCAGTTGCACGGGAATTAAAAAAAATAATGGAAAATAATAATAAAAGAAAAGAAGAGACGTGTTTTTTTTATCTACGAATTCAAAGAATGGAAAGAAAGAAAAAGAATGGAAAATAATAATAAAAGAAAAGAAGAGACGTGTTTTTTTTTATCTACGAATTCACGCCGAGGGAATCTCAAACGGTCGCTCGTGATTTAATTCCAAATCAAACTGAGAATAATGAAATGTGGAAGGCCTACGAGATGCTCGGGGCTTACCCTCGACGAGCTCTCGCTAATTACGCAAAGTCTGATTTTTTTTTCATTTATTTTACAAATGCGCGAAAAATAAATGAGAAAAGAAAATAATATTGAAAAAAAAAAATTCGCGGGAAATAAATAAGAAAAGAAAAAAATATTGAAAAAAAAAGAAAAACAAATGTGCTAACAATGTTTAGAAATATTTGCAAACGTAAAAATCGTAAAAACCCTGCATAATTGCGAGTAATCCGAATAACCAACGAGTTCGACGATGTAACAACGAACGCGATTAGATTTTCCAACGTGTTTGGTGTTTAGGTGATCGATGTTTTGTAATTTTTTGTATTTTTGTAAATATTCGAGTATCCGTGTGACCCCACATACCTGTTTTTCACGAGTAAGTGATACGAGAAAGAGAGAGAGAAAGAGAGAAAGAGAGAGATGCGAATTATCGCAAGGAGTAAACGATGAAGGACGATGAGAATTTTTAAACGATGATCGGTGTCCAATTTAATATATTGCTATATCACTAGGAATATATTGTGTATTGATAATATATTTGAATATAAATATATATATACATAAATATATGAATAAATCTTTGTATCTATCTGTATGTATAAAAAAGCCAAATACCACTCACCGACTCGCTTATCCATTGCATTGTCTCTGCAACGACAATAGTTGGAGAGCTGAAGTTTTGCATGGAGGTTCGGGTCATGTTGCAGGTGCTCACTGAGAAGGGATTTTCAAATCGATCGACCGGAAATGGGTCGAAATTATTTTTATATATTCTTTTTTTAATTCTCATCACAATTTTAATTGTGATTTTCGTTTTCAAACCACAGATCAACGAACCTTTTGCTGCTCGACCTGTCGATTTCAATTTTTATTTTTATTTTGTATTCAATTATTATTTTCATTTTAATGACTAAAATCAAAAGATTAATCATCTCTATATCGAAGACTGATAAAATTCGATAAGTAAGTTTTTGGTGAGCGCCAATGCGATTAGTAGAGATACGAGGACCGACCGAGGGTAAGAGAACCGCTTGAATTTACCGACCCCGAGGCTGTACCTTCGTCGGGAAAAGCGGAGAGAGAGACGATGGTGGTTACCGACGTCCGTTAATCCACTTACCGACTGCTGGCTGTACGAAAAAGTACGATATTCACAATCAAGCATTTTTTCTTCGACTCCTCATTTCCAAATTCATTGTGATCACGTGAGAGTGATTCCATCGAGGATCTAACGGTAACGTTCGCCATTCGATACTTCTCCAAAAATTCGATACAGACGATTAAAATATCTCCGATTACAAAATGAAGACAAAAAAAAATCGAAGGAATCAGCGTATGATTGGTAATTATAAAAATAAATAAATCTGCACATATTATAAAACGATTTTTTTAATTATTTTCAACGAATAGCTGTTCAACGAAAAAATTACAAAAAAGTTACACATTATTATCGATGCTACAATTCGATTAACAATTATACGTCGCACGACTAATATTTTTTTTCTAAATTAATTAAAACTTAACGTTACAATAGTATTTTAGAAAAATATAATAATTTTATGAAGTCTATCTACCCAAATTCCACCTTCACCAACATTTTTCCCCAAAGTTCGTGGGAGAGAAATTTTTCGAACAATCGCAATTTCTCAATCCTGGAACGTATATTACACATGAACAACGTTCGCACGTTTGGCATACGATTAATTAATTGCACGTATTAAGAATAACAATTCAATATATTAATTCATCGATAAATGCGGAATATATTATTTTCTGAGACACTATCGTGATGCATTATCGTGCACTTGTATTTCCACGGAAATTCATACGATAGGCGCTCCTATGTCTATCTATATATACATTTGGCAGGTACGTGGAAGCGTGCGCTCCTGGTTTAACGAGTTGGTTAGCTAGCTAATCACATGGAGAAACCTATTTTTAGTAGGAATAAAAAATTTAAATTCTAACAAATCTGTATGATAATGATAATGACTTATCATGAGGTGGTAAATAATTAAAATTGATATAAATTACAAATTAAATAAATAAAAATAAAAATTGAACAATTACATAAATAAAAACTAAAATTAAACAATTAAATAAATTCAAATTGAATATATGTTTATACGAGTGTATATTAGTGGAAGATGATAATAATAGTAACAAAATAGAATTGCTATGGATAATAAAATTGTTATAACAAAATAAAATTGTGAAAAATAATAATATTAATAACAATAATCATTGACAGTACATATATATATATTAAAATACCTTTCTGGCAAGATATCGTACCGAAAAAATTATCTAATTCACTAAATGGATGCCACAACAATTCAAACAACTCGAACAAATATTTTTTTTTCTTTTCTAATAAATTATTACATTTCGTGGAAGACTGCCCAGGAAAGACGTATTTACAATGAATTCATTTGGCCTATTTGTCACGTGATAACAATATGAAAATGATTATAAAAAAAAATATTGAAAAAACATTTCTCATCATAATAAAGAATAAATAAAGTCAATGGAAAAATATTTAACTAGTAAATATGATAAATTGATTCAATAAATTCTCGAGTTGATTATTCCGTCGCTCACAATGTAATGCAGACTAGAATCTCACTGTGCAAAGCTTGCTGCACGGAGACCTTTCTCTGTAAATATTACAATAAATAATATAATATTATATACCATATCTATATATTCATTCAAGAGAATAAATTTTATCTTGTTAATTAATATTAATATTGCACCTCCGGCCAAATAGCATTTGCCGAGTCGTCCTAAACATTATCTGCTATCGGTAATCATAAAAAAAAATTAAAAAAGAATTATCAACGATCGACCGACAACTACGAAGACAATAAAATAAATGTATAAAAAATTTTATATAAAAATAGTATAAAAAAAATTCGTATCGTCCAACCAATCGCGAGCAATGCCGACGATGCTGGACAATCGTTACCCGATCAGCGAACTCTCAAAAACGCTTTTACGCGCTCCTAACTTAACTAATACACTAACAAAAAACGTGCGAACGTTGTTATCAATGTCATTGACACGGATCATTACTGGCCCTCATACCTTCTATCGTCACTGTACAATTACAAAAATGAAATACTAATTTTAACGTTTTTTAAATAAATATAAAACTATTAATTAGCCCGATTCCTAAATTTCAAACCTAGTAAAAAAAAATTATATTACATTATTTATTTCCTCGAAAGGTAAGGTAAGGTTTCAATTAGCCCGAAAATCTTTCAAATGGCGTTGCTAACGCCATAAAAATTGGTAGGGTGCAGCCCTTAGAATTGTTGCAAGAAAACTATCAAGACAATGAAAAAAAAATCAATGCGGTTATATCTTCCGGTCTTAACGCTGGCTAAACAGCCCCATATATACGAAAAGTCTACATAAACAATATTGTAGAAAATTAAATTTTCAAGAAAAAAGTTCCTGACAACATCTATCCTAGCATCGATAGTTAACGCATAGGGAAAGCTCGAAAGTCGGGCAATGTGGGATTCTGTACGTTCGAAACATCGATCGTTTTGTATTTCAACCCCCACCCGATCCAACCCCCTTCTCAGCACCGAGCCGCAAAAAAACACACTGTTCAGGAACAGAATCGTCACTATTAAAATCCTATTGGCACTTATGACAGAATAAAAACAAAAAAAAAAAACTATTAATCTCACAAAACCAAACTGTCCCGTCGTCCATCATTCCCAGTTTGCAAAACAGTCACAAAACTCTCGGTCTCGCTGTCGCTCGTTTGTCCGGTCGATCTTTCCAGCCCCAAGCTCTCGTTTCTCAGACCAAACAAATTTTTCAACGACGACGAATTGTTTCTCAGCCCCACGTCGACTCCGGAATCCACGCTCTTCGAAAAATTCGACATGTTCGACAAACGTCGAAAATTACCGAAGAACACGCTGTCGGTGCCCACGCTCTCGGCTCCGCTTTCACTGGCACCGTCGCAGATGGATTCCGTCTCGTCGGTTTCCGATACGCTTCCAAATTCGTGTCTCAACAATTGTTTCTGCGAACCGTTGCTATCGGTGCTGCTCAGATAACCGCTGTCCTCCACTCTCGTCGCTCCTAATTTCCGTTCGACGCGTTGATGACGTATTTTTTTCGCTTCCGTCGAAACCTCGTTGCCATGGGACGAATTTCCACGACCATGAGCACTGGCCCCGACGACCTTGCACGTCCTTGAACGACCTTCGTCCGTCCCGAGTGGATCGAAAATTATTCTCGAGTCCTTCGTTGATTCTCGACATCGACGATCGAATTCCACTTTCCACGTTGAATTCGCATTTTCTTGCCACATATTGGATTCCCCGAAGACGACCTTGAGATCCGAATCGTTCGCGCATTGATCGCGCGATCCGTTTGGTTCGACGGATTGCGTCGGACGAGTTTTTGGATTTACGTTGATGGACGCTCGCGCTTCGTCCGTCGACGAATTCCCTACGCAACGTTGATGGCGATGATGATAATGATGATGATTGACGAATCCGGGGACAGAAGCGTCGTCGCTGGCCGTAGGGACGCCCGCTTCGCACTCACTCCTGTCCCATTCGTTTTTTGATTGGGATGGAATTTTTGCATCGTTGTTGGTGAGGTGATCGACTCGACGTGGCGGTTTGGGATGCTGATAAATCGCTTCGCCCGGGGGCAGAGGCACCACATCCGGTTGGCTCTGAGGCTTGCGTTGTCTCTTCGCGTGTCTCGTGTCCGGTGTCAGGTACCTTAAAAAAATATAACGAATTAAATTAATATTAAAAAAACGTGTTATCAGGAATGAATTACAATATTTATATTGCATGGTTATCGGATAGTTTTGTTTTAGGGTATCAACCCGATTCCTGGAAAAGGGGGTGGATTCAACTTCCTCTCCAGGAACATGTCTTATCGAAATATATATATTAATGTTACGTAATTCTCATTCAAAAACATTTCCTTCAATCCAATTAATAATAAGTGTATTTAATTTCCTAAGAAATGCCTATGATGAACTTTTGAAAAAAACCATATTATTGAAGTTGGAAAATCAAGGTTTTCATTTCGTTTAATTATATCGCAATATTTTTTTCTCGAGAGATACACTCTTGACCTTTATTTTGAGCTTTGACTCATTAAATTTCATTGTTTTTTCGCAAGGTTATGAATTTTCAAATAATAAACTATTTTTCTTACGAGTTTATTTAACTTTTCCTAATTTATATTCACACGAAAATTACCATTAATCGTACTTCAGTACAAAGTGTGACCAGTTACTCACACTCTGTGTACGCCATTTGTTTTTTTAAATCAATTGTTTTGAAACGATTCTTGGAACGCTTTTTTTTTGCAACTCGCTTGTTTTTCTTCCATTTTTAAAAAATCAATTTATTATTATTATTATTATTTTAATTCAAATATTTTTCTACGCCATTTTTAAAAAATTCAATTGTTTTGACACGATTCTTGAAACGCTGTTTTTTTTCTTGCAACTCACTTGTTTTTCTTCCACGATAACGTATCGTCCAGATCATCGTTCAACGATCTCGTGCTGCTCATCAAATTTGAATCCCGTAGATTCGATCTCAATCGGGCTTCGTAAATTTCCCGAAGACTTCCGTAACCTCTCTGCAACGAACCACCCCCATTTTTCACAGTCGCGTCGTCGCGAAAACTGCCCTTGCTGCGAAGCGATATGTGAGCCGGACGTTCCAACGAATCGACGTAACTCTCGCTCGTGACGGGTTCGCGATCGTAAATCACATCACCGTTGATCTTCAATCTCATGGGTTTGCGATCGAGTGTGTCGGGTTCGTATTCGGAATCGTCTTGTTTCACATAATTTTCCGGCGAATCTTGAACCTTGATTGTCAAATGTCCGGGATTTTCGGATTCGTAACATATTTCCGGTCCGGAATCGTCGCTACCGGTTGGACTGGCGTAACCATCGTTCACGTAGACCTCGCTCACCAATGCATAACCTTCCGGTCTCTGTGACAACAATTCCGGCAAATTGTTGTAACAATTACGTCTTTCCACATCATCGTTCAATCGAAATTCCTCTTTCCGATCGTCAACGATCGTTCCGTTGTTTCTCGATTTACTCTGACAATCAATCATTGAATGTTCAACAATTTCTTCATTTTTGGCGGTTGTAAAATTTGTTAAATCGTTCGTTCTCGTGACGATCGGCGAACCGATTCTTCGATCGTCATTGCGACTCGTTCGTTCCAAACTGTCGACTTCGTAATCCGTCGAGTTTGTCATTCTCGAATGATGTTCGAGGGCTTTGACGTTGACCATTTCTTTGATAACCGCGTCCATTATACGTTTCGGTGGTATCTTTGACGTTGGCAACGAGTTTATCATGTCCGGCAGACCTTCGATCGGTGAACAAGGCGCTCGGGTCTTTCGCGATTTTTTTTCCAAAACTTTAAACGCTGGTTTTGATTCCATTGATGTTGTCCATTCGTTCGAATTTCGTGATTCGATGGTCGACGTGGGTTCGCGTTGTTTGCGATTTGGAATAATTAATTCGGACGATTGTGTCGATTGATTTTCGATAACCGCATTTTCTTCCATCTGTTTTATGAACGAATTTTCTATGGCTTTTCGAACTTTTGCGTTTATCACTTCTTCGGGGCCTGTGATGGTTTGGGATGACAATTTTTCGGTGCGGTAGGAATGACGATCGTTGTTTGATTCTTCGAACATGGATTTTGTCGAACGTTTCGATACGCTGTGCCTGCGAAAAAATAAATATCGTTCTCATATTATTTTCGAAAGATTCTAACTTACAAATTTTCTAAATATTTCAACAGATATATCGTGAGATCGTGATAGAAGAAAATTGAAAAATAAATGTAAGACGTTTAAAGTGATGTGCTTAATCGGCCTTCTTCTCTCTTGCTCAGCAGGAAGGATTTGATAACGCTTTCTCTCTCGCACTCATGGCGGAATGAAAACAAGCAAAATAAGTAAGCACATCGTCTCAAGCCTGAATAGAAATTTGACAAATAAAAAAAATATATATACATATACGGACCATTCTACCAAATATAGTCATCGGTTTGGAAATCTTGAAATCCCCTCGAAATTTTTCCAATTTTTTTTTTTAAATAATAAAAAAAATGTCAATTAAAAAAAAAATTTGTAATGGAGAAAAGAAAATTTGGTTAATCATTGAATTTTTGAATTCTTATCGATTCTAGCAGTTTTTACAGAGAACCCAACGTGAATTCGGCATATGTTGTTTGAAGTTTTCTCAGCTTTTTAAAAAAAAATATTGAAAAAAAATTCAGACATGCGCAATGCCTGAAAAATAGCTTTTTATGATTAAAGCTCGATTCTAAGAGCTTTGAGTTAGTCCAAACTGAAAATCAATATTTTTTTCGGAAATTTGAGATAATTTCACATAGAATGGCACTCCAAATGTAATTTGTATTGTGCCATAAAATACTTAGAAATTAAATTGAAAAAAAAAAGAAAAACGAGCATGTCAAGAAATGCTCATAACTACTACAGCTAAAAAAATGGAGGAAAAAAATCTGAAAAAAATCAGGTACTTACATATACAAGGACTACATCCTAAAAAAAATTGAAAAGATTCTGAGGGGGGGGGGGGTCATCCAAACCGATGCCTATATTTGGTAGAATGATCCATATATTATAAATAAAGAAAGATGATTAAATGGAACAGCATACGATTTATTGTATTGAACCATTTCAACAATAAATTCTGAATGTCTTTTGAAGAAGACCAAAAAAGCTAATTATAATCAACGAATAGTCGACTTACTTCAAGGTTGAAATCGCAAATGAAATATAGTTTTTTTATTTTCCTATTTTCAAATATAACTCGTTTTTCGAATCATCATAAAAATTTTAATTCCATGGAGATTAACGTCGATCAGAACGATTCGAGAAAAAAAAACTCGTCAACTAACCTGTCAACGTCTTCGAGAATCTCGCTTCTTGCGATATTCTGAAAAGTTCGCAACATCGGCGGATTGTCCTTCCACGATGCCAAAGATTTGTTCGTCAGATTAGCATTTTCCGATCGTAAGAAATCTATCTTCGCCATTTCGCGAATGTATTCCAAGCTTCGGGCGAATGTTCGCGCGTTTTCCTGAAAATTTCGTTTTCCATCGTCGGCGTCTTTCCATCGTCTTTCGGGCGGTTTGACGCCTTCGAGCCACGCGCGCACGCGACTGTCGCCGATCGTCGGTCTCGCGACGTCCTGCGGAATCGCCGAAAGTTCGTTCTTCGACGACGGCGACGACGACGGTTCCGTGCAGCCCGGACATCCGGTGCAACGTTGTTGCGACTTGCGTGACGGTGCCGAAGAACCCTGCACCGAACCGGATCGATGCTTGTTCGTCGTCGAAGTGCAACGTTCGGTCGCACTTTCTTCTTCCGGTATTTCTGCACAAACGTCGGTAATCATAAATTTTCATTATTTTGGAAACAATTGAATAATTGTCGAAGCAAAATAAATAAAATAAATAAAATAAATAAAATAAATAAAATAAATAAAATAAATAAAATAAATAAAATAAATAAAATAAATAAAATAAATAAAATAAATAAAATAAATAAAATAAATAAAATAAATAAAATAAATAAAATAAATAAAATAAATAAAATAAATAACATAAATAAAATAAATAAAATAATTTTCATACCCGTTAGAGTTGGAACGAATCGCTTCGCAGCCATTTTGTGTTTCGCGATGGAAATGACTTCGCGAATCTTGAGAAGAAATTCAATGGCCGCTGGAGGTGGTGCCTGGAATATTATAGTTTTTTTTTCATGAATCAAAAATTGTTTAAAAAAAATGTTGACGGACGTTTAGGTAATTTGTTTATGGACTATAAGACCAACCAGAAGTAACTGTCTCTCGAAGTATGCAGGATTGAAGTAGAGCTTGCGTCTCTGTGTGCCCGGAAGTACGGGGGCATCGTGCTGATGAGGATTTTCGATTGTCTCGACGATTCTCACGTCCTCTTCCGGCAGTCTTTCGCCTATTATCGATCCGGCGTTGAACGCACCCTCCGGATATTCCATGTACACGCAGTGCGGATGAATTATCGCCGATGTCACCTGCTGCCAACGGCACGAATTCTATTTTTTATTAAACAATTAAATGATTAAATGACAAATTACTTTATTTATTTATGGGTTTGATTCATTGATTCATTGATTCATTGATTCATTGATTCATTGATTCATTGATTCATTGATTCATTGATTCATTGATTCATTGATTCATTGATTCATTGATTCATTGATTCATTGATTCATTGATTCATTGATTCATTGATTCATTGATTCATTGATTCATTGATTCATTGATTCATTGATTCATTGATTCATTGATTCATTGTTTCATTGATTCATTGATTCATTGATTCATTGATTCATTGATTCATTGATTCATTGATTCATTGATTCATTGATTCATTGATTCATTGATTCATTGATTCATTGATTCATTGATTCATTGATTCATTGATTCATTGATTCATTTATTGAAATATCTATGTATTCAATTATATTATTTACAATAACTAAAAGTACAGAAAATTGTACCAACATTATCATAAGACTGTTCGCCTTCGCTCGGAGTGAGTTCGTCACCCAGATCGTCGTCGCTCGGTCCGCTGTTGCTGTCGCTCTCGAAGTGTCTTGTGGCCGCTAGCAGAGGATTGTTCTTCACCAATCCCACAGCTTCGCGGTTACCGGTAACGTTCGCTTCCGGTTCCTCGACGTTCTTTTGTCTCGACGTACGACCATGAAGGTACAACGACACACTTGCCACGTAAATCAGAGCCAGCAGAACTGACGAAATTCCGATGGCTGTGTATTCAATCGTCGACAGTCCTTGAGACGACAAACCCGTTGCCGCGAAAGTCACTTCTCGAACATCTGCGATGTTAAATAAATATAAGATAATATTAAATGAAAAAAATATGAATTTGTTGAGATTGATTTTGTGGGATGAGAATTTTAGTTTTTTTTTTGTGGACTCACTGATTTTCGAAGGTGATCCAGCGACCCGGAAGGCAACGCAGGGAGTGAAAACTCCGGGATGATTGTAATTCGGTGATGCATCTCTGCATACGAGTCGAGCAATGACGACTTTGCCCTCAGCCGCATCTCGCAGTCCACCCTCGCCGATCCACTAAATCGTCGGACAGATTAAAAATTTAAAAACATCCTCCCTTCAAAATATCACTGTTCCACACATGTGTTGACTTGATTGTATAAATAATTATTGATCATGCTTTAGGGAGTTAAAAATAACGATTGATGATTATTTAGGGAGTTAAAAATAATTATTGATGATTATTTGGGGAGTTAAAAATAATTATTGATGATTATTTAGGGAGTTATACATAATTATTGATGATTCCTTAGGAAGGGCTAGGAACGGAAACTCTTCAGCGTAACGTGCAGACAAGCTATATTTATCGATTCCAAGCCCAAAAACTCCCCCGAACTCCTTTGGAAACATCAGCATCTCACACATGAATGGATTTTGATGAATACCGTACCATAAGATTGCGACTCTTATGTAAAATCTACGGAACTATTGTTGAAATCTCTTCCAGCATGTAGAGCTATTCATTTTTTTTATCATTCAAACGCTCGAAAATGTCGAATTCCGATGGGATGCTAGGATGTCGAATGTGAAGTTGAGATTCCATGTTCAAAATTTCCATTCTGAGTCAAGATAAATGGAACTATTGTGAAAACCCTTAAGGATCTACAGAACACGGAATCTACACGGGATGCAAGTAGTTCCGATGGTTTGTAGTGGGATGCTGAACATTGGTATATGGCTAACTTCACAGACGTGTCGAAATACAATTTTTTTATTAACGAAAACATTTGAAAAAAAAAAAAACAAAATTAATAAGGGAATAAAAATAGGAATAACAAACCTGCAGAAAGGTTCTCCCTTCGTCACGAAAAAGTCTGAAGGGTGGTTCGGCGTTCGAGAGATTTCGAAACTCGAGCCAGCCGGATTTTCCGAGCTGCTGGGCCCCGGCTATGCCACATACCGGTGTCGTTACGCCTGTCAAGATCGATATCGAGATTATACATTTTTCAAATGAATTACGAAAAAGCAAAGAAAAAAAACAGAAATACATTTATTAGAAATTATTGCGAGTCTTTGGCTTACCCTCGAAGCGAATTTCCGCTTGTGGATAAATAATCTGTCCACGTTGTGGCAAAAATACGTAGGGAACTTTCTCGATCTCTCCGGAATTGCTCATGAAACCGGCCACGCTGCATTCTATCATACCAACAGAGATAGAAAAAAACTGGGTTATGGATATAAATAATCGTTCCGACAATTAATTCGAGTGTTTAACATTTTTTTCACAATAATAATTTTTTCTTTCGATTAAGCATTCTTGAATTATTATTTATTATTTTCGTTGGGCATTTTGTAAACAATATTTGTGCGAAGAACACATGTATAAAAAAAAACACGCTGCAAGCTAAAATACTTGGGACTGGCTGCTTCTTCATCGTTGCTAATGCACTCCTGCAAATGTGGTTTTTGGATGTTTTGAGACACCCCTCGAACATGTTGACATATATCTAAACATGATCAACATTTTTTTCATAGATTTCTTTATCAAGAAGCAGAGCCGGCATTCGGAGTTACCATCACTCGAAGATTTTCGACATGATTGCGGATGACGGCGTCGATCATTGAATCTCCCCCCCCCCCTTCTCCTTTACTTTATCGCCGCCCTTTCATCGCCGCGGTAGCTCATGCACAATTTAATCGAACCTCATTTGAGACTCGATGATCATTAATTTTTTTCCGAAATTATCTCACGAGGAACGAGTTTTTCGCGTCCTCTTGGTCCACTTTCGGTTATTGAGTTCTTCTCGTTATCTCGATGATGTTTTTTTTTGTTTCACGTACGCGACACGCTTGATTGCCGGTTTGTAACGCGGGAGTATATAATTTTACAGAATCTTATCGGACGGGACCTCCTTGTGTTCGAGTGGATTCTGCGTGTGTGAGTGTGTGCGTGTGTGTGTGTGTGGAGCCGGGCTCGGTGAGTTTTTGAGCAATCTGTTGATTGTGAATAAATCTGGGGTGCGCGAGTTATGTTGTGATAATTATCAGCATGATCCATCAGCACTATTACAACCATCGATTAGGCTCATATTTGATGTTGGTCACAGTTTTACGACTGTATATACATATATATATACGATACATACATATTTCTTTATTGAATTTTTTTTACATTTATTCATTTATTTTCATTCCCAATGCAAAGATTTTTTTTCATTTTTTATGTGTGTGTGTTTGTGTGTAATTTTTTTTCGATGAGTTATTGAGAAAAAAAAAGCTATTCGACATAAAAATAATTTTTTTACGAGAAACATATATGTATATATGAATTTTTTTATTTGTCGTAAAAATTTATTTTGTAATATACATATCTATATAGCTTCCGGACGCGTGGATTCGCGCAGGCGGTTTCTAATTAATCTCTCATAAAAAAAAATGACGACCCGTTAAATACAAAATTTCCTGATTAAAAAAATCCCATTTTTATTCCCATTCCAACGATATGATGTGATTTTATTTTTCTTCATCATGAGAATTTATCGCAATCAGGTTGCTCGCAAAATTCGTTTCATATAATTCGAAACAAGATCCCGGCGATACGTTACAAATTGCCACGACGAAATAATAAACATCCTCGAGAAGTTATTTATTTATTTATTCATTCATTTTTTTGGGGCGGGACGAAAAAAAAAAAGAAGTTTTTATTATAATTACTATCGCGTGAGAAACTGGAATCACAAGTACTCCGCAAACATATACACATATTCATATGTGTACATACATGCAGATTTTATGTTCATATAGATATGTGAATAAAAATAAAATCCGATAGGACATATAACGACGTTCCGCGGCGTTCCTTCTTCGGTCCCGGCAATCATCGTTACGGTGTTGCGTGTCCCACAGCGACTACAATTAACCCCCAGAAGCACAGAAGTTTATTCGTCACACGCACACGAGTTGACGTGAGCAATGGCGTATGACAATTGCAAACGTTCAAGTGCGTGTTTTCATCTCGAGAGAGAGAGAGGAGCTATTGGCACGTGCGACGTGAATTTTTCAACGCTGCGAAATTTCACGCTCTAGTACGAAGTAGATTACCCAGTCATCAAGTGCATATATACCGTTGCACAGAGTGTCCGACCTTTTCCACACACCTGCTTGTGTGTGTGTGTATCAATCTTTGCCATTCTTTTCCTCTAAAAATATATATTCCTTGCTTCCTCATAACAGAAGCTATGTGTGTGTATAATCTCCTTGTCATCTGTAATTTTTGCAACAATGGACGCAAGGACGCAGATTTGACAACGTTTTTCAATTTTCAAAAAATCTTGTTTATCACTCCGGGTCCGAAAATTTTGGGATATTCGTCCAAATTGTTCTTCACAGATAGAGTTACGCCTGCAGATGTTTGGTATTGCAGTTGAGCCGAATCCATCGAAAAATTTGAAGTTCATGATATTTCGAATTTTTCGAAAAATCAAACTTCGTCGGTCTAATTACTGTTAGCTTCGACCAAAAAAATAACGAAGAAAAAAAAATCATTGTTGGAACAATATTCGATTTTCTAATTCGATGCAATTTCAGAATATTCCCAATTTACAAGTAATTCCCGAATTTTCTAATTCGATGCAATTTCACAAACGACAACTTTTTTTCGCATTCTACGCGATGAATAACTGTGAAAACTACTACAAAAATCAGCAAAAAAAAAAAAAAAAAGAAAATGGTGTCGTTGAATTATTAGCGTGGCTGAGCAATGCCAGAGCCGCTCATTATCCGTTAAAACGTGAAAGTATAAAGATCGTTAGATCGGTTTCGAGAATCTATAATCCCGGTGGAACGGAAGAAAACGTACGACAGGCGTTTAACGGAAAATCCCGTGAATAAGTAATGACTACGACATTGCGGGGTTTCGAACTTCACAGAGATCGTTTATCTTCCGGTCAAAGGAACAGGATAGAAAGAGAGAGGGAGAGAGAGGGGAGGGAATTGTGCGATAGCATCGTGCGCGTGCTCGTTGCAACGATGCTCGTGTGATACAGGTTTAATCGTTTTCAGACGATTCATCGGTATTACTACAGGAGTCAACGAGAAAATGCACACACGAGTAAATCAAATAGACGAAAAGAGTGTGTTTGTGAATATATATATATTCAATTTTCATTTTTTTTTGCAGAACCGTCGAAACGACTCGAAGACTGAAAAATAAAATTTGTTCACGATAACTGCATTTCTGTAAACGAAAAATAATAATAATAACAAATAAATAAATGGCTAATTTATATTGCGTTATTGGTGAAATAAATATGGAAATACATGAGCAACCTAATCTTGAAGATTTTCTCGCGAGTGACTAATGGCCGAATACGAGAGAGGATAAATCATTCGCAATGATGAATAGTGTCATTAGTCTTGCATTAAAATGCAGCGATGGGTTTTCGACTTCGTGTCGCGCGAATGTGGAAAATTTCCGTTCTCGTGGCCCAAATGTTTATTCGACAAAAAGTTGAAATTAAAAAAAGTAAAAAAATAAAAAATATATTCAATAACGTGGAAGGATTCGCATGTGAGATTTTCCAAAGCTGATTGGAAATTTATTCCTCGTTGTATTTCACATGCCGATGACCCGAAAATGTTGTTTGACGAAAAAAAACGTATTGCTGGCTTTCGACGACAACGACGATATGACCTCTGTGCCACCTCGTTTCACCTGACCTGTGAGCCAACGTTGTATACCTATACGACCGTACAATTTCTCTCGACTATCGTCGCATTGAATAAAATAATGGAGACTGCCAACATGAAGCTGACTCGCGAATAAATAAGTGTTTACCTAAGAACAGCTTTGAACACTTGAATTTATTTTGGTTTTTAATTTGAAAAAATGCAAAAAATAACATCGAAGCCAACTGCGAACACATCGATGATGTCCCAGTCAATTCAAAGTAATTGCACGAGGTGGCTGCCCCTTCTCACAAATTTTTGTTGCATGAAAACAAATTTTTCGTGTCTTCCTTTAACAAGTGCTGAAGGTTATTCGGTTTAAATTCGATATTTACTTTGAAAAAACCAAAATTGAAGGTTGAAAAAAAACGCAACATTGGCGGTCCGACCAAAAAATTCGATACTTCGCCATTTTTTAATATTTTCATCTAAAAATTTAACTGGAGAGTCGCGAGATACTTTGCTTTCAGAAAAAAATAGCCTGACAGTGGTTGTTGGAAAATAGGTATTTAATCTGAGAAACGAAGACCAAATGTCTTGAAACGGGGTAGATTTTGCTTGGGGGCTTTTTGGACCCCACTGCGCCAGCTAACGATCCAAATACATATCAACAATAATGACGTCACAAGTTCCGTGAGCAAATAAAGATAAATTATGAATCGTTTCGATCGACGGATAACGCACGATCTCGAGGCGAGTAACCGATCTTTCACGATTGATTCTCAAACGACCATTGGATCCACGTTTGAGGTTGCCGATACCTAATCTCTCATATTTCTAATCCCCCCATTCAACGAATTCACCAATCGATGCTCAATCCATGCTCAATTCATCGCATTGTCGGCGTAAAATCGGTTGCCCAGTTTTCGTCAATCATCGCGAAGCATTGAGAAAAATAAATGAATCGATTTTTATTTATTTTTCTTTCTCTTTCTTTCTTTTGGATCCCTCAAACGCGCGAGGAATGAATGAATCGGCGAATGAACCGATCAATGCGCAGGTGGATCGGCCTTGCATTCAAGTCCTTGACCCCATCATGACATGATGGCTTACCGATTCCAAAATCACGATCGCGATTATCGGGGAAACGATCGTTGAAGACCGGCAAATCGGTTGGATCGACCGATTTCACGATCGGTGAGTTACCGATCGTTTCACAACAGATTCGACGAATAATGTGCACCCTCGAGACGTGCATTTATCGGTTCAACGAACTCATCGGGTGCATATCGGTATGGGTTGACCTATCGCGGGTCAACCATAACCTTCATCCGCCCTTCCCTCATCGTCATCCGATAACCCTACATTAATGGCAACATATTTGCCTCAATTACATATTACCGCGGCTTATTTTTATCCGATTGCCGCCCGTACGATCGTTCGGAATGGAATAACGCCCTCGGGACCGTTAACCGATGCCGGTCAGATTGTTTACTCCGAACGGAAGTTCATCCGACAAATTTGCCACGGAAGCGAACTACGATTATCCGATTAGATCCATTTCGAGTCTCGGAAAAAAGAATAATAATAATCAAAAGAAATAAATATTATTAATTATTATTATGTGACAATAATTGTGTGTAAAAATTATTAATATGATCAATCCAGTGCTCTGCGCGGTCCTCAGTACATTTTCAATTGAATTACGAAATTAATACAAAGTACATTTGTAATTTGGACTTGGCAAAGTCAAAGTCCAAAGTTCATTAATCATTTGAACTTGGAAAACGTAAAAGTCCAAAGTACATTTATCATTCGAACTTAGCAGACGTAAAAGTCCAAAGTACATTTGTAATTCGAACTTAGCAAGTGTAAAAGTACAAAGCACATTTGTAATTTAAACCTGGAAAACGAGAACGTCCAAAGTACATTTGTAATTTAAACTTGGCAAACTGGAAGTCCAAAGTACTTTTCTTATTTGAACTTGGAAAACGTAAAAGTCCAAATTACTCTTATCATTTGAACTTAGCAGTCGTAAAAGTCCAAAGTACATTTGCAACTCGAACTTAGCAAGCGTAAAAATACAAAGCACACATATGTAATTCAAATTTGGCAAACGTCAAAGTACAAATTACATTTTTACCTTGTACTCGTAGCTGAGACAAATACAACGAATACTTTTGTTTCTTTTTACCCGGTGCTTAGATAAGTACTAAATACTCTTGTACTTAGTACTTGGGTAATACCATTGGGTACTTCGCGTACCCAAGTACCCAAGTAGTGCCCAACACTGGTTCGACCCATGTCACTCTCATAAATCCCAAACGAATTATTTATTTTATTTTTAATTTTTCATGAGCTCAATGGCAAATTTTTTTTTCGTTATCCCATCTTTTTCTCCCATTTTGTTTCGAGTTTCTTTAGACGCAAGTGCAGAGATGCATCGCGCGAAAGTTTTCAAACGCGCATTGTCAAATAAGTGATTTGTTTATTTTTATTTGATTTATTTTTGTTATTTATTTAACCCGGTGGACAGGTGACAAAGATGTCGTTGCAAATGGAGTTCGCACGACCTTCGGCCTGGACTACCGTTCGAATCTACCGCTGGGACATTGAAGAATCGAACGGGCCGCGATGCACGAACGCGTGATGCATTCGTCTGCCGAATCGCGCACGGTGAACGCACGAAGCGATGCATCAGCCGCGTCGCGATGACGGGGGACTTTCTTTCCTGGGTCAAGGTAGCCCGAGCTCGCCCCCCGGTAGCACCGGTTTCGGACGTGAATGTGCCCGATGCACCCTCACACGCTCACACGCGTGTCCCGGTCACGCGAGTTTGCATTCTTGATCGACCGATCGAGTCTCCAGTAAAAAAATTATATATGTATTTATGTATAAGCTATATATGGGATTGGGCATATATAGTTTATATATATTTTAGTTTTTGTATATAGACTGTATATAGTCAATGTATAATCTATATATGAACTATATATAAACTATATATGCCCAATCCCATATATACATATAAAAAGGAATTTTCAAAAGCGTGGTTCCCGAACTGGACATTTCAAGCTTCAAAATGAGTCTTCGTTCATTTCAATACGTCAATTTGTCGCAAAGTTACAGCCTCTCAAAAATCACCTGAAAAATATGAAAAGTTGTCCGTTCGTTCGATTTTTTGGGATGAATTTGGTACTTCACGGGCAGAGTTATGCACGTGAGTGTTTGGGTATTGCATTCAAGCCGAAACCATCGAGAAGTTTCGGATTTTAAGATATTTCGAATTATTCGAATCATCAACTTTGCTGTTCTGACTAACTTGCAGTTTGCTTCCTCCGAATCTTACGGTGAATTCTTATCAAAGATTCCTCCAGGAGAAAGCCAAAAATTAAAAAAAAAAACAAACTAAAATACTTTGGAGAATAAAGTTCCAACCAACTTTGAAAAATCTCTTCCACAAATCTTTCGACGTTATTGACAATTTATTTGATTATTATATATATATTTCTTCTATTTTTTTTCGGATGATCATTTGGGCCACGAGAACGGAATTTTCAAAAAAATATATTTCCTGTTGAAATAATAAATTGAACGTTGATTAATGATAATCGTTAATCAATGCGTATAAGCTGTGTTGACTAATGAAATGCTTCGTGACTGATCTGTTAACCCGGCGTAATGTCGATTCGTTAGAACGATGAAGATACGCATATGGTGGGACAACACATGGTTCAATCGACTAGTTTGCATGATCAAGAGGCAACCCCGACGATGAGATCGAGCGCGTGGGTCGAAGCGCGAACCCACGTACGAACGTTCGCGTGTGTATAAATACTCGTATCGCGTTCAATTAGTTCGATTAGATGCGCAGGTAGCTTACAGCCGACTTGGCGAGTGAGCATTCTCACGTGCGATATCTTGTCGACACTATCTTTTATCTCGCGACATCGGGATTAACGTCGAGCTCTCGAGCGCCGCGCTGTATGTTGATAAATGATACGCAGACCTACTTTTTTCAATTTTTATACATGTATAAGATCTATCATTTTAATGATTGGATTTATTATTTATGAAATTTGAAATTTAACATAGAAAGAAATATATATATGAGACATTCCACATTACTTCAGCCAGTGAAAAAAAAAAAAATTTCCACAAATAATTTTGAAAAATTGAGTTATTTCATTGAAATATATTCACGGAGTGCCGAAATTTTAAAAAATGTTATCGATTTTATTAATAGCTTTTTTTCATTTCGATTTTTTTTTTTTTTTTTCATGTACTCCAGTCGCTTTACGCGGGTTCAGAAGCCTCCTTGAGAGGTAAATTAATGATAACCAATGCTCGTTGAATCGCGTAAGGCGACTGGAGCACATGAAAAAAAAAATCAAACTAAAAAAAGCTATTAATAAAATCGGTAAAATTACGTATTACCGATTAACGATCCAGTAATCGGTAATACGTAATTTTTTTTCGTATTACCGAAATTCGTATTACCGAAATACCGAAAAATTATCAAAAAATTAATATCGCATTGAGCCATAAATTGATTTTATACAGCGAATGGTGATGAATGGGGCACAGATCAGAGTTCTGTAAATATATATATCCAATACAATACATCCCTTTTTTCAAGAATTTTGAAATTAATCTACAAAATTAAAATATTTGTCTGAAAAATAATAAATAGTTAATGAATGATAAATGAAGTATCCACGAAAATTCATTCGAATATTCACAGCGCATGGGAAACATGTCGTTATTACATGTTAAAATGCGATCAACAAGGTGTCCCGACAAATCTCTTTTTGAAAAGTAAAATATCACCTTCGCGGGTTAATTACCGATCATGTACGCACGAGCTCGTACTCCGATCCGACAAAATCGCGGTTATTTCACAGATTCCGACCGAGAACGCGAAGACTGCGCGCGGCGCTTTTACCTCCCAGAATTCAACGTTGATTGTCGACAATTTATCGGGTGTACCGAGGAGCCACATACGCGCTTAAGTACATCCCTCGCCTACGTACTTATCGCACCCAACCGCGCTTTACAACGCGTAAATTCACTCGAACCAATTTTCGTAATAACAAAAATGAGAAAAAAATGAAAAAAATAAAGCAACGAGAAGCAAAAAAAATGGTATCATCGAAGTGAGAAAAATTGATGGTGCCAACCACGTCGGCCCGATCTCGTTCAATCGATTATTCGTTATTTCTTGATCAACTTACGTTTCATCGGAAAAAAAAATTCAAGACTTCTTCCAAAACGAAAAATGTACGAAAATTCATATATATAGTTCTATATCTCTGCAGCACGACATATCGATATATATGTATATGAGATATTCCACCCCATTTCGAACGGTCAAAAAGTTTTGCATTCCCGAAAAAATTGAAATTTGGTCAAATTATTCAATTAGACGAAAAAAAGTAGTGTGAATTTTTTCCGATTTTTTGGATCGCATTTTTTTGAGTTTTTCAACATTTCAAAATTTTCTAAATAACGTTATATATTGAAAACATACGATTAAACAGAAAAATGTTTGAAACAAAAAAGGTGCAGTTTTCCATAAACTTTGTGAAAACATTTTTCTTGGAATTTTTCGAGTTCAAAAAATGACCATTTTCATCAAAAATATACGAAAATAATTTTTTTCGGTCGGTATGTCACCTTCGATTTATTTCAAAAAATTCCTGAAAATACTCTGAAATGTGTAAAATACACACGTATTTTTTTTGTCATGGCTCGATTAGTTGTTCCTAAGCTATGCTTTGGTTTATTAATAATATTTATTAAAGTTTTTTTAGAAAAATCCATTATTATGGAAAATCATAATCTCCCGAATTGTTTTTCTCAAATTCACAGATGAGAGAACATTTACAATAATAATATTAATGTTTTTGAGCTTATTGGATAATCGATAACGTAGATGGAACTCCATTGAACTCGTTCGAAAGCTACGCTCTATAATCACTCGTTCAAAAAATTCAATGATTAAGTGAATAATTTTCTGTCCTAACATCATATTTTTTTATTATTGTTGTGTAAATGAATCACAACGTAAGAACTGGGAAAAAGTGAAGCATAAACAGATCGTTGCGAGTTATTTATTTTTCCAGACTCGGTGAGTTACGAAGTCCGTGGCGAGCGAATATATTTTGCATTGGAGAATCCCATCCGGTCCTGGTATAATGCAAAGGTGTTTTTGGGTCTTCGGTACAGCTTTCACTCGCTTAAATCTCGATTCCATCTACGTTATCGATTATCTATGCTCCAATAAGCTCCAAAACATTAATATCATCATTGTAAATGTTCTTTCATCTGTAAATTTGAGAAAAACAATTCGGGAGATTATGATTTTCCATAATAATGGATTTTTCTAAAAAAACTTTAATAAATATTATTAAGAAACCAAAGCATAGCTTAGGAACAACTAATCGAGCCATGACAAAAAAAATACGTGTGTATTTTACACATTTCAGAGTATTTTCAGGAATTTTTTGAGATAAATCGAAGGTGACATACCGACCGAAAAAAATTATTTTCGTATATTTTTGATGAAAATGGTCATTTTTTGAACTCGAAAAATTCCAAGAAAAATGTTTTCACAAAGTTTATGGAAAACTGCAACTTTTTTGTCTCAAACATTTTTCTGTTTAATCGTATGTTTTCAATATATAACGTTATTTAGAAAATTTTGAAATGTTGAAAAACTCAAAAAAATGCGATCCAAAAAATCGGAAAAAATTCACACTACTTTTTTTCGTCTAATTGAATAATTTGACCAAATTTCAATTTTTTCGGGATTGCAAAACTTTTTGACCGTTCGAAATGGGGTGGAACACCTCATATATAGTAGGGTGTGTTAAAGACGGTACTTTCTTTTATTCTTATGGCAGCTTCTACATTGTAGATCCCATCAGGAGCCTACCGACAAAATTTCAGCCCAATCGGACTATATCTAGAAGTCCCGCTTCCACGAATTTGATTAACACGTACATTTTTTTGTTTTGTTTTAGCTGCAATTTATTTTTCCGGTAGATAAAAAAATTCCGGGGATGCAAAGTAAGTGCAGTAGATAGTATCGACATCACTCAAAATGAATATATTTTTTTCGTTTTACAATTAAAAAAAGTTTTTTCTTTTCGTCAGTTTTTAATTATATTCTTGTTAGAAAGAAAATCAACTTTTTTTTTCAAATAGTCAAGCAAAAAATATTCCCGTTTTGAGTGACCTCAACGCTATGTACAGCAATTACTTTCCTTCCCCGAAATTTTTTTATTCAGCAGAAAAATAAATTGCAGCTTGTAAAAAAATGTTAAAGTACGTGTTAATCAAAAAAACAAAACCGAATTCTTGAAATCGGAATCTCTGAATACAGTACGATTGTGGTCAAAATATTGACAGATGTGCCCTGATAGTACATCCACGTCAAATGTAGGAAACTGCCCAGAAGAATCGAAACAAATATGACTTTTTTTCAACACACCCTGACGTGTATAGCATCCGAGGTGCATTATTGAGGGTAAGGTTAGGTTGGTTTCGAACGACGCCCAAAAAACCGGCGCCACAGAATCTCCACCTGAAATTATCGAAATTCCGCGGCGACTGTTAATCACACATGTTCGTACATTTCTGTGGCTGTTCTTATTACTCGTTCTCGTTCGACTCGACCATCATCATCATCATCATCGTCATCATTATCAACCGCCGGAGCCTCAAATTAATAACGCCCCGTACGAAATAAAACTGCCGATCGGACGTGTTCCACGATTTTTCGTCGCCAACTCCGTTTCAGCAATGCCGCGCGAACTCGTTCGCGAAAAAAAAAAAAAATCGTCAAATGTGTCGGGACTTCGTCAACTGAGAATCAACGTCAGCGACACGCGTGTCGCGACGTTCGGACGACTCTTTTTGTACGTTCGTACATTTCGTTTGTATAATTATTTCATCGGACTGGATTGACTCACCGTGTATGTCGCTCACGCAGATGTCGAGATCCTCGCGAAAAACCGGCAGCGCTTTATTGCACTGGCAAATGCATGTGCCATTCGTTGTTGCGATGCTCGTTGACGATGACCCGGTGCTGGGCGAATAAGTGGCGCCCGTACCGCTGCTCAACTGTCCACAAGCTTCGTCGCAGGATCCTTCAATGGAAATATTCAATGGAAAATATATTAAACGAATTCGTGAAAAAATCTCATTATTTTATTTTATTTTATTTTATTTTTTTTATCTTATTTTATTTTGTGAGTTGCTTTGGCCGTATTATTTTATATTCGTTTTTCGTTATACGATGTTTTTAACGTGCATTGACGAAGGACGACCTTGTTATCGTTGTGATTTCGTAAGATTATTATCCTCTCCTGGTACGAGACAAGAACCCTACTTTACCGATGTTATTTTTTTTCTGTTTTCTATTTTTTTTTTTAATTAAATTGATTACCCAGTTAATCCGCGAGAATTAACGAAGCAATATTCTTCTATCAATGATGTTCTTGATGTAAAAAATCAAATCGTGAAAGTTTTTATTTTATTTTATTTTATTTTATTTTTTTTTACTTTACTTTATTGGTTTTTTTTTCTTGTTGAATCTTTGATTTCATTCATGCTCGTGTACGCATTGAAATCTCATTCTGACAAAATTGCATATCAAGGTACTTGGAAAACTAATCAGAAACAGACATTTAATTAATAGAAATGCATTACAAATATTTTCCCCAATGGAATAATCGTTTACTCACAGCATCAATTAAATTTATCATCCGTCATAAAATGCTGATACTTCGTTTTGATCATTCCCAATTATCTCACAACTAATAAAAGTTTGCATAAATTGTTAATGTCGCGTGATAATTGGATTTTTTCGATCGTTCGTCCGTTCGAAAAATCATTTTAAATCCATTTCCATAAAATTTTATAATTATTTCATTCGCATATCTATAACTGGTACCTACATCCATATTGCACTCGCAACACGTTTGAATTTTACAATTATCATTATATCTCGGTTAATAAACGGTGACCAATAAAATTACCATAGACACGAATAATTCAGAGTCGGCGTGATCGCTGCAATTGCAAAACGCTTGCGTGTCATAAAAATTTTTAACGCACATTTAAACATATATATATATATATATATATATATATATATACTAGATGGTTGTATATGGTTCTTCGGGTCGAGAGCATTTATCGTTTAGCAAATGCGATTGGACATGAAATCACGATTTTGATAAACGATGCATTTACGAGAGCCCCGTCTCGATGCACTATTTCCATGCAAGTCCGTTGCATTTTCCTCGCAATCACGTGGTCTCCTCGCTACGATTTAATTGTGATTTTACGAATTTACGAATAGACATTTTACAGTTTCGAACACACGTTAATTCGATGTACCATAATCTTCATCGTCGTTCTCATGGTGGAGATATATGGACTGCGTTATCGCATAATTAAATATGTGCACATGTGGCGATAACAATCTCGGGCTGAGCATATGGACTCGACTCGATAACGATCACAAAAGGTTCTCGCGTGTCACACGAATCCAAAGGACGTTTATGAAATAATTAAAATTATAATTGCCCATTGACTTTTTTTCTATTAATTTTTTTTTTTCAAGATCAAAATGGCGTTTGCGTGTTTTTCACAATTATTTATTTTTCTTCATTCGCATTTAATTTAAAAGATCGATCGTGTCAATCGCGAACCGTAATTTTTCTTTCTTCTATTTTCATTGCCATTGGTTCGTGTGCAATTTGCTGTGATAGCGATAATTGATAGTAAAAAAAAATTCTTCGGGAAGATCGGAGACCGAGATCGGCACGTGGCGAAATCGAGAGACGCGCACGATTCAACACGGAAAAGAAAGTATCACTCAGCCTCGCTGTGAAATCGGTTTGAGAATAGCTATAATCGAATTCAACAATTTAATTTTCCCAACGATCAAAAACGTGTTCTCGACAACGTTCGTCGTGACGTCTCGTCGTCCGTTATTTTAATTATAATTATTTGTTATTTTAATCGTCCCCGCATGCGCCAGATCGTCGAATTATCGATATAATTGTCATTCGCATTGTTGCTTACCTTCGACCGTGAAAATGTCACCATCTGCGTGACGTAGGACCGAAATTTCCGTGCCACCGACGATGATGATTAACAGTTGGAAAATACCCGAGAGTGCGACGATCGGTGGTACCATTTTCTTCTCAGCATTCTGTAAAAAAAATTACCATTTTTTTTTAAATTAAAAATAAAGAACTGAATTTTAAAAACTAGGAAAAAATGAATAAATAACTTAAATCAATAGAAATTGTTCGGATAAATTTAATGGATTGGACATAAATAAATGAGTTAATGAAAAAAAAAGATTAATTCAAGGATAAAATTGAGAATAAGATAAAAAATTAAATTTGTAAAATGTAGAATAAATATAATTGAAAAAAAGCATAATTTTAAAAAAATTTAAGATAAACAACTGAATTTTGAAAACTGATAAAAAATGAATGAATAACTTGAATTAGTAGAAAATGTTTGGATAAATTGAATGGATTCGACATAAATGAATGAGTTAATAAAAACGAAAAAAAAGATTCACTCAAGGACAAAAAATTAAGAATAAGATGAAAAATGAAAATTTGTGAAATGTATGACAATGAGACAGTTGGAAAAATAATCAATAAATTCCCATCAAACTGCATTGTGGTTCTCATCAAAATATTGCAAATTCAGATGCAGCGTTCAGCCTAATTGTGACGAACCAAAAAAACATTTATTTCCGGAAAAAATAAAAAATAAAATGAAAAATAAAATTTGTATAAAATGTATCACAATGACACAGTTGGAAAAAAATCTCACTAAGCTGCATTATGGTTCAAATGAAAATGCAGCAAGTGCAGATGCAGCATTAGGTTTAGACAAAAAAAAATAAAAATATCAAATCAAACGACCATGTCACATTCATACGTTAATCGTATATAAATACAATTTTTGTTCAAAATGATAACGCAGGGAGTCAGAGATATTCTGTATACGCCTGCGCTTCTTCGGACTGAATTCCTCCGACTGTGGCGATTTTCAAATGACGTTCCGTCATCGGAGCGTGCGGTATCGATATCCCACGCAGGCCACACGAAGACCACATCCGCCACGGTCCACGATCATTCCGTTCGACTTTACCTCGGTGTATAATCAAAATCTTATTTGTCGGACCAGATGGCGATCAAATCGATGCGCAATAATTCGATCCGTACACGTGCGGCTCTATCGTGACGTCACGAATGATGTCAATTCCATCGATCGCAAGTCCGGGAGACAGCTTAATGAGCTTCTTTAAACGCACCGTGACTTAAATCTAAATCTAAATAACACTTGGCTCGGAAAACTTGTTTGAAAAATTGAAGAAAAAAAAATAATAATAATAATTTCAAACGGTATATGAAAAATAAAATAATAAAATTGGAAGAAATTGAGAAAAAAATGAAGAAAGATATTTATATATATATATCTATATATATACATTGAAAAATCGTCGGTCTGTTGATTCAAGTGTGTTGAGAAGTATGCAATTTCGTTTCATCTTTGCATGCACTTCAAGAATAACGTGCACCTGATCATACACACACACAGACACACACACACACGCACACACATATACACACACATGTAAAAACGAAGGATCTAACAAATCACGAGGTTGAAGATGTAGAATGAGCTTAGACCGGTCGATCTGACGACCACGAACGCATGGAGTGTATGCGATTGCAAATAAAGATTCTTCTAATTTGCGGTGTGCTTCAAAGCGATGATGGGTCTCGCGCGCGTGCTTCCCCCGGTCGAGCGAGAGAATGCAAATAAAATAAGTCCGGGTTTGCCAATCGTTCCGCTTGGCGCGCGTATCATGTTCCAACCGTGTGTGATCTGAATAATCAACAAAACCGATGGAAACGTGTGTAATAACCGACGATCCTTCGTCGATCGAGAATCAAAAATAGAAGCACCGAAAAATGTTTACAATCGAAAAAAATGAAGGAAATGAGTAAAATTGTAAATAAAGTTGGCGACCAAATCTTTGTATTTTGACAAATGAATCGAATATCGATTTTTTAGTACTTTTATCTCACAAAATATCAATGTAATGGCAAAAAAAAAATATTATACAAGAAATGTTAGTATATCGATGAGAACTATTTGTTAAGATTTTTAATTTTAATATGGTTCTCTATCCGAAAAGAAAAAAAAACGAAAAGAAAAATCTATTTTGCAAAAAATCAATATTCCGATTTTTGACGAATAATAAATATTTTTTAAATAATAAATAATTGAATAATGGATTTTCTTGAAAAAAAAATCGAAATATCGATTTTTTGTAAAATAGATGTTAATTATTCTATTTTTCGATTTTCGACTGGGATCATTGTGACCCCGTGTGACCAGCGCGTTGTTTCCAGAACACGTGCGACCTCGAAGGGGCTTGAGTTCGAAATTTCTTCGAACGGTCGATCGACGGTCATTGTCAATCATCTCTCGTAGATGAGAGTCGGTCTCACAATCCGTTGGATCTCGAGTAATATGCACGAGCAGGCCATAGACAAGCAAGAGGAAGCTCAGAAAGCGCGGCGAGGAGAATTGTCGGAAGGTGATCGAGGAGAGGGGCAAGAGGGGGGAAGAAGAACGCACGTTGCGATGATGCGCACTCGTTCGCGTTCTGCACCGATTTCGCGCACTTACTACGTGCATCGGTGCATGGCAACTGCATCAGGTTCTGGACATTTGACTTTTTAAAAAAATGTATTCTTTTTTTTTTAATTTTTTTCCTTCGTCTTATTTCACCTCGGTCTTTTTTTCTTTTTGCTGTTGTGTACGCACGCGGATCTCGAGATTCGCGCGTGCTCCGTTCGAGAGGAGGACGAGGAGGACCTTCACGGGCGACGAGACCAACGGGATCTAACGAGTACCGTCTCGTCGTCGCGAAATCGCGGCTTCGAATTTGTGAGTTTCGAGCTCGACGAGTGACCGATGCTTGTTCGGTCGGAAGAAAAAGGAAGAAAGAAGAAAAAAGGATTGGGGGAGGAAAGAAGAAAAAGAGAGTGGGGGATGGGGGGATGAAAAGCAAGAAAAACGACGCGCGAAGCAGTAGCAAACGACAGTTACGGGCGAATGTATTTTTTTATTTATTTCTTGTTTATTCCTTTTTTTCATCTTCTTGCGATGCGTCGTTCGCCAAAAAAATTCGTCGTACGACGTTTGCCGATGTTGAGGGTCTTTTGAGGTTGCGAATTTCGAGGTTCACGATCTAATTGCCAATTTCGACATTCCCATCGTCCAAAATAAATAAAAAAAAACATTCTACAGGACTCTTTTTGGAATCAGAGTGTACAGACACGTCGTTCCGAAAAAGACGGAGGGCAGATGTGGGATTGATTATCTCAATGATTCAATTCTCAAAGCGTGAACCGATTGATATAATATTGTATGTGAACCATATGTAAAAAATTTAATTAAAGAAAAAAAGAAAAAACGGAAATGTCACGAAATGCCCAATAATTACCACAGCAAAAATAATAGAGGAAAAAATCTGGAAGAATTCAGGTACATACAGGTCATCAAGGATTACATCCTAAACAAATTGGAAAAGTTTCTCAGAGGGGGTTATCCAAACCGATACCTCTATTTGGTGGAATGGGCCCTGTACATTAAATATCTTTTCGTTACAAAAATCTTCGGCCACTGGACGACCGATTGAGGGCGAAAGAAAACCAAATTGTTGGTGTAGGTTGGAAGAAATGTCATTGGATGAATTTATCTAAGGGCTTCCGTTACATAGGTTTAATGTTGGGAATCACCGTGAGGCTGTCAGACGTGTGCGAAACCGCATAAGTAGTAAACGTTGGTCACTAATATCCTGGCTAAATATATATATCTTCATAAATATATGGATATAAGTATATACATAAATATATATGTGACATTCCGCGAGTAAACTGACCTCAGGGCTGAGGCAAATTTTTCAGGACGGCCCTTCGAAGATGGACATAAGCGAGGATGGCATTCCATTCAATAAAAATGTATTTCAAATACTTTTCGGACCAAATGATAATGAATTTTACCGAATTTATTAAATACTTCAATTCATTGTAAAATAATAATTTACGTAAATTGATCATGATTATTACAGAAATGTGAAAATATTGATTCTTGCATAATAATTGGTCATATTTATTTTTTTAAAAAAGTATTCAAAATATATTTTCATTGAATGGATGCAGATCCCTGGACATGAGCGATTCATCTCTCAATTTGCGCCGTAATAACAATTCGAATTTTGCTGATAGAGAGTTTCTTTTTTAACCGACTTCAAAAAAAAGGAAGATTATGAATTCGACGTGTATTTTCTTTTATTTTGTGTGTATTTATGTTTACGCGTTATCTTCGCCGATTCGGAACTGATTTTAATTATTCTTCATTTATTGAATAGAATTTTTGTTATCGAATAAAAAAATATTCTTCCTTATTGAATAGTTCATATGGCAAGGGTGGTCCCATTGAAATTTTCTCATTACTTTACTAATAATAATAATTGGCACATAGGCGTATTCTAATAATTCACCACAAAAAATTGAAGGTAATAAAATATTATTTTCAATTTTTTAGTTCAAGTTTGTACATATGGGCAAAAAGTTTTGAAGTTGGTTTTTATTGTTATTTTTTTAATTGTAAGAATTTGATTTTTGTTTATTATGAAAGAGCGAGCCGAAGACTATCGGAAGCCGTCAATAACCTGAAGACCGACTTCCTTGGCTCTCGAGGTGCCTTTTCTCGTGGAACATCACATACATGTGCAGGTGTGTGTACAACAAAACTATGAGACAGAGAGTACAGAATTGCTTCGGCCGTGTTAGACGTGACGTATGGTCGGCTCGTTGGATTTTGAGTCATTAAGCCACACCTGAACGTACGTTGGGCCGAGTCTCACCGAGGAACCCTGTGGTTATCCACAACTACATCGCGAAACGTTTGCTCGACACTAGTTTCCAGTGTGCTGCCAGCCGACTTTGCGGTGCCTGCGGTCTTGCAGGACACGTGCCTCTTGATCATTCGCGCGGCTTGTACCTATTTATCCTGTTGCGATGTTATTTGAATTAGCAAAAAACAAAAAACAAAAACAAAAAGATAAATAAAGATAGAAAAAATAAACAAAAAAGTTTTTCCATTCAACGATGAATAATGACGTCGAAGCGGTAATCCGCGATGATCGAGTAAAATCCAGCAATGCAAACACGTTCTGACCGATGGATCAAATGGATGACATCTTGGCGTTGATGATGGTTCAATGAAGAACCCAGTTGGATGAATAAATTCCATCGGAATAATCGTTTTGTTGAATATTTCGAGCGGAGCTTTTTCTTAAGATTTTTTCGAAATTTATCATCACAAACCGGTTCGATTGTAAGTTGAGAAGCTCATGGTTTGGAAAAAATAAGTTTGACAGTTGAAAATAAAGTTGACAAGAGCTGTAATTGATTAAAATAATAATAAATTTAACTATAATAATGATAAATTTGATTTTTCGAAAAAATTCACAAAATTCGAAATTCTCGATGAATTCGGACGAAATGCAATACCAATCAATTGTGGGCACAAATGCAATTTGCTAAGAACTATTTAGACCAATATCTCAAAATTTGTGATCGCTAGAACGATGACCTCCGTTTTTTTTTTTTTAGAAAATTTGAAAACGTCATAAAATCCGATCTGTAGTGTGAATCATGACGAAAATTACATCCAACGAAGACATTACAGAGCTTCATACATCTGCAAAATTTCAGGGCTGTACCTAAACCCGTTCTCGAGTTATCCACGTTTGAAAATTTGGAAGTACATTAAACACGCACACATCCAGACATTTTCTCCAAATTGATTTCCACGATGTCTCGACACATTCCCAACGCGTTGACACAAAGATCTCGAGAAACAAAAATCCCCTACCATAACGCAGCTTCCTCTATGACGAAGCAGAAAAACAAAAACAGTCAGCGAGGATGAGCAGTCGATGGCAGAAAAATATTGCGACATTTTTTCATTCATTCTCTTCTTCTTCTTCTTCTCCGCGTCCAATTCGCGGAGCGTCAATGGGACGGAATATACGTGTGACAACAATTTCGCGAAAGGAATATCGTCGAAGAGCTCGTTAACTCGCGCCTTTATCGACGGAAGAAAAAAAAACAAAATGCGAAGGAACAAGGTTCGTGTCGATGTTGATGTCGTCACACAAGTCTCGTTGTAGGTCGCGATGACGAATCTCGTCATTAATCTTGACGACGAAGATGCGAGAACTATAGTTCGTCATCTTGTCGCTCTGGTACCTAAATCCCGAACGACAGATCGATGGGTTTTCGCCAGGAGTGACGTAATGACGTGTGGCGACTGAAACTGTCATACAGAGTCGCCGAGGCCCGCCAGGAGGGCACTGCCCGTAAAGAACGTCGATCGCTGCCCAAGGACTTCGTCGTCGTCCATTCGAGCCTCCTCTGTTTCACCCGTGGAAACGTTTTCGGTTAATTGAATTGTTTTCAAATTGGGCACTTAATTGGCACTGAGAAGCGAGTGCCGTGGTACATACGCGAAAACCGAGTTCGTTAATCGTCCATACACGTTGCTACCTTTTCAGACACGTTCACTTGGCGAGATCACCTCTTTCGGCCATTTCGTCCGGAGTTTTTGCTCCCTCCCCCCCTCCCCCGTCCCAACTTGTTCCTCTTCCCATCTCGGCGTTTCGTACTCGACTCCATAACTCGGCTCTTTGACCACGAACGAAAAATTTGACCGGTTTTCGAGACGATCGTGGAACTTGAAAATACGACGAGCAGAGTTATTACCGTGGACCAGCCTGGGATCCCGTCCAATTAAAGGTGCGAACATTCGTCGGAGTTTTGTACCTTGGGACCTACGGATTCAATGATGATGAAAGAAAAAATGGTTTTTTGTTTTTTTTTTTTTTTCAAATTCGCTGCTCGAGGAAAATGTGTCTGGTTTATTTTTTTTTTCAATATTATTTTTTTTTTTTTTTGGAGAATTGGAAACAGGAGGAGCAACGAAGACGGGGGCACGTGTGATGAAGTTGTGTTGGGAGCGTTCGATGCATGGGGGACATATGGCAGTGATGCGAAACCGTCGTAGACAGCATCAAACATTGAAATCACTCGCGAGCCACATGAAGCTCTTCTAAGTCACGGAATTTCGCGTTGGGTTCGGAAATTCGAAACGAACAATGTTCGGAAAGGCCGGAATTCGAAACGTGCAATGTTTGAAATATGCTCGGAACGGTCGAGATTAGGAATACTTATATATCGGTATAGTTGCGTACCGCGTCCGTCCGCCGCGAGACTACATTACCCAACTTTCGAGCTTTCCCCACGCGTAAACTATCAATGTTAGATATATGCCGTCGCGGACTTTTTTGTAGGTAATTAAATTCTCTACAACATTGTTAATGTAAACTTTCCGTCCATATAGCGTTGTTCAGCCAGCGTTTTGGCAGGAAGATAAAAATATATTCATTGATTCAATACATTTTTGTCTTCCCGTCCAAACGCTGGCTGAAAAACGCTAAATAGACCAAAAATTTACATAATCAATATTGTAGAGAATTAAATTTCCCACAAAAAAGTCCGCGACCTCATATATCTCACATCGATAGTTTACGCGTGGGAAAGCTCGAAAGTCGGGCGATGTAGTCTCGCCGCCGGCCAACGAGGTACGCAACTATACCTATATATACATACGCGTTCCGAACCTTGACCGTTCCGAGTATTGTCCTTCCGAATTTTGGCCTTTCCGAACATTGCTCGTTCCGAATTTCGCGAGCCCAACCGCAGCGATCCAACGTTTTGCTGCAATAACATTGCTATTTTTTTTTCACCTGCGGAAATAATGAAAACGTTCGTTTCGCGTAATCGGTTGCACGGTGCGTGGATAGTTTGAAGGGTAATCATCGCCTACGCGGGTAGGTACTCTTCCGACATCCAATTAGAATGTTTGCGGAGCAGTGACGAGTCGACGAACACACACGTGTATTACGCGCGGAAGTCGACATTTATACGATGCCGCGATGACGATGAGCGTGAGGCGGGTGGCGCGGCGGGAGGAGGGGGGGGGGGGACGATACGTTCGCGGTCACGCGTCTGGAACCTCGTCCGACTATTTGCCGGGCCGGTTGGAACTCTATCGCGGAATATCGACGTCTTATCGTGTCGCCCCCCTCGCGGTCAATATACAAAACGTGATCTATAAAACGTCGAATAATTTACTCGCACGGATTCCGCACGGTGTATCGGCCACGATTCACGTGAATATCGATGCAATTTTGTGTCGTAGCGGGTTTACGATGTTTCTTATCGGCCGAAGGTTCTTTTTCCCGGCTATCACGGATGGATCGACTCACCGGTCGAAGCTAATCGTTTTGGCTTGTATCTATCGCGTCGCACGGAATAATTATCATTGCAATTTACGCGTACGCGACAAATTGTTTTGCCGAGAAATAGTTATTTCGTTTTCTTTTTTTGGTGACAAAAATATTTTTGGAATTTCCATGTAATTTTTTTTTCTTTTTTTTTTCTTGTGGTATAAATATTTTCGGGATTTCGTGTATTTTTTTTTTTTGTTTTGTTCGTACCTAGAATATTTTGTAAAAATTTTAGTGTAATTTGTTTTCTTTTGTATATCAGTTTTTGTCGTATCTAAAACACTTTTGAAATTTTGTGTAATTCGTTTTTATTTTCGTTTTTTTTCTTGTACTATAAATATTTTTGGGATTTCGTGTAATTTGCTTTTTATTTTGTTCCTACCTCAAATACTTTGTAAAAATTTTAGTGTAATTTGTTCTCTTTTGTATTTGTTTTTTTTTTTTGCATACCAAAAATATTTTTGGAATTTCGTGTAATTCGTTTTTTTGTTAAAATTTTGTTTTTTTCTTGTTCCACAATCGCGTTTGTCGTGTCTGTCTCGTCTGTGTCTCACGATGTCGTTGCGTTTCGTGATTCTTCGAACACGACTCGACGTAACGACGATTGCGGGTTCATCCCCCAATGAATTTTCTACGCGATAAGTACATTTTTCGTCACGACGAGTTGACATGACATCGCGCGTTTTACGATCACCGCGGAATTCCAACGCGGGCATTATTTTTATTATCTCCGACGTGGTTGGTACGTCTTTAATCCATTAGTTCTGTAAATTTATTATTTTTCTTTCGAATCACCACGAACGAAGCGATGGCGTTTCGATTTTATTTTTGTTACTATTATTATTTTTATCTCCATTTAATTCGCTACTTTTTTTTGTTATTCGTTGTCCGGTGATTAAGATTTTTCATCGGACGACGGGGACGATCGTTAACGCGATGCGAAACCTTTCTCGTTCGCTGTGAGTGCGAGAGAGATGGCGCCATGGGCGCTCGCTGCGGAGCGACAGAGAACGAGCGAGATAAAACGTTGGGAATGAACCTTAATGCCACGCGCTCTACGTTCTCTCGCAAATTCGTCGCGGTCGATAAAAAACTTGTCAACCGCACATTTGGCAACACTTAGTGTCTCATGCTAGTCGTAAAATTAATTAAAAAGATTGCGATCGTTGAAATGAACAAAAAAAAATGAATAGAATAATATATTCTAGTCGTTAAATTTGGTTAGATGGGTTGTCTCGAACGACAAGCCGCTGGAACGAGTGGCTTGCCAGGGTTATCATCTCGAATATCACGCTGTTACGATGTTTGAATCTTCGGTGGACACCTCAAGGTGAAAGTTCGAGACATAATAAAAAAAACAACGGTCGAGATAATTATGTTTATTTTACGTTTTTGTTTTGTTGTTTTTCGTTCATAGAAATTCAATTGAAAAATATTTTTTTTACTTGTTTATTTTTCGTTTTTGTTTTGTTGTTTTTCTCGTTCATCGAAATTTAATTGGAAAATAATTTTTTAACTTGTTTATTTTTCGTTTTTGTTTTGTTGTTTTTCTCGTTCATGGAAATTCAATTGGAAAATAATTTTTTTACTTGTATATTTTTCGCTTATGTTTTGTTGTTTTTCTCGTTCATCGAAATTTAATTAAAAACTAATTTTTTTACTTGTTTATTTTTTCGTTTTTGTTTTGTTGATTTTCGTTCATCGAAATTTAATTGGTAAAGAATTATTTTTACTTGGGCTCGAGTGTGACAAGATTAGTGCAGCCCTTGGCATGTGTGTGTGTATTGGGAGGATGCACGTACATGCGCGTAAAGCGATCATTACCGAATTTGAATTATCGACAGGAAGCTTGACCGACATCGACGGACAATTTTCATAGTTCGAACGTGAACGTCCGGCGTACGCGACGCGTTGGAGAACCTGTTTCGCGACTAAATATCGAGACACTTCCCACATCGATTAATATCACAACGACCGATCTACGTTGCTGAATGAACGACGGTAGCTGGATCAAAGCCGCTATCACGACCCATCTTCCTGTTCGTTCACAATCTTCGAGTCTTCATCATTCGATAATCCATTTTTCGTTTTCTTTTAATACCATTTTTTTCTCATTTATTTCCGTTCACGACTTTATTTACGTTACCAAAATTTTGTGTCAATCTCGTGATCTTCGTTTTTTTCCTTACTTATATCAAATTTTTGACAGAAGGTTTCATTGCATATGAAAAACGAAGAATCTTTTTTTACGAATTTTCCACATTTGACAAAAAAATGCATCGAATACCCTTATCTGCATTATTTTACACAATTTTATTCTTTATTTCGTTTCAATCATATTTATTCATTACATATTTTATTTTTCATGCTTATTCATTCCATTTTTATGGCGCATATTCAATTTTTTTTATTATAATTTATTATATTTCAAATTTTCATTTTTATTGTTCATAAATTTTTCATTATTGTTATTATTATTATTATTATTATTTGATTAATTTCGAATGATTCGGAACTTTTAACGATTTCGAAAGCAGCATTCCGCAAGACGTTTTATCGTCTGGCAGAAAAAAAAATAGTTCGATAATCGAAAAACGATGATAATTTATTTTGAAATAAATAAAATAAATGAATCGTCGGGTATGGCCTTTTTATTCACAACAGGGAATAGTTGTGTTCGCCATTTTTGATTTCGTCGACTTTTCCGAGACGCCAGGTAGAAAAATGAAAAAAAAAAAAAATTATTCACGAGTCATCGTCGAGACGAATGGTGAGGAGAGTTCGAGTGCGCATCATCAACGAGTCGAACCATCGAAGAGATGCTGCGCTTGCGCAAACCGTGCGCATCGGCATTGCCCACCTGACGTGATGCGGGACACGAGTAGTTACGACCGTAACAGGTCAGACAAGATCGTGTGGCGAACACACTCGGAAGTGCATAATCGCGACGAGAGTTACCGCACGGTTGCGGATTTACCGATCGTGTGTCACGTTAAATGACGAACACTCGATCGCAGCGTCACGCTCAAAGCTCAGACTCAAAATTGCGGAATGAACATCGACGATATTTTTATTACTATTTTTAATATTAATATTTTTTCGCAAAGCTTGCGAAAAAAAAAAATGTTTTTTCGATCCTCGTTTGAACGAACGTCGTTGAAATGAATTTATCAAAAAAGAATATAAACATCAAAGCCAACCATGTATATAACAGACTATATAGAGGGTGGCACAATTGACAGGGACAGTCAAAATTCCTTGTCAAATTAATTTAAATTTTCAAATTTAAATTAATTTGACGAGGAAATAAAATGGATTTTGGTCTTGTAGTTATTTTTTATTCATGAAAATACTTTATTTGCAATATAAAAACAATTTAATTGATTTATTTTGTATCTATTTATTGTTTCATAAAAATAGATAACTGATTTTAGGTAGAAACCGTATATTCCTCTATAAGGAAGCCAAAGATTCAAAAAAGTATGAAAATGCCTCCTGATGGAGGAATCTTCGTTCGCTACCTACGATTTAGAGAAAGCAATTGCAAGTTTCATCGAAAGATCTTTTCGAAAAAATATGAAAATGCTTCCTCACAGAGGAATTCTTGTTCACTATACTACGTTCACTACTTACGATTAAGAGGAAGCAAATTGGCAAATTCCACTTGGAGCTTTTTAATTTTTTAGAATTTCCCCGGATCTTTGTTTATGGGGCGAAGGGTGGGCGATGAGGGGCGGGCGGGGGGGGGGGGAGAACGTCATGTCACAACGGGTGGTCAATCTTGTGGTTGTGAACGATTCTGCGATAACGGTACGAGGCACCACGTCGATCGTTGACCACTCGATAGTCTTCCCTCTCCCTCCCCCCTCCTCCCCCTCCCGCCCCTCGTCCGGAAGTGAGCTTGCGCGCGTGACGCGTAACTACTTCGAAAGTCGTCAATCGCGAAGTTTCTTACGAGCCTCGTGCTAATGAAATCATTTGGTCACGGTCGCCCGAGTCTTCCACGAACGTCTTCGTCGTGGTCGTTGTACGCGCCGATCGTCGTCGAACGTCATTTACGACGCGACGCAAAAGTTTTCATAGCCCGGTCGGTAGTCGAACGAGCGTGGCAATCGTTCGATCCACACTATTACCCGATGAACATTTTTTTTCTTTTTTATATAAATATATATATATATATTTTTTTTTGTGTCTTTTCTTTTTTTTTCATCCCCAGGCTCTTTCTCTGTTTCAATCGTCGTGCCGCTAACGTACCATCGCCATTTTTTAAGCTCGACGAGTCCTCGCCAATCAATTATAAACATTCATTAACGACGTGGCTGTTAATTTTGCGAAATTTAGAAAAATTGACCAGCCGCAAAAAAAATTAAAATATACGCATCAATAAAGTTGTTGGGGAAAAAAAAAGGAAAATTATCGCTATTTGGGAGACTCGGGGAGGCCTTGCCGATCCATTACCGATCACTTAATGACGTGTGGCTATCCGTTTTCATGTAATAAAATGTTGTTGTTGTTGTTTTTTTTTCGAGATAAAATATATGCAAAAATATATAAAAATATATTAGATATATTTTTATTTTTTATATTTTTTCAAGTTTTCAGATATCACTGCAAAATTGAAGTTGGCCCGAATGTCCGAATGGATGATCCAACCACCACGATTTTCAACCAAAAAACAGTTTTCTCTCTCACTATCTTCTTTGATTTTTTAATATTTAGGCAGATCTGTATGTTTGCAGTGAATTTTACAGATTTTTATATATTTTTATGCATTTTCATACATTTTTATACACTTTTATTCATTTTAATACATTTTTATACATTTTAAAATATATTTTATATTAAAAAGAAAAAAAAGAAAGATTTATTTTTCAAGATCGATAGCCACGTCGTTTGATGATCGTTAATGGATCGGAATGGGAGGTTCTCGATAAAACCATACGTGTACCATACGCAACGACATCCTCATCATGGCTTCTTTACACCGTCGCACCACATTCAATTACGATCCGCCGATATCCAACACCCCAAAAGTAAAAACGAAAAAAAGTGTTTCATCTCCGATAAGGCCTCTGTGTTTGCCCGGATGATTAAACGATTGGCCCGTCAATCTCCACACATTCTTATCGATGTCCCCGATCGATATTCCGAAGCTCGTTCGTTTTGCCACGCGATGACAATTTTTCTCGTCGTCACCCTTCGAAACTCACATCAAAATAATCACAACGTCGTGTGTCGCTGCTCCTCCCTCCACCCCCCCCCCCCTCACAACGCTGCCGGACCAACCGAAAGCGCGGCACCGCAAAATTTTAATCGAAAAATCGACTTCCGATCGTTCCGATCGTCCCGATCGTCGGTGACGATCGGGCCACGAAAAAATTTCGTCGTGCGCCGAGTTAAATTGTTTGTTAATCGTCGATCGGCTTGTGCGCGGTCGATGATTACAGGGACGAGAGGTGTGCACGATGAGAGTAGAGTGTGTCGATCGCGGTGCCGATTTTCGTCCACGCTTGCCGATTCGATATACGCGAATAATGGCGGTTTTATATTACAGCTTACGAAAAAATGATTAACTGCACGTTTTGCGGCATTTAAACTCTACTTACACTCACACACATACACACACACCGTCACAAAATATTCACGTTCGTACAGGGACGACCAAGAAGAAGAAGAGTAGGCGGAAGGAGGAAGGGGGGGGGGTCTTGCTGGGTCGATGTGGACCTCGTGGTTCTCGCAGGATATTGAAATCTGATTGGATCGACACTTGAGTATGATTTCCACGCGATTCTCTCCACATTTTTCAAACGGTCCCAACCACCTCGGACCCCAGTATCTCCATCGAACACGAAAAGCCACGAAATTAAATGACAAATTATTGCGACCTCGCTTCGCAACGGGATAATGGTTGTTGAAGGTTTTATTTTAATTAGGTACAGCAAAGTCCAAGAGTTAGAATGGAAGATAAAAAGTCATTGATTTTTACCTTCTAGTTCAAACGCTAGATAGATGACGCTATGTAGACCAAAAGTTCACATAAACATAATGTTGTACAGAACACAATAGACGTTCCGCGTTTTTCACTTGAATAAACTATTGAAAAATATTTTATTTTTCCGTCTTTGTTGGCTGAGAATTGAGCTCGGAAGAGGTACGAACCGAATTTCAGAGCGATCGATATTCTGAACGACCGAAATTATGAACGCACAGGGCTTCAAACGTACAGAATTTCGAACGTCTACCTGTCTCGAGGTTTCCCATATTGCCCGACTTGCGAGCTTTCGAACACGTAAACTATCAATGTTAGATAGATGACGTTTCAGACTTTTTTTTAGGAAATTTAGTTCTCTGCGACATTGTTCCTATGGACTTTTGGTCTATACAGCGTTGTTTAGCCAGCGTTCGAACGGCAAAAATAAAAATTCATTCATTTCGACCTTCCCTTTCAAACGCTGGATAAAAAACGCTAGATAGACCAAAAGTTCACATGAACAATGTTGTAGAGGATTGAACTTCCTATAAAAAAGTTAATGACGGCATACATCTAACTTGGATAATTTACGCGTGGGAAACGCTCGAAAGTCGAGGAAATGTTGAAAATCGCGCCGACTGGGCAGGCGTTCGGAATATTGTACGTTCGCTACAATGTCATTCTAAAATTTTGACGATTTGCTTCAATGTCATTCTACGCCGCGACCGTTCGCAACATTGCCGTTCGAAACATTGCGCGTTCGGAATTTTGACCCTTCTGAACTTCGCCGTTCTGAATTTCGAGCCCCCCACCCCATTGATCGAACGGAAGTGACTACAGCCCCGGATGGTGTCAATGATTACAACACACACTTGCCTTATTCTACCGTGATGGTGTTTGTCCTGAAATTTTTCGAAACTCGATCTCACATCGGAAATATATAATGTCAATAATGAACCCTCGCTCGATAGAACGAAAAAAAAAAAAAAACAAAACATAAAAAAAAATAAACATATCTATACACATAAAAAAAATTAAATAACGTCGGATCGTTCGAGGGAAGTGCCAGTCGGATTATTATCGGTTACAATCGCGATGTGTTTGCCGGTGTAATATCCACGTGGATACGCGTAATTGTGACGCACGAGAACGAAGATCTGCGAATGCGCATGCGCAAGCTCGGTGGTGCCCGACCACGTGTATCTAATCGTCGCATCCGGGCGGATGCGAAATGTAATCTCTTGCGGATCCAACGGATCACGGATATGTAATACGGATTTTCCTTCCGACACAACCGTCGACATTTTTGGAAAGCAATTAATTCTTCTTGTACGACCTGTTTTTTTTCTTATGAATGAAAGATTCGACTTGTTGAGATTAAGTTTTTCAAAAAAAAAAAAAAAAATTTGACGTTCTTCCAAGGTCTTCGATAGTTGAATAACCTTTCCTTCCAAAATTCGTAAAATCCAATCACAGTGAACTATGGAGAATTCAATTTTTGGCGCACATGCAATGATTTCCCGAGAGCTGAACAATGACTGTATATGCGTTTGTGTGGATTGTCGTTGGAACCGGAAAATGCCGTCTGACCGGTTAATACCGATTCGTAATGAGTTACAAAATAATCTTCGGAACTCCGAAAAAAAAGTGCATCAAGAAGTTGGCAGCGAGTTGGCGCACGCGAATTAATAAATGTGAACCGTAATTTGGGGAGAACGAAGCCGCGAGTGCATTGAGAGAGAGAGAGAGAGAGAGAGAGAGAGAGAGAGGGAGGGAGAGGTTGGGAGGGCTCGTCGTTGGGATCATATCGTGCGTCGCTGGCTGTACGAAGCTGCCGGACCTCCCCACCGAGCTAACAAACCGGCAATCATTTGCATCGAGAGTTCTCTTCCTCTTTCGTTTCTTCGCGTCCCGTTCGTTTATGTGTCCCCGCGAGGAACAACTCCTCTCGCAAAGTCCTGACGAGATCGTGTAGTACACACGTAAACACACACACACACACACAGACACATACACGAATGCAAACCGATTATTACGAAGATCGACGTTAATTCCGTTCGACTCGATAATCTTTGACTTTTTGTTTCCTCTCGTCGTTGGACGATGTCGTAACTGTCGACACGAAAGTGGCTTGAGCCTCGCCGATTCGTTGCATCTCTGCAACGGATCTTCGTGAAACTTGTTAAATGTGTACGGAAATACGTGGCTGTGTGTCTGTGTGTGTGTGTGTGGTCTTGCCGGAAATAACGGGGCAACGATTCCATGGAAATCGAATTTTCAAGATTTTTTTTCAAGTTCTCGAAATTATTTTTTTCGCAATTTTAATGAAGTCGGTTTTTTTGTATGTTATATTTTTTTTTTTTTTTGATTTTTTTTTCTTTGCAATATTTGGGCGACTGTGTGTGCGTTTGATACGTTGAAGAAATATTTGACATGAAATTTTTTGTGTGAATGTGTGCTCATGCGATTGACTATAATTTTTGTCATGATTCAAACAGCAGTTCGGATTTTATGTCGTTTTCAAATTTCTCAAAAAAAAAAAAAGGAAACAAAGGACTCTGACGATCACAAATTTTGAGACAATCGTCCAAATAATATTCTTCACAAAGAGCATTTGTGCCCGAAGTTCGAAGTTGTTTCTGCGAGAAGTTTGAATCTTATTTTGAACATTTCGAAAAATCGAATTTATCACTCCGACTCTTCACTGATTGAATAAAATTAAGAAAAAAAATGCTTTCTCCTGGAATATCTCCGTTCACTACGTACGACACAGAGGAAGCAAACTCTAAATTTCGACCTTTTTTATTTTTTAAATTTACTTTGCGATATTTGGGCGACCGATTATATTAAATATTGAATCTATTGAAATCGTTGAAATGTGTTTGTGTAGGTTGTATTAAAAATAAATCAATAAATATAATCGTGATTGAGGAATTACGATGCGAACGGACGAATATTTCATACATAACGGACGACTATATCATTCGAATAGTGAATGAAGACATTTTGAGAAAGCGTACAAGTCGAGAACGTCTCAATCCTTCGATCTCAGGCAATGTTATTTTCGGCACGAAGTTCGGGGGGGCTTCAAAGGGGTTGGATATCGTGACTACCGGCTCGGGATTCTTCGCGTCATTCGGGTTCATCGTATATAATTAAGACGTAAAAATTGCGAAACCGGGCAGCGGGATATTTCGGATTATGCCACGCGGGACTTTTGAAGGAGTTTTTTTTTTCATTTTTAAATTGTTTTTCGATTTTTATTTTATTTATTTGTTCGAGGGTGAACACTTGGTTAGCATGCTACAGTTCGATGCTAAGGGGCAGGCAGTTGCAGCTGCAATCGTCTTACGAATATTTCAGTCCATCATCTATATATATAGGTATAAATATATTTTTGTAAATATTTAAATTCTCATTTATAATAATATATCATACATTTATTTATCCAAATAAATATTTGAATTGTAATATATATATATATATATATATATATATATATATATATATATATATATCTTATAGATAAATTAATAATATATAATATTATGATATTCATTTATTTATCATTTGGAAATGTGTTTATTTATGTAAATAAATATTCGAATTATAATTATTATAATTTTTTTTCAACCTAACTTTGAAATGTGACTGTGACCGCATATCCGATTAAATTTCTATTCGAATTTCGTGATCACCATGAGTCAGCGTTTGACACAATCACATCTACGAAAGTTAATCTCGTTGGTTACATAATTTTCAAGCCGGAAGTATTGAAATTTCATTTGCTGGCAAATACACAATAATGAAAAAATCTTTCCCCCAAAAGATTAGGTAAAGCAATTATTCATGAATCAACACCGACCGTTAGGCTCGACAGTTGATCCGGGACACCCGTTATATAACAATGACCGCCACAAAGCAGCCCGCCATTGAAAACGGAAGTCGCCGGATAAAAGAAACAAATAATTCTCCGACGAAATTCCAACTTCGGTTATCCGGCAGATTGGTCCTTAATATATTTTTTCAGGTTCACACTCTTTCATTCGATTATTTTTACCTGCGTTTTGATTGCAATTTCCTGTATATTCTTAGGGTCTTGTGACCAACTGGAAAGCCTCATGGTTTCGGTCTGTCGGCCTGTACTTCAAAGCCCCCTCCCATTCTCTTATTTATGCACCTATTAAGATGAAATTTAGTATACAGACGTAGATTGATAATCCAAAAACAGAAATAATGAGAGTCTTTAAAAAATCATCTTATTCGACCACCCTCCCACAGACTGAAAAGTATATATACGACATTTTTTATCAATTATCCCATTGATCGGGGATTGATTGGGATTTGTTGCATTTTAGGAGACAAATGGGTCTCCTCAAATGCAACGAATAATGATTCAGGACATTTTGATTTCAAGCCTTCGGTCACGGGATGTTCGCTATCAAGGTCATTATCATAGCCCCGCCCCTTCCCACTTCTCTAATTGTCAAATTATTAATGCAAAAACTATGAAAAAAAATCTAGAATGTAGCTTTCAATTAATCCCTTTCAATGAAAATTCCAACGAACACAGTAGCAAAGAATAGTTCGTGGAAAAATTCGAAACAATTCTTTTTCGGAAGTGAGAAAATTTGACAAGGTGAAAAAAGTCTGGATACGTATTGTAAAAGAGTGAAAGATGATGTTAGTGAAGTGGCTATACGGAACCCGATCATGTGAGTGCCCAACACGTTCTTGGCCTTGTTATTTTTTTCATTTTCAAAAATTTTTTTTTTCATTTTTAGTTTCCGATGCACGCGTGATCCGGTACAGCGAATCGGGAGTCATGAGGGGGGCGGGGAGGACGAGAGAAGGGCGTTCCCAATGAGAGACCCCTAAAGTGTGTTTCCGTGTGACAAATGGTCCGACGTTCGATCGGCAACGTCTCTTATCTCAATATTAAACACACATAAATTAAACTGCCAACCGCGGGTCCTCGAAGCGAATTGATAGCGAATTGATTGCATCCAATCGCATCCGAGCCGTGTGAAGAAAATTGGTAAAAAATCGAGGTCTCGGCGAACCATCAGGTTTTTTATTTAAAAAAAAAACAAAAATTATTATTATTTTTATTGTTACTTGTTCAACATCTTTTTATTTGCGCCACACGGTATATGAACGTCCGCCGCGTGCACATTGAAATTTTGTCAAATTTATTCACGATAATCATCGTTAATTTGTGATACGAAACCTTGTCGTAGCAAAAAAAAAAAAAAAAAAAAAAAAACACAGACGTTGAAGCTGGACCGTCGGTGATCGTGTGTGATCCGACGATCGAGACGATCGAGAGATCGTCTTCCAATTCCATCGGCACATCGATTTCTCATTGGCGGACCGACTTTGTCGGTCGTCTTTGTCGGACTTTACCTCTACTACGATCACCACACACACACACACACACACACACAAGTTTCTCGAGTATTCCTTCTAGAGGCTTGATCGCACACGTTCGGGAGAACACGTGCGTGCCCAAACGATCTTTGGCCCGTTTTGGGGTTAAGTGCTCACGCCCCGATCGGCTTCCATCGATATCTCTCTCTCTCTCTCTCTTTCTCACTTTCTTGATCGATCGATTATCTTGCACCAAAGGATCGAAAATTGTCAACGATATTTGTCTAATTGACGGTAGATAATAAACGTTTGTTACAATTAGGATTTGTTTGAATTAGTTTTGATTATTTATTTCGAAGCTTTTACGATTTCGACCAGATCTTTCATAGCTACATTCTTCTACTGTTGATTCCATGTTCAACAGTAGTTTCGACTTCGAGAGGATCCAACACTAACGATGTCATTGGGTAACACATATTTTTTCACGATTAAGTTTCGAAGTACCATTTGTAAAATGTATCGACGTGATGGGCTTCCATCCTCACGAATAACGTGTATCGTCGTAACAATTTTTCAAAAATACGTTAAACAATTTCAAAAATGTTCGATTATCAATGTTATTTTCAAAATTCTCGATAATCGTCTTATCGCATTGTTAAAGCGTGATAATCGTGGATGAAGTGGGAAAGGAATTTTTATTTCAACTTATTTCAACATCACTCACTCATCTAGGGCTGAAGGACTAAGGTCGATGGCCCATTGGCAATATAGGGCGACACTATATTTAAGGACGTAAAAGAGAAGAACAGGAAAAAAAAGGAAAATAAATAAATGGAGAAATAAATAAATAAATAAATAAATAAATAAATAAATGAATGAATAAATAAACAAATAAATAAATAAATAAATAGATAAATAAATAAATAAATACATGAATAAATGGTAGCCATGTATTATCAATAAACAACAACAACTACTACTACTATTTTAATCTCACTTCGACTTCCTATTTGGATGCAAGGTTAAATAGAGGTCAAAATTTAAGGTGAAAATTTCGACTCAGGGTTAGATCCCTGTCTGACCGGTCGAGAAGCACATGTCGTTGTGATTCGTACGGACCACACGTACAAAAAAACAAAAAAAAACAGGGTCAAGCGTTTATACAGAGCCATGACAGATGTTTGTAGATACAGCCAACGTGCAGCAGGTGGTCTCATCTGATGTGTCCTCGAGATGCCCCGTGTGTGTGTGTGTGCGCATGCGTGTAGATACGCAGGACCATCGTGATACTAATGACCGGCAGCAACCTAAGCCGACGTGCGATTGCTCGCGCAAGTCTTATGCAAGTCCGTCGCGTCTAACGCTGCGAGAGGACCACCGTCAGTGACATTGTGGAACCGAGCACGACCAACGACTCTCACATTCGCTTCCTCATTCGTCGTCATGGATATATATGTTTTTTCGTTAATTCATATTCACCGACTCACGTTCAAACACAAACGCACACACAAATACTAAACACACGCGGTCTTAGTCTTTGTGAACGGATCTTCGTAACGCAATGTCATTTTCACGAGAACACAAAAAAAAAAATAACAAAAAACAAATATTATTTCACACGAGAATGAGTGGTTGTAAGATGAACTTTTCGAGAGCTTCTGTATTTTGTCTCTTCGACACGGAGAGTGCCTTTACAAGTGTGCGGCCCACCCACACGTGTGATACTCGTGTTTCTATGTCAACGTGAAGGACGTTGGGATTGAAAAAATGGGACAAAAAAAAGAGAAGAAGAAAATGTTTTAAAGTGGAAGGACGATGGAGGAGACAATTTTTTATGGGCTAACTGTAGAAACGTGAGCCCTTGGCATTTCGTCGCCCCCCCCCCCTTCCATTGACGACTTGCGTCGTGTGAAGATGAAGGTTGTGCTGAAGATGAGGATCGAACTGCCAGTTGTTCAACCAGCGTTTAGACGGGAACGTTAATAGTATCGTATACAATTTTATGTCACAACGTGTGTAAATGGGGATTTGCCCACGCGAAGCGTGGGTAAAAGCGCATTTTACGCACGGCGTGTCATAAAATCCATTGATTTTCCAATTGTTTTTACATTTCCGTCCAAACGCCAAATAAAAAACGCTACATAGACAAAAAAAGTCAACGATGGCATACATCCAACTTGAAAAATTTACGCGTGGGAAAGCTCGAAAGTCGGGAAACGTTGAAAACCGCGCCGACCGGTAGACGTTCGGAATTTTGGTTCCCTTCTGATGAATATTTGCCTCATTCTGATTTTCGAGCCCCGCGACCGATTTTTTTACAATCTATCATCTTTTTTTTATTAATTATTTTTTATATTAATCGTATCATAAAAACTTTGATGCACCACCCGAAACCGATACCACCCAGGATGGGCATTGCGAAAATTGCGGTGAGTTATAATTACGACGCTGGTTCGATTTATCGGCCACGTATCGATCGATTTGACCGGTAGGAGAGTTATCGTCGATACCGACATATGATGCACCGATGAAAACAAAAAAAAATGCAGCGGCGGCAGCAACAGTAGCAGCAGCTCGTGGCACGGTTTGAAACATCGGGATTACGAGTGCCAAAAATGGTTGGGGGCGAAGGGAGGGGGGGATAAGGAAGGGCGGGATGATTATGCAAACGAAGGGAAGTGGATGGAGGTTCGATTGGCAGGGTGGGGAATATATTGGCCCGAGGCTTTTTTTTTCTGCGCGGCGAGTCTCAATGTGTTGGTGAACGGTAGTGCGGCACCGATCGGTGTGATGCTCCGGCTGTTATCGCTTCGCGTCGTGACGTTCGTAATGACGATGCCCCGCCGGTGGCAACAACCTCGAACGCAATACACGAACTCGAAACGAGAAATCGCTCGCTACATAAGGATTTTCTCCAAGTTGTAAAAATAATAATAATAATGAACATACATACGTAAACCTTTTTTTCAAAGACGAAAAGGAGTAAGAGAAGAGCCGGAGATGAGACATGCGTGGCGACGTCTGCCGAAACACTCGCGGGCTTGTCTTTGGGATTGCGACGACGAAACATTTATGACGAAAAAAAAAACAATTCTTCGAGAACCATCGAGAAATTGGTTTTGTCGATAAGAAATTTTTTTCACCAATTTTTATGATTGTTTGTTATTTTTTTGTAATTTTTCCATGATTGTGTGTAATTTTTGTAAAATTTTTTATGATTGTTTGTAATTTTTTTTTAAATTTTCATAATTGTTTGCAATTGTTTCTATTTTTGATTACTATTTGTAGTTTTTGTAATTTTTTGTAATTTTTTTTTTTGTGATTCTTTCGTAATTTTTTGCCCATAAGAGCTTCGATGAATGAGTATTGGGACGTACCTATATAGCTATATCGATGCACTTGAAAGTATCAATGATTCGTCTGGTTGTGCGATGCACGAGATTTCGACGAAAGTTTTATGCACTTTGCATGTTCATTTGATTGGTGAAATTTTGGATGGTAAATGTCGCAGTTCAATAAATGGAAATTGCAAGTATAATTTATGGCCGAGTAATGATGCAAGTTGTGCATCAATGTCGAATCGCAATCGCAGCGGTGAAATCATTTCGATGGCATTGCGATCGAATTTTTTTGGGTCAACGATGGGCGGGAAACGAAATTGAAACGATCGAGCTGCGTAATTAATATGTGTGACGAAAAAATGATTTCAATCATTATTAATGTACTTGTTAATTATCATTCATCAGATTAGATCCTCAGCAAGAACAATTGCAGACAAATCGTACAAAATTTCTAATCATTACAAATAATAATCCAGACCATGAAAATGATGCGTTATTATTATTATTATTATTATTATTATTATTATTATTATTATTATTATTATTATTATTATTATTATTAATGGGAAAAAATATTGGATAAAAGATTTCGTGTCAAACGAATAACAGTATTGATATTACTATTATATTTAATAATGATTATAATGATGATATAAATATTATTCGTTCGGTACGAAATTTTTTATGCAATACATTTTTTTTTTCTCTCATTCTTTAACATCGATTATATATCATACACGTTGGACCCTTTTGATAGCGATTTGATTGCAAATGGAGAATATATTCATGATTCATGTTGAATTATATCGCGTCGTTATGTTAATATCACGATCATATGAAAAATTAATAATGCACGATGTACGATGGGACTCGTGTCGTACTTTTCTTACCGAACGAGAGTTATCGGACATTTCGGGTTACACGAACGTTAATCCAATTACGAAATCACGAACAAGCCGTATATATGTACTTCGGTTGTGCATAAAAAATAATGTGACAAACGAGAGCGATGGTCGACGCGATCGTTTCACGTAAAATTGAATACGAGAACGTTAAAATAAAAATGCTGAAATAAAACGAGAGATGCTATCTTCAATTTATGCAGTTTTATGGAAATTCGATATTTCGCTATAATCTTGCGGTGCTCTGATATCGACGTATTGAAATAACGTCGAAAATGGGACAGTCAAAACAACCCCCGAAGTGACAACAAAAAATATATTTTAAAAAACTATTAGGCCTCTGTCTTATTATTAAAAACAAATAGAAATGTTGCTGTTTCAGTTGTAAAATAAAAATAAAAATGGTGACACATATAATGGGCAAGGTTCTAAATTGTATTTGTGACCATGTCAATTACAGTTGTGGGAACCCTCTCACACAAAATTTCATCCAAGACGTTAAAACAAAAATTTCAAAATAATACCAAATGCGACATTTGATTAATGCAGTTTTATGAATATTTATAAAATTTTCATAAAGCTCTAATTTTACGTGACTGATCCCGACGTATCGAAGTGATCACGAAAATCCGGAATTGCAAGCCACCCCCAAAGCGAGAGCGAAAAAAAATTTCTTAAACAATTTCGAAGCCTCTGTCTTATTATTTTTATTATTTGTCCCATTCAAGTTGTACAGATAATTTGAAATAAAATGTTGCGACACAGGCAACAATGGGCAAGGGACGAGATTGTATTCGTGACGATGTCGATTACGGTTGCCCCGAGCACACACGTGCACGGCTGCTCGTGAAAATATTGAATATTTGCTGGCAAATAGAAAATTCATCGTGACGAACGTTGTTGAAATAGACGAACACCCGTTCGGTTCGTCACGCCTTTCTCGCACCAGCGGTCAATAAACGAACGAGGAATCACGAAGCGCGGAGTGTCTCCCGAGGGCGTCGGGCGAGGACCCATCAACTCCGGAGCCTGCGATACCCGAGGAAACACACACACACGTGCATCCCTCGCAAACACTCGTGACCATCGTGGAATGTGTTGAACTCGAGTGAATCGTTTTGTGGATGATGCTGTTGCAACGACGGTTCGTCCGCTAAGCTCTACGGTGCATCACGAGACGTTCGGGTGTCGACTTCGGCGCATCCCCCCCCCCCCCCAACCCCTCAAGCTATGCACTGCGCGACGATCTGCTGACGCTGGTGAAATGACCGAGGCTACATGACGGATGCACAGAATTTCGTCACTTGCAAATGCAACAGTTTGGGGTTCCGTGAAAAAATTATTATTATTATTTTTTTTTTTTCATGTGCTCTAGTCGCTTCACGCGTTTTAACTGGCATTGATTCACATTAATTTCTCTTTCAAGGAGGCTTATGAGCGCGCGTAAAGCGACTGGAGCACATGAAAAAAAAACATTGAACTGAAAAAAATAATATTACTAAAATCGGTAAAATTACGCATTTCCGATTACCGATCCTGCGATATAAAAAATACCGAAAATTCTTTTTTCGTATTCAGAATTTAGGGAAAGTTTGAGAAACAAAAATCAAAAGTGCATTTTTAGAGTAAAAAACATATTTTCGCACATTTTGCCCTGAAACGGACGTTCAACTTGCTCAATTAAATCTGAAGCAATTATTTTCGGGAAGGCCATAATAAGACGCACATTTTCATTTTTTACAGATGTGAATATGTCAAATTTTGCCAAAGATATAGCCATTTGAATGGTAAAATTAAAAAAAAAACGTTAATTAACGATAAAACCGTCAGAAAAATTTTGAAAAATTCGGCACTCGGTGAATATATTGCAATAAAATAACTCAATTTTGTAAAATTATTTCTGGAAGTTTTTTTTTTCTGAGTGGCTGAAGTCACGTGGAATCGCTCATATATAATATTTTTTTCCATGAATATTTCGAGAGAAAATTATGAAAATTGTTTGTTCCATATGGACTCTCCTCGGTATGTGGAATGATATTTTCGGTATTTTTGCAATTATTAATCCGGTAAGGTTCGGTGAATTTGCATTCGCCGAACGAGTGCACGCGAGAGTTCGATATTATAATGCACAAATAATCGTCGTGCTCGTCGGACAGAGGTGATAAGACGAATTTATATATATATATTTTTTTTCGTTCGTTCTCAATGTCCCATCATCTCAATGGACAGAGAGTGGTTTGCACTTTGCCGGAATTTCAACCAGTAACGCGAATACCATTCGGTGGATAATGCATTTGGGGGAGGGGGGGGGGGGCGGGTCGTTGCACCGGAACGTAACGGAATCCAGACCCGAAAATGTCCGAAATCGATACAAATAATCGATGAAAGTTACGACCGCCAAAAGTCTCCACAACTTCTCGGCCCTAACGCTTTCGACTAATTGCTCGAGCATAAGCTCGCGGATAATTATTTTATACACGGTGTCTCACGACTACAGAGACGAAAATAACGAAATTAAAAAACCGTACGAATTTTTACCAACCCGGAATCTTAAAAACTCAACGAATTTACTAACAACAACAAAAAAAAGAAGAATGAAGAAGAATGCAAATTGTGTGGGTCAATATGGCCCATACCCTCGAATTTGATGGAAACGAATTATTTTCCAGTATTTATTTTTCAAGTCCATGATAATAATCACACTTCTGACCTACATCATCACATTCCAAGAAAGTCAAAGTATATTATTGAATTTTCCCAGATCAATTAGAATCATACATCAAAAATGGTAACCCATCGAAGTCAACAAGGTCATTTTAATATTTTTCATATTAAAATATATATGGAAAATTGATTTCAACTGGTCGAAATAAAAAAAAAAAAAATGTTGTTGCGTGTCAATCGACCCGCCGAGTACGCACTGGATCAATTTGACCCATGCCTCGACTTTGATCGAGACAAATAGTCGAAATTCAATTTTTTGCTGAATTTCTCTTGCAAATCTTTACACTTTTAAACCACATCATCACATTCCAATACAGTGAAAATTCATTGTTGAATTTTCCCCAGATTAATTAGTCTCGTGTATTTAGGATGGCGACTCATCGAAGTCAGTCAGGGTCATATAGACCCACAGTATACGCAATGATAGGAAAAATGAATGCGTATACTCGGCCGGTTGATTATTTATTCATCAATTTATTTATTAATTTCGTTTTGTGAATTTTTCATTTATTCTCCAGGAAAATCTCGTTCCAAAAAAATTCGTCTGGGCGTTGAGAATAATTGCGTCACGCGGTATAGACGTTTCCGAGTCAACGGTGACATCGGGGTCGCGATATCGGAGCAACTCTTCACCATTTCAAACGGGTTATAGCCGCGAGACCGAGAGCTACCGTCTCATCGACGATCTGACTTAAACGAGACGACAAGACCTCATTTGCAAGAGCTTTGCAAAACGACGGGACACGCCGAGCGCTATCTCCGTGTGTCCCGTGAGGTTGTCAAATCGTTTCTTTCACATGCGACACGATCCGGGCGAGACCGGATCGTCGTAAATAAAAAATTACGAATTCATGAAATTTGAATTAAAATCTCGAAACTCATCGGGCGGCCACTGCCGTGATAGATGCGTCTTGTTTTTATCGTCATTCGCACTACTTAGAAATTAATTAAACAAAAATAATAATAGTAATAAATGAAAAAAAAACATATATATATATATACTTCGTACTCAATAACTCACACGGTCGACCGTTAAGTTTATTCACCCCGTCGAAATTTCAATTTTTTTCGAAGACTTTAATAATTTCAAATAGATAGTCGCCGCGATGATCTTTTATTTCGCCACTGAAATAAATTTTATTATTATTATTATTATTATTATTATTATTCTGCCAATGAATTATTTCATTGTTATTGTTTTTCCGTAACTGTATTATTTCATTATTATTATTATTATTCTGCCAATGAATTATTTCATTGTTATTGTTTTTCCGCAACTGTATTATTTCATTATTATATTATTGTTCTGTCACTCCATCCTTATATTATCATTATTATTTTTCAACGACCATTATTCTGTTTTATACGTTTTTATCTTATCCGTCTGATAGATCGGTAAGATTTATACCGATCGAGTGGTCACAATTGAATTACCCGACTGTGTAATCGCGCTTGAAAGATGCTCATAATTGAATTTAAATTTAAAAAATATTATTAAAATGCAATATTGCTTGTTGAAGCGAGCATAAATAAATTATTTCCTCGAATGTTGCATATCCTCTCTTGTGCTCACACGCGTGCAACGACACGTGTATGAAGATCATCGGTGAATCAATTACACATCGTTTTCTCTCGTTTTCTTGTTGTTATCCATCCTGTCTTGATGTATTTGATGCAAAGACCGGGGCTGTATGGCAATCATAATGCCTTCTTTCTCCCCCTCCCCCCTCCCCATTTTCCTGCCCGGTACCTTCGGCATTCCGTCATTCCTCATTCCATCGACTAATCATAATTAAGTCGCTTTCGTACGTCTCGTAATAAATTTAATGCGTACGAAACGTTGAGTACGAATATAAACTTATGACGAATCAAGGGGGAGGGGAAAAAAAGGTGATTACGACTGGACTCGGCGTTATTACTCTCGCGAGACGTTTTCTCGGGATTTTTTTTTTTTTTTCACGTTGCCGCGCGGTGAAGAGATCACGTACACCGGGCTTACACCGCACGTTGGCATCGTGGTTCGCTTATTTGCCCGTACCGTGTGACTGTGTGTGTTTGTGTGTGCAAGAGAGTACAGCACAATCGTGACGCGTGTGGTGCGCACACGGCACGAGAGCGAGAAATCCGTGCATGAGCTTCGACCGACCGTACAATTGCCGGCAACTTCCTACGATGTTCCATCGTCACGGAGACCCTTCGTCTTCGTACGTAAGTTTTCGTTTGTTATACTCGCCATGAACGTTGCGTACATTCGCACGTGTATTCATACATCGATATATGAGATATATATCCATGTGTGTATACCTATAGATATGAGTGTGTGTTGAAAAAAAAGAAAAGTTTTTCGATTGTCTTGGCAGTTTCTACATTCGAAGTAGCCACTTTTAGAAGACATCTGTCGAAAATTTGGAACCCAGTCGGACAATATTTAGATGTTCCGCTTTCGCGAATTTAATTTTGCCGTCGGATTAACGAGTATAATTATTTTTTTTTAATTTCAGTTACAATTAATTTTTTCAGATAAACGAAAAATTACGGGAATGGAAAGTAAGTGCAGTAAATATAGTAATGCTGATATTTTTTGTACTGCATTTTTTTTCAAGGTTAACAGTTTTTTTTCGCCAGTTTTCAATAATTTCCCTTGAAAATAAAGTTGTTAACTTTTCTTTGCAAATTGTCAAACAAAAAATATTCCCGTTTTAAGTGACCTTTATAATATGTATTGCACTGATACTTATCATCCTCGGAATTTTTTATTTATCAGAAAAATAAATTGCAGGTGAGATAAAGAAAAATTGTTTACCTGACAGTATCTACTTCAAATGTAGAAACTGCCAGAAGTATCTAAAAAATTTTTTTTTTTTTCAACACACCTTAGAATATATATAAATATATACACGTGTGTGATGTATGTGCAGCAGGTACCGAGCGCGTGCGCAAACGCGAAACTTCCGTGATGAAAAAACAAATTTAAAAAATGAAGATTTATCACCCGGGGCTTGGACTCGGTTTTTACCAGAAAGCTTGGCTTGTCTCTCTTCGCAACGCATGCCCGGCAAGCTTCCGGCTGTTTAACGTGGACATGCGGCCGAGCCGCGTGTTGCACTCACGTTGCTGCGTATTGGCCCACCTATCTGTGCGCCATTTCTCACAAACTGACGGTGGTTTTATTTTCTTTTTCTTTTATTTTTCATTTCATTGTTATCATATACTTGTTTCTCATACTGGATTAACATTTCCTTGTATGAAAATGTTAATCCAGTACAGATGAGACTCGAAATAACCGGTTCGATTTATTGTCATTTAATTGAGAATAAATATAAAATACATAAACGTTATTATTTATCGATATATATATATATATATATATATATATATATATATCGATAAATAATAACGTTTATATATATATATATATATATATATATATATATATATATATATATATATATTAGGGTGGCCCTTATTTAGACTTTTTTCAAATTTTGTTTTCATTATCGTTGTTATTATATCATTATTATTATTAATATAATAACAACAACTATAATGAAGATAATAATAATGAGAACAATCACCTGACCGAGGGCTATCCATTAATAATATTGTTAATATATTAATATCAACATCCTCTCATTAACTAAACGATAATATAATAGGATATTATTATATAGTGGTCACATGATTATTCTCATTCGTAATATTTTCATCATCGTTGTTATTATCATTATTATAACTATTATCATTGTTTTTATAATTAATATAATAACAACAATGATAATGAAAATAATAATAATGAGAATAATCACGTGACCACGAAATATATCCAGTTCGGCGGACGTAAAGTATGGGGAATTGCCACTTTGCAGTTTGCAGTTCCTATGCACGTACGTGTACACACACATGCGTACACAAATCGTCGCTACGTTCATGTGTGTTACGTTTCATAATATAGTCGTACGTATAAGTAACCGTGTGGTTTACCTTGCAGCGAGCCGTCGCTGCTGCTGCTGCTGCTGCTGCTGCATCTGCTGATGCTGTTGCTGACGCTGTTGCAGTTGCATCTCCGTGGCAGAGCTACCGTCGGTTCGCATATTCACGCGCGCCGCTCCGACCAAAACCCCACAAGTGCAAAGCCACGGTGTTATTGCCATTTCTCCAAAACATAACGAAGTTCATTTGGAAATTATCCTAAACGCGAATGCCGAGATAGTTGCGGTGTGACTGAGAAACGTGACGCGGAACCCACTCTCGGGGAATCGCGGATCATGCGAAGCCGTTGGGTTATCCATACAGCCCGTTCAACAATAAACGTTTATGGTTTTTCTTTTTTCGAATACTATTGAGAATTTTTTTTTCTTTTTTTATTGGCATGAATTTTTTATTCCTCTTTTATTGTCATGAAAAAAGCATGAATCTTGCGAAAAGAGTGGGAAGTGGAAATTCAGAACGATCAATGGTTGAGAATGGCTAAAATTCAGAACGGGCAATGTTTCGAACGATCAAAATCCGGATGGGGCTCGAAATTCGGAACGAGCAAAGTTCAGAAGGGTCAATATTCCGAACGCGCAATATGTTTCGAACGACAATGTTACGAACGGTCGCGACGTGGAATGACATTGAAGCGAATCGACAAACTTTTAGAATGACATTGTAGCGAACGTACAATATTCCAAACGCCTGCCCAGTCGGCGCGGTTTTCAACATTTCCCGACTTTCGAGCCTTTCCCACGCGTAAATTATCCAAGTTAGAGGTACGCCGTCATTGACTTTTTCATAGGAAATTGAATTCTCTACAACATTGTTCATGTGAACTTTTGGTCTACGTAGCGTTGTTTATCCAGCGTTTGAACGCAAAGGTGAAAGTCAATAAATTTTTATTTTTGCCGTTTGAACGCTGACTAAACAACGCTGCACAGACAAAAAGTCTACTGGAACAATGTTGTAGAGAATTAAATTCCCTAAAAAAAAGTCCCAAACGTCATCTATCCAGCCCTGATAGTTTACGCCCTAGAAAGCTCGCAAAGTCGGGCAATGTGGGAAACCGCGCGACAGGCAGACGTTCGAAATTCTGTACGTTCGAAACATATTGCCATTTGAAGCCTTGCGCGTTCTTAATTTCGGTCGTTCGGAATATCGATCGCTCTGATTTTCGTTTCGTACCCTTTTCGAGCTCAATTCTCAGCGAACAAAGAGGACAAAAAAAATGTTTTTCAATTGTTTTATTGAAGTGAAAAACGAAGAACGTCTATTGTTGAAACGTACTGTAGAAGAAACTTGTGGATAGGATCGTGCGACGACGGCGTTGGATGCTGCGTCGAGCGTGTCTGCGGTTTGTTGAATTATCATTGGCCAACGGTGAGCCACCGGCGGGCTCGTGTCACCTGTCCGGCTCTCGGCCGGGTCCGAGACGATTTACTCGTCAACGCGCAAGGCGGCCCAGCGTCGCGGGAGGGCAGGCGGGGTGGGGGGGGGGGGGCAGAGCACGGGGGCCCCCGCGCGCACAATCGTGAACCGCAGCGCCGCATCTGTAAACCCGTCATGTCGGATCATCGTGAAAACATGATTGGCCGGTAATTAAGTCGATAAATCGTATTATTTATTCGCGGTTGTGTCTGGCGGTAGCCCATCGCGATTATGCAAACGCTCGCCGAATCTTGGTTGATTATCATTATTCTTTATATCTATATATATTTCGTATGATTGGTTTTTAATTAAATGCCGGGGGAATTGCCGGTTGGTTTATTAATTATGCAAAATCATGGGTGACTAGTCGATTGGATGAATTATCGTTATTGTATTTGTATTTTGGGTGGATGGATGTGGATAATGTATGATATTATTATGTATTTTTTATGTGATGTATGTTACGTTTATGTGAATTATGTAAGATATCATAAATTATCAAAGATTTTTTTTTTCTTTCATATTTATTTTATTGTTATCATTTGTTTTTCATACTGGATTAACATTTCCTTGTGTGGAAATGGCAGATGGGACTCGAAATAACTGGTTTGATTTATTCGATTGATTTTCATTTAATTGAGAATAAACTTAATTGAGAATTTAATTGAGAATAAATTATCAAAGATTGCTAGGAGCAGATTTGACATAAATATTTTTATCGAAATTGCTAAGCTTGTGTGATTTTTCGTTCGCAAATGTAAAAAAAGTCGTATGTCGAGAACGCTTTGTCCTATTGACTTTGGACTTGTTGCATTCGATCATAAATGCCTTTTTGGTTCTCTCTATTGGTATCTGGGTTTTATTGATTTTTTTGAAAAAAGATTTAATCCACTTTTGGTCGTTCGATGTTGAAATCTTTTCTTAGTGAGAGCATCGACTGTATAACCCGAAGCCCCATGCTAAATTTTAAAATCAATTGAAATTCACAGTTGATATGGCAGAAGCTATAGAGATTGAATAATTTTCGTTTTTATGTAATTTCCGATGACTCAAAAACAGCTTGAAACAAAATTATGGCTGTGCAGTTCTTATTATTAAACAGTCTGAGAAATGTGTTGGCTTTCAGATTGGCATTCGATTAAAAATGCCCGAAAACCCATAAAATCATTACCCTGAAGCAATTTTTATTGCTATGTAACTTTGGATTTATCGATTTTTTTAACAGTTTGAGAAATTTTGCCTTTGAAGAATTATGTAAAACATATTTTTTTTATTAACGAGCTGAGATCAGGGCGAAAAGATTGGTGAAGAAACAATTTTACGATTCATCTTGTGATCGTTATTTTATTTATTTTATTGTTCCTTATTATTTATTTGTTTTTTCTCAATTTTTGAAAAACACGTAATCAAAGCGTTTCTCCGTCGGGGTTCGGTTTTACATCAAGGATAATAATTTTTGATTTTGCATACCGCTTCTTCCGAATATGAGTTTTTTTTTTGTTGAGAATCCGATACATTTAACGATGAGAAATAAAGACGCGAAGGGGATTCCACACGTTTGCGTTACGCCATCGTGGTCGAAATACAACCTCAAGATTTCGCATAATATGTGAATCGCAACCGAAAATCGTGTAGCATTATACGAAAGTTATTGGCACAATAAACCGCTTCTTCCTCGTCTCACCCGGTCTTTCTTAGTTTTTGTTTTTTATTCATCCATTTTTTTTTCACGAAACTGGTTTGAAAGTTTCAGTTTGTGCGTGCACAACGGTTCAAGTGAATTTGTTGAGACGGGCCAATTAAAAACAATTAAGAATCTTCGGTGAATTACGAAACGGGGCTTCGCGAAATTTCGAGCAGCAAGCGCAATTCAAATTATTCGGCTTCTCAGAGATTTTCAATTAAGTTACAAAAATTAATTTTTTTCCAAATAAAATAAATAAAATAAATAAAATAAATAAAATAAATAAAATAAATAAAATAAATAAAATAAATAAAATAAATAAAATAAATAAAATAAATAAAATAAATAAAATAAATAAAATAAATAAAATAAATAAAATAAATAAAATAAATAAAATAAATAAAATAAATAAAATAAATAAAATAAATAAAATAAATAAAATAAATAAAATAAATAAAATAAATAAAATAAATAAAATAAATAAAATAAATAAAATAAATAAAATAAATAAATATTTCTTTTTTAAAAACAATTTGTGATAAATATTTCGATCGAAACGTTCAATTTGTTTTTTTTTGTCGTACGTAGGGCCCTCCGATGTTATACGAGACCCGGATGTGAAAGCGACGGGAGTTCGAAAACTTACACGATGTACATTTAGCATACCGCGCATGCGTTTCTGTATCGGGCAATGTGTCTCGATAAACCCGACGGGCCACGTTCACCACGAATCGTGATGGCGGCTCCTTCCACGTTCATTTAATTGAAAAAAAAAAAAAAAAAAAAAAAAGTACTTGCCGATTTCGCATGTGGCCGACCGATTCGTTCGGCTCGCTTCTATTTGTCATCAAAATGCGTCATAACGTCGGGTAATCACGCTCGCCAACGAAGCATCGATATTTCGGGTCGAATGAAATTTGACGGGTCTTTGGCGCCATAAAAATTGACCAGAATTCAATTTTCCCGACACGCACGATCGTTAATAACGACTCGAATCGATCAAAATCCATTAAACGTGAAAATTTTATTGAAATTAATTCCTCATTCTTATTAATTATTTTTTCGAAGTTTATATGATGCCTTCGAAATATGAAATTTTCGTTGATTGAATATATCGCCTCGAACTATATTATTAAATATGATCGATGACCACGAAGAGATTGTTCTGTTATACGTCGTCGTTCGGAAATTATAAATTTCGACTTTGTTTTTTTTTTTTATTCATCGATGATAATAAAAATGTCAAGGGGAGAAATTTACTCGTCAATTCGTCGGTACGGTTATGCTGCGAGGAGAGAGCGGATGATTCTTCAATCGATACAAGGGCGAGGTTTGCTCTACTCTCTTTTTCTCTTTCTCTCTTTCTCTTGGTCTCTCTCTCTTTCTCTCTTGAATTACCATCTGGTAACGAGATTCCAAACTTATCCCGACGATAAATCGATTTTACGAAACGCCCCATAGCCCACGTTGTGCCCTCGAAGTCGTCGTTCATTCGAAATAACAAATAATCAGTACCGGGAGTCATAAAAATTAACATCATCGTTCAAATAATTTCGCGATACATATACATACATTTCTTACTTACAATTTCTCCCAATAGTACATCATCGTATCTCCAAAATAAAAAGATGATTCAATCTATTCAACGTTACTTCACTTCATTACAACAAATAAAGCCATAAGAATTAATATCATCGTCCAAATATAATTTCACGACAAATACAATTCTAAAAAATTACAATTTCGATCAATGAATATATAAAAGTATTTCATTGTATCTTGAAAATAAAAAACAATGTATTTTATAAAACATTATTTAATTTAATTTCATTCATTCATTCATTTATTTATTTTTGAATTTTTTTTTTTCGTCCATATAAATCGCTGAGGAAAATTTCGTTGGACTCGACGAGGAGACTCGTCGAACCGCGCGCCAATATCAACTCAATTACGTATCCGCGCACGCCGCATGGCGCACTTATGCGAAATAAAGATAAAGTTAACGATTCAACGCCGCGAGTGGCTGTTCATTTTTTTTCTATCATTTTTATTTTTTTTTATAATTAAAAAAAAATTCGCATCCTACGGGCGGGGGGGATTGAGGTTTTCGATTTGAAACCGCGTTCGTGAGGCGGCGCACGCAGACAGCTGCATTTCGGCTCGCGTTTTCGCACAACGCTCGAGCAAGATCGGCCGAGGGGGAGGGGGAGGGGCTGGGGGGCTTATCTCGGGGTCCCGTAAAATTCGCGAGACTTAACGGTCCCACTCAAACTCGATACGAGAATGAAAGGGGCAAAGCTGAGGTGCGCGTGCGCGCGCGCGCCTGAGATGTCGAGTGCGAGCCCTGGAGGCTCGTGGTCTCGCTCGGCCACGCAACAAAATTGTCCGGATAACGCGTGATACGACTAAATGCACGCTTGTACATCCAACAACAATCCCAAAACGGCCCAAAGAATTAAAAATAATTTTTTTTTAATACGAAAATTTTTCGATTAGATTTTTAGAAATAGACGAAAATTAAAAAAAAAAATTTAAACAGAAATTCTAATAATAATAACATCATTATTATATTATAATGTAAACAGAAATTATAATAATAATTAAAAAATACAATAATAATAATTATTATTATTATTAAATTGGCGAAAAAAAGTGAATAAATTATTGAGCGAAAAAACAAAACAACAAACGATGAAAAATCTCGATTGTGCGAGAAAACGAATGATAATGAAGGGGTTTATTGTAAAGAAAGAAATGAAAATAATTGCAAACGGTAATGATAATGGTTTGGTCAGGTAAAATTGAAGAAAGAAAATAAAAAAACGAATGGCAATTTTTGGGAAACTTTCGAAATTGCGTGGACTCACGCGATACGAGATGAGGATGCAACGCGAGACGCGGTGATGGAAGGAAGCCCGCGACAGTGATTGTGGGTTCGAAAAGGGCCGTGTTCGAACAATGTCATGAAACTCGCGGCACATAATTTTCCGCGCGTTGGTGAAAAAACGAAAAAAAAATTCATCCGATGGATTTGTATTTCTCGTTGGTTTTAACCGTAAATCTACAGATGGTATCGTCATCTGAACGATTTCAATATTTTCTATTCTATCTCCTCGTGAATTGAAAAAAAAAATTACGTTGATGCTCGATGATAACGTACAATTTTTTTTTTTCAACCCTATTCCTCCTATCGACCCTTCTTTTTAGAAATCGGGTTAACTTTCGTTTTTCCAATTCCTGGAAAGCAATTTTCCTTATGCAGAATTTTGCAAATATTTTTCATTTGAAAAATAAACAAATATATATATATATTTAAGAAATAAAAATTAAAGAATATTTGTTTGCAAAACGAAAAAAAATATAAATTCGCAAAACAAAATTTTTTTAAATAATTTATTTGCAAAATAAAAAATTTTAAAAATATTTATTAGCAAAATAAAAAAATTCAAAAAATATTTATTTGCAAAATAAAAATAAAACAAATATTTATTTGCAATAAAAAAATATTTGACATTAAAATATATTTTTTCCGGGTAATGGCGGATCAATTCCTCAAACAGAAGATATAATCGCCACACCAGTCGACGAGAGGTTCGCGATGGTTCGTGAGACACGTTCGCCGAGGGTCCTAGGAAGTCACGGACCAGGGCTATCGCGAGGAATATATTTTCCGCAATCGGCACAAACGCCACGACGGGAAAAAAAAAAGAAATTTGCCGAGTCCCTCGTCGTGTCTGACGCGAAGCTTCGAGAGATGGACTGCCGCGATCCGGACTTTCTAGAATTCTCCGTCGATGGGACGCGTACGTTCGCGAATATGCGTCGTATTCGGTCCCGGGAAGTTTGAATTTGTCGATCGACGGAACACGCGAGCGATGGACAAACGACGTACAGAAACATTGACGAATGAATGGACATGCGAATAGAGGAGCTTTGAGTTCGGATCAATGATTCACGTTTCGGTTCATCGACGCCGAGGAACGAGTGGTGTGTCACTTGGCATTGTTTTTCTTTCTTATTTGCCACCAACGACAGCGTCCCAAGAATTTTTGGAAGTGCCAGCGAACCGTCGACTATCATGGTCGATTCCACAAGTGTCCAGCTTGTTTACGCACGTCAAACGACTTTTTGACGTGCAACTTCAACATCGCATCTGTTACTTCATGAACTTGAATGGTGTTTTTTTCTTCTTCTTTCCGTTGAATAAATTGAGTCATGAAAATTGATAATCACCGTTCGAACAATTTCACGATAAATACGGTTCTGATATTACAAGACCGACCAATCAGTATTTCATAATTGAATGTTTAGAATGAAATACAATAATTTTAATTATGATAAATGTAAAGAATAATTCATTATACTCGACATTACTTTTGCTTCGTTGAAAAATAAAGTCATAAAAATTAATATCAGCATCTGAACAATTTTATGATAGATATACAAGAAACTTTAAATGTTTCTTTGCGGTTATCCCATTGGAATCAATTGAATCATTCCTCGAAACAACAATTCACTCATTGACTCCGAAAAATGGAGTTCGCATTTTTTTGTTTTGTTAATTATGATAATCAGTTATTTTATTGATAATTGTTAGATCAAATGTTGAAACCATAAAATATTTTTCAGCACATTACTTTGTGATTGTCGCAGAATCATTTTGTTCAATAGCAGAACTTGCCTTTGTAAATTGAATTAAATCGAATAATCTAAAAAAATCTCTGCACAAGATGTTAATTTCTAAAAAAAGAAAATCATCCAGCATCTTCGTTGTTCTCGGCCACGACGATAATCCACGCAATTCCAACGGTCAGAAAAAAAAACAAACTTCAAACCCCAAAATCAATAAATTATACGGCGGACATGACGAGTGCAAAAAATATAAAAAATAAATAAAAATGATCCAAGAAACTTTTTCGTCAGCATCGCCATACAGCCGCAACGCGGAATAATTAAAGATGCGCCAATGAGGAGGGAACTCCAAAAAAGATCACATGCGCGTTGACGAACGTGATAAAAAGTAGCAAGCGAAATGATTAATTTTTTTTTTTGGCTCAACGACCGAATGTTACCGTGAAGGATGTGTGGTGCCGAGTGAAATAAAGGTGCCCGAGAATTCACGAGGGAATCATTCGGAACGTACATCTTCTACGAGGGACGATGATTGACGGTGCCATAAAAGCGTATAAGGCAGAGAGACAACGCCTTGTCTCTTCCCGGAACGACTGACTACTTCGAGTTTTACAAATCGTCTTCGAGACTTCGAACTGTTTGACTTTTATCGCGTGATTTATTTCAAAAAATTTATTTTAGCGTGAAATAAAAAATTAAAATAATAATTTTCAAAAAATTGAATGAGTGAATAAATAAATAAATGAATAAATAAATAAATAAATAATAATGATAAAAGGTTATTCCCGTGGACCTCGAGACGTTGGAACGTGATCGAGAATCCGAGAAAGTCGTCGCTAATTACCGCGACGAAAGATATATAACGAGAAAACGATGCAGAACGTGTTTTCGATCCATGTAAAGCGTTGTACGATGTTTGAACTTTTTTATTCGCAGAGGTCCATTTATATACGCCCGGCCGTTTTATCGTCACCCTCTTCGTGGCTCGACAGACACTGACGCGTCACGGGAAGACTCGAAGAGTGGTTCGATTTTATATTTGAAAAAAAAATAAAAATTCGAAAAATTCCTGAGATGAGAGAACAAAAATGAGAAGTGTCGTAGTTGGGAATTCGGCGATGTACGACCATATCGTTTTTTTTTTCTACGTCCTCATTACGTTTCGCCTTTACGATCTGGGAAGTTTTCAGATAGTTTCACTTTTTATTTACCGTGTACATTTTTGCAATGAAAAATAATAAAAATGAAAAACAAATTTTGAAAAAAAAAGTAATTTTAAGAATGCGAACGAAATATATTTTAGTCGTTTTGAAACTTCGTTTGTCCGCAATTAGAAAATTCTTTTTCGATAAGTTAAATAAGTTGTGTATACATATCAGTGATAAGTTAAGATAATTTATAAGGTACGTGATAAGTTAAGATAATTTATAAGGTACGTGATAAGTTAAGATAAGTTTTAAGGTAAGTTATAAGTTGAGATAAGTTTTAAGGTAAGTTATAGGTTGAAATAAGTTTCAAGGTAAGTTATAAGTTAAGATAAGTTTTAAGATACTTTATAAGTTAAGATATGGTATAAATTAAGATAAGTTTTAAGATGACTGATACGTTAAGATAAGTTTTTAAATAAAAGTGATAAGTTTAGATAAGTATTCAGATAAGTGATAAGTTAAATAAGATTTTGTTAATAATAATTTGTAATTAATAATTTGTGATAAGTTAAGATACGTTTTAAAATAATAGTGATAAGCTTAGATAAGTATTCGGATAAGTGATAAGTTAAATAAGTTTTTGTTAATAATGTGTTCTGTGTGATTCTTCATGTGTCTCTGTGATGTTTGTGTGTTGTATTGGTACGCCAGTAGAACGATATGCGATGACACACGATGATGCAGACATTTGGTTTTGGTACCGGATTTTACAGTTTCAGAAAATTAAACACACACAAACGTCGTTGCGGATGCTTGACCGGTCTCGGGCCATGGGTCATCGTCATCAGTCGAGTCACGGTGGGACAAGGAGAGGCTTAGTTTATTCACGCAAGACCAGTTTTTTTGTCCTCCAAACTCGCTACCCTTCGATCCGTACGATTTTTTCACCCCCTCTCTCGCCTTCCTCAAACGGACTTTGACTTTGATCGGTCGCGTTCGAAACTCGATTTTAATGTTGTACTTTCAATTTTTTTTATTGAATTTTCGCGACGAGTACAGATGCGCCGATAATTAATGCGCCATGATTCGAAAATTTTTAATTGACAGGAACACACATGGAGCGAACTGAAAAAAAATTTACAACGCAGCCAATAATTTTTTTTTACCGACAAAATTATCTGTTCAAGGTGATGTGCTAAAATAAAATTAAATGTGGATGAAGCTGGAATGTTTTGTTTATTTATTTATATCTTTGTCTTTATTTATAGGATGTTTTATTTATTTATTATTTTATGCTTGTTGATTTAGTTTGAAAATCAATAATAATCGTTTAAAGATTTTTTTTACATTTATTTCTTTATCGATATTTATTTGGTTAAAAAAAAGAGAGTGAGAGAGAAGGAGAGAGAGAGAGAGAGAGAGAGAGAGAGAGAGAGAGAGAGAGAGAGAGAGAGAGAGAGAGAGAGAGAGAGAGAGAGAGAGAGAGAGAGAGAGAGAGAGAGAGAGAGAGAGAGAGAAGAGACCACAATCTTGGCCCAGCATCCCATGCTGCCTCTTCGTCCTATCAAATAGGGAAGAAAAATGGGAAAAAACGTCGAAGAGAGAGAGACAGAGAGATATGGCGCTATACGAGCAACCGGCTGGCGCTATCGTTATACACACATACACACACAGTCCATCGATTATTTGGTTAGTCACGGGTAGAGGGCGTCCCCCAGCTCGTAAATATCCGAGTCTAATAAGCGTTCTCGCTCGTCGAATTTAATTACGCGAGTCATCATTGCTGCATCCCCATGCAACGTTGCTACAGTCGCACCTCGGTTGCAGCTTTGACTTGGAACTGTCCGGGGGGCGTGTAAATTTGGATTCTCGAAAAATAATAATTTTTGCTTTCGTTATCTCACCGTCGTTTCACCACCCAAGCTTGAAAAATGGTAAAAAACTGCAGGTTTTTAGAGCCAAGTGAAATTGAAACTCATATTAAAACTCAACTCAAAAGAATTGCTTATCACTCCATTCTCCTTTCAATCTTCTTCGCCCTAAAAATGTGATTCAAATGAGTTCAAATAAGTTTAAAGAAAGTTGAAAAATTCGACTCAGGTGAAGTCAACGTTGAGGGAGAGTTCGTGTCGAAGCGCAGGACCAATTGCCACAATCGTGGCGAGACTGTAGACCAGAAGATTCGGAATGTGCTATATCGAACGGGTTCTCCGGAGCCACGAGGAGCATCAGGTGCCGAAGAAAATACTCGGTGGCAATGAAAAAATACAGTTAGTCGTTAAATGCTTTCTCGCTAAACAGCTCTTGGCTCCTCGTAACACCTGCATAATGCATAATTGCAACGTGATACTCGAACGACGTACCTCCTTGCATCCTCGAGTGCACATATTTCCCGCCCGTATGATCACGTGATTCGCACACACGACGTTTCGCACTGTTTCAATCTGAACGTGTGTCTCATGAGAACGGAAATTGTCCAAATAAATAAATAATTCAATGAAGAAAATCAAGTCGAATAGATTTTGTTCGAAAAATCTTGAATTAATTTTCTTTTTCTATTTGCAAATTATTTAATATTTAATATAAATTATCTATAAAAATTATTTCTATCTTATGTATTTTTCAACTAAGAAAAAAAAATGTTAAGCCACAGAGAAAACATTTTAAAACTTTGACGATTTATTTTGGAGCTCAGGTTTTGAATAATTTGATGTTAGAAATATATTTTAGAATACAACATTTTTTGTTTCTCATTTGTCTTATTTTTGATTGGTATTCTATTCTGTTTGTATCATACTTTGTTTCACTAATTCATGAAAAATTTATCGAAAAAGCAGAACTCGATAAGTTTTTAATAAAAAAAAATTCATCTTGAAAACATTTCTAGGAAAATTGTTACTCGTAGTTGTAAAAATAGGGAATATTGTTACTTGCTTTTTTCCCATCTCGACGAAAATTGCAAATTGCATTTGCTTGCGGTTATTTTATTTTATTTTTAGGTATTTTAATTTAATCTAATTTTTTTGCTTGGCACGATCGAGGAAGAATATTTAGCGATTTTTTTTCCGAAACGATTGCCGGGGCGTCGAGCAGTCATTCCGGAATCGGATTACACACTCGACCGGCCCCCAATCGTCTTTCCACTTCTCGCGCGGTGTTGATGACGCCTCCGAATCTACATTTCGAAGATACGCGGCGGGTTTCGTCACCGCGGGGCGGCTCCTCGTACAGACCGTTGCAATCTCGACGTTTCACGCTTGAAACAGTTTAAGACTCTTCCACGTCTCGAAAATTTTCTCTCGCCAAAAGCTTCTCGAAAAACGGGAGAAAAAAAAATACATTAAATTCTGGATTTCATCGTCTCGACGTTTGTTTGGAACGTTGGAGCTTGGCGGGGGAGGGGGGGGGGGGGGGTACGAGGATCAACCGTTCAGCAGACGTCCCGCAACGATCATGTTCGGTAACTTATCATCAACCCGAATTACAAACAGTCAACGAGATGAAAGTGCAGGAAAAAAACGAAATTTGCATATCAGCTTCGTAATAATTTTCGATTTATAAAAATATCAACAATCGTGACGAGAATATTCTTTAAAAAAGAAATAGAATTAAAATAATAAACATGAAAATATTTTTGAAAATAGGATTTAATTTAAGAATAATTAATCCAAATGGTATGAAATAAAATAATACGAAAAATATAAAATTATAAATTAATCGATAGCAAAATGGGTCAAAATAAAATGTTCTATTGAATAATTCTGATTGTGAACACAATAATTAGAGTACAATATTGTAATTATATTATAATACAATATTATACTCTAAAAAGTGCAAGTACAAAAAATTGCATTTTCGCTTCACAATGATTTGAAATTTATCAAGAAACCGACAATCTTGAAAAACAAAAAATGTTGAGAAATAGATGTTACAATAAATAAATATAAAAATAAAATTGAATTGATTTCTTGAAAATCAAATCTAAATAATATATATTTTCGACGTATCAACGCTTAATTTTGATTTTGATATAAAATAAAATTGTACATTTATATAAAAGCATCATTGTACGTCCCTTTCATGATTTTTATTATCTCGCTGTTTCAGCCTATCCACGCTAATCCGAAGCTCGCGTCCTGTTAGGAATTGTGAGGCACAATAATTTGCTTTTCGCGATGAAAAAAAAAAAAAAAAAAAAAAAAAAAATCACATCGTCGAACATGCGCTGTACGCAAGGCTATGCAAAAGCTCGCTCAGGGGTTCACGGGCACGTGTTGCACGCTCGGGTGCAGCATGCGAGAACGCGCTTGTGTATCTATAGCTATTAACACCGCGCGAACGTTCACCAATGATGACCCGTGGCTAAAGACAAGAAACGACAGATAATGGAGGCATTACGTAACATTACGGAATTTTTTTTTTTTTGGAAGGATATTGCGCTGCATAATTTTCTGGTAATTTGAGAGGTCGCCCACACACACACACACACACACACACACGTTGCATACGTCAATCTAAGGTGATTGAGAAAGGGTAACCTTTTTTTCAGGATTCAACATCATTACTTCGATGATACGTCGGAAACTTTAGATATTAAACAATTCTATACTGCATTAAATAAAATTTATTTTAATACTCCTTTGTTAATCACATTTTTTTTTAAATAAATCTAAGGTTGTTGACAAAGGACAACGGAATTTGTGGCCTTTGTCGAAATTTTGCTCGTTCTGAATTTCGAGTGTCCCACCCACTTTGCGCCCGATTCGCAGACATGAAATGACGCTTTTTCAGACAAGGTCGAATAAAAAATGTATTCATAATTCATTCATTTTTCGGATGTCGGATCGTCAGACGACTCGATCGGCAAAAGTGTTTGAAAAAAAAAAGCAAAAGAAAAAAAAACGATCCAAGTCGACGAGATTAAAAGTGTTACAAAATCAGAAAGTGTCAGAATCGACGAATTGGCTCGTCAACGACAATCGTTGATGAAATTTCAATTGCCCGGAAGCTGTGTGGCACGTTGAAAGACAGATGTGAGAGTGGGTGGACAGCCAGGAGGTCGGAGGGGGGTTGGTGGGGGGTGGGAAGCTGCTTCGGATAATTTATTAGCATGTGGGCATCTAGTCGACAGCCGCTTAGCATTGTAACGAAAATCTTCGTGGCCTCTCTCGACGTTCTCGGCGCTGTTCGTGTGTGTACTCTTCGTGGCCAACTGGTAGCCCCGATGTTGCCCAGCCACCGGCGAACGGTCCACGACCGTGTCAGCGAAGTTACGAAGACGCTGCAAACATCTCTTCCTGCACAGCGGTGCCACGGAGGCCAAGTGCATACGACCGAGGCAATAATTCCCATTGACCCGGAGCCCCGCATCGCGCCCCAACGGATTTGCCGGTTTCGCGATTTTTTTTTTCATTTGTTTTTTTTTTTGTTTTTTTTTCTTTTGCATTCACTTATTTTATTTTCATTTTCTTTATTTTTCCGGTAGTTCACCTTCGACCCGGCTTCGGCGCCGCGGCGGTTCGGAGTATTCCGAAGATCTGTGTCATCGATCTCTATGGGAAAGGATGCATCGACTATGCGTAACACTGGAGTTCCAGTCACGGATACCGGAAATTCAACGATCGTGTGAATTATCGACCGCGTGAAAAAAGAAAAAAATTATTCAACGTACCCGATGGAATTTTTTTGTTTTCAAAACGATTTTCGTTTCGTCAAACGCGAATTGACTCTTTGTCTGGAAAGCTGGGTCGTTTTCGTCCGAGAAAAAAAAACTCAAATATAATTGGAAGTTGCCTTATATTTTGTATGAAATGAATATATATACACTACCGTTCCATATTATCAGGACACTTGCTAAGCGCGCTCGCGAAAACAACTTCTGTCTTTGAACGTCGACAACTTCGCGACAAAAAAAGCTAGAATTTTCTTTAAAGCACCACTGGAAAGCGTATAAAAAATCCGATCGATCAATATTTTTTTAATAATATTTCCGTCACTGACCACTAAGTTAGCGTGTGAAAAAGATCTGATTTTTCGAAAATTTTATATCATGATGTCAAAACTGCCGGAGTCAGGAAATTTTTTTTAGGAGTTTGAAATTTCTCACACGTAAACTCTGGAACCTTACCTGTAATTCGAGCCCAAAAAGGATGAAAAATCTCTACGGGTTGTTGAGTTATTATAAAAATTGTGCAGGCATGCATGGGCCGCACGCGGGATTTCGATGGCACGCGTTGACGGTCGCGATCGATTGTTTTCTTGCGGAGACAGGACCGAAACGGATCATGAGTGGAACGGGCGCTTGCACGGGGTACCTTTACGTATGTATACTTCACATCAACAATGTTGTGGATAATTAAATTTTCTACAAAAAAGTTCCCGACGGCCTAGGTCTGACATTGACAGGTTGCGCGTGGGAAAGGTCGAAATTCGCGGGCAACGTGGAAAACCGCGCAACTGGGAGACGTTCGGTGTTTCTGTACGTTTGAAGTATTTTGCCAGTTCTGAATTTTAGTCATTCTGAAAATGTATCGGCCTGAATTTCAACCACTAACCTTCCCTTTAACCTGTTTTTTTCATTATTTTTATCACGGCTCAAAATTCTCATTTACTTTTCATTATTATTATTTTTTTTTTTTTCAATTCTTTTTTGCTAATTTAACTTGTTTGTTTTATCAGATATTTACGGGACATCTCGAAACGTGGAATTTCGGGGTTTCAAAAGTGCACTCACGGGTTCAAAGACCCCCCCTGTGAGGACTTGAATTTTTAATTTTTTTAATTTTTTTAATTCAACGACGACGATAATTCGGAATCGCCGAATATTAAAAAGAAAATAATGCGCTTCGTCGTGCGTTATTTTGCGTTCGCGGAGACGCGGAGTTCACGTCGGGGTCATCGAGAGAATGGGGTTTCAAAAGAATCGTGAGTAAAACACACACACTATATTAATTGCGATACGGCTAATTGAAAGAACGTTTACGACATTGCGAGAATAAACGTACGACGACCGATCGTGGGTCGTGCGTTCTACTCGTTCGCAACGGCGTTCGAACGGACCGTTACAATGTTTTCCCGATCGCCGGACCAATTAGTCACAATACGACTTCACGTGGTATAAGAATAAATCGATTAAAACCACGACCATGGAAATTCGGGCGGATCGCAGATTTCTTGAAATGCATGAGATAAGAAAAATGCAATTTAATGTGACAAACAAAATTTTTCATCACAAAATTTGTTCGACAAACAAAATTGTCAGCTGCGTTTTATCATCTGTGAGTCCGGGTCCTTTTTATTTATATCAGATTAATTGCCGAACTGACTGAATAAATGAATGAAGAAGTAAATAAATAAATAATTAAATGAATAAATAAATAAATAAATAAATAAATAAATAAATAAATAAATAAATAAATAAATAAATAAATAAATAAATAAATAAATAAATAAATAAATAAAACGTTCTAGGGTTCTCGAAATTTAAATCAAAATAATTATTTCAAATCATAATATCTCGTCCGGGTGGGGAGGGGGGAATTGTACAATTCACCGGAAATTAAAAAAACACAAAAGTTTCGCATACGTCGGCTGGTCGACACGAGTGAGGAAGTCCAGGAAGGGAATGTTCAACGATCTACTGAAAGTATTGCTCACCGGTCAATAGTCTTCAGCTTGTATAGCGGTTTAGCACGCGTGACATTCTGCGAAGTCAAGAAAACGTTCCGATCTAATTTATGATCGCGTCACACATACACACACACATGAAGCCTCGCTCGGAGTTGTAGATACGCGAACAATTCCCTCTTCATCTCTTCGTCCTCCCTATCCCGCGTTATAACCACCCCCCTCCCTCCCTCCCTCGTTGCACTTTTGTCTCTATTCCATGCTTATGCAACGGCACAGACCTGCGGAATCTGTCCGCGGAAATTGCTTGTAACTCGTTGAGTCGCAGTACTTGTTTGACCGGACAAATGTATGACCAAAACGACGGTCGTCCCGCCTCTGCGTTTTCGAGATCTTTCCATGAATAAACAATTCGATAACGCGATTGAAAAAAACAAAATGATAGACCGTCGAGTGACTCTTCCAGCTGAGCGATTTATTCATTTGTTTGTTTATTTATTCATCAATTATTTTTAGTCACACTCGGTAAATTGTATCCCAGCGGTTTTTCAACCTTAAATATGTCACGTTAACTTGAAGAATAGATATGGACCGCATGACTTGAGAAAAGTTGCAAAAATTTTAGTAAAAAAAAATTATTTTTTGAACTCTGATTTTTTGAGATTTTTTTTGGTGTATCAAAAGTTACATTTCGGGTATTATTAAAATTTGTCACTCGTAAAAAAAGGTTTGAATTCGCTCAAACTTTTTTTAAATAATCATTTTGTCCATTGCATTTTTTTGTTTCGCAATTGAAAGTTGCTAGGGTGAAATTCAACCAGCGTGATTGAATCGCAATCTTACTGAAGTGCGACCAAAGAGGGGTTAACTTAATTAACTTTATTCATTCATAAACCTAAACCTTCAGTACGTTGAACAATTAATCTTCAAACTGGAATCGAAAAAATCTGGAACTTTGATGAAACGCACCTGAAAATGTCCTACAGAAATAAATTCGATTCGGTCATTTAATCATCAATACATATTTAATTACAATTTGTCTATTTCTTAATATTATTTCCGCTCGAGAATTATTTCTCAACTCGGGAGAAATAATTCTTACTTTTCTCACTCGATCAGTACACAATTAAAATTTGTTACGTGCGTTAAATAAAAATCATACAATCAGATCGAACCATCGTAGATGTTCGAAAAAGAATATAAAATGGAACGAAAAATTGATTTCATCGAAAGTTCGAAGATTTCGTCGGTACAATCGAACGAGAAAGGAAGAGTGAAGAAAAAATGATAAAACAATGAGATGCAGGTAGGAGAGGCGCATGCGTGTTTTTATAGGCGCGATGCTGGCACGTTGAACCCGGTCGATGAGCATGTGGTGGTCATACCCCATGGAAATTCATCGAGCCGTAATAATCCTCCCCGTTCGCTAGGGGGGCCCCGGTAGTTCTGAGTTTCTGCAATAATGCCCCGCGAATTAATTAATATTTATAGCCTGACCACGTGGCATGACGGGCTTCCTTCTCTCGCGCATTATAATTCTTTTTTTTTTCTCCTCCCCGAGTGCAATATCGCACTGTCGTATTTACGGCTGCGCGTATTACACCGCATAATGCACTACGTTGCGCCTAAACACCATCGGGTGTGCTTCGCGTTTATAGACGGATCTCGCTACTGTTCGAGACTCCCATAAGAACTTCGGTGTAATCATATAATCGTATAATCATCGATCTCAGCTAGGTGAAACACGTATATTGATCATTGTTCAATCTACATCGGTACGTGTTGTAGGATTTTATTTTTATTCTCATTTCATTGTTCTCGAGGTCAGAGGTTTTGAATAATAATATATTCAATTTATTCATTGTCGATGTTAAATCAAATGGGAATTTATTTTGTTATGAATATTTCTGATTTTTTTAATGGAATGGAGATAGATGTGAAATTATTATTATTATTATTGTATTGTATTGTATTTTACTGTATTTCTATATTGATTCCTGTAGAGTGACAAGAACGTCCTTCTCTCTCTTACAAATCCGTAAAACTATTATTATTATTCTTCTTATTATTATTAAAATAATAATATTTAATATATTTATTGACGTTATAAAATCAAATGAATGTAATTTAAATATATATTAAATGTCTCTAATTTTGTTACAGGCACAAGATAGATATTAAATTATTCTTGTTATTGTTATTAGTATTATTGATATTGTTATTGATCCATTGATTCCCGTAGGGTGGAACAAATGTCCTTCTTATTTTTATCAAATCCCCAAAGCTATTATTATAATTATGATAATTATCGTTTTAATTTTTGACATTTTATTTTCACATTTTTTTCCGCGGCTACCGTCGGGCCATGCGAGATTGATTTCCTCTCATCCAAGCACGTTTTACCAGTGATCTCAGAATCAAACGAATTTCCCATGATTCCCAGTGATACGACGTTAGTTAACGATTCGAGTAATTCCAAAATTCACGTAAAATGTAATTTCGTGGCAGGATAAAATTTCATTAATCTACAATTTTTTTAATAATCTCTTGATCTTGTCCCTGTTATGTGTATCCGTGTGGTTGTTCCACGATTTGAGAAAAAAAATATCCAATTTCATGAATGAATTAACATGGAAATAACAATAACTCAAATTAAACGGATTTGAAATTTTTTTGTATTCTGCAAATTTTATTTCCATTGCAAACGAGTGTGCTTATGTATTTTAAACATAAAAAAAAATATTTTATCAACAAATTTTGTCATATCGTTATTTTGCAAAATATTTGTTGCATAAATTTATATACGTTATAGCGGATAATTTCGAAAGAATTTGCGTTGAGAAAAACGTGATAACAGTTTGCGTGTCGCCAGAGACTTGCGGAGTAACGATTGTGCGTGCCGGTGTATGCAACGTTAATTAAGTAGTTATCGTATATTCGGTTACATTCGGTCGCTACTGTCACCCGACGTTACAAATTGTCGTAAACACGACGACCTTAATGACCCCGCGCGACCGACGCGGGTAACCCCGCTGCGCGTGTACAGCTACGACGAAAAATATATCCGTTGCTCCTCGCATCGTCGTCCTCCGCGTTTCCCAGTCCTTAGTGATTTCATTCGTGAATCTCGATTTTACGATTTTCACGGTTTTACGATTTTACGTACGCGAAAAAAAAATGTTACAAACGAAACTGGATGCACAGCGTCGGCCACCGCGGTCGATGAACGAAAAAATAAAATTTTCCGCGGTTTTTACGAAATTTTAACGAATCACACGTGGAAAGCCCGAAGCACAATATTTTCGATGAATTATATTCGTCATCGGTTTGCATACGTTGAAATTAATTTGTGAAAAATAAATATGAAAATTTATGTGTTTATAAAAATTTATTTTAATTTTCTGGATGCGTCTCGAAGTTTTCGAATCTTCCATGTTTCGAAGGGTCAGAAAGTTCGACATTTTTTTTTTCGAATATTGTAATTTTCCAAAAATGTAAAGCTCTGAATTTTTTTATTCCACCTGGTAATGTCAACAGAATTGAAAAAAAAACCTCAAACGTTCGAAATGTCCGACAGGTCGACAAATTGAATCTAAAGTGTTTCGGAAATAAATGTTTCGACTGGCCAATGTTTCGACGGATTAGAATTTCGACAACGTATATATATTAGGGTGGTCCTTATTTCCGGTGAAAAATTTTTCTATCCCTCACACGGGCTTAAATGTCTCTAAACAAATAATTTCCAAGGTAGCCGAAGGCCCAGCCTCGTAGATCAATTCTAAGTACCTCCCCAAAGCCCTCGAATTTCGCCATTTAATTAACACAGAATTTTCGGCGCCTGATAGTTTATATGTTTTTCCTTCCGTATATATTTTTCACTTATTGTAGTAGGTCTTCGATGCCAATCAAAAAAAATTTCCAGTGATTGAATTCCGCGGTAAATCGGCAAGTTGAGATAGCTTGTTTCTCAAAAGCTTCGATAAATTTCATAATAAGTCGGAAACTATGTGAAATACGACGATGATGCAATAAACCTTTTTTGTAGAAAATTGAATTCTCTACAAAAAAGATTCAATAAGATTTTTTCCTTCTTTCCAAAGTTTTTGAAATAATCGAAACTTCAAGTGGACCACCCTGTATATTTAGATGCATTGTCTTTTTTCACATTTCTCGGATCTTTTATCGACGGTGAGATTCCGAGAGCGAGCTCGAAACGATGGAATTTCCGGTGAGAAATTTTCTCGACTACACTTTATCATCATTATTATTATCACTGATATTATTATTATTATTGCTTTATTGTTCCCGCAGCATACTTTCCGCCGCAATTTCGTCGCGCGATTTATCGAAACGATCGTAAATAGAATCGCGTCGATCCCACGCACGCGCGCGCGCGCTTGCAAAGCGAGAAAGGATGAGCTCGCTGAGATGTTTTACGCGGCCTCGTCTCCTTTCGTCGTCGTCGTCGTCGTCGTCGTTGTCTCCTACGCATCACGAACGTTCCGGCTTGTCGAGGAAGCAGCGAAACCCGCGTGAAACGGATCAAGTGTGCCGCGGGAAAGAACGAAAAAAAAAACAATTTGAAAAAAAAAAAGAAAAAAGAAAAAAAACTCGATTTCACGAGGAAACCAACGACGCGCGGTTAGGCGTTTCATTTTCTAGCCTTGGCACATTCTGTGCTCCCGTTTCCACGGTTGGCAATTGATGCGTAGATACGCACACACACACACACACACACACACATAAATATATATATATATATATATTTATTTGCATCCGAGAGCTCGATATTATGCCGTCGCATCGCGTGAAACGAACGAACCGGATCAGCGCGCGAAATTTTCCGCCAATAAAATTTTGCGTCTCATCTCAATCGAAAAGAAAAGACAAAAAACCAAAAAGAAAAATACGTCAGTGGATCAACGTTCCCATGACGGTCACGATCTATGTCATCGTTTCTCGATTAAATTTACAAGAACGAAAAAAACAAAAAAAAAAAATAAAAGACACGGGCACGAAAGTATCACGTATCATTTATTATTTTCATTTTCTCACGGAATTACAAACCGAATCATCGAATTATCGGAGATAAGAATACACGTATGGGGCATTCTAAATGAAACCGTGGGGTCATTTCCCTCGGGACCACCGATCGTTGCACACATTTTTTTTTTTTTTTTGCCTTTGTTTCGACTCTCCATACAGACTCTAATTTTTCAAGGGGCTTGCAAACATTTTTTCAAAAATTATTAAAAGCCTATGGGAAAGTCTACGTAATTTTGATTGAAATATTACTCTCGCTAAGGGCCACTCTCAATACACATATATATAGTCCACGTCATTCCAGATCGTTAATCGCCCAAAGACGTTTTTACGTTCCGCGTTGCGGAGTGTCGATGCGCTTTGCACTCTCGCTCTTTCTCTCTTTCTCTCTTTTTCTCTCTCTCTCTCTCTCTCTCTCTCTCTCTCTCTCTCTCTCTCTCTCTCTCTCTCTCTCTCTCTCTCTCTCTCTCTCTCTCTCTCTCTCTCTCTCTCTCTCTCTCTTGGACAGGGCAAACACCGGGCGTAAAGCGTTTCCGCAATGAACGGAAGCCGAGAGCCGGTGCTTTATTCTCGTGCATATCTCGCAGCACCCGTCGTTCCTAGCGAGCTATCCGGAAGTCTGTTCTATCCTCCATATGGCGAATATATATATATATATATATATATATATATATATATATATATATATATATATCCTCCATATGGCGAATATATATATATATATATATATATATATATATATATATATACATGTCCATGGAAGAACCCCCTCGGTTGCAACGTTGCACCGTTGCATCGTGTCTCGGGCGACGATAATCTCCTCGCGGCATATGCGACGGTAACAGCAGCACAACGGGGAACTCATCCTCATCGAGATAATTTTCCGTCCATCGTTTTGTTAAACCGTACCCACTCTGCACCAGAGAGGATATGCAACTGTACAAGGGGATGCTGTTTCTATATATAGATATAAATATATATATATGAGTGTGTGTTTGTGTGTGTGTATTTAATATATTGTATGTGTAGTCGTCTAAGCAGGTGCCTCTAGTGTGTGTGTGAGGGGAAGAGAGAGAAACTGACAGGTTCGGTGAAAAAGAGAGAGAGAGAGAGAGAGAGAGAGAGAGAGAGCTTAAAATTACCTCGGTAATCGATCACTCAGCGATCATAGAAGATCGAAAAATCATTGGACGATGAGTTCCATACACACACTGCATACATATATATATATATATCAGTGTAATCTTTCGTGCCATTGTAACTCAAGTTTGATGGATAGGCGAGACGGAGAAATTCGATTTCGTGACCGCTAGAACGTGATCCGTTCTCGAATGATTATTGCTTTGGAAAAATGTTTAAACGTCGTGACTTTCATTTTTTTTTTTTTTTTTTTTTTTTTTTTTTTTTAAGTTTCAAAGACAGACTGGCAGTATTGAGAACAATGAACGTTACCACGATCGCACTGCACCGCGGGGCCTGGCTGAAAAATTCGACGGCTTTATATCAAACGCCTTAATAATTGCAGAAAGAAAAGAAATAAAATATAAAATAATCATTCTCGGTCGTGTGATGTTAAAATAAAGATATGCCTCGACTTTCGCGACTCGTGTGCTCGCATTAGTTCGTCCGAAGTGAGAAAAAATCAACATATAAACTGTACATGGAAAAATGAAAAAAATAATTTAAAAATAAAAAAAAATTGCGTCTCAAACTTTCCAGATTATATTCATTGAATATTCATCGAATCAAGCTTACGAAGCTCAACGATATTACAACGGCACGGAACCCTCAGGACTCAAGTCATACTCGCACTTCTCCGACTTCTTTTTTTGTTTACATATAGTTCATTATTTTTTTGTTTGTTTATTTTTTACTTCACTCGGAACGTACATCACGTTGCAGACCGATGCTTAAACGGAATAAAATTTGCAGGACTAACGTTACCTCTACTTTTGAGCCAAAGCGCATCGTAAAAACGTCGCGGCCATGGCCTCCGTAAAGCACTCGCGAGATAATTTTACTCCGCGCACGTCGCAAAAGATCGCACGGAGATGTCTCTTCGGTCTCGACCGGCGACGGACAAAATCGATGACGATCCATAATCGATAATAATGATTCACGCGACCAAAGGAGAACGAACGTGCGAGAGCTTCGTCGCTGTTATACGACACCCTCTCGGCGTGGACGATAAATCTTGGTGAATTATCGCTCGACGCCTAGATCCATCTGTCGTCACAATCGGTCGTTAAAAAAAAAACAAAAACGAGTTGCAAGTTGAAACTTGCAATTTGCTTCCTCCGAATTTTACGTCGTCAACGAAGGTTCTTCGATGAGAAAGCATTTTCTTTTCAATCTTTGGCTTCCTTGCAGAGAACTTTGTTTTTCAGAATTTCTGGTTGCTGTAGCTTAAACCGTTGTCGAGGAGGGATGGGCATCCATTCAATGAAAACGTATTTCAAATACTTTTTCAATCAAATAACTATGATTGATTATTATTCAAGAATCAATATTTTCACATTTCCGTGATAATTATGACTATTTTACGTGAATTATGATTATAGTAAATTCGTTATATGATGTTATTTTAACGTGCTTTGACGACGGACGACCTTGTTGTAGATGTAAATTTCGTAAGATTATTTTCCTCTCTTGGTTTTAGAGCGCGAACCCTACCTTACCGATGATTTCGGTTTCTTTTCATAAATTAATTGCTCAGTTAATTTTCTTAAGAATTAACGAAGCAATATTTTTTCTATCAATGATGTTCTTGATAAATGTAAATTAAATCGTGAATTATGATTTTACGATGAATTGAGGTATTTAATAAATCTGGTAAAATTCGTTATCATTTGGTCCGAAAAGTATACTGAACTTATTAATATCAAAACTCGATAGCAAAGTTGCCTTCCCATCCTTTACTCTACGAGGACAATGGAAGTTTTCAAAAAAAAAACAAAATATTTTTTTAAAAAAGCTTATCCCTAGTTAACGCGCCCGCGAGTTTGTTGAACTTGGGTCGGATTTCACGGGTGGTCATGACATGTCTTCGAAGTGGCAAGTGCGACAAACACCCGTGCCGCCATCGAGTTTTACGATAGTTGCTCCGGCGAGTCGTTTGCCCGCTGTGAGAGTCGCATTCGAGACGGTTGCCTCGGCGTTGCATCGCGAGCCCGGAAGAACCCAATGAGAGGCGTTATTTTTTTATTTCTTATTTTTTTTTTCCTTTTTCGCGAATAAGAGTCACATCATCGTGCAAACACGTGTGGCACCTGTTACCCGTGACGACGGACCGTGCAGATTCGACGTGGCGACGGGTTCGGAACGTAAACGGAAACTAAACGACGTTGACGTTGTTTGTGTTTGTCGCACAAATCTCAAGACCCCGGTATTTCACAATAAACGTCTCCACGCTATTGTGAAATTGGATGAACAACGAAGAATTATTAACTCACTCGCAACCTCGTTTATCGATGTTCTCATTGGTCATCGCGAATTACATTTATTATTTATTTTTCTTAATATTGTTTTTTTTTCGAGGTATTGTTGATTTTTCTTATTATTATATTTTTTATACCTTTGAATAAAATGTTAATACGGGAAATCGATGTTAAAAACGGTTTAGAATCGTATCGTCACAACTATAGATACAAAAATCTTCAATCAATTTTGTTATTATGTCAAAGTAGGAGAAAAATCTATTTGTTGTTATTTTGTTGTTATGCCTTTAAAAATAATAAAAAAATAAATAAAGATTGAACCTGCTCGAGTCTTAATTTTTATACTCCTTTGTCGTGTTTATTATTATTATTCTCAAAAGCAGAAGAACAATTAATTCATAAAGCAAACATTTATACATTAGAAATCAATAAAAAGAAATGGAAATAATCAATCTGCTCGGTACCTACATGTGCCAAGATTTTCAAGCAATCTCCATGACTTATTTTTCTCATCATTATTAATCAAAGAAAGAAAAATAAACGAATAAATAATTTATCATCATACCTTTCACATCTTAAAAAATAATAAGAAGAAAAATAAATAATACTCTAGAATCAGCTTTTAGTACATATACCTGTCAATATTTTCAAGCAATCTTATTACTTGTTTGTTTTATGCATCATTATTTTCAGAAGCAGAAGGATGAATAATTTGTTTTTACTGTCAAAACAAAAAAAAATAATAATAATAAGAAGAAGAAGAACAAATAATAAAATTTATCGAAAATATCGGCAACTCAGTTCTAATGTATATGTGTGTGTGTGTGTGTGTGTGTGTGTATAGTCGTTTACGTAGTTTGCACAGCTGAACGTTCGACATCATCAATGAAAACGGCACGGTCTACTCTCTTCGTTGATCGGGGAATGCACGTGATCGCGTGCAGTAATAGCCGGGGTGATCCGGTCGCGCAATACATCCAAAGCGAGAAAATCGATGGCTGCGTTGCGGAATGCGAGAGGAAGATATTACGAGGAGCTGGAGGGTGAGAGAGAGAGAGGGCTCTCGTCATATCGGAGATCCTCCCGAGTAACCGTCGGACCGGCATCGTCCTTCGCGGTGAGTCGCGGATGCGAAGGTGGGAAGAGGAAGAGAAGTGGAAGAAAATGGAATAAATAGGATGAACGAGATAACTAGAGAGATCAAGGGAACTGGAGCAGCCAGAGGCGTGGCGCCAAGTCCATACTCGGTCTTCGACTGTGCCTATCTGTATATTTATATATACATATATATACTCGTGCCGCCTATATCTTGAACATACGATGATAGCACTGACACATACAGGGTGTCTTGTTATTTTGCATAGTTGACGAAAGTTCTGTCATCGGTTTCATCGGTGTCATTATTTTTTTTTTTTTTTTTCCATTACCGCGTGTCTTTTGACGTCTGTGAAGATTTTTAATAATAATAATAATAATAATAATAATAATAATAATAATAATAATAATAATAATAATAATAATAATAATGATAATAATAATAATAATAATAATAATGAAATACAGAATAAAAATTATTATTATCACAATTTTCTTTGGTCAGATTATTTTTATTATTTATTTCAAGCTTTGGTCATTATACGTGACCGAATTTTTTCAAAGAATGCTTTCATGACTTGAAAGTAAAAATCAATAATCCAATCGTCATGTATTATCAAAATTCGTCATTTCATCGAACGAACTTGAATCGAAAATTAATTCACAAGGGTATCAATGATTTTTATTATAATTTTTCAAATAACTTTATTTTCTTTGAAAAAAAAAAAAAAAAAAAAAAAACATGATCGATACATTTCTCGCGACGACACCCGGTACATCGTCGAACCATGTACTTAGCCTAGCATTCTAATGTAATGCGACGCGTGGATTTTCCCGGTGAAAGATTTTACAAACACATCCGCGCGTGTCATTCGTTGCATCCGAAGTTGCATCGACGACGAACGGAAGAGACTTTGGTCCCCTCGGGTGAACCGAGTGTGTGTGTGTGTGTTGTGTGTGTGTGTGTGTGTGTGTGTGTGTAACGAGCGTAGTGTCAAGAACCAACCTTGGAAGGTCGCACCTCGGGGTTTCCTCAACGAGACCCATCGCAAGGTCTTCGACCTGCTTCACAGATGCATTTTCAGCAGCGATGCACATTAACGATTTATCGTCAATACGATTTCTAAAATTCCCAATATCTCATCCGATCGTTATTTCATAATTTTATTTCAATGATAAAAAAAAAAATTCTCAATTATTTTAGTCGGAGCTAACGAAGAATTGGAAATTCGTTCGAAATTGAAAAAAAATAAAAAAAAAAAAACAAAAAATAATAAAATAAAAATTCAATGATATGCGAAATTAAAATTCAACGAGAAAGCCGATTAACGACGTCGGGACGAGAAAGACGATATAATGAACTCGCAGAAATACACGAAGAAAAAAAAAAAAAAAGACGTAAAGATCAGAGAGAAGAGGAAACAGGTGAAAGTAGTGTTGAATATTTGATTGGCCACGAAACTTGCTTAATTAGGATTTTATTGATGTATTGTCACGAGCCGAGTATTCATTAATCATTATAATATAATCGTCGATACACAAATTTATGGATATTTATTCGAGGCGTTCGTCGGTATCTTTGTGTGTGTGTGTGTGTTTGTGTTTGTTTGTGTGTGTTTGTGTCGCGATAATTCGCACGACGAGGACCAAGCCACGAGGCTATATAGATGGGACACATGGGGGACGCGTTTACATTCTCGAATGGATAAAGATCGAGAGAGATGCTTCGGTTATATGGTTTGCGCATGCGTGAACACCCGATGCCGTAAATTCCCCGGGGTCAAGAATGCATTAGTGTGTGTGTGTGTGTGTGTGTGTGTTACAGGATCGAAGGTCCTTCGGGACCGTTCGAACTACCCGCAAACGGCTAACAGTAGTTACCCCCCCGGACTCGTGGGACGCGATCTCGGAAACCTTTTTTTTTTATTTCGAATTTGCATCGAATGTTCCTCTCTAAATTCACACGATTTCCGTGCAAACTTTTCTCTTCCGTTTCCAAACAAACGCCCGAATCTCTTCATTTTCTTCGTTTCCGGGAATAACAAAGGATAACGAAATTTTTTGTATTGGAAATCAGGAGACTGACGAATTGGAAATGATTGCAATTTTTTTTCGTTTAACCGATTCGAGTCAAGTTAATTAGAATTTAATTAATTGCGAAGTGAATTAGAATTGAATAGAATTAAAGTTAATTGGAAAGAATTTTTCTGTCGAATTTTTTTTGGGTTAAATTATTGTTTTGAAATATTATCGAAAAATTTGGATCATAAGTCGGATGAGATCGATCAATATGTAAATTAATTGAACAAAGATGAATATAGATTAATAAGCTGCAAGTTGAAACTTGCAATTCGCTTTGATATTTAAATATTCGCCAATGGATGCACAAAAATTTCGATTTTTTTTCAAATTTAAACGTGTAAAGAGAATTTCCTTCAAATTTAATACTAAACGACTCTAACCGTTAATTTATGTGAATCCATGAGATTGAGCATGGCAAGTAAAATATTTTCGAATCGGCGAAAGTTCGAAATTGCAAAAACTTGAATTTCCGTCAATTCCGATGTCCTTTGCCGATCTTCGCAAAATTCAATACTCATCACAGCTGGATGATATTCCACACTTTCAGAGAGTTGGGGTTCAATTAATCAAAGTTCACGAGAGTTATAGCGATCAATTTGATTTTTCAAGACAATTCAGATTATCACAAAATCCAAACTTCTTGATGAATTCGGCCCAAATCTAATACCAAACAATTGTCGGCACAAATCTATTTGTGAACGACTATTCAGACAAATATCTCAAAATTAACGATCGCTAGAGCGATAACGTTCTTTTTTTGGAAATTCGAAAACAACATAAAATCATGTTATAGTCAATGAAAATATTACAGAGCTGCACAGGTCTGCAAAATCTCGAGATAAAATAATTCTTACCATAACATAGGCACCTCAATGATAAAACAACACCTCAACAAACATAAAAATATAAAACAATAAAAAATAATTTCATGGGAATAAAATGGTTGAAAAAAATCGGTAAATTCGTGAAATAATAGAAAACTCACCTGTTCCAATTTTCACGTTATTCTGGAGATCCAGATAAGCTTCACGCGACGCTCGTGACCGTCGTTTCATTTCCTTCCCACGTTGAGCGTTCGAAAGTCGTCGACTGAACACGAAGAGCCTCGCACGTGGCCCATACGCTCGCGATTCTCTCGCGCCTCGCGTTACATCAATTTCATTCCACAAATAATGTTACAGTATTAGAGGATTCACGTTCGCATTGTCGCATCTAACACACTGAATAAATATATATAATTTTTCACTTCGAGCAGATACGATTGCACTTCCTATCGAATTTTCAACAATCTCATAAACCCTCGACAACCCTCGCAGCGACACGCCCAACACAAATGTCAATACGTATTAAAATCCATAATTTCTCATTTCAATGAATTTTCATCATTTATTTATTTATTTGTTTTTTTGTTTTTGCGTTTTTTTTTTGGTAATCGACGTATCACCGCAGATCGATAGATCGATGATCAACTCCCAAACTGTTTGCCACCCTCGTATCGTCTTGCCGGTTCAAAAAACACGCACATTCTAAAAAATCCGACTCCTCGTCTCGATATCAATTTTTTTTTCAATCAACGACAACCAAATAACAAGCAACAAAAAATATTTCACTGAAGTTACAAATGTTTTTTTTTTTTAAATCAAATTCTCTAATTTTTTCCCCTCAAATAAAACATTTTAACTCACACATTTCTACCTCCCCAAAATAATTCTCATCGTCATTAAAAATTTGACAAAAAAAAACCATCAATAAAATAATAAATAAAATTTAGATGCAGCGTCACCGAAAAAAAAATTGAAAAAAAAAATCAACCCGAAAATCGTGACGTCGAAGTTTGCAATTAAATAGTGTATAGTTGGAGATCGCGTGTGACCGTGAAAAGTGACGAAATAAGGTTCGGTGGTTGATCCGTGCGGCGTGATGGTCGGGTAGTTTGTGGGCCGGTGGAATAAGCTCGTGCACGAGACACCAGCGCACCGGGCACCATCTTGTCTCGTCTCCCTCGTTCGGATGGGATTCCTCACTCGCTCGGTTTCTCGGGTCTCCGGCGATATTCCATCCGCCGCCGCGACGACGATCGGAGTGCGGCTGCCGCTTCCTCGAGACGTTCTCACGGCGAACCTCGCGCAGTAGGTTATCCCAACCCCTACCTCGCCGGGCCTTGCCCGGGCCCGTCGGAACCTACATGCACGAGTGAACACGACGGGCACACGTCCCCCGCCACGTTTTCTCGCTCCTTTTTTTTTTTTTTTTTGCTCCGTCGTGGCACACGCGACACTTGCACACCTCCACCTGTGCGATCATCATCCCACTCGACGCGAGCCCACCGACTCTCGGTACGTCATCGCGTTCTGGCTTCTGTTCGCTTGTTTGCCTATCAAAACGTTTTGTTTCATTCTAATGTGATCGACGACGGTCCCCAGGAAGCTGAGATGAAAATCGGGAGTCGCGTTTTTTTTTGGAATTTATGTTCTTCCACTCGATTATCATTTTTTAATCGCATTTTATTTAAATTTTTATTATGATTTTTTTTAACCCTCCGAGGTGACTAGGGGTCACAATGACCCTGAACGCAACTTCAGGGAGAAAAAAGGAAACAATTGAAAAATTGAAAAATTGAAAAATTGAAAAATTGAAAAATTGAAAAATTGAAAAATTGAAAAATTGAAAAATTGAAAAATTGAAAAATTGAAAAATTGAAAAATTGAAAAATTGAAAAATTGAAAAATTGAAAAATTGAAAAATTGAAAAATTGAAAAATTGAAAAATTGAAAAATTGAAAAATTGAAAAATTGAAAAATTGAAAAATTGAAAAATTGAAAAATTGAAAAATTGAAAAATTGATGAAAAATTAAAAAATTGAAAAATTGATGAAAAATTAAAAAATTGAAAATTGGATGATTATCTTAGTGAAAAAATGGGGTTTTTCACGCATTGATCTCCCGACGATTTTTTTTCTCGCCATTTTGAAAATTTGATAGAAGGATTTTTTTGTAATATTCTCGTCGACATAATATTTTTTGATGAAAATTTTTAGAAATATACACCACATACACTAGAGGAAAATCAAACCCGGAGCGTTTTCCAACTCGATTCTTATTTTTTTAAAATTGTATTTTATTTTTCGTAACTTTTCGATTTTTATTTCGTACATAATTTTTATTCGTAGTCGACGGGGAAATCGTGTGTGCGGACGTGTTTTTTTTTCCATTTGGCTGCGAATTTCGAAGATCAGAAAGGACAAGAGAAAAATCAAACGTGGGGCCAATTTTATTTTTTTAAATTGTTTTTCATCGAATTTGACTTGATCATTTTATTTTTCACTCCGGCTTGCAATTTACATGGATAAAAAAATAAATAAATGACAATCGATTGAGTGTCTTTGTGCATATGGATCAAAAACGTTTTCGCGGCTTTGAAATTTTTTTGACTCGAAAAATTTTCGCTGGAACTTTCTTGCGCGAATTCGCGTTGAACGAGTGATAAATTATTTCGATAGACAGCACAACGAAAGCGATAACGATACCGACGGCGAGGGCGGCGAGGACCGGCACAACGCCCGGAAGTGTGACCACGTCGAATTGCGGTTCCGCAGGAAGGTCGTTTGTGAAGTATTTACTTTTCAAACGGCTCAAGACGCCGGAATCGTGAAAACGTTGAATGCTAAAAAATAAATAATAATAGTAATAATAAACACGAGCAATTAACAAATTATACAATTAATAAAAACGTTGAAGGCGTTTGGAATATAATTAATGAATGCAGTAAAAAAAAATTCATTTGACAATGTGAACTTACTGATAATTGATGACTCTTCTGTACTGACTGCCGGCGGGTATGATCATGGCCAAAGTGTCGGTATCACTGGTATCAATGGTCACGACTTTGCACTCGATTTTTTTATTGTATTGTTTCTTCGATACGTCATTTGTATAGAGAGCCACTCTTTGTTGGCATAGCTAAACAAAATTACGATGCATTAAACGTAGACATATATATGTTTAAATAATTAAATAAATATAGACACATATCTATAAATATCAGCAAAAAGAAATTCCATTTTAAATTAATTAATATTAGAAAAAAATGAAAAAGAAAAAATTAATACGAGAAAAAAAATGATCCATATAAAAAATATAGCATTATGCGATTTTTCTTATTTTTCATTGTTTCAATTTTTTAGGACGGAGGGGTTTGTGGGAAATTTTTTCCAAACAATCGAGAGATGTCTTTGAGTTACTCAAAAATTTAAAGAAAAATTGCTGACTGTTTCCGAAAATGCGAGGGTTTTAACCCGTTCGAATTGAAGCGTCTTTCCCCAAAGACAATATTTTTTTCAAACAATTTTTCGTTGACTCGATTCACAATTGAATTTCGTTACATCACGTACTTGTTCCCATCCGCTCATTATAGTTGTCGGAAGTTTTTCCAGTGGTTTCATGAGTTTCATCATTTTTTCGAATACCGTACCGTTCGCCGACTGCAAAGATTTTCATGACAATAAAAAAAAAAAGATAATACAAAATATAGAATTGAAAAATATTATTATTTTTCAATCAGATCGACTCTCGAATGATAAATTCCTAGGAGTATTATTATAATTATCATTAATATATTTTTTTCAAATAATTTTGCTTTCTCACAGAGGAACTTTGAGCAGTGACTAACCTGAGATTCATAGGAACCAAATTGCGAGTTTCGACTTGAAGCTTGTTTTTTATTTTTCATTTTTTTTTTCATTTTCTAAATTCCAACGATCGTGCGTATACGAAAAAAAATTAATTTTATTGTATTTGAATGAAACGCTTACCGCAAACAAATCGTAATGGGAATGATTCCGATAAACGGCGAGTTTGTAAGTGCCATCATTGGCGAATTCTTCGAAATTGTTGAAAGGCAAACCGGAAGTTGTCAGAGTCAGATAACTCACCAGAGAACCCGAGTAAGCCGCGGAAATGACCAGGGCCGATATGAATATCGAAAAATAAGCTATTCTCAGTGAGGTAGCAACGGGAAATTCTGCAACGACGTAGGTTGGTTCATTGATTTTTAATAACTTTATCGAAAACAAAAAATAAGATACATATATATATTTATCAGGGTGTACATATGCAATAAAGGCAAGTTTTCTTCGACCGTTATGGCAAATACTACATTTAACGTGCATACTATAGGAGACAACTGTTAAAATTCTGAGCCCAATCGGACTATATTGAGAGGTTCCGCTCACACGAATTCGCAATTTTACCTTCCATCAACACACGTAACATATTATTTCATTTGCAATTTTTTTTCCGATAAATGAAAAATTCCGGTGATGGAAAATGAGTGCAATCCATAGTATCAAGGTCACCCAAAATGTTGACATTTGTTTTTTTTCAATTTACAAAAAAAAAGTTGACCATTATTTTGCGCCAGGTTTCAATGACGATTTTTGTTGAAGAGAAAGTTGTCAACTTTTTTTTCAAATTGTAAAACAAAAAATATCTCCATTTCAAGTGAACTTAATACTCACTCTTTCATTTACAGGACAAATCGATTGCAGCGATTTTTTTATTAATTCTTTTTTTTATTTACACGTTGATCAATGACAAAGTTGAATTCGTGATAGTAAAATCCTAAAAGGAAGAAAAAAAAACTTGCCTTTTTCGAAACACCCTAATGTTGTATTTTTTTCAATTACGAAAAACAACCAACCGCACAAACCCTGCTGACAGAATATACCCCACACACATAAATAATTTTCAACGGTGATGGACACCAACGACATCGATATTTTGTGCATTTTTATAACAGCCAATAACAACGGAGCTATGACCATCAATAAAAGTAACGCCATCCAAATTTGTCCCGTAAATGGCTGTTGAAAAAAAAATTCAAACAATGACACAACGAAATAAAATTTGGATCGCTAATTTATTTTCGTAAAGATCGAACAATAGAATTTGGTTTTCGGGAAAATTTGGTAAAACCTGAAAGTATCCCGACCACTGGACGGTCGATCCATCGAAATCTCTGATGTACAAACAGTTTCGCGCAACATGCAACGGAATGGTGAAATCAACGACGTCTCGTCGCTCACTGGTTATCGCAAAATCGGCAACCCCGAGATCGGCCTCGTCGCGTATCATTCGGCTCACTGCCCCGCCCCAACGTTTCATTCTCGGATGCCACACACCGAAACCCGGACCCACGAGGGTTTTCGTTATCGTGAAATTCATTGCGTTTTTCAGCTCGGTCAGTATCTCACCGTAAAGACCTTCGATCTTGTCGCCACGAAGAGTCACGAGAGCTGAATTCTTCGGAAAAAATCGATCATGCAAAATTTTAACAGTGAATTTTTAACAAACTTTTCAACTAAATTAAAAAAAAATCGTTTTGACAAATGTTTTAATAAATGTTTTGACAAATGTTTTAATAAATGTTTCAACAAATGTCTTAACAAATGTTTTAACAACTGTTTTAAAAAAATGTTTTGACACATGTTTTAACAAATGTTTGAACGAATGTTTTAACAAATGTTTCAACAAATGTTTGAACGAATGTCTCAACAAATGTTACAACAAATGTTTGAACGAATGTTTTAACAAATGTTTTAACAAATGTTTCAACAAATGTCTTAACAAAGGTTTTAACAACTGTTTTAAAAAAATGTTTTGACGAATCTAATATCTCAAGGGTGTACCTTCCAAGAAACCAAATATGCAATATAATTTTTTTTGTAATTGCCAACCTCTGAAATTTTGGCCTGGGTCGAATCGACGCCCCGTTTCCGAAATCAATTCAAATTTATTAATTAGGAAAAAACAATGTTCTCATCGTTATTTCATTTTTTGCTTTTTTTCAACATCGCAACGCGATGACTCACCAATACGGTGCACACACGTAGTCCCACACCTTCGACATCGGGTCGCCTGGCGTATAATCCTCGACCAACCAATAATTTCAATTCGTCATTTTTTTTCCAAATCGCAAAATCCGACATTCTCGTGATATTTTCACGGGCCGACCACCACTCTTTTAACATCTCATTGTCGCAACACACGACCAACATTTCCGTGTCAAAGCGCAGATGAAAATCGTTTCCCGTCGGTGATCGGCAGTATTCGCAAGTTTCGGAATCTTCATCGTTGACGAATATCACGAGCCAAATTGGTTGCCACACGTTTGGAAATCCCGTTGTTGCGTTAAATTTGTCGATATCGTCGAGCGTTCGTAACACAATTACCACGAGTGGTCGACCCAATAAATCTCCGCGACGCCAATTTTCACGATCTTGCAATACTCGAAAATCCATTATCACCGTGAAAACGTGTTTTCGCGAAAAATCACGGCAAACCGTTTGGGCAATTGTGTAATCTTCGAAATCTATCGAATGACAATTTTCAAGAATTTAAACATTGATCGTCAATAATTTTTAATTTCTGATCAATAGTTTTATCATTTTTTATAACATTTTTTATTTTTGTTTCGAATAATTTTTTCTTGCCAAGTGTCAATTATTTTATCAGGTATAGAAAATTTTGTTGGATATGAACAAAGTTGTAGAATGCGATTGGGAATTATTCGCGGTAAATAATTTATAACTTACATTTGAAAAACATTTTTTTGAGGTTTTTGTTTCAAATAAATATTCTATTTTGATTGACAATTATTTTATTAGGGAACATGAACGAGTTGAAACTTACGCCATTTGTTACGCAAGCGAACGAAAAATACGGCTGAAGTTGCGTAGAACTTGTGAACATCGAGCACGAGAGAGGAGTATTTGTTCAAATCGGCATGGACGCGAACGAACCCACACAGCAATGACAGCGCAAAACAAAAGTTTATCACGGACGACATGATTCAAACCCACAAGCGGCCAGGTGCATCTCTCTTATTTTCATATTTCCTCGTCAACGTTGTTCAACTTTTCGTTTTCTTTTTCCTCACAACTATATATTTTTTGAGCTTATTTGTTACCTCAAAAAAGTTGTTAGAAAATTGTAAAAACAAAAAAAAATGAAAAAGAACGCAAAGGTCGTAGTTGTCCGGATGATAAGAACGGTTGTGGGGTTTAAACCTGACTGAAACCCTCGTGCAAAACGTGGCTGGCTTATCCCATTGGAAAATCTACTTTGACAACCGACGCGCATGTTCCAGTCACCTGGCCTTTGGTCTCGTATATTGTAAGGTCGTCCCACACTATCGCTTTTCCTTCTATGTTTTTTTTTTTACTTTTTTTTTCTTCTTCGTATCACGCACGAAGCTGACAGGTGATGATCGGCAACGCGTCGACGCATCGAAATCTCCGTCGGACATTCCGACATTTTTTTTTTTTTTCGTTTTTGATTTCTCAAAAGTAACCAACAAATTTGATTCGATTTTATTTCAATTATACTAAATTTTTATCGATTCGAATGGGTCTCGAATGTCAAATGAAAAAAAATTGATAATATATATATATAATGTATAAAAAATGTTAATCTTGGTCGGGAATGAAATGGTCGACGCACAGTGCAGATAAGAATGTGCAGTCGGCTAATGTCGAGTCACGCAGCGTGGCCAGACCGCGAGATTTTTCCCAACGATATCGATAATTGACCTTCCATCGTCCTGCGGTTGCAATCCACTTTGTTTCCTAATGCAGTCACTGACAGGTAAATTGTAACAAAACCCGGAGTCAGTCGAATGCATCTGTGGACGGATGAGAAAGGAGAAAAAAAACTGTCGGTCGAGGTCTGCTATTCATCGATCAATGAACAAGACCATTCTGCCCGAACGATTCTTCCTCGAAGCGAAATATCGCGCGACAATCGTTTTTTTTTTCTATCGCACTCTATAATTTCGTACATAGCTCTAAAGTCGCATGAACGAAATTGTCACTGTTGCGAAAATACAGACTTTTCGAACCCTATTGGATTACGTGGAAATGAAAATGTGCAACGCTATGCGTTGCAGTTAGGCAATAATAAAGAAGAACACTGTACAAGATAAAGTACACAGGATAACGTTCAGTTATTATTATTATTTTTTCGTTGTGACTTACCAGTTTCTTTGGTATAAAACATGTTTTATGAGCAGAAAAAAAATTGATATTTCAATTTACGAAAATAAATAATTCTCTGTCTGATTGTCGTCCTTTCGTTTGGGTTGTCATCGATCTCGTGACGATGGTCTTGCTTCTTTTATCTCGAAAGTTGGGACGCTTAGTCGCCCGTGGCTTTTCCAATGCCGACGCAAGCTTCGATTTTTGTGGCTTGTCGCAAGTGAAAAAATAAATTCTCTCAATGAACAGTACGACCAACGCGATAACGATTCCTCCTAGTAGGACGGAAAGTATCGGTGCCACACCACCGAGATCGACGACATCGTGATTCGGTTCCGACGCGAATTCGGTCGTCAGATATTGACGTTTTAGACGATGCAATATCCCATTTTCGTGGAAACGCTGGAGACTGAATGGAGCACAACGATAAAAATTGCATTGCCGATTATTATTCTCTATATGAAATGTTGCTTTCTTGTTGAGAACAATTTGTCAATTGATTGTGGATTATTTTTTTTTTACTTACTGATAATTCACGATTCTGTTGTATTGACTGTCAGGAGCCAGTGCCATGGCCAGACTGTCCAATTGTTCGGTCTCGATCGACACGATTTTGCACTTTATACGATCGTTCATTATTCTCCTTACCAACGAATTTGTGTAGAACGCGACCCTTTTTTCGCACACCTGTTTTCCAAGAAGTTCACGATTCGATCGCAATTATTTTATTATGTCGATTAATTTGATTCTGGAAAATCATTAAGGGAAGATACGTACCTGTCGAAATCCGTCATGAAACGATTTCGGAAGATCTTTTAATGGTCTCATTAGTTTCATCATTTTTTTGAAGTTGGGATCCCTCGAAGTCTGTACGATAGATGGGGGCTCATTGAATAATTGAATAATTGAATAATTGAATAATTGAATAATTGAATAATTGAATAATTGAATAATTGAATAATTGAATAATTGAATAATTGAATAATTGAATAATTGAATAATTGAATAATTGAATAATTGAATAATTGAATAATTGAATAATTGAATAATTGAATAATTGAATAATTGAATAATTGAATAATTGAATAATTGAATAATTGAATAATTGAATAATTGAATAATTGAATAATTGAATAATTGAATAATTGAATAATTGAATAATTGAATAATTGAATAATTGAATAATTGAATAATTGAATAATTGAATAATTGAATAATTGAATAATTGAATAATTGAATAATTGAATAATTGAATAATTGAATAATTGAATAATTGAATAATTGAATAATTGAATAATTGAATAATTGAATAATTGAATAATTGAATAATTGAATAATTGAATAATTGAATAATTGAATAATTGAATAATTGAATAATTGAATAATTGAATAATTGAATAATTGAATAATTGAATAATTGAATAATTGAATAATTGAATAATTGAATAATTGAATAATTGAATAATTGAATAATTGAATAATTGAATAATTGAATAATTGAATAATTGAATAATTGAATAATTGAATAATTGAATAATTGAATAATTGAATAATTGAATAATTGAATAATTGAATAATTGAATAATTGAATAATTGAATAATTGAATAATTGAATAATTGAATAATTGAATAATTGAATAATTGAATAATTGAATAATTGAATAATTTTCAATCGGATTTTGAATAATGGAATGGTGATGTTTTATTTTTTTTAAACTTACGGTAAATAAATCCCAATTGGAACTGTTCGGAATAACAATGAGTTTGTACGATCCGTCATTGACAAAGCCATTTATCGAATTGAATGGCAGTGTGTCAAACGTGACGGTCAGAAAACTCGTCAGCGATGCTGAATAAGCCGTGAACACGACCACGGCAGAAACCAGAATGGAAAAAAATGCAATTCTCAGCGGTGTTTCTGCGGGAAACGCTGCAACATGATCCGAAGTTCATTCATCATTCCAAACATTAGGTACTTCAATGAGCAATTTAGTTCAATCAAAATTTTCATTCCTCGTCGAATTGTCATTACCGAATAATCCTTGCTGACAGAACAATCCCCAAACGTTGAGAAAATTTTCAATGAAAAGAGATAACACCGGGACGTTGCGTTTCTTCATGCTTATCACGACCAGCAATATGGGACACGTGAATATCAACACAATTATGAACATCCAAATTTTCCAGTGAAATGCCTGTGGACAAAAAATTAATTGAATAGAAAATGAATTAATGAATAACTGACTAAATGTATTAATGAATGAATACAGAAAAATCAAGATCATACTTTAGAAACAATAATAAATAATAATTTTATTCGTGTTTTATAATAATTATATCACAACAAACCTGAAAGTAAGCCGACCACTGAACCCTCGAACCGTCCGGTTGTTTGATGTACAAATGATTACGCGCGAGCAAAAGCGGCATCGTAAAATCAATTACATCGAGCCGTGAATTGGTAATCGTAAATTCCGCGACACCAATGTCGATTCGTCCTTGAGCCAGCGCACCGACGACACCGGTCCAATTGCCCGTTATCGGATTATAATTGCCAAATGCGTTGAGCGAAAGTTTCGTTTTAATTGTAAAATTCATGGCGCATTTTAGTTCCATCAACACTCCACCGAAGTAAAAACTCTCGAGATCGCGAACGTTACTGTCGAGCACCGAATCCTGCTGATAGTTTTGGGAACAATTTTTTCCTTTATCAAGATAATCAAAGCAATAAAAATGAAAATTGGAAAATTTAATTTTTTTTAATTTTAAAATAGTTTCTAGCGGTCGAGGGCAAAAATGGTTTCAATAGACTTTTTTTTTGTTGGGTGAGAGATTATTGATAATTGAACAATGGTTCACCGCGACAATGGCAACGCGAAGACCAGCCCCGTTGACATCGTATCGCCTGTCGTAAACCGCTACCGATGCGATCAATTTAAATCCTTCGTCCTGCGTCCATGACGCATATTCGGCGGTGTCCGTTTTATTATCATGAACGGACCACCATTCCTTTATCGTGCGACCGTCGCAACACGAGACCATCATCTTCGTGTCGATTCGCAGATGAAGAATGTTGCCATCTGGTTCGTTGCAATAATTGCAAATGGCCGAATCCCCGTCACCGACGAAGATCATCAGCCATATAGCGTATTCCGTGTTCATGCGTTTTGTGTTCTCGTGAAATTCCGTGACGTCGCACATCGACCGCAACAACACGACAATCAGTGGTTGTACTATGCGTTTGCCGTAAAATTTCGCCAGTTTTTCCAAATTTTCCAATTTAATCGTGGTCGTGCGAATACCGTTTGCAGAAAAATCACGAGTCAACGAGTGTATCAACGTGTAATCTCGAAGACCTGGAGTTAAGTGTGAAATTACTTTTTTTTAATACACTCTTTCACGAAGTTATTGATTGAAAAAATGTTTATCTTATTCATTTGATGTATTGATTCCTCATGGAGGAAGCTTTTCGTGAAATTTTTTTTTTTTTCGAGATGTCTATTAAAACGTGTTCAGAATGTCCCAAAACATCTAAAAATCACATCTTAGAGATGTCGTGCTCAAATACAATATACTGTTAAACGACTACAGGAAGATGTTTGTTACTGAATTTGAAAAAAAATCCATGGAGTGCTTTTGTGTTAAGAAATTTTAAAAGGTGTAAAATTTTACACCTTTTGAAATTTTTATAAAAACGGTGTGCGCAGTCTAGCTAGCGCAATTTTCTAGATATCAGACTAAATTTTGGCACGACGTTGCACTATTCATGAAAGATGTTTCGGATTGAATTTGGGCAAAATCCATCGAACCATTCATATTTTATGTCGTTTTGAAATTTTTCAAAAATCAACGTAAGTGCTCTTCCACAATTTTCGAGATTCCCGGCTAAAATTTGGTACAAAGTTGCACTTCTATCGAAAGATGTTTGGTATCGAATTTGAGGAAAATCCATCGGGACGTTCAGATTTTATGGGAATTATAATTTTTCAAATTTGACACGAATTGCCCCATATACATATGTATATTGATTTCGACTCACATTACACTCACATGGTGCTCTCAACGTCACAAAGTTAAAAAAAAGGTGCAAAGTTGAACCTTGCACATGGCTTCCTCATTTTACACATTTGCCAAACCTTCCTCTATGAGGAAGCCAAAACTGATCTTACCATAGTTCCTCATAGAGGAAGCTTTGGCAAATATGTAAAATGAGGAAACAATGTGCAACTTTGTTTTTACATTCATTTGGCTTCGTCATAGAGGAAGCTATGGGAAGGTCAAGAAATTTTTCAAACTTGCAATTTGATTATATACTCCAAGTCCTACGTAGCAAGCGAAGATTTCTCTATGAGGAAACCGAAGATTGAAAAAAAAAAACGAAAATCCTTTCTCATAGTAAAATCTTCGTTCACTATCTATATGATTCGAAGGAAGCAAATTGCAACTTTCAACTCGTTATTCATTTTATTTATTTTATTTGTAGTTTGAAAAAACTTACTTCGGTGATTTTTTGAGAGTATAAGAAAAACTCCGGATGTTCTGTGACGTTTGTGAACGTCGGATATGAGAGAACCATACTTCTTCAATCGCTCATTGTCCCAACCGTAACAACGTCCCGTCAACACAACAAATAAAACAAAAATCCACAATTGATTTGTCATTTTCGTTTATTTATTTTTTTTTTTAATTTCTTTCACAATTTTCGTCTCCGTCTTCGATCGCCGGATCTCGAGTCGGTTCGGACCGATGTAGGTCTTGTGATCCGACTGAAGTGAAGCCAAGTGTCGAGTTCGATGCGAAGCTAAACCGTCATCGGCCGATGTGAGAATCTGCAGGTGCCGTGTGATGCGCGTGGTGTCCGGTCACATGTCCTTGTCTGTTTTATTATGCAAGGGACGTGTGTGGATTGTCACGTTGGTACCCGAAAAAAAATTGCTCGTGCTCGATGAAACAAAAAAAAAAGAAAAAAAAACCGGTGAAACAATTGATCCGCGAGATTGCGACGAAAACATCGTCAGAGAGGGCCAAAATCCGGACGGCTACGATTCACGATGACGCGATGACTTTTCAAAGGCACAATTAACCCTTCATAGGTATAACGTCATTTTTACTGTCTTTACACGGTAACGTCGGGTCACGAGTTTCGGGCGCTTTGAAAAGTGCTGTAAAGTGCTGCAAAAAATCCCGCAAAATTCATAAAATCTCTTCCACTATTTCAGTCCAAGGATCAATCACTACATTGCTGATTTGATCATTTGTTCAAACAATATAATCGAACAAACAAATAAAAAGGTGAAGAACGTACCCTTTGGACAAGGCACGAGTGACCCGAGGTAACCGTTTCAGGGTTAAAAATTGTCAAAACACTGATTTTTTTTTGTTTTTCCATCGTCCGGATAGTTCTCTCGATCCAAACCTGTCGGATTCAATCGCGTGCAACATCGTTTCACCCTTTTTCCAATCCAGAAAAAAAAGAGGCGAAAATACGAATAAATAAAAAAAAGACTACTGCCAAGTTTGGAGATAACAAATTGCGGGTGTATTAAGTAGGGGGTCCGGTCGATGTACAATGTTGAAGTGTGGAAAGCCGGAAGCTCGTGGTAGCTCTGGGCAATCTGACCGGCAGTAAGATTTCTCACCGATAAACAAATCGTCGACGCATTACCGGGATTCATGGGCAATTTATCGTACCCCATAGCGCGTGTGCTCGTTCTTCATGATCGAGCGGGACATCGGTTCCCGACGTGTCAATTATATGTATTTCAAATCAATACGATGCGACAGTTCAAACTGGAATTGACAACCAGTGAGGTGTGAAAGTGAGAAAAAATAAATTCACACAATTAATACGAAAAAAAGGAATTTACATAAATCACGTTTATTCGATGTGTGGGTGTTGGCACACAGGCACATGTATATGTGTGTATGTTGTTTTTTTTTTTTTTTTTTCAATTCGAATTTTACGATACGTATCAGCTACGCTATCTGCACTCGCCATAATTATTATTTATCAATAGTGACGTGTTCTATATCGGCGTCCCGAAATTTGTAGCATAACGTGTCATGAACAGTCGTTGACAGTTGATCGATCGTCGACCCAAGTCATCCTCTCAGCTTGAAACTTGTTGAAACAGAAAAAAAAACCTGAAAAATTCCTCGAATTCGACTTTTTTCAAATCTTACCGCAGTTTTTCAACAATCGGACCGATTTAAAAAATTCCGACGGGATTTGGGAGATGAAAAGTCACAATTCATGAGTTCAATAACAAACAATCTTATCATATTTGTCTTATCAGGGATAATATCCGATGAACGACGATTCCAACTTGACACTTCGCAACGATCTCGTTCGTTTATCATTCTTCATTCTCCAATTCGACGTTTCGTAACGATCACGTTCCATTCTCATTCTGCTTCGCAAAGATTGGGCGAAAATTTTTTTTTTCTCACGTTCGTCGATCATGCTGATCTTCTTGTTTCTTCGCGATGCTGCAGCCCTCGACGAACGACGACTCTTGCGATTCGCAATCGCGTGATAAATCGTCTCGCCGATCGCTATCACGAACGACAAAATAATTGCGGTACCGAACATGTGGACGACCGGTGCGATTCGTGAGAATTCGACGGTTTCGAAGTTTGCCTCGTCGGTATTTTCCTTTCGATAATGAAACGCTTGCAAACGACGAATCAGACCGGTGGCTTTGAAACGTTGAAGGCTGAGGGTGTGATGAAAAAAAAAAAGATTAATCGATGATAATCAACGTTCGATATACGTCTGTCGTATATTTTGTGTTTCAATTGAATTGTAAAGGAATTGAAAGCATGCTGCTGGTTATAAGTATTTTGTTTTGGAGTAATCCCGAGTCGAAATTTTCATCTTAGATTTCAACTTATTTCACCTTGTGTACGAATTGGAAGTTGAAGTGAGATTGAAATATTTCTTCACCTTCGTTTCAACCTCAATGTGGTGTCGACATTTTTTTTTACCCTCGTTTGCAGAACTCCTAGTGAGAGTAAATATTTTGTTCTTTCGTTATTTCACCTTCGTTTGACCTTCCAAAGTTGAGTGATGGGAAATATCTGCAGTTTTTAAGGTGAAATAAAGTTAAAACGCGCATAAGCATTGCTTCTAACTTCCTGCTAATTTCAACCTCGTTTGTCCTAAAAATAATGTTGAAATAAGTTGAAATACTTGAAGATGAAAATTTCGACCAGGGATCATTGAATAGTCGCATTGGCTTACTGGTGATTTATGACAGAGGTGTACGGACTGCCATAAGGTAACGCCATCGTCGCACTGTCAATACCACCGGTATTCAATCCTATAACGTCGCACGGACCCATGAGTTTTTGTTCTACGTCGTTGGTGACGAGAGCAACACGCTCCGAACAAACCTGAACACGGTGATTCGATGAATTAACGAACGACGAAAGAGTTGATATCAGAATTTATTTGATTTATTCAACGGGATAAATTTATTTTTCTAAATTTAATCAATTTTAGTTTAATTTTTTTATTTTTGTTTAATTTAATTTATTTTTCTAAATTTAATTTATTTATTTCATTCATTTTAATTGATTTTATTGTATTTATTTTTCATTTATTTGACCAAACGATGATGATAAAATGATAACGCACCTGACTCCATGCTTCAAACGGATTTGAAGGGAGTTGATCGATTGGCTTCATCAGGGTCTTCAATTTTTGTACAGTCGGAATTTTCGACGTCTTTTTTTGTTTGTTTGTTTTTTTCCATTGAGTAAAACAAAAAGTGAAAATTATCTTTACGTAAAATTCGTTGTCTATATGTGTACGAAGGATCGGATTACTCACAGTGATAAATTCGTAGTACGCACTGTTTTTGTAAACAATGAGTTTGTACGATCCATCGATGGCGAATTTGGGAAAGTTTTCAAACGACAAACCGCTTATGGTCACGGTGAAGAAACTTATCAACGTTGCGGAATAAGCGGCGGAAACAACGATACCCGAAACGAATATCGAGAAGTAAGCCAATCTCATCGAAGTTTGAGCCGGAAATTCTTCGACGGAGAAAAAACGGAAAAATTGTAAAAGAGGTCAATTATTAATATTATCGCGATGCGTGACAAACATTTCCAAAGGGTTCTTACGAAACATCGCTTGCTGACAAAATATTCCCCACACCGATATGTAATCGTCGAAATACGAAGTAACCAGAGACGGGGACTTTTGTTGGCATTTTTTGATAAGCGCGAGTAACATGGGCACCGTCATTACGAACCCAATGAGAATCAACCAAAGTTTCGGCTCGAACACCTTTGAGCATACGAAAAAAAAAAAAATTAGAAACAGAATTAGACACATTTTAGAAGAATTCACGAAAATGAATAAATTGTAATTAATGTAAATCAATCATCGAACCTCGAAATGTGCGGACCAGTTGAAAAAAGTGCTTTCCGGTTTTCTGATAAACAATTTCGTCCGTGCGAGAAACAATGGATATGTATAATCGACGAAACCGATTCGAGATTCCGTCATGGAGATGGTCAAAAGAAGATCGGCCTCGCCCCGATTCAGAATTCCCATTGCACCCGTCCAATTCTTCGTCGTCGAGTTGAAAATGCCGAATCCATCGGCCCGTTTGATTTGCTTTATCGTAAAGTTCATCGTTTGTTTGAGCTCGTTGAAAATATCGCCGAACAAGCCACCGAGTTTGTCGCCGTTAACTCGAACGAAGGGCGTATTCTGGGAAGCAACGAACATGCGCTGAAGGGTTAAACATATCAGGCGGATAATCGATTATTTTATTTTTGCATTTTCGGAAAAAAGAATTATTCAAAAGTATTTTCTGAAAATCGCAATGAAAAATTCCAAAAATTATTTTCTACCTTTGTTGATAAATAAACAGAATTCAGCCTCTTTTTTCATGAAACCTGTAGCATTACTCCTGTGCGAAATATCACTAGCTTTCATTCGAAAAAAGAAAAGTTAAAATCGGTTTAAAATTGTACTCTGAAACTTATTTTATCCACATGCGTGTTTCTCGATGCCCTCGGCAGCGAAAACTTTGTCAAAATTTTGAACGCGATTATCTCGAAATGACATTTTTTAATCGTTAGTCAAGATATCTCGAGGTCAACCGGACTGATTATCCTTAAATTTGGAGAGCTTCTGTAAAAAAACCATTCCCTCGAGAGTAAAGAAAGCTTTTTTGAAGAAAAAAAAAACTAAAGACAAAAAGGGTCAAAAACGTCAAAAAAACTTTCAAATACTTGTCATTTGCCCCAAAAAAATATTTAAAAAAATCCTTTCCTTACTCTCAAGATTAACTCTTCTGAAACGATAAGCTATGGCCCGTTTTAATTTCAGATCTTTATTTTGGGAAATATCGTGACCACCGGGGAAAAAAGGCCGCCAGGAGAACCAGGATAACTCCGCCATTTTGTGATATTTTCACTTTAAAATTATATCGAAGCTTCTTTAATCAATGCACTGAACATTGAAAAAAAAATTAGTCGTCGATATCTTTCTTCATTCAGTCGGAAAAAATTATCGAATGTTAGGGACGTTACACTAAACATGTCGCCTCAATCATGGTCGACGAAAAAATCGTGAGATTAGAAAAAAAAAACAAACAAACAAAAACTCACGGAAACATAGAGTATACGAAGACCCGTATCGCGAATTTCGTGATGCCTGTGCGTCAACGCGTACGAGGCCGATGATTTCAATGCACCGCTCATCGTCCACGTGCCGGTATCGCAGATTTCCGTTTTGTTTTGTCGAGTTGACCACCATTCGCGAAGCGTAGAATCTTCGCAGCAAGCGACGATCATCGAAGTGTCGTATCGCAGACGAAACTTATTTCCCCACGGATGACGGCAATACTCGCACAGCAGATCTCCGGAACGTCCGTGAAATATTATCAGCCACATGGGAAACGAATTCTTCATGTCTACCATGGCTCCGTTGAACTCGTCGATTTCGTCGAAGGATTTTATCAAAATCACGACGAGCGGTCGACCGACACGTTTTGCGTAGTAACTCACACGTTTGTTCAGATGCTCAAATTGGCTTATCAGAGTGAACACGCCTTGATCGGAAAGGTTTCGCGACAACGAGTGGGCCGTCGCTAGTTCGTCCTCGTCTGCCAAAAAAAACGAAAAACATACAGACAAGAAAATCCTAAAATATCAAATGGGATGGTTGAAGTCGGCCCTCGATCAGTACTACTATCCCCAGTTCGGCATTTTCCAGTTCTGCATTTTCCAGTTTTACTTTTCCCAGTTCTACTTCTCCCAGTTCTACTTTTCCCAGTTCTACTTTTCCCAGTTCTACTTTTCCCAGTTGTACTTTTCCCAGTTCTACTTTTCCCAGTTCTACTTTTCCCAGTTCTACTTTTCCCAGTTCTACTTTTCCCAGTTCTACTTTTCCCAGTTCTACTTTTCCCAGTTCTACTTTTCCCAGTTCTACTTTTCCCAGTTCTACTTTTCCCAGTTCTACTTTTCCCAGTTCTACTTTTCCCAGTTCTACTTTTCCCAGTTCTACTTTTCCCAGTTCTACTTTTCCCAGTTCTACTTTTCCCAGTTCTACTTTTCCCAGTTCTACTTTTCCCAGTTCTACTTTTCCCAGTTCTACTTTTCCCAGTTCTACTTTTCCCAGTTCTACTTTTCCCAGTTCTACTTTTCCCAGTTCTACTTTTCCGAGTTCTACTTTTCCCAGTTCTGCTTTTCCCAGTTCTACTTTTCCCAGTTCTACTTTTCCCAGTTCTACTTTTCCCAGTTCTACTTTTCCGAGTTCTACTTTTCCCAGTTCTACTTTTCCCAGTTCTACTTTTCCCACTACTACTTTTCCCAGTTCTACTTTTCCCAGTTCTACTTTTCCCAGTTCTACTTTTCCCAGTTCTACTTTTCCCAGTTCTACTTTTCCCTGTATAACTCGTCATTGGTTGGTTGGTTCATTTACTTGGTGCTGGCTCAAGTGAATGAACCAACTAACCAATCGACGATGAGTTTCACTAGAAAAACTATGCCTGGGAAAGGTGGAACTGGGAAAAGTGGAAATGAGAAGAGTAGAATTGGATAAAGTGGGAATGGGAAAAGTAGAACTGGGAAAAGTGGAAATGAGAAGAGTAGAACTGGGAGAAGTGGGAATGAAAAAAGTAGAACTGGGAAAAGTGGGAATGGGACAAGTAAAACTGGGAAAAGTGGGAATGAGAAGAGTAGAACTGGGAAAAGTGGGCATGGGAAAAGTAGAACTGGGAAAAGTAGGACTGATCGAAAGCAGTCTTCAGCCATCCCAATTAAATAAATGAGAGTGATAATTTGGCAGAACGAAAAAATTACAAGGACTATAAAACTTACGAGAACTCTTTTGAGAGAACATGAACATCACGCTCGACGCCTTGTATTGAGAGCGTATGTCGGATATGAGAGAAACGTACTGGGAATAATTCCCATTCACAGAGATCGAGCAACTCGTCGCCAATATTAAAATTACAATCTGCAGATGCATCCCCGAGGCCATATTTTCGATCTGTTGATTATGCACGTCTTGTGTGTGTGTATGTGTCTGACATAATTTTTTTCTGTTTTATTGGTATTTTATTTTGTATTCTAATTTTTTTTCGTGCTTACAATCGAACGAGGAGGCCCACGAAAAGGTTGTGTCGGATTTAAGGTCACGGGGCAACTAAAAATCTCACGTCCTGACTATCGGTTCGTACGGTTTGATGTGATCGACATATTTTGGGTGTGACTGCACACAGTGCGCACCTGGGACCACATGTGTGGACATTGGTTCAAGGTGATCAGCGTACGCTCGTGCTTGAGCAAACGCTCGGGGTGACATTTGATTACTTGAAAATAACGAACGAGGGTGAGTTGTTAGATACGAAACGGAAGCTCGATAAATGGAACTGGACAACGTTCGAGGGAAGAAGGAAAAGTCCGTTGTCGAGTGTCGAAATAGCTCGTCGCCAACAAGTGGATTTAATCACAAATTCAATGATCAAACAAAATGAGCAAACATGATATATACACACACACACACACATAGATATATATATATGTGTGTGTGTGTGTGTTCAAGCTACGCATTAGTAGAATGTACCTACAATTCATCGACGCAATTATTTTTCGTCGCGTATTATTTATTATATATTTATTTATCAATGTATTCCCTTGTTCACTTATTCATTGGCGTAGTTGTGTCAGGCTGACCATGGCTCCAATCGTCGGCAGAGTCGGTACCTTCGACCCAAAATTCATAAATCAATTAAGTTGCTCGTAGAGGAAGCTACGATTAAATCCTCATCGCTGTTTGGATGCCATCGAAAAATAATTTTGTTATCGATTTTGGCTACAGAAATAAAATCAGCTGAAACACTGTGTTCAAAATATATTTTATGCAGCCGTTCAAGTTGGCGGCCACACCGACCGTCGACGCAAAAATAAACAAAACAATGGAAATTCGGACATACCGCGCACATGAGGAAAATGAAAATTTCAATTCCGAACATTTCAATTAAAAAAAAAAGAACAGAATAAAAATGTTAAGCGTAGATTATCTTCTGCGATGGCAATACAATCGGCTTAGTCGGTTGAATTTATTTTTCCAGAATACATATGGTAAAGTGTGTAACGGGATAGCAGAGTCGACGATCGAACGAATTATTGATCCTTGGGTCTAATATCCGGGAGACGAAATGTCGAGCTCGCTGCGAAGGAGCCAGTCGCAAGTTTTTCGGAAACAAACGTCTTGTTGTACGAGCGTTGAACATTCAAAGGTTCTTCTTACAGCCACGGAATCAGACCATTCACCCGAAAACTTTCGAGGCTGTGTTGACAACAAAGGAACGAAAAAAAAAATTAAACTATCCAGGAAAATTTTACAATTTATTGTTTCCACGACAACCTTCGGAATGGACATTCGTTTAATTTAAAATAAAAACGTATTTCACATAACTTATATTGTTTCGTACAGTGCAATAAGAAAACAAGGTAGAAACGTATGATATATGAATTTATATATTTTTAACGATCCACTCTTAAGGGGACTAGGCAGCGAGAATAGGCCTAAAATGCGATAAAATTCAAATGGCATTTGTAAAGAAACGAAACAACGTACATAAATTTTCTTTTTTGCAATGTTTCTATTGACATTTCGGCTATTAAATTAGCAGGTCGCAACTTCAAAAATATAAATATTCAAAGGAGATACGGGGTGATAAAGATGGCGACGCGTTTCACGCATTCTTCAGCTTAACCACGATTCCGGGTGGCCGATTCAAGTTTCGTCGAATTTTCAAACGCCATTCTCTTCGGAACATGTTCCTCCACCAAGTGAACCGAAATTTTTTGAAAAACCATAAAAATTACGGAAATGGCGGCAAAAATTCGAAAAACGGGCGACATTTTTTGACATTTGTTGTAATAACAACAATAACACATTAATTTTTTTGCATAGAGTTTGGTTCACTTGGTAGAGAACATTTATAGCTTTATTTTGAACAAAAAAACAAGGTGATATCTTTAACCGTTCTCGAGTTATCGTGGTTAAGCTAGCGTTTATCTCGAAAAATGCTGTTTCGAGATAAACGCGTTCCAACTTCTGGCGCCTCTATACGGACTCCCCGCTCGGTTAGGCGCGGCGCGCCAGCCGTGTACAGGGTGTTTTTTCTCTCCTGAGCTCAATTTTGCGACTTTCTTAGTGTGCTTTGTACCAAAATATTTTGAAGAGATTGCAGTAACAGAAAATGACAAAAAATAAAAATAAAAAAATTCGAATTTTCTCGCTGCCTAGTCCCTTTAAGCATCGTATCTGTGCTAATTCTCAATTCACGAATATCAATGCGAATTGGATTGTCTGACAATGATAAACGGTCTTACAATTTTTTCTCAGGGATAATAACCGATGAACGACGGATCCAACTTGACGTCTCGTAACGCACCCGCCAGTCGCGAGGTTTGGAAGGAAATTTGTTCCCTCCCGCGTACGTCGATCCTTCTGACAGTCTTGTTTCTTTGCAATTTAGCCCGAAGCAAACGACGACGCTTGCGATTGGCAGTCACGTGATATATCATCTCGCCGAGCCATATTATCAACGACAAAACACCCGCGCTACCGAGCACCCGGAGCACCGGTGCGACTCGAGAAAATTCGACGGTCTCGAAATTTGCCTCGTCGATATTTTCCTTTTGGTAATGAATGGCTTCCAAACGACGAATCAGACCACCGCCTTTCAAACGTTGAATTCTGAGGGTGCAATGAAATAATGATTACTCGATAAAAATCATCGTCCGATATAAGCCTGTCGTATTTTTTATGTTCCAATTGGATTTGTAAAAAAAGTAATTGCATGCTGATGGGTATTCGTTTTCGAGAAATAATTCAATAGTCACGTTGGCTTACTGGCGATTAATGATGGAGGTGTACTGACTACCATTTGGTAATGCCATTGACAGACTGTCAATGACACCGGTTTCCATTCCTATAACGTTGCACGTGTACTCCTGAAGCTTTCTTTCTGCATCGCTCGTAATGAGAGCAACCCGCTCCGAGCAAACCTAAACGGTGATTCAATAAAATAACGAACGAAAAAAAAGTTACGATTTAAATTTATTTGATTCATTTAACAATGTTAATTTATTTCATGCATTTGGTTTAATCAATTTATTTAATTTATTTTGTATCGTTGACCAGGCAATGTGATATAATGATTGCGTACCTGATTCCATGCTTCATCCTGATTTAGAGGAAGTTCATCATTCTGCTTCATCAGCGCCATCAGTTTCCTTATGGACGGATCTTTCGAATCCTGTTTGTTTTTTTCGTTCAGTAAAACAAGAAGTGAACATTATTTTACGTAAGACTCGTCCGACCGAATAATTTTATCTCCGTCGTCTACACATGTGAATGAATAATTGATGACTCACCTCAAAAGATTCGTAGTACGCGCTGTTTTTGTAAACTATGATTTTGTACGATTCATCGGCAGCGAATTCGGCAAAAGTCGAATACGACAAACCGCTGATGGACACGGTGAAGAAACTTATCAACGTTGCGGAATAAGCGGCGGAAACAACGATACCCGAAACGAATATCGAGAAGTAAGCCAACCTCATCGACGTTTGCGCCGGAAATTCTGCGACGGAGAAAAAACGGAATAATTGTAAAAGAGGTCAATTATTAATATTATCGAGATGCGTGACAAACATTTCCAAAGGGTTCTTACGAAACATCGCTTGCTGACAAAATATTCCCCACACCGATATGTAATCGTCGAAATACGAAGTAACCAGAGATCGGGATTTTCGTTGTGATTTTTCGATAAACACGAGTAACACAGGCACCGTGATTACCAATCCAACAAGAGTCACCCAAAGATTCGGTTTAAACACCTTTGAGCATACGCAGAAAAAAAAAAGAAATTAGAAACAGTATCAGACAAATTTCAGACGAATTCACGATTCATAAATAAATTGTTAATTAATGTAAATTAATCATCGAACCTTAAAATGTGCGGACCAGTCGAAGGCAAAGCTGTCCGGTTTGTCGATAAACAATTTTCTCGGCGATTGCAAAATCGGATACGTGAAATCCACGTATTCGTTTCTAGATTTCGTCATGAGGATAGCCAGAACGAGATCGGCTTCGCCCCGTTGCAGAATCCCCATTGCACCGGTCCAACGGTTCGTCGTCGCGTTGAAAATGCCGAATCCATCGACCGACGTGGTTTTCACGATCTCAAACCCCATCTCGTTATTGAGTTCGGTGAAAAAATCGCCGAACAAGCCACCGAGTTTGTCGCCATGAACGCGAACGAACGGCGAATTCTAGGGGCGCGAGGCGCATGCGTGTTAATCTAGTCCGACGGTAATCGTGCATTACGAAAGACCAGGGGGTCAATTATGATTTGAAAGTCGACCGTTCGACTCGACACTCGATCGGTCGACTCCACTAGTCGGTTCGAGTCGACTCGACTTGTCGATTTTTACACGAAATATTGATGCGAAATTTCACTTTTGACATAAAAGCAAGTCTAGATAGAATGATTATGAAAGAAATCGTTGGTAGGTAAATGAGAAGTAATTGCGAAGAATATCCTGTGAGATAGTAAAAAATCGGGATTGGGGTTGAAATCCAGAACGAGCAATTTCCAGAAAGGTGAAAATCCCGAATGCGCAATGCCTCGAATGACAATGTCCCGAACGGTCAAAATCCCGATTAAAATTGTTGCGAACGTACAATATGCCGAACGCCTACCGGTCGGCGCGGTTTTCAACATTTTCTGACTTCAGAGCTTTCCCGGGCGTAAATTATCAAAGTTAGATATATGCCATCGCTAACTTTTTTCTAGAAAATTAAATTCTCTACAACATTGTTCATTTGAACTTTTGGTCTATATACCGTTGTTTGACCAGCGTTTGGACGGAAAGGTAAAAACAATAAGAAAATCAATGCATTTTTACATTCCCGTCCAAACGCTGGATAAACAACGCTGTATAGACCAAAAGTTCACATAAACAATGTTATAGAGAATTGAATTTTCTATAAAAAAGTCAGTGACGGCGTACATCTAACTTTGATAATTCACGCATGGTAAAGCTCGAAAGTCCGGAAATGTTGAAAACCGCACCGACTGGTGGAGACGTTCGGTATATTGTACGTTCGCTACAATCTCATTCGGGAATTTGACCTTTCGGGACGTTTGTCATTTGAAGCATTGCGAGTTCGGGATTTTTACCTTTGCTCGTTCTGCATTTCGACCCCAACCCAAAAATCGCATTTCCGACCAATCGACTCGACCGGTCGACTTTCAAATCATAATTGACCCCCAGCGGAAAACTCACCCGAACATAAACAATACGAAGACCGATGCGACGGACCTCATGCGGCCGATTCACCAACGCGTAAGACGCCGATAATTTCAACGGTTCGCTCATCGTCCATGTGCCGGTATCACGAATTTCCGTTTCGCCATGGCGGGTGGACCACCATTCGTGAAGCGTCGAATCGTCGCAGCAAACGACGATCATCGAAGTGTCGTATCTCAGATGAAACATATTTCCCGTCGGGCGGCGGCAAGAATCGCACAGCGAACTTCCCGAATGTCCGTGAAATATTACCAGCCACATGGGAAACGATTTTTCCATGTCTCCCATACCTCTGTTGAACTCACGGATTTCGTCGGCGGAAGTGATCACTATCACGACGAGCGGTCGATCGATACGTCCCTCGTAGTAACACAGAAGTCCATTCAGATTTTCGAAGTGGATTATCAGGGTTAACACGCCTTGATCGGAAAAGCTGCGGGACAACGAGTGAGCCGCCAGTAATTTGTCTCCGTCTGCCAAAAAATAGCACATAAGAAAAATACAACAACAGTTGGCATATGGAAAAAAATATTAATTTGAGGGAAACGAAAATGATAAAGACGATTGAACTCACGAAGGAAGTGTCGAGAGAATCCGAGCATCACACTCGAGGCCTTGGATTGAGAGCGTATGTCGGATATGAGAGAAACGTATCGGGAATAATGCGCGTTAACGAGACTCCAGCAACTCGTCGTCAATAAAAAAATTGCAATCTTCAGATGCATCGTCGCTGACATCGTTTCAGATCCGTTTATTGTGTCGTGTTGGGTGTTGCGATAATTATTTTCGGCGTTTTCACTTGTACGTCATTTTGTATTTGAATATTTCGTTTTTTTCGTGTTCGCAATTGAAGCTGAGGGACCGCGGAGAAGGTTACATCGAATGTAAGGTCACGGGGCTACGAGAAATATCGCGTCCTGACTATCGGTTCGAACGGTTTGACCCGATCGACATTTTGGGTGTAACTGCGCACGGTCTGGACGCGGAACCACACGCGTGGAGATTCGTTCACGGTGATGAACATACGATCAAGATCGAACCAACACTTGGGCGGGACATTCAAATATTTGCCAATAACGTACGAGGGTGAGTTCTCAGATAAAAATCGGAAGTTCGATAATGGGAAATGAGCAATGTTCGCGGGGGAAAGGCCAAGTCCGTTGCCGAGTAACGAAATAGCCCGCAGCCAACAACTTGATTAAATCACAAATACTTGAGCAAACAATTGGGACACACGCGTCATATATTTGTATATATGTATATATTCTTACTACACGTTGGCAGGGTGTACATGCAAATTTATCGACGCGATTATTTTTTTCTCGCGCAGTTTTTTTGCGTATTTACTTGTTCATTTATTCATTTATTCATCGGCGTGGTTGTATTGGGTTTGCCACCGTCCCAATCGTCGCCCGACACAGTATTTCGACCCGAAATTCGTGGATTAATTTTTTTTAAATCGCTATGACGGTTTAAATATCATCGATGAATAATTTTATCATAGACGTTTCCGATGGGAATAAAATCATATCAGCTACAGGGCTGGAAATATATTTTATTTAGCGACGAATTCTGCAGTCACATCAATTTTTGGTGTGAAAAAAATCGACGTTTGGACGTACCGCGCAAATGAGAAAAATGTGCATTTTTATTTCGAACATTTCAATGGAAAAAAAAGCTGCACGTCGAAACTTTTTTTTTTGAAACAATTTTTTTCTTGTGAATAGTGAACGAAGATTCCTTCATGAGAGAGGAGAACGAACCTATACTACAAAATTTATCACGTAAAGACATAATCTATCCGTTTACAATATTCACGTCAGTATTCATTGCATAGTCATTTAACGAATCAATGTCACAAATAAATTTTACACAGTATCTGTTTGTCATTTGAATTTCATCACAGTTTCTATATCAATTTCATTATTAATTTCGTTTGCTTATTTTCAATTCCATTGTAAATTCATTTTAGCTTCGTTTCAGTATCATTTCAATTCCATCATTTCCATTATCCGAGAAACGAAATTTCGAGCTTGCTGCGACGAGTCAGTAGCAAATTTTTCGGCTACAAACGTCCAGTTGTACGACCGTCGAATATTCCGGTGTTACCATTTTTTCTTTCAGGGATAATAATCGATGAAATCCGGATCCAATTTGACATCTTGTAACGAACGAGACATTCGCGAAGTTCCGAAGGAAATTTCTGCACTCCCACGAACGTTGATCATTTCCATCGTCTCCTTTGTTTGCAATTTAGCTCGTCGAACACGACGTGACTTGCGATTGTCAATCGCGTGATAAATCGTTTCGCCGAGCCATATTATCAACGACAAGATAATCGCGCTACCGAGCATAACGAGGACCGGTGCGACTCCATAAAATGCGATAGGGCCAAAATTTTCCTCGACGTTACCGTCCTTTCGGTAATAAATTTCTTGCCAACGTTGAAGCATACCGTTATCTTTGAATCGTTAAATTCCGTGGATATGTTTGAAAAATAAATACTCGAAAATAAATCCACGCACGATGTACGCTTAGCATTTTTCGATGCTGCAATTCGGTTGTGAAAGAAAATTAAAAAATCATGCAACTATATTTGTTTTCGTGGAATGATTTAATAGTCGTGTGTTGGGCTTACTGGTAATTTATGATAGAGGTGTACCGACTATCACGGGGTAATGCCAGTGTTACAGTGCTACAATCATTGGTAGTTATTCCGATAACCTCGCACGAACTGTTCATGAGTTTTCCTTCCACACCGCTCGTAACGAGAGCAACCCGCTCCGAGCAAACCTAACCGGTGATTTGACAAATTAACGAACACCGAAACGATTGCAATTTTAATAATTTACTTTATTTGATGCATTGAATTTATTAAATTTATTGAATTTATTAAATTCAGTGAATTCATTGAATTTAATGAATTTAATGAATTTAATGAATTTATTGAATCTATTGAATTTATCGAATTTATTGAATTTATTGAATTTATTGAATTTATTGAATTTATTGAATTTATTGAATTTATTGAATTTATTGAATTTATTGAATTTATTGAATTTATTGAATTTATTGAATTTATTGAATTTATTGAATTTATTGAATTTATTGAATTTATTGAATTTATTGAATTTATTGAATTTATTGAATTTATTGAATTTATTGAATTTATTGAATTTATTGAATTTATTGAATTTATTGAATTTATTGAATTTATTGAATTTATTGAATTTATTGAATTTATTGAATTTATTGAATTTATTGAATTTATTGAATTTATTGAATTTATTGAATTTATTGAATTTATTGAATTCATTGAATTTATTGAATTTAATGAATTTATTGAATCTATTGAATCTATTGAATTTAATGAGTTTATTAAATCTATTGAATTTATTGAATCTATTGAATTTATTAGATTTATTGAATTTATCGAATTCATTGAATTTATTGAATTTATCGAATTTATTGATTTTATTTCATTGATTTTGTTTCGTTGGCCAATCGATGAGGTAAAATTTGTGCGTACCTGCTTCCATGCTGCATCAGGAATCCGAGGAAGTTCTTCAATCGGTTTCACCAGGGCCATCAGTTTTTTTATATCCGGGATTTGCGAATTCTTTTGTTTTTCGTGGAGTAAAAATATAGTAAAAATTTATTTTTACATAAAATTCATAAAAGCTTATAATTTTCTTCGTCGTCTATGTAGATAAAGGATTAATTACTCACAGCGATGAATTTGTAAAACGAACTCTTGGGATAAGATATAAGTTTGTAAGATTCATCAACGGCGAATTGAGGGAAGTTCGAAAAGGTCAAACCTCTGACTGACACGGTGAGGAAACTTATCAACGTTGCGGAATAAGCGGCGTAAGCGATGAAACCCGTTACTAATAACGACAAGCAAGCAATTCTCATCGGCGTATTTTTCGGGAATTCTGCAACGTAGATAAAAAAAAATTGGTGAGCGAGGACACTAGAAATTATTGAAATGCGTGACACACATTGCCAATGGGTTCTTACGTGACATCGATTGCTGACAAAATATTCCCCACACTGTTATGTAATTATCGAAATACGAGAAAACCAGAGATTGGGATTCTCGTTGTGGGAATTTGATGAACGCGAGTAGCAGAGGCACCGTGATTACCAACCCAATGATGAACAGCCAGAGTTCTTGTTCGAACACCTTCGGCCGGACAAATGAAAAAATAATAATATTTTTGAATACAAGAAAAAAAACCAACAAAATTCATCATGACAGAGATATTGGATGGGAAACTCGAAGTTTCGAATTTTCAATGTTTCGAAAAAAATTTCGAACTTATGAGGCTTCGAAACATTGAAAATTCTAAACTTCGAGTTTCCCATCGAGTTTCCCAGAAACTTCGAGAATTCTAACCTACCCGAGATATTGAGATGATATTTCATTATTACGCATATAAATTGATTATCTAATAAATGAAAAATGTTTCCAACTAATATTCATAGATCGTTGAACCTCAAAATGTGCGGCCCAGTTTACGACTGAGGGATCTGGCTTTTTGATAAACAACGTCGTGTGCGAATGCATAACCGGATACGTAAAATCAACCCAACCGATTCTAGGTATCGTCCTGCCGATGCCCAAAATGAGATCTGCTTCGCCCCGTGTCAGAACGCCCATCGCACCGGTCCACCGGTTCGTCCCCGAGTCGAAATTGCCCCATTCATCAACCGCAGTAATGTTCTTGATCTCAAACCCAATCTCGTTATTGAGCTCAGTAAAAAAATGTCCGAACAAGCCACCGAGTTCGTGATCGTCAACGTGAACGAAGGGCGAATTCTGAGGGCGATCAGGCGCATGAGTCAACCACAATCGAAAAAAAATCGTGCGTCACGTAATACCAACGCAAAAACTTACCCGAACATAGACAATACGCAGACCGATTCCAGGAATCTGGTGTTGCCGATTTATCAAAGCGTAAGACTCCGTTTTGTCATTGTCAGTGGACCACCATTCGCGAATCGTCGAATCATCGCAACAAACGACGATCATGGAAGTGTCGTATCTCAAATGAAACAGATTTCTCTTCGGATCACGGCAATACTGGCACAGCGAATCTTGGTAATTACCGTGAAATATTATCAGCCCCAAGGCAAACGATTTTTCCACGTTTCCCATACCTTTGTTGAATTCGTCGATTTCGTCGGAGGATTTGATGAGGATCACGACTAGCGGTCGACCGACATGTTTCTCGTAGTAACTCAGACGTTCCTGCAGATGCCCGAAGTGGCTTATCAAAGTGTACACACCTTGATCAGAAAACGTTCGAGTCAACGAGTGAGCCGTTGCTAATTCGTTTCCATCTGCCCACAAAAAAACACACATACAAAAAAATTAAAAAATGGTACATGGAAAAAAAAATTATACGAACGATCCGAACTTACGAAAACTGTCTCGAGGAAACACGAACATCACATTCGAGGATTCGGATTGAGAGCGTATGTCTGATATGAGAGGAAGGTAATGAGAATAGTTCGCGTTCACGTGACTCGAGCAACTCGTCGTCAATATAAAAATTGCAATCTGCAGATGGATCGTCGATGCCGTATTTCAGATTTTTTTTTATTTCGCGTTTTATTTGTATTTCATTTTGTATTTGAATTTTTCGTTTTCGTGTTTGCAACCGAACTTCAGGGACCGCGAGAAGGTTATGGAGGATGAAAGGTTACGGGGCTACTGGGAATCCTACGTTCTGACTGTCGGTTCGTACACAGTTCTGTGTGATCGACATATTGGGTGTAACTGCACACATTCTGAACGCAGAACCGCAGACGTGGGCGTTCATTCAAGGTGATCGGCGTACGATCAAGCTCGAGCAAGCCATCCGGCAGAACCTTAAAATAGTTGCGGATAACCGAAGCGGGTGGATCTTCAGATAAAAATCGAAAGTTCTGGGAAAGGAATAACGCAATGTTCGAGGAAAGCGGGCGGAGTCGGTTGCCTAGTACGGAAATGATTCGAAACTAACAAGTGGATTAAATCGCACATGTTTGAGCAAACAGTTGTCATTTTTCCGTCTACGTCAGCGCCCTAAACTCGAATCCTCGATCGTTATTCCATACACGATCTATTTTTACTCCCGGCTGATTATAGTACCATTTTTCATTGATTAACTCTCATTAATAACTCAACAATGTGCTTTAATTATCGAATTTGGTAATTATTACATTGTGAAAACCATAACGCGAGTTGGGCTCGAAATTCGGAACGAGCAATGTTCGAAAAGGCCAAAATTAGGAACGCGCAATGTTCGGAACACCAATGCTCGGAACGGTCAAGATTCGGAATACGCATATATATATAGATATAGTTGCATATCTCGTCCGCCGGTCGCCAGACTACAATGCCCAACTTTCCCACGCGTAAACTGTCAATGTTAGATATATTCCGCCGTGAACTTTTTTGTGGGAAATAGAATCCTCTACAACATTGTTCATATTAACTTTTCATCTACATATATAGCGTTATTGCGCCAGCGTTTGGACAAGGAGATAAAAATGTATTGAAGAAAAATTAACGCAAATATATATATCAGGGTGATTGAATTTTAGTTGACTTTCTTTTCTCGGACGCCACATCGTAATTGCATTGTGCATACAAAAAAAATAAATGTGGAAAAATTTCAGATTTTTATATAAATTCTTAGTACTCGCTCATCGCATTTGAAGTTTTACCATTTAAAATACGTGAGGTGATCATACTTTTCAATGATAGAACTTTGAATCTTGATCATTTTTGTAGAATGTTATTTTGCCTTCAATATTGTTTACCAAACAATTTCTGTAACTTGAGTTCGTTTTAGTGTACAGCCTCCAGATCTCATTTTTATCTGAAAAATCAGCTTTTTTGAATATAGCATGGAAGCTGCTGATCTTGCAGCAAAAGTTGGAATCGACATTTTGTGGGAAATTCGATGCTCTACGGAAAAACTTTCGTGTAAATTTTTGACAATCAATTGATTCCCGAGATATTTGAATGATGGTATGGTGATGGAACTTATAATAATGATGGATTTCTTTGGTATGTTCAATTTATTTTCCCAGGACACATATGGTGTAGTGTGTACAGGATATCAGAATCGACGATCTGACAATTGTTGACAAGACATCCCACATTCAAAGGAACGCTTTTTTACGGTCGCGGACTCAGACCATTCGCCCGAAAACTCTCGAGGCTGTTTTGACGACAAAAGAACGAAAAGAAAGTTAAAACTATCTAGAAAATTTTAAAATTTATTGTTCTTATCTTCGGCATGGACATTCGTTTGATTCAAAATCAAAACGTATTTCACATAACTTTTATTATTTCGTACAGTGTAATGAGAAAACAGGGTACAAACATATGATATATGTATTTATATATTTGTAACGATCCACTCTTACGCATCGTATCTGTGCTAATTCTTAATTGACGAATATCAATGCGAATTGGATTGTCTGACAATAATAAACGGTCTTACAATTTTTTCTTAGGGATAATAACCAATGAACGATGGATCCAACTTGACATCTTGTAACGGACCAGACATTCGCGACTTTCCGATGAAGATTTTGTCACTCTCGCGTACGCCGATGCTTCTGATAATCTTGTTTCTTCCTAATTCAGCCGATGGCAAACGACGACGCTTGCGATTGACAATCGCGTGAATGATCATTTCGCTGAGCCATATTATCAACGACACAATACTTGCGCTGCCCAGCATGCGGAGCACCGGTGCCACCCGAGAAAATTCGACCGTCTCGAAATTTGCCTCGTCGGTATTTTCCTGTCGGTAATGATTGGCTTCCAAACGACGAATCAGACCACCGCCTTTCAAACGTTGAATGCTGAGGATGCCATGAAATAATGATCACTCGATGAAAATCATCGTCCGATATACGCCTGTTGTATTTTTATGTTCCAATTGAATTTGTAAAAAAAGTAAATCCATACTGATGGGTATTCGTTTTCGAGAAATAATTCAATAGTCGCGTTGGCTTACTGGTGATTGATGATAGAGGTGTACTGACTACCATTTGATAATGCCATTGACAGACTGTCAATGACACCGGTTTCCATTCCTATAACGTTGCACGTGCGCTCGTGAAGTTTCTTTTCTGCATCGCTCGTAATGAAAGCAACCCGCTCCGAACAAACCTAAACGGTGATTCAATAAATTAACGAACGAAAATACAGTTGCAATTTAAATTAATCCGATCTATTTAACAATATTGACTTATTTTATGCATTCAATTTGTTTTAATTATTCCATTTATTTTGTTTCGTTGACCACAGCCCACGAGGTATAAATCTTGGGTACCTGGTTCCATGCTTCATTCTGATTTGAAGGAAGTTGTTCATCCGGCTTCAACAACGCCATCAGTTTCATTCCAAACGGATCTTTCGAGTTCTATTTTATTTTTTTTTCCGTTCACCAAAACAGAAAGTCAAAATTATTTTACGTGAAATTCGTGACAGCGAATAATTACCTCGGTCATCAACATGTATGAATGAACAATCGATTACTCACATTCAAAGATTCGTAATACGCACTGTTCTGATTGACTATGAGTTTGTACGATTCATCGGCGGCGAATTTAGCAAAAGTCGAGTACGACAAACCGCCGATGGACACGGTGAAGAAACTTATCAAAGTTGCGGAATAAGCGGCTGAAACTACGATACCCGAAACGAATACCGAGTAGTAAGCCACTTTCATTGGTGTTTTCGCCGGAAATTCTGCGACAGATCGGAAAAAAAAACAAAACCGTACAAGAGGCCGCTCAATATTATCGAGATGGGTGACAAGCATTGAGAAATAATTCTTACGAAACATCGCTTGCTGGCACAATATTCCCCACACCAATATATAATCATCGAAATACGAAGAAGCCAGAGATTCGGATTTTCGTTGAGATTTTTTGATAAACGCGAGTAACAGAGGTACCGTGATTACCAGTCCAAGAAGAATCACCCAAAGCCCCGGTTCGAACACCTTCGAGTGTCCGAAAAAAAAATAAAGATATCAGACAAGAGGATCAGACGAATTTGAGACAAATTCACAACAAGAGCGATTTGAATGGGTGGGTCTCGAAGTGTCGAGTTTTCAATGTTTCCAAATCTCATAGTTAGCAATTTTTTTATTCGAATTTTTCATTTATCGAAAAATCGAATCTTCGAATTTTTTTATTTCAACTGGTCATGTAACAGAATTAAAAAAATTCGATCGATCAAATGTCCGACCCGCCAATATATCGTAATCTCAACGATTCGAAAATAAATGTTTCGACTCGCCAATGTTTCGAACGGTTAATCCTTCGACGGATCAAAAGTTCGACAACGTATATATAGGTATAGTGGCGTAGCAGCTCTTTCAACCGCTTTAAGATTGCAGCTCCCGCAATCTCCACGCCACTATACCTATATATACGTTGTCGAACTTTTGGTCCGTCGAAACATTAAATCGTCGAAACATTGGCGAGTCGAACCCGTGGAAAAATTGCGCTTTCGATACATTGCATTTCCAATTTTCTTTTTTTTTTTCGAAACTATCACCGTTCGAAACTTTGCCCGTTCGGTTTAATGATGGACTTCCGAAACCGTGCAAGATCAAAACGTTAAAATTCGAATCAAAAAATTTCGAACATATGAGCCTTCGAAACATTGAAAAATTCGAAACTTCGAGACTATACCCATTTGGATAATGGTTATCATAATTTTCCATCGAACCTCGGCATGCGCGGACCAATTGTAGACAGTGCTGTCGGGTTTTCTGATGAACAATTTTCTCGGCGACTGCAAAATCGGATACGTAAAATCAACGACATCGTTTCGGGATTCCGTCATGGTGATACCCAGAACGAGATCGGCTTCGCCACGTTGCAGAACCCCCATTGCACCGGTCCAACGGTTCGTCGTACAGTTGAAAATGCCGAATCCATCGACCGGCATGGTTTCCACGATATCGAACCCCATCTCGTTATTGAGCACGTTGAAGAAATCGCCGAACAAACCACCGAGTTCACCGTCGCGAACGCGAACAAAGGGCGAATTCTAGGGACAAAAATAATAAATCGTGAAAAAAATAACTCGTGAGCTTCGAAACCCAAGTAAAAAAATTATATATAACATATATATCTGGGATCGGGCATATATAGTTTATATATAGATTATATATAAACTATATATAGTCTATATATAAACTATATATGCCCAATTCCATATATTCGTTTATATATCGATTATATATAATTTTTTTACTTGAGAAGACAATAAGCGATGAACTTACCCGCACATAGACGATACGCAGACCGATGCCACGAATATCGTGTCGCTGATTCAGCAACGCGTTGGATGCCGATAATTTCAATGATTTGCCGACCATCCATGTGCCGATGTCTCTCATTTCCGTTTTGTTGTGGCTAGCAGACCACCATTCGCGAAGCGTAACATCGTTGCAACAAACAACGAGCATGGAAGTGTCGTATCGCACGTGAAACATATTTCCCACCGGATTGCGACAATGCTCGCACAGTGAATTTCCCGAACGTGCGTAAAATACCATCAGCCACAAGGGAAACGACTTGTCCATGTTTTCCATACCTTCGTTGAACTCGACGATTTCGTTGTAGGATCTGACGAGAATCACGACGAGCGGTCGACCGATGCGTTTCTCGTAGTAACTCAGACATTTGTTCAGATAACCGAAATTGCTCACCATGGTTAACACGCCTTGTTTCGAAAAGACTCGAGTCAACTCGTGGGCCGTCTCTAATTCGTCCCTAACTGCCGACAAAAAACACACACAAACGCATGCGATATCAAAATTATTTGAATAATTGTAAATAAATGAAAATAATAATTTAAATGTAAAGAAAAAGAAAATTTTAAGAACAATTGAACTTACAAAGTCTGTGACTAGAGCACATGAACATCACACCCGATGTCTGGGATTGAGAGCGTATTTCGGATATGAGAGGTACGAACCGGGAATAATGCGCGTTAACGAGACTCCAGCAAATCGTCGTCAATAAAAAAATTGCAATCGTCAGGTGCATCGTCGCTGCCATCGTTTCAGATCCGTTTATTGTGTCGTGTTGTGTGTTGCAATAATTATTTTCGGCGTTTTCACTTGTACGTCATTTTGCATTTGAATATTTCGTTTTTTTCGTGTTCGCAATTGAAGCTGAGGGACCGCGGAGAAGGTTATATCGAACGTAACGTCATGGGGCTACTAAAAATATCGCGTCCTGACTATCGGCTCGAACGGTTTGATGCAATCGACATTTTGGGTGTAACTGCGCACAGTCTGGACGCGGAACCACACGCGTGGAGATTGGTTCAAGGTGATCGGCGTTCGATCAATCTCGAGCAAACGTTTGGGGGCTGGACATTCGAGTAGTTTCGAATAACTGACGAGGGTGGTTTTTCAGATGATAATCGGAAGTTTGTTAAAAATAAATAAGCAATGTTCGCGGGTGAGGGGGGGGGGGGGGAGATAAGGTAAGGTCCGTTGCCAAGTAACAAAATAGCTCGCAGCCCACAACTGGATTCAATAACAAATTCTCGAGTAAACACTCAGGACATACACATAAACATGCATATACAAACATATGTATTCAAGCTACGCATTGGCAGAGGTGACGTACAATTTATCGACGCAATTATTTTTCGTTGCGTAGTTTTCGTCATACTTACACATTGATTTATTCATTTATTTCTTGGAGCTATTGTATCGGGCTTGACGATGTCCCAATCGTTTCCAGAGTCGGTACTTTCGATCCGAAATTCATAGATTTATTATTTTCAAATCTACATAGCTGATTGAATATCATCGAAAATATTATATTGTGCTTGTTACTAGTGCTGAAATTATCCGCGCGAATGGTCAAATGGTCTGGCCTCCGAGATGCACACGATACTTTATTGCCTTAATTTAAATAAATTCTGGTGGCTAAACCTAGACGCAGACCATATGGCGAAGCTCAAATTGCGAAAAAAACTATACCTATTAGGAATAAGACAAAGACGTTCGATTAATCACTATCATTAGCTTTAGATTCGAGGAGCACAATTATTCATAAGTTCCGCGCGCGTTAATTATAAGACCTAGATAGTCGTTAGTTATAAGTTTATTCAATTATAAGACCTAGATAGTCGTTAGTTATAAGTTTATTTATTTCAACAAATATCTCGAGGGGTTTTTATTGTAAGATTTTTACTTTTTTTCCTCAGCAATGAGCCAACAGGCCAAAGAATGTACTGGCCGGGTGGCATCTGTCGAAACTGTCGAATAATATATATTTGCCAACGCTTACCGGGAATGAGTCAGGTAAATTTACATCCGAGTGGTTAAAAGTAAACATTCGCGTACTCCTGACCATAACGAGGATCCGTAATCACACAATACATTCTGTTATCTCCCACAAACACGCGCGTATTTTTTTTATCGATGTTTTTTATGGGAATGAAATTAGCTTAGCCACAGGGTTGGCGATATATTCTATACAGCCGTCCAAGTTGGTAGTCACATCGTTCACCGGTTCGAAAAAAAACATTTACGTACCGCGCTAATGAAATAAAAATTGAAATTTCAATTTTTAAACGTTTCTATTGGAAAAAAAGGATGAAATAAAAATACCAATCGTGAATTTTCTCGTCATACAGCGATACGATGGATTTAGTCCATTTAATTTATTTTTCCAGGATACATGTGATGTTTTCACGACAGTCTTCCGAAAGACGTTTGTTTGATTTTGAATAAAAACTTGTTTCACCTGATTTTTATTATTAGGAGAACTTTTTCATACAATTTTTTCACACAATTTTTATTATAGGAAAAATGGGGCACAAACCTACGATACATGTGTTTATATATATTTTTTTAACAAAGCACTATCGCGCTTCGTGTTAGTGCTAATTTTTTATTCACGAACATCAATGCGGATCGCTTGATGTTCGTGAATAATAATAAATTGATTGAATAATAATAAACGTTCTAAAAATATTTTTTCAGGGATAATAACCGATGAACGATGGATCCAACTTGACATCTCGTAACGAACGAGAGATCGGTGAGTTTCCGAATGAAATTTTTTCCCTTCCTCGTATTCCGTTCCTTCTTGTAGTTCCGTGTCTTCGTAATTCACATCGTCGCAAACGACGGGACTTGCGATTGACAATCCCATGATAAATCGTTTCGCTGAGCCATACTATAAGAGAAAAAATAATTGCGGTACCGAGAATGCAGAGCACCGGTGCGACTCCGTAAAACTCGACGGTGTTGAAATTTGCTTCGACGATATCTTCGTTTCGATAATGTTTCGCTTGCAAACGACTGATCAGACCATTCGCTCTGAAGCGTTGAAGGCTGTGTGGGTGTAATAGAAAAAACGATTACTCCATGAAAATCATCGTCCTATATATGCTTGTTGTATTCTTAGGTTGGAAATTGGGTTGTAAAAAGAACATGAAGCTAATATGCGTTCTGGTGAAATGATTCGATAGTCGTATCGGCTTACTGGTAATTTATGGCAGCGGTGTACTGACTACCACGAGGTAACGCCATTGCCAAACTGTCGGTACCACCGGTATCGATTCCTATAACGTTGCACGCGTCCTCCATGAGTTGTTTCGCCGCCTCGCTCGTAACGAGAGCAGTCCGCTCCGAGCATACCTGAAAGGTTCATACAATAGAGTAGCCAACGCCGAAACAGTCTTAGTTGATGAATTTTGTTAAATTCATAAACTTCATTCAATAATTTAAGGTAGTACCCTCCATAAGAGAGTTCCTCGTCAGATTTTCATGAAACTTGGCTTACTTGTAGGTATTGATAAGAAAAAGGTTCAGTTAAATTTTTATGGCTTTCCGGAGCGCGGGAAAAAAGATATCAACACTGTTATTTTCACACGTTTAACATGGAGCCTTATGGGAAATTACGCTCAACTTGATATAATAAAAAAAGTCCTTGTCAGTTTTTAATGGAAACACTTAAGCTGCAAGTTGAATATTCAGAGAACATTTTGGGCATTTGAAAGTAGAGATCAGGAGACTGTGATGATAATAATAAGCAAATAAACATCGGGAAAATACAGTTTATATGAGGAGTTGGTCGTGATCCAGTAGACACGGCAACGTTGCGCGTTTGTTTCCCATCCTCTCGCTCTCTCTCTCTCTAACCGACATCATAACACGCGACGTTGCCACATCAAAGTACTACGTACCTCAATCAGGAGATGGTATATCTTAGGCTTGCTTTGACTCTCACAGTTTGTAGGATACTACTTTAATCCGTTTCGTTAACCAACCAATGAGGTATAATTCATGCTTACCTGCTTCCATGCGTCATCATGATTCGAAGGAAGTTGTTCCGTCGGTTTCATCAACGCCTTCATTTGTTTTACAATCGGAAGTTTCGATTCCTATTTTTGTTTACATTTTTCATTGAGTGAAAAATGAACAAATCAAATAAAATTAAATAAACAAAAAATGAACAGAAAACGGAGTTTACTTTTACATGAAATTAATAGACAACGAATAATCATCTCCGCACGTCTTTATGTGAATAGAAAGATCGATTACTTACGGTAAAAAATTCGTAGTACGAACTGTTTTGATTCATTATGAGTTTGTATGAGCCATCGTCGACGAAACCCTGAACATCCGAGAATGGCAAAGTACCGATGGACACGGTAATGAAACTTATTAACGATGCAGAATAAGCGGCGTAAACGATTATACCCGATGCGAATATCGAGTAGTAAGCCATTCTCATCGACATGTTTTCCGGAAATTCTGTAACGGAGAAGGGAAAAAAAACTCGTGAAAGAAGCCACTAAAAATTATCGAGATGGGTGACACACATTGCAAATGGGTAACTTACGAAACATCGCTTGTTGACAGAATATTCCCCACACCAACACGTGATTATCGAAATACGAAGAAACCAGAGATTGTGATTCACGCAGTACCAGTTTGATAAGCGCGAGTATCAGAGGCACCGTGATTACAAACACAATGATGATCACCCATAGTTCCCGTTCGAACACCTTTGACCATACGATACGAAAAATCAACAAATTAAAATCTGACGCATTTCGGAAGAATCTCAAAGTGAAAAAAATTAATTACAATCAATGGAAATTTATCATCGAACCTCAAAATGTGCGAACCAGTTCATGCCAGTGCCATCGGGTTTTTTGATAAACAATTTCGTTCGCGATTGCAAAATCGGATACGTAAAATCAACGACGCCGCTTCTAGTTCTCGTTATGCTGATGGCCAGAAGAAGATCGGCTTCGCCCCGTTCCAGAACCCCCATTGCACCGGTCCAAGCATTCGTCGTCCAATTTTTAATGCCAAATCCATGGACCGGGGTTATTTTTTCGATCGTAAAATTCATCGCCTTCTTGAGCTCGTTGAGAACATCGCCGGCAATGCTACCGATTTTACCGTCGCGAGCGCGAACGAACGGCGAATTCTGCGGGGACGATTCACATTTGTCGATCACGGTTGGAAAAAACGATTCCTGGAGTTTCGAAAGAAAAGCGTGAACTTACCGAAACATAGATAATGCGAAGACCCGTGCCGGAAATCTTAAATCGCCGATTCACCAACGTCAAAGGTTCCGACAATTTCAATCTTTCGCTCGTTGTCCATTTACCGATATCAAGAATTTCCGTTTTGTTATGGTCAGCGGACCACCATACACGAAGCGTCGGATCCGCGCAGCAAACGACGACCACGGAAGTGTCGTAACGCAGATCGAACTTATTTCCCCGGGGTTGAAGGCAATAATCGCACAGCGAATTTCCATAACGATCGTGAAATATTATCAGCCACACGGGAAACGATTTTTCCATGTCTCCCATGCCCCTGTTGAATTCATCGATTTCTTCGATGGATTGGATCAGAATCACAACGATCGGTCGACCGATACGTCCCTCGTAGTAACTCAGACATTTGTTCAGATGATCGAAGTGGCTTAACAGAGTAAACACGCCTTGTTCCGAAAACATTTGAAACAACATGTGGGCCGTCGCTGATTCATCTCCATCTGCCAACAAAAAGCACATACACACACAGACATGAAAAAATCCAAAAATTGTAGATGGAACAAAATATCAAAATAATAATGCAAATGAAGACAAATTATGAGAACGATCGAGCTTACCAAGAGTGTCTTGAGCGCACATGAGCATCACGCCCGTGGTCTGGGTTCGATTGCGTATGTCGGATATGAGAGGAACGTATTGGGAATACTGCGCGTCAATAAAACTCGTGCAACCCGTCGTCAATATTAGAATTACAATCTGCAGATGCATCGTCGATGCCATATTTCACATCTGTCGATTGTGACGTCTTGTGTGTTGCTATAATTATTAGATTACCGTTTTATTCGTGTTTCATTTTGTATTTGAATTTTTCTTTTTCGCGTTTGAAATTGAATTCGAGAGACCACGGGGAAAGTTAAGTTATATCGCATTGAGGGTTACAGGACTACTGATACTCTCACGTCCTGACTATCGGTTCATACAGTTCGATGTGATCGACATTTTGGGTGTAACTGCGCCCCATTTGGACATGGAAGCACCTTGGTTCGAGGTGAGCAGCGTACGATCAAGATCGAGCAAACGCTTCATCAGGACATTTAAGTAGTTGCAAATAACGGACGAAGGTGGATTCTCCGATAAAAAAGCGGAAGTTCGATAAAATGTACTGCGGAGTGTTCGCGGATAGAGGGCAAAAAGGTCGTTTCCAAGTGTAGGTACAAATAGCTCGTAGCTAACAACTGGATTTAATCACCAATCCTTGAGCAAAGAGTTATGATATATATATATATATATATATATATATATACAGATGTGTACATTCAGGCATAGTGTACCATTTATCGACGCCACTATCTTCCGATGAGCAATTTTTCATTGATTCATTTGTATTGGTATAGATTTTTTACGTTCAATGGCACAGTTGTACCAGACATTTTCAATGTCCCAATCGTGGCCAGGCACAGTCCTTTTTACCCTCAATTCATGAAATTTTTTCGGAGCCCCCCCCACTAAAGAAAAAACAACATTTAACTGAAAAAAAATTAAATAAAAAACTTAAATGAATATCAAAATATTAAAAAATATATATATATCAACAAGTCTATCAATATTTACTACCAATGTGCACTATTGACTCGAAATTCAATTTTGACTTATGCTCGCGCTTCCATGCAACATATGTTTCGTACGTCGATTCGTATTTAATTCTTGATTTCAAATTTACGCGCGCACTATTGAGTCGGTAATTCGAAGCTTATGTTTTTGGGTTCGACGCGCATGCCAGCCGCCTGATGGCGCTCTTATTCCGCTCATCCGCTCGAGTCTCGAGTTCGGTCCCTTGTTTACAAGTCTATTCGGGGGAAAAAAAACATCGAAAAAAATCTTGCCGACCGACCAACAGCGATGAGTCATGGACTTTCCAGTACTAGGACTGGAAAGGGCACTTTCCAGTACTGTTTTCGATACCGACAGTCGATAGTCACGGAAACGCCCACAAACACCCCCCGAAAAGCGAGGAAAACACGACTGCGTTATATAAATAATTTTCTTATCGATGTCTCCGATGGAAATAAAAACAGATGAGTTACTTCGTTGGAATAGTATATTACGATACTAGTGCGAAAAAAGTTTTTCTGACGACTGTGACTTTGCAGCACGAGCCGAAGGCGAGTGTTGCAATCACACGAGTCCAGAAAACGGTTTTCGCACGAGTATCGTATACAATTTTATGTCACAACGTGTGTGAATGGGGATTTGCCCACGCGAAGCGTGGGTAAAACCGCATTCTACGCACGGCGTGTCATAAAGATTTTTTTTATTCAATGAAATATATTCAGAGTGAAATTTAATTCACATGCTTGATTTTTAGCAAATTTCGATTCGTCGTCCTCGAAAAAAAACGAGTTATCGATTTACCGATCGGAAAGCAATCGTAATACGAACCGCCGCGATAGACTATCAAACCGTAGGATCCATCCGAGACGAAATCGGCCAAATCCGTGAACGGCAATATATTCATCGACACGGTGATGAAACTTATCAACGGAGCCGAGTTCAGCGCATAAGCAAGTACGAAAAAGTTTATGGACGTTGATAATAGACAAGGAGACACGTTGTGGCTAAGAATCGAAACATCACACCATCGACGAATGAATTCTAAATATTCTGCCGATATTCGATACGCACGTTTACGCGAATCGTAACATCGAAAATATTCGTGGAAACAGTTGGACAAACTTCAATCGATATACGTAACACACTGAATTATTATTGTATTCCGTGTTGAATGAAGAATATAAAAATAGGGTGATTGACGTATTCAATTTACATTGGGTTGCGATTGCATCGGAGTTCGAAAATACGAATAATCGGCATGGATTATCAGAATTAATTCAATCTCTTGGTTCAAGAAGATTTCATTTTTCTTGCTAAACAGAAAGGAGAAAATTTCGACTCGGCGACGAAACAAAATGACAAAGTATAACAGTGACAAGGTAATTCAATAATCGCAAGAACAGAAAAAATCAACGACCGACAAACATTTGTATTCAGCACGATATAATTCAACAATCGTCATTATTAAAGAACATTTTACTATCACAATTTAAGCACAATCTTTCTCATAGCACAGTTTCAATGTATATGGTACGATTCTTATGACATAGAACAACGGAATTAGAAATGTCAGATTAGTTTTTCGAAATAATATACAATAACAGCGGGTTTGGATCGCTAAATTGGGACCCGACGTAACGGGCGACGATTTTTCGTCCATCGACGTTTTTTCCTTCGAGAGTAAAACCACCGACGCATCTTTATCTTTTGTGATTTAGCCAGATGTGAAAGCCACTGCCAGAGTTCGTCGTGATAGTGATATATCGCTTCACAGAGAAGCACGATAAGCGAGAGAATAATTCCACCAGCCAGAATAACGAATATCGTTGTGACGTGCGAGAAACTAACATCTTCGGAAGTCTCGATTTTAGGTAGTTTTCCGAAATGTCTCTTGTACAGGCGATTGAATATACCACTGGTTTTCAAACGCTCAATGCTAAACGAAAAAAAAATAGTAAACCAGCGAATCAGATTAGCTTACGTTTACGTATCATAGTTCGATGTTTCGATAGGTAATCACTTCAGCTTACTGGTAACTGATGGCCGCGGCGTATGGACTTCCGCTAGGTAATCTCATCGCGGTGCTAAACACGTGTCCGGTCTTAATTGACGAAATTTCGCATCGATATAGGTTTTTTGGGGGTAATTTTGCGTTTGTGAAAAAAGCCACTTTTCCTCTGCAAATCTGCGACATATGGAGGAACGAATTATCAGTTTCAATTATATCTGCAAACCCAATTATGACTAAAATGCATAATGACCTGCTCGAACGCTTCGATTTTACTTTGAGGAAGAGTATCGTTGGGTTTCATTAACTTCTGCATATTCACGAATATCGGAGTCGATGTCGACTGCTGAATAATCAGAATTTTTCACGTTATCTCGGCGCACCAAACATGAGCCAATGAGAGACAAAAAATAATCATAACCTACCTGAATTAATTTGTGATAGAAATTATTACGTAACGTTATTACTTGATATGATCCATCCTCGATGAATCCCAGTAAATCGGAAAACGGCAATTTGCCGGAAGTTACGGTTAGAAAACTCATCAACTTAGCGGAATACGCTACGTAAACGATAAACCCCGAAATAAATATCGAAAAAAACGCTATCCTCATTGGTGTCTGCGTTGGAAATGCTGTAACGTAAAATCGTACGAAATTTAACGCTATTCAATAATGTTACGAGTCCAGACGCAAAATTGCGTAGTGATTATCAAACAGCTCGTACCGGGATGTCCTTGCTGGCAAAATATACCCCAAACGCGGAGGAAGTTCTCCATGTAGAGAGAACCCGATAATTTTACGCCATATTGAAGTTTCATAATCATCAATAGGAACGGTGCCGCGACGATCAGCGCAATTATTATGAGCCAAATTTTCCATCCAAGCACCTTCAACCAGTACAAAAATTATTAGTTTTTTGCAAATTGGTCAATTCGGCGAAATTGATTTAAAAATGACGATTTTAGCTGACCTTGAAATACGCGAGCCCATTAACGCCTATGGCTTTCGGTAGTTTGATATACAGTTGTGGACGCGCTAATTCCAACGGATAAGGATAAAGATAGAGATGATTGCGTTGCTCCATCATATTGAAAAATCGCGCGTCAATGTCAAATTTACTGTCCAACTTATAGTCTTTCATTTCCAATGAGTTTTCGGTCGTCAAGTTGGAGCGACTCGTATCTTCAACGCGGAATATTTCCTCCATTGTGAAATTTAAAGAATTTTTCAGCTCTTTCAAAAGTTCTTTGAGAAACCGTTTTCCGCGTGTGGTAGGCAGGCCGGTGGATTGCCGTCTCTGCGAGTGTGAAAACGCGTGCATAAATAATCATTGAAAATTAACATCGAACATCGACTCACCCCGGCAAAGCGCACTCTAAGTCTCTTGCCCTGTAAATCGTAGCGCCGTAATTTTGATTCTTCGGTCATCACCATTTTAAATCCGTCGGTCGCAGTCCACGTGCCGGGATTAGCGATTTCCGTGCGATTTTCGAGCACGGACCACCATTCTTGCAACGTCTGATCGTCGCAGCAAATGACCAGCATCAAAGTGTTGAACCGCAGATCAAACTTGTTTCCCACTGGACGACGACAATATTCGCAAATGGCATCGGCCGAATGCCCGTTAAATATTACCAGCCAGATTGGAAACGTGTTATGGATTTCACGAGTACTCTCACGAAACTTGCGGATGTCGTTCTTCTTTTTTATTAAAATCACCACGAGCGGACGAGCTATTTGGTTCCAATAGTATTTTGGCTGCACGCCCAGGTCTTTAAAATTCGTTACGAGTGTTAACACGCCCGCTTCCGAGAGAGTCCGCGTCAGCGAGTGGGCCATTGTCCATTCATGCATTCCTGCAGAAAAACCCATTAACCGAAGATCGGAAATAAATATCTACTACAATATGGTGACAGACGGAATTGAACTTACGTAATTTTTTTTCGGGGAATATGAATAATGCACTGGACGCTCTGTATTCATTTCGAACGTCGGATATGATGGAAACGTATTTGTTATAATCCGCATTCACACCGCTCAGGCGGCATACCGTCGATAGGAAAACCGCAAGGGCGACATACATTCCAGACACCATATTTACTCCTTCTATCGTATTCTTCCTTGTGACAAGAAGGCCATACGAGGACGAAACCTACTGAGACCGCACGTCCGAACTCCTGGTTCAGTTAACTCCAAAAATTGGGTTTTGTTAGTCACCGCGCACGGTCTGAGCAGTTGACTGATTAGAAGCGTGGCCTTGTCGGGGGGTAAGCGTGAATCCGGGATTGGCCGAACTAAGATCGACTTCCCAAAATAAAAATATATTTACCTACAAATACGAGGGACCCAGCAGGATTGAATGTTGCAGGACTACTGATACTCTCACGTCCTGACTATCGGTTCGTACAGTTTGATGTAATCGACTTTTTGGGTGTAACTGCGCCCCATTTGGACATAAAAGCACCTTAGTTCGAGGTGGGCAGCGTACAATCAAGATCGAGCAAACGCTTCATCAGGACATTTAAATGGATGCAAATAACGGACGAAGGTGGGTTCTCCGAAAAAAAACCGGGAGTTGGATAAAATGAACTGTTGAGTGTTCGCCGATGGAGGACAAAAAGGTCGTTGCCGAGTGTTCAAATAGCTCGTAGATAACAACTGGCACCAATGGCTGAGTAAACAGTTATGATATATATAAATATATATACATATATGTATATTCAGGCACTGTGTACAATTTATTGACGCCACTATCTTTCGATGAGCAGTTTTTCATTAATTCGTTTGTTCCGTTATAGATTTTTTTCGTTCAATGGCGTAGTTGTACCAGACATTTTCACGGTCCCAACCGTTGCTAGGCACAGTCCTTTTTACCCTAAATTCGTGGAATTTTTTCAAATTTTCTGTCGTTGTGCAAATACCGTCGAGAAATAATTTCCTTATCGATTTCTCCGATGGAAATAAAAACAGATGAGTTACTTTGTTGGAAAGATTTTTTTTATTCAGTGAAATATATTCAGAGTGAAATGTAATCCACATACTTGATTTTTAGTAAATTTTGATTCGTCGTCCTCGAAAAAAAAACGAGGAATCGATTTACCGATCGGAAAGGAATCGTAATACAAATCGCCGCGATAGACTATCAAACTGTAGGACCCATTTGAGACGAAACCGGGGAAATCCGTGAACGACAATATATTCATCGACACGGTGATGAAACTTATCAACGGAACTGAGTGCGGCGCGTAAGCAAGTACGAGAAAGTTTATTGATGTTGATGAAAGGGGACACAAGCCGTGCCTCAGAATCGAAACATCGCACCATCGACGAATAAATGTTCGACCGATATTCAATACACACGTTCACGCGAATCGTAACATCGAAAATATTCGTGGAAACGGTTGGACACATTTCAATCGATATACATACTTAACGCACTGAATTATTATTGTATTCCGTGTTGAATAAAAACTGGTAACTGATGGCCGCGGTGTATGTATTTCCGTCGGGCAATCTCATCGCCAGGCTAACCACGTGTCCGGTATCAATTGTCGAAATTTCGCATGGATGCTGTAAGTTTTCGATTTCGAATAAAGCCACTTTTCCTCCGCAAACCTGCGAAATATCGAGGAACGAATTAAAATTTTCGATTATTTATACAAACCCATTCATGACTATGATGCATAATGACCTGCTCGAAGGCTTCGATCATACTGTTAAGAAGACTATCGTTGGGTTTCATTAACTTCTTCATATTCACGAATATCGGAGTCGATCTCGACTGCTGAATAATCAGAATTTTTCACGATATCTCTGCGCACAAAACATGAGCCAATGAGAGACAATAAATAATGATAACCTACCTGCATTAAATTCCGATAGAAACTATAACGTAACGTTATAACCTTGTAGGATCCATCCTCGATGAATCCGACTATATCGGAAAACGGCAATTTGGTTGAAGTTACGGTGAGAAAACTCATCAAAGTCCCAGAAAACGCAACGTAAACGAGAACCCCCGAAATAAATATCGAAAAAAAAGCTCTCCGCATTGGTGTCTGCGTGGGAAATGCTGTAACGTAAAATCGTACGAAATGTAATGGTATATAATCAATAATTTTGCGAGTCAAGACAGGATTGCGTTGTGTTTACCAAACAGCTCTTACCGGGATGTCCTTGCTGGCAGAATATACCCCACACGCAGAGAAAGTTTTCAATGTAGAGAGAAACCGATAATTTTACGCCATATTGAAGTTTCATAATCATCAATAGGAAACGTGTCGTGACGATCAGCGCAATTATTATCAGCCAAATTTTCCATCCAAGCACCTTCAACCAATACAAAAATTGTTAGTTTTTTGCAAATTGTTCAATTCGACGAAATTAATTCCAAAATGACGATTTTCTTGAACCTTGAAATACGCAAGACAATTAACGCCTATGGTTTTGGGTAGTTTGATATATAGTTGCGATCGCGCTAATTCCCATGGATAAGCATAACGATGGGGGTGGCGTCCCTCCATCATATAAGCAAATTTCGCTCCAATGTCAAATTTGCTTTCCAATTTATGTTCATTCATTTCCAATGATCTTTCGGTCGTCAAGTTGGAGAGACTCGTATCTCTACTGCTAAATATTTCCTCCATTGTGAAATTTGAAGCATTTTTCAGCTCTTCGAAAAGTTCTTCGTAAAACCCTTTTCCGTGTCTGGTAGGCAGGATGGTGGATTGCCGTCTCTACGAGTGTGCAAACGCTTTCATGAATAATCATTGAATATTAACATTGAACATCGACTCACCCTGGTAAAGAGCACTCTAAGTGTCTTGCCCTGAAAATCGTAGCGCCGTGATTTTGATTCTTCGGTCATCACCAACTTAAATCGTTCGGTCGCAGTCCACGTGCCGAGATTAGCGATTTCCGTGCGATTTTCAAGCACGGACCACCATTCTTGCAACGTCTGATCGTTGCAGCAAACGACCAGCATCAAAGTGTCGAACCGCAGACAAACTCATTCCCCACTGGACGACGACAATATTTGCAAATGGCATCGGCCGACCGCCCGTCAAATATTACCAGCCAAATTGGAAACGTTTTAACGATTTTACGAGTACTCTCACGAAACTTGCGGACGTCGTTCGGCTTTTTTATTAAAATCACCACGAGCGGTCGAGCTATTCGTTTCCGATAGTATTTCAGGTGCACGCCCAGATCTTCAAAATTCATTACGAGTGTTAACACGCCCGCTTCCGAGAAAGTCCGCGTCAGTGAGTGGGCCATCGTCCATTCGTGCATTCCTGCAAAAAAACCTCGTTAACCGACGATCGAAAATAGATATCTACTACAATATGGCGACAGACGGAATTGAACTAACGTAATTTTTTTTGGGGGAAAACGACTAATGCGCTGGATGCTCTGTATTCATTTCGAACGTCGGATATGATGGAAACGTATTTGTTATAATTCGCATTCACGCCGCCCAAGCAGAATACCGTCGATAGGAAAACCGCGAGGGCACCATGCATCGCCGAAACCATATTTACTGCTTCTATCGCATTATTCTTTGTGACAAGGCCATACAAGAACGAAACCTCCTGAGATCGCACATCCGAACTACTGGTTCAGCTAACTCTATAAATCGGGTTTCCGTGGAACGTCGCGCATGATCTGGAAACGTAGATTATCTAAACTGTCGGCCGGTTTGGGGTTGAGCCCGGGTAAACAACTTCAATCGAGTTTCCGCCATCACAATCTATTTACTTACAATTACGAGGAACCTTGGCGGGTGGCCGGACGAAAATCGTAAGCTGGAAAATTATACACAATGCCAAAATGGGAGAGTCCAAACACGGTTGCTAGGTGCCCGATAGCATCAGTCCCACCCCTGAATTTCAAAAATAAATCACGATATGAATATTCAAAATCATCCCTATCGAACGGACGTTTGGACACGGACTTTTTGTTCAAATTTGAATTGTCTTTTAAGGTTTACTGTTTGTTTCTAATACGCAAGGCATTCAATACATTCAATTGATAATTACAATTTATTTTGCTGTATAATAATTGATCATCAGTGGACCGTATGAATGTGTGCTATAAAATTTGTATCACAGATGACATCAGAATTCGCGATGTGGGATTTGTTTTTCGGGATTGCATGATAGTAACAGCTAGTTTGAGTTGGCAGATTGACACCCGACGTAGCAGTCGACGATGTTTCGTGCATCAAGTTTTTCTTCCGCGAAAGTAAAAAAATCGCCGCATCTCCTACTTTTTCGATTTTGCCCGAACTCACGGACGGAGATAATCATGAGAGTGATATATCATTTCACAGAGTAATACGAAGAGCGAGAGAACGATTCCAACAGTCAGAATAACGAATATCGTTATGACGTGGGAATAATTTACGACATCATCAGCAGTCGCTCTTTTATCCCGGTTTTCGAAATATTTCTTGTACAGACGACGATATACACCGTTGGCTTTCAAACGCTCGATGCTAAAACGCAAAAAAAATGATTAGCGAGAAAATAATTTTCATTTACGTGTACATGTTCGATGTTTCAATTCAAAATAATTTTAGCTAACTGGTAATTCATGACGGCGGTATATTGACTTCCAGGCGCCAATACCATCGCCATGCTAGTCACGTGTCCGGTCTCAATTGCCACCGTTTTGCACTCATCTCTTCTCCTCTTTGTCTCTAATTCGGCCGCGAATAAAGCTACTTTCCCTTCGCAAACCTACGAGATTCCGAGAGACGAATTATAGACGAACGAGTTGAATTTAATTCTGCAACCTCATGCACAGGCGAATTTTTGTGGTTACCTGCTTCCACGCTTCATCAAGATCTTCTGGAAGACTATCATCGGGTTTCATTAACTTCTTCATATTCACGAATATCGGAGTCGATGTCGACTGCCGAACAATCAAATTTTTCACGTTAGTTCGGCTCTCGAAACATGCGCCAATAAGAAACAGAAAATAACGATAACCTACCTGCATTAATTTGTAATAGAAATCATTACGCAACGTTATTACTTGGTATGATCCATCCTCGATGAATCCCGCTAAATCGGAAAACGGCAATTTTCCGGAAGTTACGGTGAGAAAACTCATCACCTTAGCGGAATACGCTACGTAAACGAGAATCCCCGAAATAAATATCGAAAAAAACGCTATCCTCATTGGTGTCTGCGTTGGAAATGCTGTAACGTAAAATCGTACGAAATGTAACGGTATATAATCAATAATTTTGCGAGTCAAGACACAGGATTGCGTTGTGTTTACCAAACAGCTCTTACCGGGATGTCCTTGCTGGCAGAATATACCCCACACGCAGAGAAAGTTTTCAATGTAGAGAGAAACCGATAATTTTACGCCATATTGAAGTTTCATAATCATCAATAGGAAAGGTGTCGTGACGATCAGCGCAATTATTATCAGCCAAATTTTCCATCCAAGCACCTTCAACCAGTACAAAAATTGTTAGTTTTTTGCAAATTGTTCAATTCGACGAAATAAATTCTAAAATGACGATTTTCTTTGACCTCGAAATACGCAAGCCAATTAACGCCCATAGCTTCCGGTAGTTTGATGTGCAGTTTGGATCGCCATAATTGAAATGGATGAGTATAACGATTAACGCTCCTTCGATCAATCATAAAAAAAAAAGCCGCATGAATGTCAATTCTGCCGTCCAAATCATAGTCTTTTATTTTCCACAATTTTCCGGTCGTCAAGTTGTAGGGGCCAGGATCTTCGATGCTGAACGGTATCTCCATTGTGAAATTTGAAGCATTCGTTAGCTCGTTCACAAGTTCCATGAAAAACCGTGTTCCGCGATATTTATACAGAGAGGTGGATTGCGTTCCCTGCAAGGGTGCAAACACGTGCATGAATAATCATTAAAAATGAACATTGAACATCGACTCACCCCGGGAAAGCGCACTCTAAGTCTCTTGCCCTGGAAATCATGGCGCCGTGATTTTAATCCTTCGGTCATCACCAACTTAAATCGTTCAGTCGCGGTCCACGTGCCGATATTTGCGATTTCCGTGCGATTTTCAAGCATGGGCCACCATTCCTGCAACGTATGATCGTCGCAGCAAACGACCAGCATCAAAGTGTCGAACCGCAGATTAAGCATATTCCCCATTGGATGACGACAATATTTGCAAATGGCATTGGCCGAATGCCCGTTGAATATTACCAGCCAGATTGGAAACGTTTTGAGGATTTTAAGAGTACTCTTACGAAACTTGAGGATGTCGTTCTTCTTTTCTATTAAAGTCACTACGAGCGGTCGAACTATTGTTTTCCGATAGTATTTCAGCTGCACGCCCAGATCTTCAAAATTCGTTATCAGTGTTAACACGCCCGCTTCCGAGAGAGTCCGCGTCAGCGAGTGGGCCATCGTCCATTCGTGCATTCCTGCAAAAAAAACTCATTAACCGACGATCGGAAATAGATATCTACTACAATATGGCGACAGACGGAATTGAACTAACGTAATTTTTTTTGGGGAAATACGAATAATGCGCTGGACGCTCGGTATTCATTTCGAACGTCGGATATGATGGAAACGTATTTGTTATAATTCGCATTCACGCCGCCCAAGCAGAATACCGTCGATAGGAAAACCGCGAAGGCACCATGCATCGCCGACACCATATTTACTGCTTCTATCGCATTATTCTTTGTGACAAGGCCATACAAGAACGAAACCTACTAAGACCGCACGTCCGAACAACTGGTTCAGCAAACTCCATAAATCGGGTTTCCGTGGATCGTCACGCATGATCTGGAAACGTAGATTATCTAAAGTGTCGGCCGGTTTGGGGTTGAGCCCGGGTAAACAACTTCAATCGAGTTTCCGCCATCAAAATCTATTTACTTACAATTACGAGGAACCTTGGCGGGTGGCCGGACGAAAATCGTAAGCTGGAAAATTATACACAATGCCAAAATGGAAGAGCCCAAACACGGTTGCTAGGTGCCCTGATAGCACCAGTCCCGCCCCTGAATTTCATCAATAAATCACGATATGAATATTCAAAATCATCGCTATCGAACGGACGTTCGGAATATGATGACAGACGGAATTGAACTTACGTAATTTTTTTCCGGGGAATATGAATAATGCACTAGATGCTCTGTGTGCATTTCAAATGTCGGATATAATGGAAACGTATTTGTTATAATCCGCATTCACACCGAGAAAACCACGAGGGCACCTTGCATTCCAGACACCATGTTTACTGCTTCTATAGCATTGTTCTTTGTGACAAGAAGGCCATGCAGGAACGAAACGTACTGAGACCGCACGTCCGAACTACTGGTTTAGATAACTCGAACAATCGGGTTTCGTTAGTCACCGCGCACGGTCTGAACACTTAACTGATTAGAAGCGCGGTCTTTTCCGGAGGGTAAGCGTGAATCGGAGGTTGACCGAACTTCGATGGACTTCGAAAAATAAATACGTATTTAGGGGAGAGGGGGGCAGCCCCGGCCATGTCTAACATCTATGCTCGCTTTGTGTTTACTATCAATGTTTTCATTTTCCTGTGTTTTTTTGTGTCCTACGAGAAATGTGCGACGAGTAGAGCTCGACTTGTCTCTGTGTACGGTCGTGAAAGCGTCAATACTGATTTGTGTGAGCCACGATCACGTCCCGCTCAACACAGAAAAAGGTACACCGTTAAAAAAACGTAAGTAATTATATTTTCCAACTGGCCATTATTTAGTACGAGCATTACATCTTACGTATTTTTTTCCGTTTGGAAAAATTAACATTTGTTTTCGTACTAAAGCCATGATTTTGCTGAAAATCGAATCGGGTAGCTTCGGCCACCACTTTGGCGGCTAGCGCCGGCCATTTATTCGAAGGCTTGTCGAAAATTCATAAAAAAGGTTTACTGCAATTACCTGTCATTTGTTTTTGTAGGTGGGCGTCAAAATGCCTAAATTAAAAGGGAAAACCACAAACCGAGCCAATTGGATTGAAGAAGACATGAAAAGAGCAATAAAAGAAGTTCTTGAACGTAAATCTTCTGAGAGAGCGGGCGCAGAACGAAAGAAGATTCCTCGCACCACATTACAGAAGTATGTTAAGTCCATGAAACAAGGACGTGTATGTCGCCAAAAATCGATTCCAACGCTAAATATCATGGTGGTCGGAGCTACCCGCCACGTTTCCGGAGTGGCCGAATTCAAGCCGGAGTTCAAAATGATTTTTTTTCAAGTTTCTGATAATTCATCATTTTTTTTGTACGATATTCAATTAAAATATATCTTAGTCATAATATTTGTGCAGTTCCGATTATTACTCCACCCTTAATTTGCGGCGGAATTATGAAAATAGAAAACTGTCCGGGGCTAGCCTCCTTTCCCCCACCTAAAAATACAAGGGACCCAGCAGGATTGGGGACAAAAATTGTAAACAGGAAAAAATAACCACGATACCGAGTGGGGAGAGCCAAAATACTGTTGCCAAGTGCTCGAATAGCACCAGGCCTACTCCTCAATTTGCATAATAAATCCCAATCGATCGAGAACGTTCGGCCTTCAATTATTTCCAAACAAATTTCAACAATTTCGAACGTTACCATTCCCGTTCCCGGATTTACCGGATAAACGCAGAACTCGAAACGGCCGATGGTCGCGAATCCACGATCACAATGTGGCAAAAGGTGTTGAATACGGCGCATGCCGATAGTTTACTCGGCGCACATCGGATATGACCATCTGAAACACGGTAATTGACGTTCAACACCTCGACCGCAACGAACACTTCCTCGTCCTCGGCAAGAAACATCGACATGAGCGCCAAAGGCGTTTTCCCCAACCGGTCATTGAAGTGCCCCTAACCCGTGGTTCCCACACCGACGCTTCGCACTGCCATCACGACCACATACGCCCATACGCGGCGTCTTCGGTAGTCACACGTCGATCGGTTGTTCTACGCGAGCCGTACCCGACCGATATCCATTCCGGTTTATTTCGCGAAACTGTTGTATCGCACCCGCGTACGTGTTCTCCATAAATCGTCGAATGCAACACTCTTCTCTGTGTTTACCGGCAAATCACGGCAAAGGAGATGCTGCACATGGCCCATGAGCGCCCCATCGGCGATAACCGTGTATGAAACGGCTACTGAATGCTTCTGGTAATTTTACGGAAATCGGTTCACCCACCAACGGCCTAATGTTATTGCAGTGAGTATCGCATTAACTATAGTATGGTTCGGAATGAAATTTTCAATTTTTCCATCGCATTATCGACGGCAAACACGAAGAGCGGACGTCATGAAGTAACGCGATAAATAAATAACGATTATTCATAATTAATTATTAAATTGATTGATGGATTTTATTGTATATATATATATATATATATATACGTTGTATATTTGAAGAAAAAAAAGAAAGAAATTGCAATCGTTATTGATAACAAAAAAAAAATTATTAGCCAGAAGTGGGATTCGAACCCACGTTCTCATAGGACCAGAAAAATTACTATTTACAATTAATTACCAGATTGAAAAATAGATTTTATCTCACATTTCTCTTGTATATCTGATTTAAAAAAATAATAATAGCGAATGGTGAAAAAAAAAAAATTTGTCAGAAGTGGGATTCGAACCCACGCCCTCAGAGAGGACCAGAACGCCCATTGTTACCCGGCGTACGCCGGGAAGGTTACACCTTGAGTCTGGCGCCTTAGACCGCTCGGCCATCCTGACAGTTGATATTCCAGTTGACAAAATACACTACATATGTTGCATCAGCGTTATTGTTGCATAACGTATGAATAAACAAAATCATCTTTACAAACTTTTCACGTTAATTCATGACCCTCGATGAATTAATATTTTTACAATTTAAAAATATGTATAATACTAATATGAATTGAAAACTTACATCCCTTTTTTTTAAATTCTCATTTTGTTCAACATTTTTCGCAGTGTAAAAATATTTTTATCGATATTGTCGTTTATTTTTACAATAAAATGTTATTTTGCAACGAAATTGTTGTGATGTTTCAAATTACGAAAAAAAAAAAAAATGTTTCCGCCCGGGATCGAACCGGGGACCTTGTGCGTGTGAAGCACACGTGATAACCACTACACTACGGAAACTGGTTGGAAATTGTAACCTAAAACCCGTATTTCACAAAAGTAATTTTTAGCTTAAGAAAAACGAGTGAATTATTTTGTGTCATTTCGCATAAAAATTTGACACGTGTCCCTCATACATCTTTATCCACTTTCTCGTCACATACGAAGTACGTAAAAGAGAAAGTTATCGTTTGCATTTAATTCCTCGACGATTTCTTTTCGTCAACGTACGTCACAAACATTGACTCGGGAAACAGGACTCTCTCGACACCTTACGGAAATTCAAGCGACGCTTTATTTTCAAAGCAGTAAAAATTACTTTCTCGAATATCGTAACGATGGTAATTCGGTACTCACTCGTGTTATTCACAAACAGTCAAACTTGTTTTTTTTTCGCGTTATTTCACGGATGGTTGGACCACGTGACAAGCGTGCGAAGAGACGGAGATGTTCGTTCGCGAATCGTCGGACCGAATCACCACTGAAACAATATTCTCAACAAAAAAAAAATCATATTTGCTCACCATTTTCACTGTCCATCTCATCGTCGGTGAAATGTTTTCGTTGTGTTTTCACTTTTCTCTCGTGTAAATAAAATTTTTCGAGCTTCCACTATTCCTCGATGACTAACTTTTTTTTTTTTTTTTTTTTTTTTTAATGTCCAAACAACTTCGTCCAAAGACGTTTGAGATCAATACATTTTTCCTGACGTTCTAGTTATTTTAAAAAAATATATTATTCGTAATTTAAGTTATTAAATCTCCGGAATTTGCAAAAACAAAAATGAAAAATATATTCGATAAAATATTGCTTCGTTGGATGAATAAACCGTCGTGCGATGAAAAAAAAACAAAAATCGTCCAACAATTCCGATTATGACATTCCGTAAGAATCCCGTCTACGCTATGAGCGTAAAACGAGTGCATACCGCGTGATCCACTTCCGGTCTTCGTTGCCCCTTTATCAACCGCAGAATTCTTACGGTCCAACATACCCAATGTCCGAGGCGGTGTGAATCAACGACGAATCCGCAGCGACGACATTAATGAACGGATATAACGAATACCCGGAGCGATAAATCTTTCGGATGGGCAGCGAGCAAAACAAAAAAAAAAGTTGTTCGCACACCTGACCACACCCGTCTCGTCACGGTCGGATAAGAGAGAAAGAAAATCCTTGTGGCATGGATCATTGTGTGCTTCACTTCGAGACAGCTCGGGGCCAAAGCTTCGCAGATGAATCTCTTCGCATTGTCGAGTATCAAAGTTGCGAATAAACAGACCGGCGCAAATTCCAATTAATCTGATTTCAAAATCCGGATTCCAAGAGAGATAGAAAGAATTTTAGTGGGTAAAATATTCGTGTCAACGTCGACGATTTTCTCAACTGGCGTTCATTCCCGAGGCGATATCATGCAACGATACCCTCGAGATGCTTGTTTCGCGAAGATGATTACCATTATTCAACCGCATCTGTGGACCATCGCGAGCCATCGTTTTCACCGCGATCTATCGCGAAAATCCTCGGTAGATCCGTTATTTATTTATAAACATGTAAACACATGTTCGTAATAAAGAATTCCGACCACAAACCCGTTGATCCGACATACTAGACGCGGCAAAATCACGTCTGCACGACGACTCGTCGGTTATCTCAACATTGTCGAACCGGATCTTCCGGCTCTGCGCAACTTGGAGAACGGAATTTACCGGACTCCGTGTTAACACGTGTGCGATGTGTCCGTTTTGGCAAAAATTATTACTCGGTTTTATCTCGCATCACATCCATCGTGATGCCGTTGAAACGGACGAGTGCAACAATCTTCGTGACTATATCTGCTTACAATTTCGCTATCGCAATTTCGAATTAAGGTGGTATCCCACAAACTGTAAGAGTCAAAGCAAGCCTAAGATATACTATCTTCTGATTAAGGTACGTAGTACTTTTATGTGACAACGTCGCGTGTTATGATGTCGATTAGTGAGAGAGAGAGAGAGAAAAGATGGGAAACAAACGCGCAACGTTGCCATGTCTACTGGATCACGACCAACTCCTCATATAAACTGTATTTTCCCGATGTTTATTTGCTTATAATTATCATCACAGTCTCCTGATCTCTACTGTCAAGTGCTCAAAATGTTCTCCGAATATTCAACTTGCAGTTCAAGTGTTTTCATTAAAATCTGACGAGGACTTTTTGTATTATAGGAAATTGAGCATGATTCTCCATGAGGCTCTATGTTAAACGTGTGAAAATAAAAGTGCTGATATATTTTTTCTCGCGCTCCGGAAAGCCATAGAAATTTAACTGAGGCTTTTTCTTATCAATACCTATAAGTATGCCAAGTTTCATGAAAATCTGACGAAGAACTCTCTTATGGAGGGTACTACCTCAACCGATCCAACCACCCCTTCGCGATATTACATTAACTCGTTCGTGCGGTCAACCACGGTCACTCGGGTATTCAATTTTTTTATTTTATTTTGTTTTCCATATAGTTTTGCAATAATCACAATTTTTATAACGCATTTAATTATTTATTTACAAAAATAACAATAAATAATATTGGGAAGAAATGTCAGAGGGGGAAGAATTGCGGATTTCGAAGAATTCGCAGAAGGTTCGAATTTTTTTTTTTTAGAGAAGGTTACAATAAGGTGGATGTGAATGAGTATTGTGTGGAAGGTGATTTTTTTTTCTTTTTCGTTACGTAGATTTCAGTCGAAAATGCGCAAGTACATAATTGTGCAACAATGTGTCGGGGGCACAATTCGCAGGCCCTAGACGAATTTGAACATTGAATACTGATTCGTTAGCTCACGTAATCTAGTCGCTTATCGATTAAAAAAAAAAAGTTAATCACAATGGTCGAAAAAAAAAATTTATAGATCGAATCTAAGATCGATTGATAGATAAGAATCGAAATAATTTTACTCCGTTGCAACTGCATCTGACTCGTGTACCATGCACTCGCGGAGTACTACAAGGAGTACTACAGGGAAACTGTCTGGAAAAAAATTCATCGTAACGTCATTCAGGCGACTGGAAGAAGATACGTTACAAGTGAAAGACAATCATTAATTTCATAAATATTCATGCGCGCGATAAAATCCAATCCACGTAGATTGTCCCTATCAATATCTGCGCCATTATTCCGATCGCTAATTTAAAAAAAAAAAAAAAGGTGTAAATCTCATTGAGCGTAGATCTTTGAGCAAATATCCGGCTGAATCGTCTGACGCACACGCACAGGCAGAAACAAATTAACAAAAATACGAGAATAAATCCTCGTGAAAAAAAAGATCTCCATCGATTTATTTTTTTCTTCGCACGCAATTCATGGTTTTTTGTATGATAAGTTTGTTGCGTTGTCTGGTGACTTTGGTCGTTGCACCGTCGCTCGGTGTGATCTGTTTCAATTCGCGTTGTGGAATTCTCGGTGGGCTAGCGATTCTCGCGGTCGCGTTACGTCCGCCCCAAAGTGCCTCGAGATCGGCCAATCTTCGTCTCAGCGTGCGATTTTCACGTTTGTACTTCGATAATTCGGAATTCTTATCCATACCATCGTGACCGGAACTCGAAGTTTCCTCGGCTATGTGACGATAAATGAGATGCAATTTTTCCTCGTGGCCACGTTGCAACTCGACGATTTTACGCTCGGCTTGAAGCTTCGTTTGTTTCAAACCGTTCGTCAAAGTGCTTATATGACGATCTTGCATCTGCACGAGTTCCTCCAAACCGGCGTATTGAATTTCCAAACTCTTCGAGCTCTCTTTCAAATCTATGACTTTGAGAAAATATTTGTAAAACAAAGTTCTCATTTCGCCTTCCGACAATTTGGCCAATCTGTCCATGAGCATGCGTTCGCTCTTTTCCCGTTGCGACTGATTGTCATCGAAATCTTTTCGTCCGCATATCATTTCGTTCTTGTGCTCGATCATCGCGTCGATGGCCTCGATAGTTTCTCCGCATTCCAACAATTTTCGTTCCTCCACCGTCGTCAATGTTTTTTCTTTTTGCCATTTAACATCGAGATCGCATTTTTCTTGCAACAAAGAATCACGATTGCGACGCAGATGAGCGATTTCGTGTCGCAGAGCTTGTGCCGCTGTCTCGTCCGTGTCCGCTGTTCTCTCGAGATCCATGGATTTTTCGTTCAACACGTGTTCCAAATGCGACAAACGCGCGCTAACCTCCAAAAAATTTTTCGTTTTTTCCGAACAATTCGTCTTCGATTTAATCACATTTTTTTCATCCTCGCTTTCCGACTGTATTTCCTTTAATTTCGAAGCCGTCAGATTGTACTTTTCCTCGAGTTCGCGAATTTTTTTTTGATCGCTCGCCAATTCGTCTTCCAATTGTAATTTGCGTTCTTCCTCCTTGCGCAATTGTCGATTTAATTTTTCCATTTGTTGTCGCGACGAATTGAGGGAACTCTCGAGTTCGAAAACTTTTTTTGCCGAATCGCCAGCGATTTGTTTGATTTTTTCGATATCCGTCAATCGTTTTTCGTAATGTATTGCCATGTTTTTGTACAATTCGACTTCTTTCTTGTGGGTCGATCTCTCGTCCGTGTCTTTGTACATTGTTGCGTTTTCCGCCTGTGCGAGTTGTTTACGGGTGTTGTAGTATTCCTCCTCGAGTTTGTTTCTTTTACGTTGAAATCTTTGTTTCGCGCTCGTTCGAGTGTCGGAATTTTTTATCATATCCGATATGAAACGTTCTTTTATTTTTATGGTTGTTTGCAATTCTTCGATACGTTTGTGCGCACCATCGAGATCCGATTGAATTTTTTTCATTTGCGTTTGTTTCACCTCGTTGTTCATGGTTAATGTCTTCAGGGTTTTTATGGGTTCTGGAATTTCCGTTGTCTTGAGCGCATCTATCAACAAATCTGGCGAATGAATTTTTTTCAATGTCCCAGAATTGTCGTTGTTGACATTGCGAAAATCGGATTCACGATTGTCGGTGAAATTTCCATTGCCAAACATTTTCGTCGTATCGTCAAAATTTTTATTTTGACAAGGTCTGAAACCGCCGTTGAAGGCCATTACTTCGTTACACATTTCCGAACCCGGAAGCATGGAGTTTCTTCGTGAATTTGGATTTCTTATGGGAATGGGTTTTATTATGGGTACGTAATCGTCGTTGTTGTTCACGGGTACAACGGCTGTGGATATTATTGCCAAATTTCTTTCTCTGAATCCGTCCTCCTCCGAATCTATCATACGATCCGTTTCGATCTTCAATTTGTTCATGAATTCGTCGAGTATTTCCAAAAAATCTGGATTTTCCGAACTGACGTCGCTCTGTTCCTCCTCCTCGTCTTCGTCCTCCGACATTTCGCTGTCGGTGCTGGAACAGCTGGCCGACGCTGTGCGAAATTCCGTTCGATTGGTCGATTCGTCGGTTCTCTCATCGGTCTCCGTGACTTCTTCGATTCGTTCCAAAGATCTTCTCGTGTTTTCCTGAAATCCTGGCAAACTGGCAGTGTCGTCGCTGGCTATGCACTCTTCGTACTCCTGCTTCAGACACAACCACTGTTCTATCTGATCTTGTTCGCCGTGCGGAAGTACGTTGCTCGTCATCAGCTTGTTGAACAAACCTTCCGCGTTGGACACGAGTTTGGACCACTGACTGGCCGCAAATTCCAGACGAAACAGATCGGCGCTGGAACTTCGCTCGCCCGACGTGGCCAGCGTCGCCGTATCTTGCGTCTCGTCTCCCGTTTGCTCGCTCTCCTCGTCTCGATGTTCGACGGTTTGACTGAAACTCGCCGCTGCTTCCATGTAACGCGTGTAACATTGGTGATTGTCCAGCACTCCCTGATGGAGCCAGGAATTGTAGTGCATCATTGTCACCGCTGTCGAAGATCCACTTAACCTAAAAAGAAAATTGAACGAATGAAAGAAGGTATCATTCCTGGTCGAGGACGTAGAATTTGAATGAATGTATTTTCCATGACTGAAATGATGGGCAAAAATAAACAAATTGGTAATAGGTTGCTGCGGGAGTGAAGCATCCTAACCTCACTTGCTCTTTTAGAAATACTCAGAACCTCAGCATTCGACAAATCGTCCAATATATCACTAAAACACGAGAAGAATATTGTACCTGCGTTAAATTTCGTGTATCGTGCTGTTCACAGCTCTTGAATCGAGCATTTATTCTCCACTTATCATTCCAAACCCATCTTCAATCGAATCTCGATTCCACACAGGCACACCCCATAAAAACATTTTATCCGTCCAACCCTCGAATCTCATCGACGACGTCATTCACGAAACTGAAAAATACATTTTTCAATCGCAACATCGAAATAACTTCCAAGTTGTTTCAAATGTCCGATACGATGAGCAGCGTATCGTTTACAAATCAAGCACCGAGTTTATTCCAAGCAGAAATAACGACTGAAAAGGTGAAACTAGTCAAATGCAAAACCGAAATGTTGTGACCGACTGTCTCCACCTACCAAATCGCACGAATAATATTCACACTACGGTCAATTGACCGAAAAATGCAGTCATTTAAGACGATGACCTTTCTCGCTCGTCCGATCTCCTTCATGAGTGCAAAAGAGATAGCGCTATTGGTGCTCGCTGCGGAGCAAGAGAGAACGAGCGACAAGCAAACACGTCACTTTACGTTGTTTTACCCGTTCTCTTCTGCTCCCGAGCAATCAACGTTGGCGCTGTTGCTCTCGCACGGAAGCAGACATGAGTTGGGAGATGTATTTTGGAGGCCTTTTCCGTGTTCGCGATGGGATGCAGTGCGTCCCTGGTGGCGAAATTGGAAAGTAGGAGATGGACGTCAGTGCTGATGGTGCTGAACCGAAATATTAGATATACATCGCTCGCGCGCACGTAAATGCTCGTGAACAATCGCGTCGGTTGGGAAAATTTCTTTGTTCTCAACAGCTGAGCGTCAAGGCTCCACTTCGTCGGACCATCGACGTGTTTGCTTACATTGTAGCGGTGTTTACGTTTCTCGCTCGAATTCTTTTCACTTCCTCTATTTTTTCGATGAGTCTCCGATATTATCCCGGAAACCCACAGAATTGTCCTGTCTCTTTTTTCAATAGCATATATGATAAGCAGTAATTGCAGTGAGCGATGTGGTAATGCCCCGTCCCTGTATAATATGGTGCGCAAATGGAAAATGTGAATGGAATAGAGGATTTCGTAATCCCCAAGTACGAGGGACACCCCAAGTACTTGGCATACCCCAAGTACGAGGGGTACCCCAAGTACTTGGCATACCCCAATTACGAGTAGTACCCCAAGTACTTAGGGTACCCCTCGTACTTGGGGTAACCCTAAAATAAGGGCCAGCCCCAAAGATCCGTTTGAGCTGGCCCAAATATTCAATATATTGACCATGTCAATGTATCGTCTGTTTGCCCTGCAACCTGTCGGGAGTTAAAAACTAGGCGTGTCAATAGAAACCGTTACGCACTTCGTATTTCCATGTAGAACCAACGACGTCTTCACAGCATTACAGAACCGTCCAACGCGCGATAAAAAAAAAATTCGTGAGATGTGGTCTTTTGCGTGTTGACGAAATACGTGTCGATAATCGACTACGGTGTCAACGGTTGTCATTGACGAATACGGTGTATTCATCAAATTATTAAGGTAGTACCTCCACAGATGCGTTGAACTAGGAAATGGTTGAAATTCGACATATATGTTATTTAATACATTATCCAAACATCTGTGCAATTTGAATGAGTTTGACCTCCCCAAACGTGAGATATTTACACTTAAAGTTGGCTTGTTTTACACGTATCAAATGCGTTATGATGGGGAAAAAAGAGCATTATTAATTCTACCGTCACGAATTAAACTAAGAAATTGATAAAAAACGAGGATAAGCTAGAGTAAGATATCACGAATAATGTGAAAAAAATGAGAATGATTCACCATCTAGTTTCCAAGATATAACAATGAGAAGCCCTCACAATTTTGGTCGTATAGCATATATCCTGCTCGGCCTGCAAACAAACGAGTGCGTGGAGGGAGAACGGCGTGTATTGGGGCAAAGCCTCGACAGTCCCGGCAAAAAGTTTACTGGCAATGGTAGATCAAAAACAATCTTTGAAACATGAACATGGTATGTAAACTTTTGGTTGAGATTGTCGCGGAGGAGCTACCTTAATTCTTATCATTCGCCAACGACCATACCATGCTGAGCACACCAGTTCTCGTCCGATCACTGAAGTTAAGCAGTATTGGGCGCGGTCAGTACTTGGATGGGTGACCGCTTGGGAACACCGCGTGCCGTTGGCATTTTTTTTTAATCCGGCTTAAGTCCCGGCTTATCCCAGGACCATATCCGAAAAAAATTTTTACAACCTTATCGGGAAGTAGTTTTTTTTCGTCACCGTGTTTTATTCAACTCTGTTTATTAGTCACCCTATTCAATAAGAAAACATTATGGAACACCATGATGTCGGGCTTAGAAAACTTGCCGCATCGATAAAAATTGTTGCGCACTTTGTAGGTGCGTGCAGAGTCACGGACGTCTTCACAGCAGTGTAGACCCGACAAACGAATGGTGCTTTCAACAAATTGTCAGTTATTTGGTCTTGTCCGATTTGACGAAAAACGTAACAATGTTGATTGTCAACCACGGTGTATTTATGGAATTATTAAGTTTTAACCTTCGCCAACGACCATACCATGCTGAGCACACCAGTTCTCGTCGAGTCGTTGCCGAGTAAGCATCCCGATCGGATGTAAACACCGGCACGTTAAGCGAGTCGCTACCCCAACTTATCCGATTAAACCGTTATATTCAAAACGTCAGATAACCGCGTACCTACTCTTATAAAATAGAAACCGGAAACGCGAGTTCATGTGAAAGCGATGTCTGCAGCAAGTCTGTGGCTGAAATATGTGCAACGCCAACGGCACAAAAAATAGTGTCGAAACCGTCGGTTTTCAACTACATTCCAGCGAAAATTTTAACAAGCCCGTATGCGAGAAAAAACTTGGAATCATATTTAAACGATCCGAAAATTTCGGTTCAAATCGCTCGTGAGATGCAAGCATCGAAAACAATTTTAACGAAAGCCAAACTTACACCTAGACCCAACGTCACAAATGCAAAAAATAAACGAAAAACCAAATTTTCAAAAAATCCCGATGAACCGCATGACTCATCGCATGATTCCAACTCGAAAATGGATACCGAAATAACTGAAACCATCGACGAGCAATCTGAACTTAGTCTACTGAGGAAAGAAAACGCAAAACTCAGAGAAGAAATGCAGCAGCTGATCGTTCGCCTGGCCGGAGGCCCGCAAAACCAAGAAATTCAAATTCCAACGGAAAACAGATTCGCGGGACTGGAAGACACCAACTCGCAGCTAAACAACCACGACGCAAACGGACTTGAAAACAATTCTCGAGCCGGAACGTCAAACGAATCCATAAGCGATGACGGATGGATGTCGGTACTCCGGAAAAAAAACCAACGCCAGGTCACCCCAAAGAAAACGAGAGAAAGACGGCTGTCTCCAGTTATCACCGGTGCAAAAGTGACTGAAAAACCAAAGACGTCACTATCAGTGAAGAGAGTGAAAATGCCTCCGATTAACATATATCGACAAGACGTGAAAGATACGTTCGAGGTGTTGTCGAAAGTTCTGAACAACAACACGTTCAAAATCAAAAGACAAAACGATAATCAACACACACTGATCCTCAATAACTACGGAGAGCACAAAAAAGCGAAAAATGTATTAAAAGAAGTACATGCACAATATTTCACGTACACTCCAAAAGAAGAAAAAGTACAAACATTCATGTTAAAAGGAATAGACAGCAGTTTTGATCCCAGTGAAGTGCTTATGTGTTTAAAAGAAAAAGAAACAGAGACTTTAAAATTTGTGAACGTTACGAGGCATACAACACCGAAATCCATAAGAGAGAATAGAACCTTGTCTCTGTATAGGGTGCAATTAACAGCCGATAGCATAGCCGGAAAACTACACGAACTGAATTATTTAGCTCACCAAGTAATTTATTGGGAAAAAATTAAAAAATCAGACACTGTCCAGTGTAAAAACTGTCAAAGACTTGGCCATTCCGCATCAAACTGCAACATGAAATATAGATGTGTAAAGTGCAATATTCCACATGGTCCGGGGGAATGTCAAAACCACAAAGACCAAAGAGAAACGTCGAAAGATAACGTCTTTTGTGTGTTGTGCCAGAGTTTCGGTCACCCGGCATCCTACCGTGGCTGTCCGAAACAGCTGGAATTCAAAGCAAGACAAAATCGAAGCAATAATAAATACAACCACGACGGCCGGCCGCAAAACGCAGTGACATCTGACAACCTACAGCCTAACAGGACGAGCCGATCTATAAACAAATCTCAGCAATTCGCGACGCCGGGAAGAAGCTACGCCGACCGCGTCCAAACAAAAACACAGAGCGCCGGAGATTCACAAAATCACACGAGCAAAGCACCGCAAGATATCCTGCTGATTGTCGAAGCTATGCAGCAACAATTTTCAGGGATCATTCAGGCAGTCAGAAATAACTCACAAAAAATTGATAGTCTATTTGCACTACTTCGAACTAGCGAACCAACGATGTGATGGAAACCGAAAACACGAACAAAAAAATGTTAAGAATAAACCATTTGAATATAATCGCAGTAAACGTAAATTCACTTATACAGAACCAAAGACGAGCATCACTCTTTAATCTGTTGACACAGTTCGCACCAGACGTAGTCCTTTTAAATGAGACGAAATTAAATCACAATCATAAACTCGAATTTAAGAACTACACATTAATAAGAAGAGACAGGCCGAACAGCAAGCAGGGTGGGGGAGTAGCAATATTAGTAAAGAGACCAATACATTTTGAAATTGTGGGATCCGACTTATCGAATAATGCTCAGATCCTCGAAACGCTGGCTATTAGGATAAACTTAAATAACCGCGATAAGTTATTTATCATTTCTACGTACGCTCCGCGTGGAAAACAGAATGAATTTGCCACGGAATTTTATCACTTATTTAAACAGCTTAATCTTAGAGACATTAATAATTATTACGTTATTGCAGGCGATTTGAATGCAAAACACTCGTCATGGGGCAATTCAAATAACAATCAGCGAGGATTGTTCATAAACGATTGGTTAAGAAACAACGAAATCGAGTACAAAGCAAAGATGTACAGCACAGACTTTCCCACATACCCGAGGGGACAGTCGTACCTTGACATATGTATCGCGGACTGTAGGTTAAGGCTAGATACAGACCGAAACCGAATCAAAACAATTCCGTACGACAGTGACCATAATGCGTTAAATTTCAATATTCGGAACGACACACAAATAAAATGGGAATTAGAAGCGGAAAAAGAAGAACATAGACTAAACTATCGAAAAACGAACTGGAACGATTTCAAAAAATATTTAAATCGAAATTATTCCACAGTGATATCAAATGAAACAAACATGAACATTGGAGAAATTGACCAGCACGTCATAGCAATAGAAAAACAGGTTGTACAAGCCATACAAAAAATAGTTCCAAAAATAAAATTTAACGATAGTATCGACTCTTACCGAAATTCAGACATCAACAAGTTGCAAAAATTAAAAAGCTCACTCATAACAAAAATCAATAAAACATACAGAAATTTCAATGCCCGTGATAATCCTCAACTGCAGGTATACAAAGAAATGCTAGACGGAACGAGAAAATTATTAAAACAGGAGTTCAAAAAATCCATCAATAAATATTGGCAAAACAAAATAAAAAACATACCCATAAACGACTCAAAAAATATGTTTCCGATCATAAATCAAATATTTAGACCTAAGGGCAAAATTGAAATAGAAAACTTCTCGATACCACAAGATAGAGTTGACCTTATAGAAGCATCAGGATTAAACCCAGCACAATGCCGAAAAGACCAACGCGGCAATTATTGCATCTCGAACCCCACGGACAAACTAGAAATTCTGAGTTCCCACTTCGCGAAAATTCACGAACAAAATGATAATATGGGCAGGGAAGGCTTAACCAATATCGTCGATCAGCACACGAGCAGAATTAAGCTCGAGATGCAAGAGGATGTAATAGAAACAAGGAGACTAGTGGATTTCTCGCCCTCGAATAATTCAGACGATCCAGACGATTTACGGGATATCTTTACCAACACAACAAAGTTAACAAAAATATTCAAGAAATTGAACTCAAAAAAATCATCCGGAATTGACGGAATTCCAAACGTAGTATTGAAACATTTACCTCAAGTGATCATCCGAGATAATGCTATCCTCTTTAACAACGCGCTGAATCTAGCCTATTTTCCAGAGCGCTGGAAAAAAGCAGTTGTTATTGCAATACCCAAACCAGGTAAAGAAAAATCCAACCCGAGTAGTTATAGACCAATAAGCCTCTTACCAAACATAGGCAAGGTCTACGAAATACTCATTAATCTATCAATAACTAAATTTTGTAACGAAAACAATATAATACCGGAATATCAATTCGGTTTTCGTCATAAGCATTCGACCATCCACGGTATAACGAAATTAACATCGGACATATGCTGGAGTTTGAACAACGGCAACTGCGTAGGCGCGTGTCTCATAGATCTCGAAAAGGCTTTCGACACCATATGGATCAAGGGTCTTATATATAAGTTATCGAAAAAAAAATTCCCCACACACATAATAAAATTAATATGGAATATGATTGAAAACAGAAGCTTCAGAACCACAGACGGCATAAAAACATCGATTAAGGAATACACGTTATCAAATGGACTACAGCAGGGAACCGTCAATTCACCAGTTTTATTTAATATTTATAACAGCGACATAATTTTTCTCGATGGCATAAACAATAACCCAAAACGCAGCTCTCTAGCTTTTGCAGACGACCTTATAATTTACTCGCAAGATAAAAAAATACAAATTGTTCAAGACGAATTACAACAGATGTTCATGAAAATCCAATTCTATTGCAAGAGCTGGAAACTTAAAATCAATAACGACAAGTGCGAAACCATATTATTCAGACCAAAACTAATACAGGCAACACGAGAAGTCAAAAGAAACTGGAAAATTTTTAAAATCAAACCTGAAAGTCAGACAGATGAAGGTATACCGCACAAAAACATTGTCAAATATCTAGGAGTTAACGTTGACCAGCATTTGAAGTATACACAACATCTGGAAATACAACTTGACAAAGCGAGAAGAACATTTTTAAAGCTTAACAGACTCTTCTACAACAAAAATCTCAATACCAAAACGAAAATCATCTGCTACTGTACATTGATAAGACCCCTCATCACGTACGGATGCGCAATATGGTTTAATCAGTGCCCATCTATGATGGAAAAACTTAGAATATTCGAGAGAAAATGTTTAAGAGCTTGCCTCGGCAAGTATAGGTCGCCGGAAACTGATTTCACACATCACATTAGTAACCGACAAATTTATAACGGAGCAAACATTTCAAGGATAGACATACACTTGTTAAACATGATTAGAAACCACTGGGTAAACACAGCAAAGATTCATACAAATAATTTAATATTAGCCCCGTGTCATGCAAATCCAATCTATATCGGAAAGACATTAGAAACCGGATACCTACCGCCTGAAAGTTTTTTGTTCTTAGATGCAAATGGCTACATACAGGACACCAATAACGTCCCAATTATTTATCACGCACAAAGAAAAAGAGGACAGCGACACATTTTGTATGAAGCGATTTTGGATACATCTAGCCAGAACCCACTATGGCGATACGATAAGTCAATTCCCAATTGTGATAGAAAAAACAATTCCCGGCTGAATACAAAAAAATACTGGTGGCTGGGGTAGAAAGTGAGTAGAGACGGAAGGGAAAAGAAAAGATGTAAATATATATACATATGGATATTGATATACATTGATGAAATATATGAATACATATAATATATTGGAACGTGTGTGTGTGTGTGTGTGTGTGTTTGTGTGTAGGTGTGTGAGTGTGTGAGTGTGTGTATGTGTGTCGAAGTAAATAAATAAAAGGGGAAAAAAACAAAAGAAAAAAAAATTATTGTCGTAAGTGCGCGGGCGAGGGAAACAACTCCCGTCTTTTTGTAAATAGTGTATATACATAGTAGTAAGTAGGAACACAGTATTGTAATAAGTAGTCGTAGACTTTGTAATAGGAAATAGTATTAAAATTGCTTGAAGCAAAAGCGATGAAAAGGAAATAGTTTTTTAACGTGCGTAGCCTTTCTATTTTCGTGCCGAAGTTGTCAAAAAAAAGGCGGAGTTTGTGTATCCGTTATATGAAAAAGAAAAAAAAAAGGATTAGGAGGCTTCCCTTAATGTGAAAAACACCGATATTCATTACAATGCGTGCTAATGATAGCCATTTTGTATAAAATAAATTATAATGTCGTCTTTTGTTTATTGAAGAATCAATAATTATGTATCTCTGGCTGAAAATAAACATTATAAAAAAAAAAAAAACACCAGTTTTCGTCCGATCACTGAAGTTAAGCAGCATTAGGCGCGGTCAGTACTTGGATGGGTGACCGCTTGGGAACACCGCGTGCCGTTGGCATTTCTTTTGAATCCGGCTTAAGATGATGGAAGACAAAAATTCTCTCCCTCTCGCTCGCTCCGCTGCGAGCGCCGATGGCGCTGTCTCTCTCGCTCTCGAATAGGTCTTCCATCACCTTAAGTCCCGGCTTATCCCAGGACCATATCCGAAAAAAAATTTTTACAACCTTATCGAGAAGTAGTTTTTTTTCGTCACCGTGTTTTATTCAACTCTGTTTATTAGTCACCCTATTCAATAAGAAAACATTATGGAACACCATGATGTCGGGCTTAGAAAACTTGCCGCATCGATAAAAATTGTTGCGCACTTTGTAGGTGCGTGCAGAGTCACGGACGTCTTCACAGCAGTGTAGACCCGACAAACGAATGGTGCTTTCAACAAATTGTCAGTTATTTGGTCTTGTCCGATTTGACGAAAAACGTAACAATGTTGATTGTCAACCACGGTGTATTTATGGAATTATTAAGTTTTAACCTTCGCCAACGACCATACCATGCTGAGCACACCAGTTCTGGGAGTCTGCCGCGAGCAAGCCTAGAGGCAACATCGTTCCACGATTCGTGAAACAACAAAACCCGCGAACCGATCGATGTTTTTTTTTCTTGACCCCAAAAACGTGAAAAAGTTAAAAATAACACAGGAACACAGTGAACAGTAGCAGCAGACAAAGTGAAAGAAGTGAAATAATGAAAAAACTAAACGATCAGTGAACAACAATAGAAAATCCAAGCAGAAAAAGAGTGAGGAAGACTAGAGAGGTAGGAGAAAAAAAAACTGATATCGGACTACCGAGCTGGGCGGGAAAAAGCCCGCTCACTCCGCGTCGCTAGATGGCGGACAGAGCCGGCAACGAATCAGGGCAATCCGAAAACGCGGGCCCATCGACGCCAATCACGGCACCATTGCCCTGTAACGGATCACGATACGCGGTTCGCGGACGCGCCGCGGGAACAGCGCCGGCTGTAGCCGAGCGCGCGTAAATTCGATTCATTTAATACCCAGAGATCAATTTATCATAAAGGCGTGCTGACTATACTTTAACCTTTTTATAAAGCATGTAAATTTGAATAAATAAATGCTAGAATAATGTGTCTATGTAAGTTACGTATTTTTCCAGGCACGTAGAGTAAAATAGTTACACATGTATATAAACTACCATGATGCTGTACACGTGCAGTTCGTTCCAAGAAAACACATTTCGCCTTAGAATTTATGATCGTACTCTCGACTGGTTTATTATTTCATTGTTACGTATAGTTTAGCTTAAATTCAAAAGACCATACAATAAAACTCGAAACAAACCAGAGCTCTCTTCCAGACGCTCCACTAAACAAAGAGAACCCCTTAAGGGAAGAATCTATTCAAGTAAACTCTCGAGAAAGTCGACCGGTGACACGTTGTCGCCAGGCACACTCGACGTGAACTTTCATGAATTGCAAGTAACTGCTGAAACCGGACCCCACGTGCCCGACACGTTGGCGCCAAGACCGAGCGCGTTTCAAGCGGGTGGTCCCCGCGTGCACGCGGGGGTGGCACGACGCGCGGGCTAGGGGTTGATTGGCTTATTCGGGGACTTAGAGGCGTGACCTCCGCCATCAGCGGGTCCGCGGATAGAAAAGTCAGAGAGTCGATCATCACTTCTTTTACGACAGTCTTACGCGACAGTTCAAAATACCAGAAGAGATCTTAAATCTCACCACATTTGTACTTGTAAACCTTTTGATTTTTGAAAGACGTTGTTGAGTTCATAATAAATTAACATTACAAATATATTCGATTATGCGTTTTAATTATTTCAAACGAACTTCATTCCCCAAGGTGAGCTTCGCTCTTCGTAGCGCAACGAACCCCATTTAATAACCTTTTTGCGTAAAATATTTAAATTGCAAATTCAAATTCGCCGCGCTTTTCTGACGAAAGCGTTACATAATAAATTTTGGTGACAGCGGTGGGATAGCGCTAACTTGTCGCGAGTGAAGTTTGTTTGAATTTTGATAAAGTCATTATTCAAAAGTAACATTCGAACGCGTTGAATTTAAATTCGTTAAACTGTGCGCGTGAAAGGACTTTCAACCCAATAAAATTCGGACTCTCCTAAATCAATTTGAACACAAGTGCGGTATTTCGAGGCTCGCGTTACTACCTGTTTGGGTGGACTGACAAGGAAAGGTCCCGAGGTGTCCCCCTCCGATTCTGATGAAATTTGGCACGATTGTAGAACTGGTCAAAACATTCGACACGTATTTTTTTTTATCGGCGGAGTCCCATATTTAAGGGGTGAAAACCACCCCTGAAAATTAAGTGTTTTTTTGTTTTTCGATTGTAACTCGTAAACGGCGTGAGATAGCAAAAAAGTTTAAATGGCAAAGTTATTGCATTTGACACGGACTATACATTGGAGGTAAGAACGATAAATAATTTTAAACAATTGACCATTATTTATTTAAAAAATCTGTTTTTTTAAACATATCTGCGAGAGTTTTACTTCGATCGAAATGCCAATCCGTCAATGTATATATGATGGGAAAATAAAGTTGACGTGTTTTTGGTCTCATTCATACCCCGCACTTAAGGGGGTAGAAACCACCCCTGACCTACTCCCCCGAGGTGTCCCCCTCCAATTTTAATGGAACTTGGCACGATTGTAGAACTGGTCAAAACATTCGACACGTATTTTTTTTTATCGGCGGAGTCCCATATTTAAGGGGTGAAAACCACCCCTGAAAATTAAGTGTTTTTTCGTTTTCGATTGTAACTCGTAAACGGCGTGAGATAGCAGAAAAGTCTAAATGGCAAAGTTATTGCATTTGACACGGACTATATACTGGTGGTAAGAACGATGAACAAATTTAAACAATTGAAGATTATTTATTCAAAAAATCTGTTTTTTCAAATATATCCGGGAGGGTCTTACTTCGATCAAAATGTCACTCCGTCGATGTATACAAGATGGGAAAATAAAGTTGACGTGTTTTCGGTTTCATTCAAATCTCGCAGTTTAGGGGGTAGAAACCACCCCTGACCTCCTCCCCCAAGGTGTCCCGCCCCGATTTCGATGAAACTTTGCACGATCATAGACCCTGTCTAAACATTTTACACGTATTTTTTTTTTATCGGCGGAGTCTCACATTTGAGGGGTGACAACCAGCCCCTAAAATTGAGCGTTTTTTTGTTAATCGATTGTAACTGGTAAGCGGTGTTGAATAGAAACAGAATTTGAAGTGCAAAGTTATTGCATTTTACGTGGACTATCCATCCGTGATAAAAACAATGAATAAATTTAAACAATTGACCATCAGTTGTTGAACATTTTTTTTTAAATTATCTACGACGGTCTCACTTCGATCTTAATGTCGCTTTGTTAATGATGGAAGAATATAGTTGACGCGTTTTTTATCTCATTCATATCTCGCACGTTATGGGGTGGAAACCACCCCTTACCTATTTGACGGAATTGTCGCATAGTTGGTGATTCCATTTACAATATTTGGCTCATTCCGGGTCCGTAACGGATGTTAGATTACAATTGAACATTCAGAAAAACAATTCATTCTCTCGTGACCAAATACAGTTCTAGAGACCGCAACTTATTCGTTTCTTTACTGTGATTCGTGAGTTGGACGAAACAGAACGAAAGTTCTGGTCAGAGCAAATGACCCGGCGAAACATGTTCCATCAAGATTATAGAAGATCCAGAAACACATAACCTTTCGTTTCAGGTCACACAGATTTTTGGCTTTGGCGATATCTGACATCGATTGTAGACAGATTCACTCATCCTTGAACTTTATTTTCAAAATTATAAATATGAAAGGTGCACGAATATGTTATTTCCGTAGAATAATATATTTGTTCCAATTCACGAATCACAATAAAGAAACAAATAAGTTGCGATCTTCAGAACTGTATTTAGTCACGTGAGAGTAAATTGTTTTTCTAAATGTTCAATTGTAATGAACATCCGTTACGGACCCGAAATGAGCCAAATATTGTCAATAGAATCACCGACTATGCGACAATACCGTCAAATAGGTAAGGGGTGGTTTCCACCCCATTACGTACGAGATATGAATGAGACAAAAAACGCGTCAACTCTATTCTTCCATCATTAACAAAGCGACATTAAGATCGAAGTGAGACCGTCGTAGATAATTTAAAAAAAAATGTTCAACAACTGATGGTCAATTGTTTAAATTTATTCATTGTTTTTATCACGAATGGATAGTCCACGTAAAATGCAATAACTTTGCACTTCAAATTCTGTTTCTATTCAACACCGCTTACCAGTTACAATCGATTAACAAAAAAACGCTCAATTTTAGGAGCTGGTTGTCACCCCTCAAATGTGAGACTCCGCCGATAAAAAAAAATACGTGTAAAATTGTTTAGACAGGGTCTATGATCGTGCAAAGTTTCATCGAAATCGGGGAGGGACACCTTGGGGGAGGAGGTCAGGGGTGGTTTCTACCCCCTCAACTGCGAGATTTGAATGAAACCGAAAACACGTCAACTTTATTTTCCCATCTTGTATACATCGACGGAGTGACATTTTGATCGAAGTAAGACCCTCCCGGATATATTTGAAAAAACAGATTTTTTGAATAAATAATCTTCAATTGTTTAAATTTGTTCATCGTTCTTACCACCAATATATAGTCCGTGTACAAATGCAATAACTTTGCCATTTAAACTTTTCTGCTATCTCACGCCGTTTACGAGTTACAATCGAAAACGAAAAAACACTTAATTTTCAGGGGTGGTTTTCACCCCTTAAATATGGGACTCCGCCGATAAAAAAAAATACGTGTCGATTGTTTTGACCAGTTCTACAATCGTGCCAAGTTCCATTAAAATTGGAGGGGGACACCTCGGGGGAGGAGGCCAGGGGTGGTTTCTACCCCCTTAAGTGCGAGGTATGAATGAGACCAAAAACACGTCAACTTTATTTTCCCATCATATATACATTGACGGATTGGCATTTCGATCGAAGTAAAACCCTCGCAGATATGTTTAAAAAAACAGATTTTTTAAATAAATAATGGTCAATTGTTTAAAATTATTTATCGTTCTTACCACCAATGTATAGTCCGTGTCAAATGCAATAAGTTTGCCATTTAAACTTTTTTGCTATCTCACGCCGTTTACGAGTTACAATCGAAAAACGAAAAAACACCTAATTTTCAGGGGTGGTTTTCACCCCTTAAATATGGATCTCCGCCGATAAAAAAAAATACGTGTCGAATGTTTTGACCAGTTCTACAATCGTGCCAAGTTTCATCAAAATCGGAGGGGGACACCTCGGGACCTTTCCTTGTGAGTAGCTCTATACAGTGGTTCTGCGGCCGAGAGAGAAACACGTGTGTTCTACTCAGTGGAGCGTTGAATTTTCATCATCGCCGTAGCCTTTCCTTGCGGGGTTTCCCCCGTGGTTTACCCAAAAGGACGGAGGGTAGGAATTAAATCTACCGAGGCTAAAACGGTGCAGGGGCCACGGGAATTCTTAAAAGGCACCCCTTGCTCACCGTAGGCGCAACGAGGAACGTGGACGACACCTGACGAGGACATCCATCCGCTTTCGAGGACGACGAATACCGATACGACCAAGGACCATACCAGCGGGAAGCAGAGGGTTTACCATCGGAGGACGACAACGATACCGAAGAGGCTCAATAAAATTTTAGTGCTAAATAATTGCTGTGAAAAATACGTGTGAAAGGACTCTATGGACTGTCAGTGAAATAAAAAAAAATCTTTAATTACATACAATCAGCCTTACTCCCAGATCTTCAAATTGGTAAGTCAGCCGCCTTGACCTTGTAAGAAAAAATTGATCTCTAGTTTGCCGATCGAATATCGAGATAAATTTTTAGTAAAAGGGGTATACTAGCGGAATAAAACGCGATAACGTAGTCATGGGAAAAATAGGCACCGGGCCTGAATCCATTGTCGTCGATCGGGAAATTATCGTTACGGAAACTCCTACGATGGAGCAAAACTTGGATCGAAACGATTCGACCAACGCAACCGGCGAATTATCTAGGAACCGTTTGAACGATGTAGGGCAAACATCCGATATTTCACCTGTCAAAGCTTCAAGTAATCGAATATTAAGCGAAATGCATAATTATGCTCGGGTCTCGGAAACTGCATCGCGATCGGTAATAACTCGTCCAAGCGCTTCAGACGGGGAATTGAACGGTCTTCGTACCGGTGCTACGCTCCTTTCTCGCACGCGAGAACTCACATCCTATGTCTCGTTCAAAGCCGCTCTCGAATTTGTCCCCAAAACATTTGATGGGTATAATATACCCGTTTCTAAATTTATCCGTGGCTGTTTGTTTGCCCACGACTCAATAGATCCACGCGAACGGGACCATCTTTTTTGGATTATAAGAACCCGTATAGTCGAAACCACTGAAAATTCGTTGCAGGATCGCGATATTACCACTTTAGAAGACCTTTTGCAGCATCTTAAAAGAACTTTTACCGAGCACCGAAATATAAGCCATTTAAATTCAATGCTTGCTACTGTTGCCCAACGAACCAATGAATCTGCAATAGATTACGGCGTTCGGGTAAACGAAATTTTAAAGAAAATTATCGAAGCAATAGAGGACAAGAATTCATCCCCCTCCGTAGCGTTTGGCATGATCGTCTCTGCTCGCGACACAGCATGTGAGAATTATGTAATGGGATTAAAGCGGGAATTGGCCCTCCGGGTACGCGTCGAAAGACCCAAAACTTTGCAGGACGCGATGAACGCAGCTCGTACAGCTGAATGGGAGTTGGAGCGCGAGAATGGGCTCAACCGTGGAAACGAACGTAATTCGCGAAATAACGGGAACGATAGCAGTCATGCACCAATGCGAAGAGTAATATTGCAATTAAAATCTCGGGGTAAGAAAATTCGACAGTCGTGACCCTTTAAAGTGAGAACTTAAGAATAATTCATGGAAATTTATTGTAGACACGAGGCAGAATTGAACTTAATTAAAGGTAATAGAGTCCACCTGAGTGCTATCATTAATCAGCAAATCAAATATCACGTTTTTGAAATAAATAGACACGGGATTTTGACGATATAAAAAATAATAATAATAATAATAATCATAGTAATAATAATAACAATAATAATGATATTTATGATAACGAGATTGAGACTAATTTTCCAATAATTCCAAACGATATTCTAATCGAAGATGTTGTGCTCGGTGACGGTTTCGTAAAATCATTTGATAGATTTCATAAAACTGAAGAAAATTAATTGATAATAAGCTTTAGTTTAGCTCGATAGAAAAATAAAACTACAGGGTATGAGGATGAAATTCAATACAAACCTAGCAAAGCGAACGCTGTTGCAGACGCTCTCTTTCGAAATCCTGTACCTAACCTAACTTCCATCCCTGATGCGAATTGTGGCCGCCAGGTTCCGAGTGTGCATACTCGTCTACCTGACGACGATTATTCTGCGGAAAGGGATGACCCTTATCACGAATATCCCATAGAGAGAGTTTTCCTAAGCAGAGGCTCGATGAAACTGATACAGTGTATGAGACAGAGGACTGCAGGTCTATCTATGAACTTGACGGAAGGAAACGAGACGAGTACAGAACTGTTATACAAGAGATCAAGCTGTTGTCAGATTAGCGGTCGACGCGAGGACCCTACCGTCCTCGCGTCGCCAAGCCATACCAAACCATGCGGGGGCTCAAAACCACTCGTCATGGGGCTGAGGAGGAAAATGTTGTTGAAGTTAGCGGTCGACGTGGGGCGGGAGTGCAATCCTGCCGTCCCCGCGTCGCCGGGCCATAAACGCGTGCAGGGGCTCACTACGACTCACGAGGCCGGAGAGAGAAATATTGTTAAATTAGCGGTCGACGTGGGGCGGGAGTGCAATCCTGCCGTCCCCGCGTCGCCGGGCCATAAACGCGTGCAGGGGCTCACTACCACTCACGAGGCCGGAGAGAGAGATATTGTTGAATTAGCGGTCGACGCGGGGCGGGAGTGCAATCCTGCCGTCCCCGCGTCGCCGGGCCATAAACGCGTGCAGGGGCTCACTACCACTCACGAGGCCGTAGATGGAAATGAAATGATACGAGAACTAATGAGAGTTGCTCGGTTGAAATGAAATGATATGAGAACTAATGAGAGTTGCTCGATTGAAACGAAAAATGTTGATGATAATGCAGTAATGACTAACAGCTTGAAATGGGGAAAAACAGGAACGACGATCATGACGAATGACAGACGAATTGACAAGGTCGACGGGCCTTATCCCAGTAAAGGACTCTGCTTGGGAAATAGCAAAATTGCAACAGTGTGACTTTCCACAAATAGATTAAAGTACTAAGAAAGGACATAATTTCGTAAAAGTAAGAAAAGGTCGATTCGAAAAATCATTTATTGAATTTCATTTCATGTGACTGTATTCATACCACGCGCGCCAGGCGGAAATTGCTCAACAATTCGACGTTCAAATAAATAAATGAATAAATAAATAAATAAATAAATTAAAAAATAAATAAATTAAAAACTTAAATATTGAAAACCTAACGTGGGACAAGTAATACACAAGACGAGAGTGACAGCATGTTCCTTACTTTGTTCATTAAAGAATAATTTGATGATAGATTTTATGTAAGGAATTTAGAATCAACCTTATAGATACGTTGCATAAAGTGATGCAATCAATGAAATTATTCGAATGTGCAGTTCGCCACAGTGTGAACGGGAGAAAACCCGGATAGGATCGGGCCGGACGTAAGTGATTCGCGAATATCTTGACTCCCGTTGAAAAGGAACATAAAAAAGCCGCGAAACAATAAACTCGAGGACTATTATACCGGATCGTACGCGATAAATAAAATGTTTAACGATTTTAATGTCGAGCACAGGTCGGGCCGAGCAGTACTAAAAATTGTTAATGTAAATAAACTTAAACATCTCAGATTTAATCACGTTTCAGACTTAAAAATACGCAAGACATGGCATGCGAACTATAGCGCGCGTGCAAAAAAGCCGCTTTGTATGAAGCGCCTTTTTGAATAAGGGGGGAAGTGTAACGGATCTCGATACGCGGTTCGCGGACGCGCCGCGGGAACAGCGCCGGCTGTAGCTGAGCGCGCGTAAATTCAATTCATTTAATACCTAGAGATCAATTTATCATAAAGGCGTGCTGACTATACTTTAACCTTTTTATAAAGCATGTAGATTTGAATAAATAAATGCTAGAATAATGTGTCTATGTAAGTTACGTATTTTTCCAGTAATGTAGAGTGAAATAGTTACACATGTATATAAATTACCACGATGCTGTACACGTGCAGTTTGTTCCAAGGAAAGACATTTCGTCTTAGAATTTATGATCGTACTCTCGACTGGTTTATTATTTCATTGTTACGTATAGTTTAGCTTAAATTCAAAAGACCATACAATAAAACTCGAAACAAACCAGAGCTCTCTTCCAGACGCTCCACTAAACAAAGAGAACCCCTTAAGGGAAGAATCTATTCAAGTAAACTCTCGAGAAAGTCGACCGGTGACACGTTGTCGCCAGGCACACTTGACGTGAATTTTCATGAATTGCAAGTAACTGCTGAAACCGGACCCCACGTGCCCGACACGTTGGCGCCGAGACCAAGCGCGTTTCAAGCGGGTGGTCTCCGCGTGCACGCGGGGGTGGCACGACGTGCGGGCTAGGGGTTGATTGGCTATTTCGGGGACTTAGGGGCGTGACCTCCGCCATCAGCGGGTCCGCGGATACAAAAGTCAGAGAGTCGATCATCACTTCTTTTGCGACAGTCTTACGCGACAGTTCAAAATACCAGAAGAGATCTTCAATCTCACAATATTTGTATTTGTAAAACTTTTCATTTTCTTAAAGACGTTGTTCAGTTCATAATAAATTAACACTACAAAATATTAGATTACGCATTTTAATTATTTCAAACGAGCTTCATTCCCCAAGGTGAGCTTCGCTCTTTGTAGCGCAACGAACCCCATTTAATTACCTTTTTACGTAAAATCTTTAAATTGCAAATTCAAATTCGCCGCGCTTTTCTGACGAAAGCGTTACAGCCCAGGCCACGCAGCGCCCCTATCGGAGGCCAAAAACTAAACACGATAATGCTCGACCGACTTTACCGACAGTCGATTAAAGAAATAAATTTTAAAAAAACTAACACGAAAGTGGTAACCCCCAACTTGAACGCAGCGCGCAAGCGCAAGAGCACGACCGCGTCACCGCCGAACGAAGTGGCTCCGGCCGACGAAATAGCGCCAGCCCACGAAGAACCATGGGAAATACCAAAACGAACATATAAAAAAAGAACAAACCCGACCCAAGATGCGACAACAGAGAATACTTACGAGGAGAACAAATTTGCAACTCTGTCGAATGAAGAAAATAACGAAATGGAGCAGCAAATCTACACAGAAGATGAACACGAGACCGACGAAACGCCGAACGAAAAAAAAATCCGTCGACCCCCACCGATATACGTAGAGGGAGCCGAGATGGCTGCGATAATATCGCTCCTCACGACGATAAACATCAAAAAAAGCGAAGTAATTATAAAAGAAATCGGAGACGAAAATGAAAAAAAAAAACCACATGATACTTGCAAAATACCAAACGAGTTACGATTTAATAAAAAAAACACTTAAAGAACAAGGTGCGAGATTTTTCTCTTATACTCCACGAGAAACCAAACCGAAAACATATATAATAAAAGGGATTCGCGGATTCGACTCGAACGAAATAAAAAACGAAATTGTTGATATGAATTTGCCCAACGTGAGTATAATCAAACTTGACAAATTTATTTACAACAAAAACCGACCAGATAAATACCATCACATCATTCAACTGACGAGCGAAAGCAGAACAGCTGAGCTGACAAAAATCAAATCGCTGGCTTACCAACGGATCACCTGGGAGAAAATGAAAAGACCGCTAATCTTCCAGTGCAAAAAGTGCCAAAGAGTCGGGCATGCCAGCTCCAATTGCAACCTGGAGTTCCGGTGCGTAAAATGCGCCGAACCACACGGACCAGACAAATGCCCAATAAACCAGATCGAGGGAAAAGAGGTATTAAGATGCGCCAACTGCCAACAATCGGGTCACCCAGCTTCTTACCGAGGATGCCCATACATTAAACTGGCAACTAATATTAAAAAAAACCAAACTCACCAACGCCAAACCGCAGCGAGGGAAACTCTCAATCGCACCACAAAATACACCAACGAGAACATCACATTCGCCCAAGCGACACGAATGATTGCTCACCAAAACCCAACGACACCGAAGCCACCGCAACTCTCGACGCAACAACAAACACAGATTCCATACTCACCGCAGCAGCCACCACCAAAACCGAACACTAACGCCCTCCACCCAGAACACCAGCCAGCATGGGTAAACGAACTGAAAAAAGATTTAATCGAAATTCTTGCAGAACAAGTAAGAACCATCACGCAAAGAGTAGACCAAAACACAAAAAAAATTGATTATATAATGTCTCACTTTAACACATACAATGGCGACACAAACTATTGATATAACCCACCTAAAAATAGCGGCGATAAACGTTAATTCGATTGCAACCCACAGCCGAAGATACGACTTATATGAATTTGCAAAAAAATATAATCACGACATAATATTAATATCCGAAACCAAACTGAACGAAAAACACAAACTTACATTTAAATACCACAACCTTATTAGAAAAGACAGGCCCAATTCCACCCAAGGGGGAGGAACGGCGATACTAATAAAAAAAGATATACGATATCAAGAAATCAACCATCCATCCTCCAATAATAATAAAATACTAGAATACAAAATAATTAAATTAGAAACTCATAGCAGCGAAAAACTATACATAATTAGCATATACGCGACCAACGACAACAGAACATTATTCATAAAAGAACTAAACGATCTATTCGAGAAATTAAAGTTACACCAAGACGACTCCTACTATATCATGGCTGGCGATTTTAACACAAAAAGCACCGAATGGGGTGACAAAACAAACAACCCGCGCGGACACTATTTTAAAAGATGGGAGGACAACAACAATGTCAAATACAAACTCAACGTAATGACCCCGAACAACCCTACATTCAAGCCAGCAAAATCATACCTAGACATATGTCTACTAGACGCAAGGCTAATAGTAAACAACAGTATTAACAATAAACTAGTCACCCTCCCGTACAACAGCGACCACACAGCAATCTCACTAACAGTTAAAATAATAGACGATAACACACCACTGAGACGTACACTAATAAAACAAGGCTTTAACTTCAAAGCAACCAACTGGAAAAAATTCTCAGAAAACCTAAACAACTCACTCGAACTGACAATCCCGGACGACCGAAACCTATCCATCACAGAGATAGAGAGCAATCTAAAAATAACAGCTAATCTCATAACAAACTCAATCGAAACTACAATACCCAGGCACAAACCACAAAATAACACACTCAAATACGTCAACCGAAAGATACTAAAAATCCAAAAATTAAAATCCAAAATTGTTACCATATTGCACAAGCACCATATACACAACGTGCCACCTAACAACCAAACATCCGTAGAAGCCAAAAGAGCATTAAAATTACTGAACATAACCCTGCAGCACGAATTCCGACGATCCGCCGATAATTATTGGAGCAAACAAATGAAGAAGATCGACTTCCGAAAATCCGACCAATTCTTCCCAAATATCAATCGCTTACTAAGACCCAGGCAACTAAGCGAGATCAGGGACATACACGTTAACTGCAATGACAAAAAATTAATAGACAGAAGCAAATGCAATATCACTGAAACAGAAGTAATTAATAATAAATATATACTCACCTCCCAATCCGACAAACTTAACACCATCGGGGCTTTTTATGAATTCATCAACTCACCCAGACACTTGAACGATGGCACCTTGCTGAAAATAACAGTCGATTCCACAGCTGAAAAAATAAAAGCAAACCTCAATCTCAACAGAACCAATAACATAACAATCACGAATTTCAATTCAAACAACAGGGCCACGAACCCGGAACGAGATATAAGAAATAACCCCCTAACCCCCTTCACCAATATTGAACAGGTTAGGAAAATACTAAAAAACTTACCAAACAAATCCTCCTCTGGACTAGACAACATCCCTTCAATTGTCCTGAAACACTTACCTGAAAAATTGATCTTTATGATCACAATACTATTCAATAACTCCATTAATCACTATTATTTCCCGACCTGCTGGAAAAGGGCTAAAGTCCTGCCCATCCTTAAAAAAAACAAAAACCCACATGATCCAACCAGCTACAGGCCCATTAGCCTGACGCCATGCTTGAGCAAAGTATACAAATCAGTTATAAATTCAAAGATAAACACGTACTGCAACAAAGAAAAAATCATCCCAGAAATGCAATTCGGATTCAAAAACAAACATTCGACAACGCACGCCATCCACAAACTTCTTGCCGACCTAAATCTGCAAATAGGCAGAGGACAATTAATCGGTGCTGCGTTATTAGACCTCGAGAAAGCGTTCGACTCAGTTTGGCTGAATGGACTCCTATACCGGTTAGCTGAGAAAAAGTTCCCCGAATGGCTGATCCTCACCATATGGGACATGATATCGGGAAAAACATTTGTAACGTGGGACGGTAACACACTCTCGACCGAAATTTTCGAAATCCACGAAGGCCTACAACAGGGCACGGTGAACTCCCCGGTGCTATTTAATATATTCACCTGTGATATCTTAAGACTAAATAATCTAAACAGCCCTAATAGTAACACATGTGCAATCGCATTCGCGGACGACATTATAGTATATACAGCAAATAATAGAGTTAACAAAATTCAAACCGAACTAGAAAATAAAGTTGAAGATATTAACCAATACTATATAGCTTGGAACCTGCGCATCAACCCGTCCAAATCCGAGACAATATTAATTAGAAAACCATTCCGTAACATCAGTAGACAAGCAAGTATAGGGCAAAACCACTTCAAAATCAGTATCAACGCTCCGGAAACAAACCTAAAAACACCAATACCTCACAACAAAACAGTAAAGTACTTGGGCTACCACATCGACTATCTCCTCCGAGAAAACATACACATTGAAAAGCAATTACAAAAAGCTAAAAAAGCAGTACAAGCGAATAGCTCAATTTTTTATAACAAGCACCTGACAAGCAAAACAAAAATAATTTTATTCATGCTACTAATAAGACCAATACTCACGTACGCTGCCCCTGTGTGGTGGAACATGGGTCAATCAGTAATTGAAAAACTCAGATTATTTGAAAGGAAATGCCTAAGAATGTGCCTTCACCTGTACAGATCCGAAAACTCCGACTATCGCCGATATATATCCAATAAAAAAATATACGATTTAGCTGATATTCCTAGAATAGATAATTACACATTAAAATTAACCCGCAACTATTTTAGTAATCTAAACACAATCGATAATTCAATAATCCAATCGCTAGAATTTCAAAACGACCTGTTGTCAGCCAAACAATGCTCCACCGGATACCTCACTCCCCAAGCGTTCACATACTGTGATAAAAAAGGCCTCATCCAAACGTCCGACAACATTCCATTGTTATATCACTGGAAAAGAAACAAGGCAAACAAAAGAATATCGCTCCAAAAAAACGACTACTTAACTAACAGACATAATTTCACCGGCTCCACGGCCATACCACGAAAGGATTTCCTCGATTTCCACCGACTGAAATTCAGAAAATACACATGGCTGACCATTGACTGTCCACATCTAAGAGAATTAACAATCAGAAAACAAAACCACAGACAGATCACCCAGAACAGAAACCGACCTGTAAGACGATAATACCAATGAAACAAAAATATATGTACCTATATATATATTTAGAGAGGAAAAAAAAAAAATCTGATTAAACATTAAATCCAGACAACGAAACAAAGCCAGCCGACGGCCATGTACATATGTAAATTTTAAATTTTACTTTTTTTACTTTTTTACTCTTTTTACTTTCGTTCTTACTTCTACCTCTCTCTAAGCTAAATTTAAGGAAAATGTTGATATTAAAGAAGTGATAGGAGGTTTTTCACGCGGAAAGAATGAACCGTTGTGTTTTCCTCGCCTTACTAGCCGCTAGTCAACGCGACGTGATTCTCGGCCCAAGTGGCCGTTAGCATATAGAAAGATCGTCAAGAACACAGTATTGTTTACAATATAAGAAAAAATGTACGCGAGCGCTGTAACGACAGCCATACGTACAATCGCCATTGTTGAGCGATATTAAGGCTTTTGTAATTGTGATTGTAGCCTGTAACACCTGTTATGTATGGAATATATGAAAGAATAAACAATTAAAAAAAAAAAAAAAAAACCAGTTCTCGTCCGATCACTGAAGTTAAGCAGCATTGGGCGCGGTCAGTACTTGGATGGGTGACCGCTTGGGAACACCGCGTGCCGTTGGCATTTTTTTTTAATCCGGCTTAAGTCCCGGCTTATCCCAGGACCATATCCGAAAAAAATTTTTACAACCTTATCGGGAAGTAGTTTTTTTTCGTCACCGTGTTTTATTCAACTCTGTTTATTAGTTACCCTATTCAATAAGAAAACATTATGGAACACCATGATGTCGGGCTTAGAAATCTTGCCGCATCGATAAAAATTGTTGCGCACTTTGTAGGTGCGTGCAGAGTCACGGACGTCTTCACAGCAGTGTAGACCCGACAAACGAATGGTGCTTTCAACAAATTGTCAGTTATTTGGTCTTGTCCGATTTGACGAAAAACGTAACAATGTTGATTGTCGACCACGGTGTATTTATGGAATTATTAAGTTTTAACCTTCGCCAACGACCATACTATGCTGAGCACACCAGTTCTCGTCCGATCACTGAAGTTAAGCAGCATTGGGCGCGGTCAGTACTTGGATGGGTGACCGCTTGGGAACACCGCGTGCCGTTGGCATTTCTTTTTAATCCGGCTTAAGTCCCGGCTTATCCCAGGACCATATCCGAAAAAAATTTTTACAACCTTATCGGGAAGTAGTTTTTTTTCGTCACCGTGTTTTATTCAACTCTGTTTATTAGTCACCCTATTCAATAAGAAAACATTATGGAACACCATGATGTCGGGCTTAGAAAACTTGCCGCATCGATAAAAATTGTTGCGCACTTTGTAGGTGCGTGCAGAGTCACGGACGTCTTCACAGCAGTGTAGACCCGACAAACGAATGGTGCTTTCAACAAATTGTCAGTTATTTGGTCTTGTCCGATTTGACGAAAAACGTAACAATGTTGATTGTCAACCACGGTGTATTTATGGAATTATTAAGTTTTAACCTTCGCCAACGACCATACCATGCTGAGCACACCAGTTCTCGTCCGATCACTGAAGTTAAGCAGCATTGGGCGCGGTCAATACTTGGATGGGTGACCGCTTGGGAACACCGCGTGCCGTTGGCATTTGTTTTAATCCGGCTTAAGTCCCGGCTTATCCCAGGACCATATCCGAAAAAAATTTTTACAACCTTATCGGGAAGTAGTTTTTTTTCGTCACCGTGTTTTATTCAACTCTGTTTATTAGTCACCCTATTCAATAAGAAAACATTATGGAACACCATGATGTCGGGCTTAGAAAACTTGCCGCATCGATAAAAATTGTTGCGCACTTTGTAGGTGCGTGCAGAGTCACGGACGTCTTCACAGCAGTGTAGACCCGACAAACGAATGGTGCTTTCAACAAATTGTCAGTTATTTGGTCTTGTCCGATTTGACGAAAAACGTAACAATGTTGATTGTCAACCACGGTGTATTTATGGAATTATTAAGTTTTAACCTTCGCCAACGACCATACCATGCTGAGCACACCAGTTCTCGTCCGATCACTGAAGTTAAGCAGCATTGGGCGCGGTCAGTACTTGGATGGGTGACCGCTTGGGAACACCGCGTGCCGTTGGCATTTCTTTTTAATCCGGCTTAAGTCCCGGCTTATCCCAGGACCATATCCGAAAAAAATTTTTACAACCTTATCGGGAAGTAGTTTTTTTTCGTCACCGTGTTTTATTCAACTCTGTTTATTAGTCACCCTATTCAATAAGAAAACATTATGGAACACCATGATGTCGGGCTTAGAAAACTTGCCGCATCGATAAAAATTGTTGCGCACTTTGTAGGTGCGTGCAGAGTCACGGACGTCTTCACAGCAGTGTAGACCCGACAAACGAATGGTGCTTTCAACAAATTGTCAGTTATTTGGTCTTGTCCGATTTGACGAAAAACGTAACAATGTTGATTGTCAACCACGGTGTATTTATGGAATTATTAAGTTTTAACCTTCGCCAACGACCATACCATGCTGAGCACACCAGTTCTCGTCCGATCACTGAAGTTAAGCAGCATTGGGCGCGGTCAATACTTGGATGGGTGACCGCTTGGGAACACCGCGTGCCGTTGGCATTTGTTTTAATCCGGCTTAAGTCCCGGCTTATCCCAGGACCATATCCGAAAAAAATTTTTACAACCTTATCGGGAAGTAGTTTTTTTTCGTCACCGTGTTTTATTCAACTCTGTTTATTAGTCACCCTATTCAATAAGAAAACATTATGGAACACCATGATGTCGGGCTTAGAAAACTTGCCGCATCGATAAAAATTGTTGCGCACTTTGTAGGTGCGTGCAGAGTCACGGACGTCTTCACAGCAGTGTAGACCCGACAAACGAATGGTGCTTTCAACAAATTGTCAGTTATTTGGTCTTGTCCGATTTGACGAAAAACGTAACAATGTTGATTGTCAACCACGGTGTATTTATGGAATTATTAAGTTTTAACCTTCGCCAACGACCATACCATGCTGAGCACACCAGTTCTCGTCCGATCACTGAAGTTAAGCAGCATTGGGCGCGGTCAGTACTTGGATGGGTGACCGCTTGGGAACACCGCGTGCCGTTGGCATTTCTTTTTAATCCGGCTTAAGTCCCGGCTTATCCCAGGACCATATCCGAAAAAAATTTTTACAACCTTATCGAGAAGTAGTTTTTTTTGTCACCGTGTTTTATTCAACTCTGTTTATTAGTCACCCTATTCAATAAGAAAACATTATGGAACACCATGATGTCGGGCTTAGAAAACTTGCCGCATCGATAAAAATTGTTGCGCACTTTGTAGGTGCGTGCAGAGTCACGGACGTCTTCACAGCAGTGTAGACCCGACAAACGAATGGTGCTTCCAACAAATTGTCAGTTATTTGGTCTTGTCCGATTTGACGAAAAACGTAACAATGTTGATTGTCAACCACGGTGTGTTTATGGAATTATTAAGTTTTAACCTTCGCCAACGACCATACCATGCTGAGCACACCAGTTCTCGTCCGATCACTGAAGTTAAGCAGCATTGGGCGCGGTCAGTACTTGGATGGGTGACCGCTTGGGAACACCGCGTGCCGTTGGCATTTCTTTTTAATCCGGCTTAAGTCCCGGCTTATCCCAGGACCATATCCGAAAAAAATTTTTACAACCTAATCGGGAAGTAGTTTTTTTTCGTCACCGTGTTTTATTCAACTCTGTTTATTAGTTACCCTATTCAATAAGAAAACATTATGGAACACCATGATGTCGGGCTTAGAAAACTTGCCGCATCGATAAAAATTGTTGCGCACTTTGTAGGTGCGTGCAGAGTCACGGACGTCTTCACAGCAGTGTAGACCCGACAAACGAATGGTGCTTTCAACAAATTGTCAGTTATTTGGTCTTGTCCGATTTGACGAAAAACGTAACAATGTTGATTGTCAACCACGGTGTATTTATGGAATTATTAAGTTTTAACCTTCGCCAACGACCATACCATGCTGAGCACACCAGTTCTCGTCCGATCACTGAAGTTAAGCAGCATTGGGCGCGGTCAGTACTTGGATGGGTGACCGCTTGGGAACACCGCGTGCCGTTGGCATTTTTTTTTAATCCGGCTCAAGTCCCGGCTTATCCCAGGACCATATCCGAAAAAAATTTTTACAACCTTATCGGGAAGTAGTTTTTTTTCGTCACCGTGTTATATTCAACTTTGTTTATTAGTAACCCTATTCAATAAGAAAACATCATGGAACACCATGATGTCGGGCTTAGAAAACTTGCCGCATCGATAAAAATTTTTGCGCACTTTGTAGGTGCGTGCAGAGTCACGGACGTCTTCACAGCAGTGTAGAGCCGACAAACGAATGGTGCTTTCAACAAATTGTCAGTTATTTGGTCTTGTCCGATTTGACGAAAAACGTAACAATGTTGATTGTCAACCACGGTGTATTTATGGAATTATTAAGTTTTAACCTCCGCCAACGACCATACCATGCTGAGCACACCAGTTCTCGTCCGGACTCGTCGATCGGCGATCGAACGAGATAGACGTGCGTACCGGGAGCGTGTGATTTAACGGCCTTAGTAATTGGCTTTACGGGTAGTGCGTTTATCGTTTCTCATGTGAATTGACTCTCAGTAATACACGATATAGTAATCTCCATTCGGAGTACTAATGTTTTCACCTTAAAAGTGTCAATAAACTGATTTTTGCATCAGTGTGTGTTTTATTCGTTCCCGCGTTTGCGGGCGTTACCTAAGTGAATACCAAAAAAAATGGCGCATAGTCAATCTAAGCGCCAACTGTCAATCGACCAAAACGAGGATGAGTCTCATCCCTCCACCTCTTTTCTGGACAATCGTGGGAATAAAATCCCGAGACTCAGTTCGTTAAAACTAGACGCGCTCTTTAAACAAGCGCGTCGAGAGTTTAAAAGCACAAAACCGTCGCTCAGCGCCGTCAGGCCGAACCTATCGGTCGCGCGCAAAAGCCGCGAGCCGACAACCGCCGCCGATTTAAATTCCCAACAACAACACGAGACGCACGCCAGCCCAACCGACGACTCGAACGAAAGTTGGGTAAGGCCAAGAAAAGTCAACAAGAAACGACTCCCGGTAAGTAACCGCACTGACCACGTCAACAACGATAACGATAATAGATTTGACGCATTATCGGAAGAAAGCGACATGGAATTCGACGACCATGATCCAGACACGTCGAATCTCAACGACAACGCCCAATCGACAGCAACCGCAAAAAAAAACATTAAAGCCGCCTCCAATCTTCACAACAAATTCTAAAATAAACGAACTTATTAAGCTCCTCACAGAGGCTGGCTTCTCAAAAAAAGAATTTACTATAAATGAATCGGCCCGTATCAACGCAACCATATACGCAAACAATCTCGCCAACTACAATAAAATCACTGAGGTGCTCAAAGCCAACGCTATACAATTCTTCACGTACACACCCAAAGACGCTAGACCCAAATCGCTTCTAATTAAGGGCATAAAAGGCGAATTTTCAACAGAGGAAATCAAACAAGAAATCGAAAGCCACAACATCACAAATCTTCAAATTATCAGCATCACCAAATTTTTCTACAACAAAATTCAACCGGAAAACTATCACCACATAGTTCAATTAACAAACAATAGCCCAATATCCGATTTATTCAAAATAAAATCTTTAGCATATCAACGGGTCCGTTGGGAACATCTTAAAAGACCGAAACTCTACCAGTGCCGAAAATGTCAACGGATCGGGCATGCAAGCCGCAACTGCCACCTGAAAGCGCGCTGCGTGAAATGCGCCGATACCCATAATATTGGCGAATGCAAAATCCCGGCTGAGGCCGATAGATCGTCGTTAAAATGCGCCAACTGTGGCCAATACGGACACCCGGCTTCGTATAAAGGCTGTCCATATATTAAATTTGTTTTAAACCAAAAAAAAGAAAACACCAACAACAAACAATCCACGATGCAAGCAAAAATCAAGAATATTCATGCAAAAATCAATCCGAACATTTCTTTCGCGCATATGACAAGAAATACCCCCATTCAACACCAAAGTATACCAACTCCAACCTCCGCACCATCAGTGTCTCATCACAACAACAACAACACAGACCATCATCATCATCATAACTCCGACCAACCGCCAGGGTGGGCACAAGATCTACGTCGAGATATCGCAGCAATGGTCAACAGCCAATACAGAACGCTCGCCGAACAGATAGCGTCAAATACGAGCAAGATTGAATTTATTTTAAATAGCCTATTCTCCAACCATGAATAATACAAACCTAACCCCATCTACTTTGAAAATAGCAGCTATTAATGTTAATTCGATAGTCACTTATCCTCGCAGACTTGATTTATTACAATTTTTAAAAACTCATAACCACGACATAGTCCTACTTTCTGAAACGAAACTCAATCCCCGACATAGACTAACTTTCAAAAATTATAATATGATAAGAACTGACCGCCCCAATTCTTCCCTTGGTGGTGGTACGGCAATTATCATCAAAAAATGCATTCCATTCGAAAACATAATCCACGTAACTTCCAGACACTGCGAAATCTTAGAATTTACAATAATTAAAATCTCAATAAACAACGGAAAAAACCTATTTATCATAAGCGTCTACGCCACCAATTCCTCCAGACGGCTCTTTATCAAAGAACTTGACTACCTATTTGAAAAATTAAATCTACATGCTCCGAACACTTTCTATATCCTCGCTGGGGATTTAAACGCTCGTCGGATCGTTTGGGGTGATAATAATAACAATCAGAGAGGAAGATATATAGGCCAATGGCAAACGGCACAAGAAATAAAATACAAACTCAACTTAATCACTCCGATAGCCCCTACCTTCAAACGATCAAATTCATATTTGGATATCTGCCTTGCCGACGCAAGATTAACAGCCACAGATACAGTCGATAACAAAGCCCGAACCTTACCCTATGACAGCGATCGTACCGCCATTTCAATCACATTCCGCCTCGACAATATAAGCTACACCCCCACCACCCACACAAACCTCAGACGAAATTTCAAAGGTACCAACTGGAATAAATTTACCGATACCATCAACAACCTTGTAAACTTTGACATTCCAGCAAATAGTAACCTAACAAATCAAGACATCGACCACCAACTTAACGCACTCAGCACAGCTACAATCGATGCTATAAACGCTTCAGTACCCTTAATTAAGACCAAGACAATTTATTCAAATATATCAACAAAAAAATTACCAGATTACAAAATATAAAAAAAAAACTACTTACCTTCCTACATAAACAACACCGTATCGACCCTAGCTCAACATCCCGGATCACCATAACAATCAAATCTCTGCTCAAACAAACTAAAAAATTAATCAGCAAAGAATTCAAAGCTAACACTGAAAAATATTGGTCATCACAAATTAAAAAAATAGACTACCGTAAAGCCGACTCATTTTTCCCGAATATAAATCGTCTTTTCCGACCCAATCAATCATCGCAAATCGACACCCTAAAGATAAACCAAGATAAACAACAATTATTAATAAGAAGCAAATGCGATCTCACAAACATACCAATTTCTAACAACCAATATGCATTCAGCAACACTCAAGATATTCTGAACATAATGGGAGCGCACTATGAAGCAATAAACTCCCCGCGACACACCAATTCCGACTCACGTTTAAAAGTAATCGTTGACAGAACCGCGGAACAATTTAAAAACGAAACACGATCCCGTAAATTATCAAATCACAACTACACACAATTCACAGACCTAAACAGATCAGACGAACCCAATACAAATAATGCAAACATGTTTTGCAATCTCACATTAATTCATAAAATATTCAAATATCTTCCGAACAAAACATCTAGTGGCATAGATAATATTCCTCCCATCATACTTAAACACCTACCGACACGTATTATAAACCTATATCTCATCATATTTAACAATGCAATAAACAATAGCTATTTTCCGAACGCTTGGAAGGTAGCCAAAGTATACCCGATTCTAAAAAAAAAATAAAGAGCCGTCTGACCCCGCCAGCTATCGGCCAATTAGCTTAACACCCAGCATAAGCAAAGCCTTCGAATCCGTTATAAACTCAAAAATTACAGCGTTTTGCCACGAACAAAAAATCATTCCCGACGAGCAATTTGGCTTTAAACACAAACATTCAACAGTTCATGCCGGTCACAAATTCCTCCACGATCTTAACAATCACATTATCAACAGTCGACTGATAGGAGCTGCTCTCCTAGATCTAGAAAAAGCCTTTGATTCGGTCTGGCTCAACGGCCTTCTGTATAGACTAATAAAAAAAGGCTTCCCTATATGGCTGATTGATATAACCTGGGACATGATTTCGAATAAGTCTTTCATTACATGGATCGGCGACAAAAAATCAACAGAATTGTTTCACATTTCCGAAGGTTTACAGCAAGGCACAGTTAATTCCCCCATTCTCTTTAATATATTTCTATCCGAACTACTTCACTTATTTGACCTCAATAGCACAGGCAACACTTCGGCAATAGCGTTTGCCGACGATCTAATAATCTACACCCACGGTAATAGAGCAATATCGATCCGCAACGAGTTAGAGGAAAAAATAGAAAAAATTAATCGTTACCTACTTGCTTGGAACCTTCGTTTAAACCCGAGCAAATGCGAATCCATACTTTTTCGCAAGCCACTCAACGCTTTATCGTGGAAGGCGAAAAAGGGTAGCAAAGACTTTAAAATCGCCATCACGAATCCAGAAACAGCCATTCAAGAAACCATTCCGCATAAAAAAATTGTAAAATACCTTGGAATACATATAGATCAACTAATCCGATGCAATACCCACATAGACATTCAACTTACAAAGGCCCGAGCAGCCTTCCAAGCTAACAGCAGAATTTTTCACAACAATCACCTATCCAGACGTACAAAAATCATTCTCTATATATTACTTATCCGACCCATCATTACCTACGCCGCTCCGTTGTGGTGGAATACTAACCACACCACAATGGAAAAACTCAGAATCTTCGAAAAAAAATGCCTTAGAGCATGTTTAAAAATTTACCGATCATCGCACTCTGAATACCAACATTTCGTCTCAAACAAAATAATATATGAACATGCAAACATCTCTCGAATTGATTGTTTTTGTATAAAATTAATCAGAAACTACTTCGGTAACATTGTCAATATAGATAACCCGATCATCCAAAAACTCAAAAAACAAAACGACGAAATCTCAAAGAGACAGTTGCAAAAAGGATATCTAACCCCGCAAGCTTTCTTATACTGCGATCGAATCGGTTTAATTCAAAATGCTCTTAATACCCCAATTTTATTTCACTGGAAACGGAATAGAGCCGATAAACGCGTGGCTCTACTCCCATCTGATTTTCAAAACAACCCAAATAAATTCGCCTTTTCAACAGCAATCCCAAGCATAGACACGAACAATTTTAGTCGTCTCAACTTCGAAAAAAATTGGTGGCTTGACATTGACGCAGCCTGCTTGGCCGAGCTATCTTTAAGAAAAGTTAACTACTATCTAGAATTAAGAAATCGCCAATTAGCATATAATTAGTCTACGAGGAGCACATATCTAGTCGTAAGCATTAGCTTAACATAATTATTAATCTGCGAGCACAATTATTATATATTGGTAATTCAAGTCTAGTCAACATTGATTTAGAATAACTCAATAGTTATAGGATTCCCCCTGTATATATAAGAATATTTATTTTATTTATTTACACCTAAGTGGTTCTTGTAAATATGTACTTTAGCCTTTAAGTTTATTTATTTATTTATTCCACATTATATCCGAAGGGTTTTTTCATGCAGGAATTTATTTTTTTTTTCCCTTCTTATAGTGCCTTTGGCCAGAGAACATTCCGCCGCAGTGGCTCTTATCGAGAGATATTACTTACGAATAGTCTTAAGACACTTATCTTAGATTCCCAGCAGAGCCAGCTACGCCTGGCCAATGGGTCTCATTATTTAATATTGTTGGCATTGTTTTTTTATTATGTTTATTGTATGCCTCTAACCCATGAATGTACTATGCGATTAATAAACATTAAAAAAAAAAAAAAAAAAAAAGTTCTCGTCCGATCACTGAAGTTAAGCAGCATTGGGCGCGGTCAGTACTTGGATGGGTGACCGCTTGGGAACACCGCGTGCCGTTGGCATTTCTTTTTAATCCGGCTTAAGTCCCGGCTTATCCCAGGACCATATCCGAAAAAAATGTTTACAACCTTATCGAGAAGTAGTTTTTTTTCGTCACCGTGTTTTATTCAACTCTGTTTATTAGTCACCCTATTCAATAAGAAAACATTATGGAACACCATGATGTCGGGCTTAGAAAACTTGCCGCATCGATAAAAATTGTTGCGCACTTTGTAGGTGCGTGCAGAGTCACGGACGTCTTCACAGCAGTGTAGACCCGACAAACGAATGGTGCTTTCAACAAATTGTCAGTTATTTGGTCTTGTCCGATTTGACGAAAAACGTAACAATGTTGATTGTCAACCACGGTGTATTTATGGAATTATTAAGTTCTAACCTTCGCCAACGACCATACCATGCTGAGCACACCAGTTCTCGTCCGATCACTGAAGTTAAGCAGCATTGGGCGCGGTCAGTACTTGGATGGGTGACCGTTTGGGAACACCGCGTGCCGTTGGCATTTTTTTTTAATCCGGCTTAAGTCCCGGCTTATCCCAGGACCATATCCGAAAAAAATTTTTACAACCTTATCGGGAAGTAGTTTTTTTTCGTCACCGTGTTTTATTCAACTCTGTTTATTAGTCACCCTATTCAATAAGAAAACATTATGGAACACCATGATGTCGGGCTTAGAAAACTTGCCGCATCGATAAAAATTGTTGCGCACTTTGTAGGTGCGTGCAGAGTCACGGACGTCTTCACAGCAGTGTAGACCCGACAAACGAATGGTGCTTTCAACAAATTGTCAGTTATTTGGTCTTGTCCGATTTGACGAAAAACGTAACAATGTTGATTGTCAACCACGGTGTATTTATGGAATTATTAAGTTTTAACCTCCGCCAACGACCATACCATGCTGAGCACACCAGTTCTCGTCCGATCACTGAAGTTAACCAGCATTGGGCGCGGTCAGTACTTGGATGGGTGACCGCTTGGGAACACCGCGTGCCGTTGGCATTTTTTTTTAATCCGGCTTAAGTCCCGGCTTATCCCAGGACCATATCCGAAAAAAATTTTTACAACCTTATCGGGAAGTAGTTTTTTTTCGTCACCGTGTTTTATTCAACTCTGTTTATTAGTTACCCTATTCAATAAGAAAACATTATGGAACACCATAATGTCGGGCTTAGAAATCTTGCCGCATCGATAAAAATTGTTGCGCACTTTGTAGGTGCGTGCAGAGTCACGGACGTCTTCACAGCAGTGTAGACCCGACAAACGAATGGTGCTTTCAACAAATTGTCAGTTATTTGGTCTTGTCCGATTTGACGAAAAACGTAACAATGTTGATTGTCAACCACGGTGTATTTATGGAATTATTGAGTTTTAACCTTCGCCAACGACCATACCATGCTGAGCACACCAGTTCTCGTCCGATCACTGAAGTTAAGCAGCATTGGGCGCGGTCAGTACTTGGATGGGTGACCGCTTGGGAACACCGCGTGCCGTTGGCATTTTTTTTTAATCCGGCTTATCCCAGGACCATATCCGAAAAAAATTTTTACAACCTTATCGGGAAGTAGTTTTTTTTCGTCACCGTGTTTTATTCAACTCTGTTTATTAGTCACCCTATTCAATAAGAAAACATTATGGAACACCATGATGTCGGGCTTAGAAAACTTGCCGCATCGATAAAAATTGTTGCGCACTTTGTAGGTGCGTGCAGAGTCACGGACGTCTTCACAGCAGTGTAGACCCGACAAACGAATGGTGCTTTCAACAAATTGTCAGTTATTTGGTCTTGTCCGATTTGACGAAAAACGTAACAATGTTGATTGTCAACCACGGTGTATTTATGGAATTATTGAGTTTTAACCTTCGCCAACGACCATACCATGCTGAGCACACCAGTTCTCGTCCGATCACTGAAGTTAAGCAGCATTGGGCGCGGTCAGTACTTGGATGGGTGACCGCTTGGGAACACCGCGTGCCGTTGGCATTTTTTTTTAATCCGGCTTATCCCAGGACCATATCCGAAAAAAATTTTTACAACCTTATCGGGAAGTAGTTTTTTTTCGTCACCGTGTTTTATTCAACTCTGTTTATTAGTCACCCTATTCAATAAGAAAACATTATGGAACACCATGATGTCGGGCTTAGAAAACTTGCCGCATCGATAAAAATTGTTGCGCACTTTGTAGGTGCGTGCAGAGTCACGGACGTCTTCACAGCAGTGTAGACCCGACAAACGAATGGTGCTTTCAACAAATTGTCAGTTATTTGGTCTTGTCCGATTTGACGAAAAACGTAACAATGTTGATTGTCAACCACGGTGTATTTATGGAATTATTAAGTTTTAACCTTCGCCAACGACCATACCATGCTGAGCACACCAGTTCTCGTCAGTCTTGGTCCGTCAAGCGTCCCGAGTAGACGCGAAAGTCGGCACGAGAGCTAGTGGTCACCTTGAACCTACCGTTAAAGCGATAATAGTTTATACGATACAGTTCATAGAGTAGGCAAGCGAAATTTCGAACATTTTCATAACGGAAAACGCGAAAATATGCAAAAGAGATGCAACCAGTGAATCTGTGGTGCAGTTATGTGCAACGACATCGGCACAAAAAAATGTGAAACATCAATCGAACCCAAACCTCACCGTGGCAAAAATTACTTACAGCCAATACGCCAAAAAAAATTTGGATAAATATCTCAACGACCCGAGAATCACAGTACAGATAGCCCGCGAAATGCAGGCAGCAAAATCATCCACGTTGAAAGGAAAATTTACACCAAATGTCGCTAATGCTAAAAACAAACGAAAAGCTAAATTAGCCACAAGCAACAGCCCCACGAGTGAGCACAATTCATCACACGACTCGAAAATGGAAAGCGAAGATAACCCAATAACTGACGAAAATTCCGAACTTATACGTCTGAGGGAGCAAATTGCAATGCTGATCGAAGAAAATAGACGGTTGAAAGACCGTTACGGTAGCACCCGGGAAAGCCCACCAATCCCGCTTGTCAACAGATTCGAGAGACTCGCCGACAGCGTCGAGCCTCAAGGCTACCAGGCCTCGCGCGACGTCGAAACAAGTGCACGCGCACCAACGGTAAACACCGGCGAGACCGAAGGATGGATGACAATCCTACGTACAAAAAACCAACGTCAGGTCTCCCCGAAAGGCCCATCAAGGGAGCAAAAAATTCAGCGGTCGCCTACGAAAGTCGAAGTGACAAAAAACGAAACGCCGAGAAAATCGCTAAAAACAAAAAACGTGAAAGTGCCGCCGATAAGTATATATCGGCAAGACGTTAAAGACACGATCGAAGTATTGTCCAAAGTGTTGAACAACAATGAATTTAAAATTAAAAGAGTGAACGATAATCAACATACATTGATAGTAAACAGTTACGAAGAACACAAAAAAGCGACAAGCATTCTTAAGGAAGTAGACACACAATATTATACGTATACTCCGAAAGAGGAAAAAGTCCAAACATTTATGTTAAAAGGGATAGACGGTAGTTTTGACCCAAGTGAAGTGTTAGCGTTATTGAAAGAAAAAGAAAATAATGATATCACATTTATCAACGTCGTCAGGCACACAACACCAAAGTCAATAAAGGACAATAGATCTTTATCGTTGTTTCGCGTACAACTGCCAGCTGACAGCATAGCTGGTAAACTCCACGAAATAAAATACATCGCACACCAAGTGATCCGGTGGGAGAAAATAAAACGACCCAATACAGTTCAGTGCAAAAACTGTCAGCGACTCGGACATACTGCATCAAATTGCAATATGAAATACAGATGCGTAAAATGTAACGCCCCTCATGGACCGGGCCAATGTCAAACGAGCAATGACCCAGCTGAAACGTCAAAAGAGCGTGTTTACTGCGTCTTATGTAAAGATTTCGGCCACCCGGCATCGTACCGCGGCTGCCCGAAGCAGCTACAGTTCAAAACAAAACAAACAGTGAACAATAATGTGAACGATAGAAGATTAAACTCCCGCGAAAGCGCACGGAAAGATTATTTACGTCCGAATAACATTAACCGAATTATAACCGACGTAAATCAAACTGCAACACCAGGAAGAAGTTACGCCGAAAGGGTTAAAATGTATACACTCCATAACGAAACTTCACGACCCCCTACAGGCAAAACGTCGACAGATCTCTCATTGATTGTTGAAGCGATGCAACAACAATTTGCATGGATCGTTCAAGCGATTCAAAACAATTCGCAGAAAATCGATTCGCTATTTTCATTACTTCGACCAAACCAATCGTCAGGATAATGTTTGATCCAATGACTTCCAATGACATGATAAAAATAGACCGTTTAAAAATAATTGCCGTCAACGTTAACTCGCTCGTACAAAATCAAAGACGAGCATCGCTCTTCAAACTTTTAAGGCAACATGCACCGCACATAGTCCTTTTGAATGAAACGAAACTGAATCAAACACATAAAATCGAATTTAAAAATTACACCATGCTAAGGAGAGACAGACCTAATAGTAAACAAGGGGGAGGAGTAGCAATACTAGTAAAAAAACCCATACAGTTTGAGTTAGAAGGACAAGTATTTGCAAGCAGCACAGATATTATTGAATCAATAACAATAGTAATAAAGATGAATAATTGCGAAAGACTTTACATTGTTTCCGTGTATGCCCCGCGGGGGAAACCGAACGAATTCGCCTCCGAATTCGATAATTTATTTAAGCAACTTAAACTTAACCAACCACACAACTATTTCGTCATAGCAGGCGATATGAATGCGAAACATGTGTCCTGGGGAAATGTAACAAATAATCAGCGGGGATTGTTCGTGAATAACTGGTTGATAAGCAACGAAATGAAATATAAAGCCCGTCTCTACGGTACAGATTTCCCTACGTACCCTCGAGGGCAATCTTATCTCGATATATGCATCGCGGATTGCAGAATAAAAATAAATACGAACCAAGATCGAGTTAAAACAGTACCGTACGATAGCGATCACAACGCTTTAATGTTTAGTATTCGACGCGAAACGCAAGTAGGGTGGGAGTTCGGGCTACAAAATGAAGCCCATCGACTAAATTATAGGAAAGCCAACTGGGCTGATTTCCAAAAATATTTGAGTCGAAACCACTCTAAAACGATCTCGAACGAAACCAATCTAAGCAGGGAAGAAATAGACGATAACATTACGGTGATAGAAAGAGATATCCGGAAAGCCATAGAAAGCATCGTTCCAAAAATTAAATCAAAAGACAGCATTGATTGTTACCAAAATTCTGAAATCAAAAAGCTACAAAAGCTCAAAAGCTCACTCATATCAAAAATAAATAACACGTATAGAAACTTTAATGCACACAATCATGCTCAGCTACAAGCATATAAAGATATGTTGTCAGGGACAAGGAAAATATTGAAACGCGAATATAATAAATCCATTAATAAATATTGGCAAAATAAAATTCAAAATATACCCGTTAACGAGCCAAAAAATACGTTCCCGATAATAAATCAAATATTTAGACCCAAAGGAAAAATTGAAATTGCCGACTTATCAATACCCAACGACAGAACGGATCTTCTAGAAGAAACAGGCATAAATCCGGCCCAAGACCGAAAAGACCAACAAGGAAACTATCGCGTTGTTAGCCCTTTGGAGAAACTAGAAATACTAGGTTGTCATTTCTCCAAAATTCACCAACCGAACGAAAACATGGGCAGCGAAGGCCTAACTAGAATTATCACACAACATACAAACAGGATTATGTACGAAATGCAAACGGACGTCTCAGAAGCCACGAGACTTGACACCTTTTCCTGCTCAAATAATTCAGACAACCCGACCGACTTGCGAGACATTTTTACAAATACAACACAATTAACGAAAATATTCCGAAAACTTAACACAAAAAAATCTTCGGGTATTGACGGAATTCCGAATATAGTACTGAAACACCTACCTACCGTGATCATCCGAAATTATTGCATCCTTTTTAACAACGCCTTGAACCTAACTTATTTTCCGGAACGCTGGAAAAAAGCGGTCGTTATCGCGATACCAAAGCCAGGAAAAGAAAAATCGAATCCTAGTAGCTACCGGCCGATAAGCCTCCTTCCGAACATCGGAAAAGTCTATGAAATAATCATTAATATAGCAATAAATAAATTCTGCAGCGATAACAAGATAATACCTGAACACCAATTCGGCTTCAGACACAAGCACTCGACACTTCATGGTATAACAAAACTGACGTCAGACATATGTTGGAGCCTAAACAGCGGCCACTGCGTAGGAGCTTGTCTCATAGACTTAGAAAAAGCTTTCGACACGATCTGGATAAAGGGCCTTATATTCAAGCTGTCAAAAAAAAAATTCCCCATGCACTTGATCAAATTGATATGGAACATGGTAGAAAATAGGAGCTTCAAAACTACAGACGGCGAAAGAACGTCGACTAAAGAATACACTCTCCGAAACGGCTTACAACAAGGTACAGTCAATTCGCCAATTTTATTTAATATATACAACAGCGATATACTTTTTCTCGATGGCATAAATATCAAGCCCAAACGTAGTGCATTAGCTTTTGCAGACGATCTTATTATCTATTCGAACGATAAAAAAATACAGGTTGTGCAAGACGAACTACAAACGATGTTCGAAAAAATTCAATTTTACTGCAATAGCTGGAAATTGAAGATAAACAACAACAAGTGTGAAACCATTCTGTTCAGACCAAAGTTAGTAGCGGCGTCACGAGAAGTAAAAAGAAACTGGCGAAAATTTCAAATAAAAGCGAACCCCGAAACAAATGAAGTTATACCACATAAAATTATTGTTAAGTATCTGGGAGTCAACATTGATCAACACTTGACATTTACCCAACATCTGGAGATTCAACTCAACAAAGCGAGAAAAGCGTTCATGACATTAAGTAGACTATTTTATAACAAAAATCTGAATAATACGCCAAAAATCAATTGTTATTGTGCGTTTATAAGACCGATTTTAACCTACGGTTGCGCAATTTGGTTCAATCAGCGTCCACCAATTATGGAGAAACTACGGTCGTTTGAGCGAAAATGTTTAAGAGCTTGCCTAGGGAAATATAGGTCGGCAGAAACAGATTACAACCGTTATATTTGCAACCAACAAATATACAACGAGGCCGGAATACCAAGAATAGATATACACCTTTTAAATATCATACGAAAGCACTGGGCAAATGCAGCAAAGATCCACACAAATAACCTTATCCTAGGCCCATGTTACGCAGACCCTGTGTATATCGAAAATTCATTGAACTCTGGATACTTACCACCTGAAAGCTTTTTATTCCTGGATACAAATAAATACATACAAGATGTAAACAATGTTCCGATAATCTACCATGCGCACAGAAAAAGAGGCCAGACACATATTCTATACCCGTCAAATTTGAATACTGCTGAGGAAAGTCCACTGTGGCGATATGATAAATCCATTCCCGAGCGCGACAAAAAAGACAGATCTCGGCTAAGAAAAAAAAAATACTGGTGGCTGGAATGACACGCCACAAAATAAAAAAAAAAAAACGCGAGCAAGGAATAAAACTTCCGTCCTTTTGTAAATAGTGTACATATACATTAGTTAATAAGAACGTAGGACTATAGGATGTAATTATAAGATCTGTAAATAAAAAAAATAAAAAATAAAAAAATAGCGATAAGTAGCTGGAAGCACAAGAGATGAAACAAAGAAATAGTTTTACGTCCCAGGCCTTTCTATTTCTAATCTGCGAAACTATGTACCCGTTATGGAAAAGAAAAAAAAACACGACTAAGCGGCTCCGCATACAGAAAGAAAATCCGAATGCTTATTGCAATGCGTGCTAATGTTAGCCATTTTGTATCCAAATTGTTATGTTATCTTTTGTTTATTGGAGAACCAACATTTATGTTCATTTGGCTGAAAATAAACATGTTTAAAAAAAAAAAAAAACACCAGTTCTCGTCCGATCACTGAAGTTAAGCAGCATTGGGCGCGGTCAGTACTTGGATGGGTGACCGCTTGGGAACACCGCGTGCCGTTGGCATTTTTTTTTAATCCGGCTTAAGTCCCGGCTTATCCCAGGACCATATCCGAAAAAAATTTTTACAACCTTATCGGGAAGTAGTTTTTTTTCGTCACCGTGTTTTATTCAACTCTGTTTATTAGTCACCCTATTCAATAAGAAAACATTATGGAACACCATGATGTCGGGTTTAGAAAACTTACCGCATCGATAAAAATTGTTGCGCACTTTGTAGGTGCGTGCAGAGTCACGGACGTCTTCACAGCAGTGTAGACCCGACTAATGAATGGTGCTTTCAACAAATTGTCAGTTATTTGGTCTTGTCCGATTTGACGAAAAACGTAACAATGTTGATTGTCAACCACGGTGTATTTATGGAATTATTAAGTTTTAACCTCCGCCAACGACCATACCATGCTGAGCACACCAGTTCTCGTCAGTCGTCGCCTGGGAAGCGTCCCGAGTGGATGTAAACACCGGTACGTAGAGCGAGTTGTCTCGTTTCCTTACGCGACGAAACCCTTACCGTTACATTTCAAACGAAATAAAATCTGAAAAAAAAGCCACAAAATTGAATCGGGCAACGTGAGTGCAAACGATCGCGATGATGGCCACAAGCCTGAACATTCAACATGTGCAACTCCATCGTCAAAAAAAATAGTGAAGTCACCAACGGAATTGAACTATACGGCAGCGAAAACCGTGAAAAGTGTGTACGCGAAAAAAAATTTAGAAAAATATTTAAACGACCCAAAAATTACGGTGCAGCTTGCTCGTGAGATGCAAGCAGCAAAAGCAATAACGTCGAAAAATAAACTAACACCTAAACCAAATTTCGCCAATGCCACGAATAAGCGGAAAATCAAGGCCACAAAAAATAGCAGCCCAAGCTCCAGCCATAATTTATCGCAAGATTCTTGTTCGAAAATGGATAGTGAAGACATTGTCACCTGCGATGAAAAATCGGAGCTTAATTTATTGAGGGAAGAAATCGATAAACTCAGAGAGGAAAATCGGCAGCTCAGAGACCGTTGGCCTAGTCCATCCCATACACAGTCGTTCCCGATGACGAACAGATTCGCGAGTCTCGCAGATGTCAACAAACCTCAAGCTATCAGCGGCGACGATGTGGACGCCCAAGCGTCAGCAACGGTCAACACCGTAACCGACAAAGAATGGATGACGGTTATCCGGAAAAAAAACCAACGCCCGGTCACTCCGAATAACACAACAAAAGAAAAAACAGAACGTCGTTCGCCAACGATCATCGAAGCGAAGAAACACGAGCCAGCAAGAACGTCGCTAGCGTCGAAAAAAGTTAAAGTGCCTCCGATAAGTATATACCGTCAAGACGTCAAGGATACAATCGAGGTACTGTCTAAAGTTTTAAACAACAACGAGTTCAAAATTAAACGAGTAAACGACAAGCAGCATACTCTGATCCTTGATAGTTACGAAGAACATAAAAAAGCGAAAAACATACTGAAGGAAGTACACGCACAGTACTACACATACACCCCGAAAGAGGAAAAAGTACAAACATTTATATTAAAAGGGATAGACAGTAGTTTCGACCCTAGTGACGTGTTAATGTATTTGAAAGAAAAAGAGAACAACAACTTGACATTCAAGAATGTCGTCAGGCACACAACAACGAAGTCGATTAAAGACAACAGAACCTTGCCGCTCTATCGTGTACAATTGACAGCGGACAGCGTAGCAGGGAAATTGCACGAAATCAAACATCTTGCTCACCAAGTAATATGGTGGGAAAAAGTTAAAAAAACGGACACGATACAGTGCAAAAATTGTCAGCGTCTTGGCCATACCGCATCCAACTGCAATATGAAGTATCGCTGCGTAAAGTGCAACAAACCGCATGGCCCGAAGGAATGCCAAATAGCTCCGAGCCATGATGAAATTTCGAAAAACGAAATCTACTGCGTTCTCTGCCAAGATTTTGGCCACCCGGCTTCCTACCGGGGCTGTCCCCAACACGGTAAATACAAATCGAGACAAGCCCAAAACATCAACAACAACAGAGACACGAATAAAATGGGCTCTGCGCTGCAACGAAAAAACGAACAAGCCCACCCTTCAGTAAACAAATACACAACTTCGAAGATAAGTTTCGCCGACCTCGCAAGACCAGCAGCTCACAATTACAGTAATATGGGACGAGACAACAGTGGACCTCACGTCAACGATCTCTCATCCATTATCGACGCGATGCAACAACAATTCGCTTGGATCATGCAGGCAATACAAAACAACTCGCAAAAAATCGAAACATTATTTTCCCTGATGCAACCGAGCGAACCGACGACATCATGCTAGGTGAAAATACGTACAGCAAAATCTTACGAGTAGATCATCTGAATATAATAGCCGTAAACGTAAATTCGATTATACAAAACCAAAGACGAGCATCACTATTTAACCTACTAAAACAATCCACCCCAGACATAGTACTTTTAAACGAAACAAAACTGAACCACAATCACAAAATCGAATTCAAAAATTACACAGTATTAAGACGAGACCGACCAAACAGTAAACAAGGTGGAGGAGTAGCAATACTTGTTGAAAGACCGATACATTTCGAAATCGTAGCATCTGACTTCTCGAACAACACGGAAATCCTCGAAACGTTGGCTATAACGATTAACTTGAATAATCACGAGAAACTAATAATTATTTCCATGTATGCCCCGCGAGGAAATCCAAATAATTTTGCCACCGAATTCAATGACTTATTTAAACAATTAAATCTTAACAATATCAAGCATTATTACGTCATCGCAGGCGATTTGAATTCAAAACACACGATGTGGGGCAATAAAAACAACAACCAGCGAGGTTCATTTATCAATGATTGGATAAGAAATAATGAAATTGAATACAAAGCAAAGATCTATGGGACCGACTTTCCTACATATCCGAGAGGACAATCGTACCTCGACATATGTATCGCGGACTGTAGGCTAAAGATAGAGGCATGCCAAAATCGAATTAAAACAATACCGTACGATAGCGACCATAATGCGTTGCATTTTAATGTATGGAGCAACACACAAGCAAAATGGGAAATAGAAATAAAAAACGAAACACACAAATTAAACTATCGAAAAGTTGACTGGAAACATTTTCACAAGTATTTCAATCGAAATTACAAAACAACGATTTCAAACGAAACAAATATGAACATAGAACAAATAGATAATCACGTAACACAGATGGAAAAACAGATTAAAAAAGCCATCGCGCAAATAGTACCGAAAATAAAATCTAAGGATAGTATTGACTCTTACCGAAATTCGAGAATCAACGAATTGCAAAATATCAAAAGCTCACTCATAACTGAAATCAATAATTTATACAGAAATTTTAACACCCGCAATAACAATCAACTCCAAGAATTCAAATATATGCTAGCAGGAACGAGAAAGTTATTGAAACAAGAATATAAAAAATCAATTAATAAATATTGGCAAAATAAAATGAAAAACTTACCTGTTAACGATCCAAAAAAAATGTTTCCCATGATAAATCAGTTATTTAGACCTAAAGGCAAAGTCGTGATAGAAAACTTTTCGATAGCCCCGGATAGAGTTGAGCTGATAACAGACTCAGGAGTAAACCCAGCTCAATGCCGAAAAGATCAACGCGGAAATTACTGCATTTCGGACCCTGCCGATAAGCTCGAAATTTTAAGTTCCCATTTTGCGAAAATTCACGAACAAAACGACAATATGGGGAACGAAAGCCTAGCCAACATTGTTGAGCATCACACAAGCAGAATTAAAAATGAGATGCGAGAGGATGCAATACACGAGAGAAGACTGGTATACTTTTCGCCCACGAACAAAGCAGACGATCCGGTCGACCTACGCGACATATTTACCAACAAAATAAATTTAAAAAAGATATTCAGAAAATTGAACTCAAAGAAATCATCCGGAATCGACGGAATTCCAAACATAGTGCTAAAAAACTTACCTGACATAGTCATTCGAGATTATTGCATCCTCTTTAATAATGCATTGAATTTGACATATTTTCCTGAACGTTGGAAAAAAGCGGTTGTTATCGCGATACCAAAACCGGGTAAAGAAAAATCGAATCCGAGTAGCTATCGACCGATAAGTCTACTACCAAACATAGGCAAAGTTTATGAAATACTCATAAATATATCGATAACGAAATTCTGCACCGTAAACGATATAATACCCGATTATCAATTCGCCTTTCGACATAAACATTCTACGATCCACGGCATAACCAAATTAACATCGGACATATGCTGGAACTTAAACAGCGGAAAATGCGTGGGCGCGTGCCTTATAGATCTCGAAAAAGCGTTCGACACAATATGGATCAAGGGTCTTATATTTAAATTGTCAAAAAAAAAATTTCCGATTCATATGATAAAACTGATATGGAACATGATCGAAAACAGAAGCTTCAAAACCACGGATGGCGAAAAAACTTCTATCAAAGAATACAAGTTATGCAATGGCCTGCAACAGGGCACGGTCAATTCACCAGTTTTATTCAATATTTTCAACAGCGATATAATTTTTCTTGATAGGATAAACAAAGATCCAAAACGCAGCGCATTAGCTTTTGCCGATGATCTTATAATTTACGCACACGATAAAAAACTACAAATCGTACAAGATGAATTACAACGAATGCTCACGAAAATAAAAGTTTATTGCGACAACTGGAAATTAAAAATAAATGACAACAAATGCGAAACCATATTGTTCAGACCGAAACTAACGAAGGCAACAAGGGAAGTGAAAAAAAATTGGAAAAATTTCAAAATCAAACCGGAATCTGAGTCAGATTATTCAATCCCTCATAAAAGTATTGTTAAATATTTAGGAGTCAACATTGACCCACATTTGAATTACACACAACATCTGGAAATACAATTGAATAAAGCAAGAAAATCATTCCTGAAACTCAATAGACTTTTTTACAACAAAAATCTCAATTCCCGAACAAAAATAATTTGCTACTGCACGATAGTCAGACCTTTGTTAACGTACGGGTGCGCAATATGGTTTAATCAGTGCCCACCGATTATGGAAAAACTAAGAGTTTTCGAAAGAAAATGTTTGAGGGCTTGTCTCGGCAAATATAGGTCACCTGAAACTGATTTTACTTATCACATAAGTAATCAGCAAATTTACAATGAAGCGAATATACCAAGAATCGATTTGCATTTACTGAGTATCATAAGAAATCACTGGGCCAACACAGCAAAAATACATACGAATAACTTGATATTCGGCCCATGTTTCGAGGACCCAAACTATATTAAAAAAACATTAGAAACGGGGTACTTACCTCCCGAAAGTTTTATATTCTTAGATGCGAACAATTATATACAGAGCACGAATAACGTTCCAATTATTTACCACGCACGCAGGAAACGAGGACAAACACATATCTTGTATGAACCGAATTTGGATACTTCAATCGCTAACCCACTGTGGCGATACGACAAATCAATTCCCGATCGTGATAGGAAAGACACATCCCGGCTGAAAACAAAAAAATATTGGTGGTTAGGTCAGTAAAAGTAAGGGGAAAAAAATATATATATAAATAAAGAAATAAATGAATGAATGAACATGAGCGATAGCGAGGAATAAATTCGTCCTTTCTGTAAATAGTGTACATAGTGAGTAAGTTAGAATGGTAGTGAATTAGGATTAAGGTATAAATTCTGTAAATATGTATATAGTTATAAGATGCAAAAAGCAAAAGTGAAGATTTGAAATAGTTTTTCTCTTACAAGCCAATCTATTTACTTTGGATTGCTGAAACGAAAATGCGAAACATATGTACCCGACGAGGAAGGAAAAAAAAAAAAAAACAGTAATGATACCGAACACATTACAATGCGTGCTAATTCTCGTTAGCCATTTTGTATTAGGAAAATTGAAGATGTCATCTTTTGTTTATTGAAGATCATATATCGATGTTCCTCTGGCTGTAAAACAATAAACATTCTAAAAAAAAAAAAAAAAAAAACACCAGTTCTCGTCCGATCACTGAAGTTAAGCAGCATTGGGCGCGGTCAGTACTTGGATGGGTGACCGCTTGGGAACACCGCGTGCCGTTGGCATTTTTTTTTAATCCGGCTCAAGTCCCGGCTTATCCCAGGACCATATCCGAAAAAAATTTTTACAACCTTATCGGGAAGTAGTTTTTTTTTCGTCACCGTGTTATATTCAACTTTGTTTATTAGTAACCCTATTCAATAAGAAAACATCATGGAACACCATGATGTCGGGCTTAGAAAACTTGCCGCATCGATAAAAATTTTTGCGCACTTTGTAGGTGCGTGCAGAGTCACGGACGTCTTCACAGCAGTGTAGAGCCGACAAACGAATGGTGCTTTCAACAAATTGTCAGTTATTTGGTCTTGTCCGATTTGACGAAAAACGTAACAATGTTGATTGTCAACCACGGTGTATTTATGGAATTATTAAGTTTTAACCTCCGCCAACGACCATACCATGCTGAGCACACCAGTTCTCGTCCGGACTCGTCGATCGGCGATCGAACGAGATAGACGTGCGTACCGGGAGCGTGTGATTTAACGGCCTTAGTAATTGGCTTTACGGGTAGTGCGTTTATCGTTTCTCATGTGAATTGACTCTCAGTAATACACGATATAGTAATCTCCATTCGGAGTACTAATGTTTTCACCTTAAAAGTGTCAATAAACTGATTTTTGCATCAGTGTGTGTTTTATTCGTTCCCGCGTTTGCGGGCGTTACCTAAGTGAATACCAAAAAAAATGGCGCATAGTCAATCTAAGCGCCAACTGTCAATCGACCAAAACGAGGATGAGTCTCATCCCTCCACCTCTTTTCTGGACAATCGTGGGAATAAAATCCCGAGACTCAGTTCGTTAAAACTAGACGCGCTCTTTAAACAAGCGCGTCGAGAGTTTAAAAGCACAAAACCGTCGCTCAGCGCCGTCAGGCCGAACCTATCGGTCGCGCGCAAAAGCCGCGAGCCGACAACCGCCGCCGATTTAAATTCCCAACAACAACACGAGACGCACGCCAGCCCAACCGACGACTCGAACGAAAGTTGGGTAAGGCCAAGAAAAGTCAACAAGAAACGACTCCCGGTAAGTAACCGCACTGACCACGTCAACAACGATAACGATAATAGATTTGACGCATTATCGGAAGAAAGCGACATGGAATTCGACGACCATGATCCAGACACGTCGAATCTCAACGACAACGCCCAATCGACAGCAACCGCAAAAAAAAACATTAAAGCCGCCTCCAATCTTCACAACAAATTCTAAAATAAACGAACTTATTAAGCTCCTCACAGAGGCTGGCTTCTCAAAAAAAGAATTTACTATAAATGAATCGGCCCGTATCAACGCAACCATATACGCAAACAATCTCGCCAACTACAATAAAATCACTGAGGTGCTCAAAGCCAACGCTATACAATTCTTCACGTACACACCCAAAGACGCTAGACCCAAATCGCTTCTAATTAAGGGCATAAAAGGCGAATTTTCAACAGAGGAAATCAAACAAGAAATCGAAAGCCACAACATCACAAATCTTCAAATTATCAGCATCACCAAATTTTTCTACAACAAAATTCAACCGGAAAACTATCACCACATAGTTCAATTAACAAACAATAGCCCAATATCCGATTTATTCAAAATAAAATCTTTAGCATATCAACGGGTCCGTTGGGAACATCTTAAAAGACCGAAACTCTACCAGTGCCGAAAATGTCAACGGATCGGGCATGCAAGCCGCAACTGCCACCTGAAAGCGCGCTGCGTGAAATGCGCCGATACCCATAATATTGGCGAATGCAAAATCCCGGCTGAGGCCGATAGATCGTCGTTAAAATGCGCCAACTGTGGCCAATACGGACACCCGGCTTCGTATAAAGGCTGTCCATATATTAAATTTGTTTTAAACCAAAAAAAAGAAAACACCAACAACAAACAATCCACGATGCAAGCAAAAATCAAGAATATTCATGCAAAAATCAATCCGAACATTTCTTTCGCGCATATGACAAGAAATACCCCCATTCAACACCAAAGTATACCAACTCCAACCTCCGCACCATCAGTGTCTCATCACAACAACAACAACACAGACCATCATCATCATCATAACTCCGACCAACCGCCAGGGTGGGCACAAGATCTACGTCGAGATATCGCAGCAATGGTCAACAGCCAATACAGAACGCTCGCCGAACAGATAGCGTCAAATACGAGCAAGATTGAATTTATTTTAAATAGCCTATTCTCCAACCATGAATAATACAAACCTAACCCCATCTACTTTGAAAATAGCAGCTATTAATGTTAATTCGATAGTCACTTATCCTCGCAGACTTGATTTATTACAATTTTTAAAAACTCATAACCACGACATAGTCCTACTTTCTGAAACGAAACTCAATCCCCGACATAGACTAACTTTCAAAAATTATAATATGATAAGAACTGACCGCCCCAATTCTTCCCTTGGTGGTGGTACGGCAATTATCATCAAAAAATGCATTCCATTCGAAAACATAATCCACGTAACTTCCAGACACTGCGAAATCTTAGAATTTACAATAATTAAAATCTCAATAAACAACGGAAAAAACCTATTTATCATAAGCGTCTACGCCACCAATTCCTCCAGACGGCTCTTTATCAAAGAACTTGACTACCTATTTGAAAAATTAAATCTACATGCTCCGAACACTTTCTATATCCTCGCTGGGGATTTAAACGCTCGTCGGATCGTTTGGGGTGATAATAATAACAATCAGAGAGGAAGATATATAGGCCAATGGCAAACGGCACAAGAAATAAAATACAAACTCAACTTAATCACTCCGATAGCCCCTACCTTCAAACGATCAAATTCATATTTGGATATCTGCCTTGCCGACGCAAGATTAACAGCCACAGATACAGTCGATAACAAAGCCCGAACCTTACCCTATGACAGCGATCGTACCGCCATTTCAATCACATTCCGCCTCGACAATATAAGCTACACCCCCACCACCCACACAAACCTCAGACGAAATTTCAAAGGTACCAACTGGAATAAATTTACCGATACCATCAACAACCTTGTAAACTTTGACATTCCAGCAAATAGTAACCTAACAAATCAAGACATCGACCACCAACTTAACGCACTCAGCACAGCTACAATCGATGCTATAAACGCTTCAGTACCCTTAATTAAGACCAAGACAATTTATTCAAATATATCAACAAAAAAATTACCAGATTACAAAATATAAAAAAAAAACTACTTACCTTCCTACATAAACAACACCGTATCGACCCTAGCTCAACATCCCGGATCACCATAACAATCAAATCTCTGCTCAAACAAACTAAAAAATTAATCAGCAAAGAATTCAAAGCTAACACTGAAAAATATTGGTCATCACAAATTAAAAAAATAGACTACCGTAAAGCCGACTCATTTTTCCCGAATATAAATCGTCTTTTCCGACCCAATCAATCATCGCAAATCGACACCCTAAAGATAAACCAAGATAAACAACAATTATTAATAAGAAGCAAATGCGATCTCACAAACATACCAATTTCTAACAACCAATATGCATTCAGCAACACTCAAGATATTCTGAACATAATGGGAGCGCACTATGAAGCAATAAACTCCCCGCGACACACCAATTCCGACTCACGTTTAAAAGTAATCGTTGACAGAACCGCGGAACAATTTAAAAACGAAACACGATCCCGTAAATTATCAAATCACAACTACACACAATTCACAGACCTAAACAGATCAGACGAACCCAATACAAATAATGCAAACATGTTTTGCAATCTCACATTAATTCATAAAATATTCAAATATCTTCCGAACAAAACATCTAGTGGCATAGATAATATTCCTCCCATCATACTTAAACACCTACCGACACGTATTATAAACCTATATCTCATCATATTTAACAATGCAATAAACAATAGCTATTTTCCGAACGCTTGGAAGGTAGCCAAAGTATACCCGATTCTAAAAAAAAAATAAAGAGCCGTCTGACCCCGCCAGCTATCGGCCAATTAGCTTAACACCCAGCATAAGCAAAGCCTTCGAATCCGTTATAAACTCAAAAATTACAGCGTTTTGCCACGAACAAAAAATCATTCCCGACGAGCAATTTGGCTTTAAACACAAACATTCAACAGTTCATGCCGGTCACAAATTCCTCCACGATCTTAACAATCACATTATCAACAGTCGACTGATAGGAGCTGCTCTCCTAGATCTAGAAAAAGCCTTTGATTCGGTCTGGCTCAACGGCCTTCTGTATAGACTAATAAAAAAAGGCTTCCCTATATGGCTGATTGATATAACCTGGGACATGATTTCGAATAAGTCTTTCATTACATGGATCGGCGACAAAAAATCAACAGAATTGTTTCACATTTCCGAAGGTTTACAGCAAGGCACAGTTAATTCCCCCATTCTCTTTAATATATTTCTATCCGAACTACTTCACTTATTTGACCTCAATAGCACAGGCAACACTTCGGCAATAGCGTTTGCCGACGATCTAATAATCTACACCCACGGTAATAGAGCAATATCGATCCGCAACGAGTTAGAGGAAAAAATAGAAAAAATTAATCGTTACCTACTTGCTTGGAACCTTCGTTTAAACCCGAGCAAATGCGAATCCATACTTTTTCGCAAGCCACTCAACGCTTTATCGTGGAAGGCGAAAAAGGGTAGCAAAGACTTTAAAATCGCCATCACGAATCCAGAAACAGCCATTCAAGAAACCATTCCGCATAAAAAAATTGTAAAATACCTTGGAATACATATAGATCAACTAATCCGATGCAATACCCACATAGACATTCAACTTACAAAGGCCCGAGCAGCCTTCCAAGCTAACAGCAGAATTTTTCACAACAATCACCTATCCAGACGTACAAAAATCATTCTCTATATATTACTTATCCGACCCATCATTACCTACGCCGCTCCGTTGTGGTGGAATACTAACCACACCACAATGGAAAAACTCAGAATCTTCGAAAGAAAATGCCTTAGAGCATGTTTAAAAATTTACCGATCATCGCACTCTGAATACCAACATTTCGTCTCAAACAAAATAATATATGAACATGCAAACATCTCTCGAATTGATTGTTTTTGTATAAAATTAATCAGAAACTACTTCGGTAACATTGTCAATATAGATAACCCGATCATCCAAAAACTCAAAAAACAAAACGACGAAATCTCAAAGAGACAGTTGCAAAAAGGATATCTAACCCCGCAAGCTTTCTTATACTGCGATCGAATCGGTTTAATTCAAAATGCTCTTAATACCCCAATTTTATTTCACTGGAAACGGAATAGAGCCGATAAACGCGTGGCTCTACTCCCATCTGATTTTCAAAACAACCCAAATAAATTCGCCTTTTCAACAGCAATCCCAAGCATAGACACGAACAATTTTAGTCGTCTCAACTTCGAAAAAAATTGGTGGCTTGACATTGACGCAGCCTGCTTGGCCGAGCTATCTTTAAGAAAAGTTAACTACTATCTAGAATTAAGAAATCGCCAATTAGCATATAATTAGTCTACGAGGAGCACATATCTAGTCGTAAGCATTAGCTTAACATAATTATTAATCTGCGAGCACAATTATTATATATTGGTAATTCAAGTCTAGTCAACATTGATTTAGAATAACTCAATAGTTATAGGATTCCCCCTGTATATATAAGAATATTTATTTTATTTATTTACACCTAAGTGGTTCTTGTAAATATGTACTTTAGCCTTTAAGTTTATTTATTTATTTATTCCACATTATATCCGAAGGGTTTTTTTATGCAGGAATTTATTTTTTTTTTCCCTTCTTATAGTGCCTTTGGCCAGAGAACATTCCGCCGCAGTGGCTCTTATCGAGAGATATTACTTACGAATAGTCTTAAGACACTTATCTTAGATTCCCAGCAGAGCCAGCTACGCCTGGCCAATGGGTCTCATTATTTAATATTGTTGGCATTGTTTTTTTATTATGTTTATTGTATGCCTCTAACCCATGAATGTACTATGCGATTAATAAACATTAAAAAAAAAAAAAAAAAAAAGTTCTCGTCCGATCACTGAAGTTAAGCAGCATTGGGCGCGGTCAGTACTTGGATGGGTGACCGCTTGGGAACACCGCGTGCCGTTGGCATTTCTTTTTAATCCGGCTTAAGTCCCGGCTTATCCCAGGACCATATCCGAAAAAAATGTTTACAACCTTATCGAGAAGTAGTTTTTTTTCGTCACCGTGTTTTATTCAACTCTGTTTATTAGTCACCCTATTCAATAAGAAAACATTATGGAACACCATGATGTCGGGCTTAGAAAACTTGCCGCATCGATAAAAATTGTTGCGCACTTTGTAGGTGCGTGCAGAGTCACGGACGTCTTCACAGCAGTGTAGAGCCGACAAACGAATGGTGCTTTCAACAAATTGTCAGTTATTTGGTCTTGTCCGATTTGACGAAAAACGTAACAATGTTGATTGTCAACCACGGTGTATTTATGGAATTATTAAGTTCTAACCTTCGCCAACGACCATACCATGCTGAGCACACCAGTTCTCGTCCGATCACTGAAGTTAAGCAGCATTGGGCGCGGTCAGTACTTGGATGGGTGACCGCTTGGGAACACCGCGTGCCGTTGGCATTTTTTTTTAATCCGGCTTAAGTCCCGGCTTATCCCAGGACCATATCCGAAAAAAATTTTTACAACCTTATCGGGAAGTAGTTTTTTTTCGTCACCGTGTTTTATTCAACTCTGTTTATTAGTCACCCTATTCAATAAGAAAACATTATGGAACACCATGATGTCGGGCTTAGAAAACTTGCCGCATCGATAAAAATTGTTGCGCACTTTGTAGGTGCGTGCAGAGTCACGGACGTCTTCACAGCAGTGTAGACCCGACAAACGAATGGTGCTTTCAACAAATTGTCAGTTATTTGGTCTTGTCCGATTTGACGAAAAACGTAACAATGTTGATTGTCAACCACGGTGTATTTATGGAATTATTAAGTTTTAACCTCCGCCAACGACCATACCATGCTGAGCACACCAGTTCTCGTCCGATCACTGAAGTTAAGCAGCATTGGGCGCGGTCAGTACTTGGATGGGTGACTGCTTGGGAACACCGCGTGCCGTTGGCATTTCTTTTTAATCCGGCTTAAGTCCCGGCTTATCCCAGGACCATATCCGAAAAAAATTTTTACAACCTTATCGAGAAGTAGTTTTTTTTCGTCACCGTGTTTTATTCAACTCTGTTTATTAGTCACCCTATTCAATAAGAAAACATTATGGAACACCATGATGTCGGGCTTAGAAAACTTGCCGCATCGATAAAAATTGTTGCGCACTTTGTAGGTGCGTGCAGAGTCACGGACGTCTTCACAGCAGTGTAGACCCGACAAACGAATGGTGCTTTCAACAAATTGTCAGTTATTTGGTCTTGTCCGATTTGACGAAAAACGTAACAATGTTGATTGTCAACCACGGTGTATTTATGGAATTATTAAGTTTTAACCTTCGCCAACGACCATACCATGCTGAGCACACCAGTTCTCGTCCGATCACTGAAGTTAAGCAGCATTGGGCGCGGTCAGTACTTGTATGGGTGACCGCTTGGGAACACCGCGTGCCGTTGGCATTTTTTTTTAATCCGGCTTAAGTCCCGGCTTATCCCAGGACCATATCCGAAAAAAATTTTTACAACCTTATCGGGAAGTAGTTTTTTTTCGTCACCGTGTTTTATTCAACTCTGTTTATTAGTCACCCTATTCAATAAGAAAACATTATGGAACACCATGATGTCGGGCTTAGAAAACTTGCCGCATCGATAAAAATTGTTGCGCACTTTGTAGGTGCGTGCAGAGTCACGGACGTCTTCACAGCAGTGTAGACCCGACAAACGAATGGTGCTTTCAACTAATTGTCAGTTATTTGGTCTTGTCCGATTTGACGAAAAACGTAACAATGTTGATTGTCAACCACGGTGTATTTATGGAATTATTAAGTTTTAACCTTCGCCAACGACCATACCATGCTGAGCACACCAGTTCTCGTCCGATCACTGAAGTTAAGCAGCATTGGGCGCAGTCAGTACTTGGATGGGTGACCGCTTGGGAACACCGCGTGCCGTTGGCATTTCTTTTTAATCCGGCTTAAGTCCCGGCTTATCCCAGGACCATATCCGAAAAAAATTTTTACAACCTTATCGAGAAGTAGTTTTTTTTTGTCACCGTGTTTTATTCAACTCTGTTTATTAGTCACCCTATTCAATAAGAAAACATTATGGAACACCATGATGTCGGGCTTAGAAAACTTGCCGCATCGATAAAAATTGTTGCGCACTTTGTAGGTGCGTGCAGAGTCACGGACGTCTTCACAGCAGTGTAGACCCGACAAACGAATGGTGCTTTCAACAAATTGTCAGTTATTTGGTCTTGTCCGATTTGACAAAAAACGTAACAATGTTGATTGTCAACCACGGTGTATTTATGGAATTATTAAGTTTTAACCTCCGCCAACGACCATACCATGCTGAGCACACCAGTTCTCGTCCGATCACTGAAGTTAAGCAGCATTGGGCGCGGTCAGTACTTGGATGGGTGACCGCTTGGGAACACCGCGTGCCGTTGGCATTTTTTTTTAATCCGGCTTAAGTCCCGGCTTATCCCAGGACCATATCCGAAAAAAATTTTTACAACCTTATCGGGAAGTAGTTTTTTTTCGTCACCGTGTTTTATTCAACTCTGTTTATTAGTCACCCTATTCAATAAGAAAACATTATGGAACACCATGATGTCGGGCTTAGAAAACTTGCCGCATCGATAAAAATTGTTGCGCACTTCGTAGGTGCGTGCAGAGTCACGGACGTCTTCACAGCAGTGTAGACCCGACAAACGAATGGTGCTTCCAACTAATTGTCAGTTATTTGGTCTTGTCCGATTTGACGAAAAACGTAACAATGTTGATTGTCAACCACGGTGTATTTATCGAATTATTACGTTTTAACCTTCGCCAACGACCATACCATGCTGAGCACACCAGTTCTCGTCCGATCACTGAATTTAAGCAGCATTGGGCGCGGTCAGTACTTGGATGGGTGACCGCTTGGGAACACCGCGTGCCGTTGGCATTTCTTTTTAATCCGGCTTAAGTCCCGGCTTATCCCAGGACCATATCCGAAAAAAATTTTTACAACCTTATCGAGAAGTAGTTTTTTTTCGTCACCGTGTTTTATTCAACTCTGTTTATTAGTCACCCTATTCAATAAGAAAACATTATGGAACACCATGATGTCGGGCTTAGAAAACTTGCCGCATCGATAAAAATTGTTGCGCACTTTGTAGGTGCGTGCAGAGTCACGGACGTCTTCACAGCAGTGTAGACCCGACAAACGAATGGTGCTTTCAACAAATTGTCAGTTATTTGGTCTTGTCCGATTTGACGAAAAACGTAACAATGTTGATTGTCGACCACGGTGTATTTATGGAATTATTAAGTTTTAACCTTCGCCAACGACCATACCATGCTGAGCACACCAGTTCTCGTCCGATCACTGAAGTTAAGCAGCATTGGGCGCGGTCAGTACTTGGATGGGTGACCGCTTGGGAACACCGCGTGCCGTTGGCATTTTTTTTTAATCCGGCTTAAGTCCCGGCTTATCCCAGGACCATATCCGAAAAAAAATTTTACAACCTTATCGGGAAGTAGTTTTTTTTCGTCACCGTGTTTTATTCAACTCGGTTTATTAGTCACCCTATTCAATAAGAAAACATTATGGAACACCATGATGTCGGGCTTAGAAAACTTGCCGCATCGATAAAAATTGTTGCGCACTTTGTAGGTGCGTGCAGAGTCACGGACGTCTTCACAGCAGTGTAGACCCGACAAACGAATGGTGCTTTCAACAAATTGTCAGTTATTTGGTCTTGTCCGATTTGACAAAAAACGTAACAATGATGATTGTCAACCACGGTGTATTTATGGAATTATTAAGTTTTAACCTCCGCCAACGACCATACCATGCTGAGCACACCAGTTCTCGTCCGATCACAGAAGTTAAGCAGCATTGGGCGCGGTCAGTACTTGGATGGGTGACCGCTTGGGAACACCGCGTGCCGTTGGCATTTTTTTTTAATCCGGCTTAAGTCCCGGCTTATCCCAGGACCATATCCGAAAAAAATTTTTACAACCTTATCGGGAAGTAGTTTTTTTTCGTCACCGTGTTTTATTCAACTCTGTTTATTAGTCACCCTATTCAATAAGAAAACATTATGGAACACCATGATGTCGGGCTTAGAAAACTTGCCGCATCGATAAAAATTGTTGCGCACTTTGTAGGTGCGTGCAGAGTCACGGACGTCTTCACAGCAGTGTAGACCCGACAAACGAATGGTGCTTTCAACTAATTGTCAGTTATTTGGTCTTGTCCGATTTGACGAAAAACGTAACAATGTTGATTGTCAACCACGGTGTATTTATGGAATTATTAAGTTTTAACCTCCGCCAACGACCATACCATGCTGAGCACACCAGTTCTCGTCCGATCACTGAAGTTAAGCAGCATTGGGCGCGGTCAGTACTTGGATGGGTGACCGCTTGGGAACACCGCGTGCCGTTGGCATTTTTTTTTAATCCGGCTTAAGTCCCGGCTTATCCCAGGACCATATCCGAAAAAAATTTTTACAACCTTATCGGGAAGTAGTTTTTTTTCGTCACCGTGTTTTGTTCAACTCTGTTTATTAGTCACCCTATTCAATAAGAAAACATTATGGAACACCATGATGTCGGGCTTAGAAAACTTGCCGCATCGATAAAAATTGTTGCGCACTTCGTAGGTGCGTGCAGAGTCACGGACGTCTTCACAGCAGTGTAGACCCGACAAACGAATGGTGCTTTCAACTAATTGTCAGTTATTTGGTCTTGTCCGATTTGACGAAAAACGTAACAATGTTGATTGTCAACCACGGTGTATTTATCGAATTATTACGTTTTAACCTTCGCCAACGACCATACCATGCTGAGCACACCAGTTCTCGTCCGATCACTGAAGTTAAGCAGCATTGGGCGCGGTCAGTACTTGGATGGGTGACCGCTTGGGAACACCGCGTGCCGTTGGCATTTCTTTTTAATCCGGCTTAAGTCCCGGCTTATCCCAGGACCATATCCGAAAAAAATTTTTACAACCTTATCGAGAAGTAGTTTTTTTTCGTCACCGTGTTTTATTCAACTCTGTTTATTAGTCACCCTATTCAATAAGAAAACATTATGGAACACCATGATGTCGGGCTTAGAAAACTTGCCGCATCGATAAAAATTGTTGCGCACTTTGTAGGTGCGTGCAGAGTCACGGACGTCTTCACAGCAGTGTAGACCCGACAAACGAATGGTGCTTTCAACAAATTGTCAGTTATTTGGTCTTGTCCGATTTGACGAAAAACGTAACAATGTTGATTGTCAACCACGGTGTATTTATGGAATTATTAAGTTTTAACCTTCGCCAACGACCATACCATGCTGAGCACACCAGTTCTCGTCCGATCACTGAAGTTAAGCAGCATTGGGCGCGGTCAGTACTTGGATGGGTGACCGCTTGGGAACACCGCGTGCCGTTGGCATTTTTTTTTAATCCGGCTTAAGTCCCGGCTTATCCCAGGACCATATCCGAAAAAAATTTTTACAACCTTATCGGGAAGTAGTTTTTTTTCGTCACCGTGTTTTATTCAACTCTGTTTATTAGTCACCCTATTCAATAAGAAAACATTATGGAACACCATGATGTCGGGCTTAGAAAACTTGCCGCATCGATAAAAATTGTTGCGCACTTTGTAGGTGCGTGCAGAGTCACGGACGTCTTCACAGCAGTGTAGACCCGACAAACGAATGGTGCTTTCAACTAATTGTCAGTTATTTGGTCTTGTCCGATTTGACGAAAAACGTAACAATGTTGATTGTCAACCACGGTGTATTTATGGAATTATTAAGTTTTAACCTTCGCCAACGACCATACCATGCTGAGCACACCAGTTCTGTAGGCAGCGCGTAAGTCTAGGCAGCGCGTAAGTCGAGAGGTAACATCGTGTCCGCGACGAACTGGATACGTGGAAAGTGTACGAACAAATCCATGCTTACCCGAACGCTAAAAACATTTGTAAAAAAGTGAACATTAACAGCAGCAGTAGTGGAGTGATGCTTTAAAGTGATAGAACAGTAAATAAGTGAAGTGTAATCACAAAGGGGAAAAAAAAAGGAAGAAAAAAAAAAAAAAAAAAAAAAAACGCTGTATCACGCCCCGTACCGGGCGGGACAAAGCCCGCGCAATCCGCGTCTCAAGATGGCGGATGGCGACGGCAACGAAGCTAGGCAGCCCGAACGAGCAGGCCCATCGACTACGACCACGCCAATACGGTTCACGCCGCGTAGCGCCCCTATCGGGGGCCAAAAACTTAATACGATAATGCTGGATCGGCTATACCGACAATCGATAAAAGCCATAAATAAAACGAAAACTAGTGCCATCACGGCAACCCCAAATCTCAACGCAGCGCGCAAACGCAAAAACCCGACTGTATCGCCAACAACCGAAGCGACATCTGCCGAAAACGAAGACCCTTCGCAAGGAGGATCATGGGAAATCCCAAAGCACGCGTATAAAAAAAGGCAAACCCCCCATCCGACTGCGACAAATGTGTCAACGAGAGAAAAAAATAAATTCGCACCGTTAAATATCAACACCAACGAAAACGAGATGGAAGAAGATGACCCCATCGACGATGACGACGAAAACAACGTCACGCTGAACCAAGCGGGTACGAGAAAAATACGAAAACCTCCTCCGATTTACGTCGAAGGCGCAGAAATGTTGTCGATTATATCGCTACTCACGACGAACAACATAAAAAAAAACGAAGTGACAGTAAAAGAATTGGAAAACGAAGATGAGAGTAAAAACCACATGATACTTGCTAAAAATCGAACGAACTACGAAATAATAAAAAAAGTTCTCCAAGAGCAAAAAGCAAAATTCTTTACTTACACTCCACGAGACGAAAAACCGAAAACTTTCATAATCAAGGGAATCTGCGGTTTCACCCCGGAAGAAATTAAAGCCGAGCTAAACGAGCTAAATCTACCGAACGTAGAAATAATCAGCCTCGCAAAATTCATACTCAACAAAAAAAACCCGGAAAGACACCATCACATTATTCAACTGTCCAGCACAAGCACAACGACCGAACTGATGAAAATTAAAACGCTCTCGTACCAGAAAGTCACTTGGGAAAAACTCAGAAAGCCACAGATTTACCAATGCAGAAAGTGCCAGAGAATCGGACACGCCAGCACCAACTGCCATCTGGAATTCCGATGCGTGAAATGCGCCCAAGCGCACGGACCCGGAAAATGCCCCATAAATCAAACCGAAGGGAAAGAAACCCTGAAATGTGCAAATTGCAACCAATCAGGTCACCCTGCGTCATATCGAGGATGCCCATATTTGAAACTGGCCATCAGTATTAAAAAAAACCAAAACCAACACAGAGAAGCAGCAACAAGAAATAAAATCAACCGTATCTCTACTTACGTCAACGAGAATATCTCTTTCGCCGATGCAACTAGACCGACAGCTCGCCAACAGTATGCACCAACAAACCGACAGAACGCCGCCACATACCAACTCATCGAGCCCGTCAACACCATGAATCCACCTTTACCGAGACCGACCTTCGCTGAACACCGCCCAGAACAACCACCGACGTGGGTAAACGACCTGAAAAAAGACTTAATAGAAATTCTCGCAGATCACGTAAGAAACATTTCTCAAAGAGTAGACGAAAACTCAAGAAAAATCGAATATATACTAACACACTTTACGAATAACAATGGCAACTCAAACCATTGATTTGAATCATTTACGAATAGCTGCCATAAATGTTAATTCCATCGCTGCCAACTACCGCAGATACGAACTATCCGAATTCGCAAAAAAACATAACCACGATATTATCCTAATATCCGAAACTAAACTCAACTCGAAACACAAACTTACCTTTAAAAACTACAACTTTATCAGGAAAGACAGACCAAACTCCATGCAAGGAGGTGGAACAGCGATACTGATAAAAAAAGAAATCCAATACGTAAATATTAACTATCCGTCCTCCACGAACAATAAGATATTAGAATACATGATAATTAAATTAGAAACACACGGCGGTGAGAAATTATACGTAATAAGTATTTACGCTGCCGGCAATAATAGGCTATTGTTTATAAATGAACTTAATGATTTATTTGAGAAATTAAGATTACACCAGGACGATTCGTATTATATTATGGCTGGCGACTTTAACACAAGATGCATTGAATGGGGCGATCGCGTAAACAACCAACGGGGACAATATTTCAAAAGATGGGAAAACAACAATTATATCAGATATAAGGCCATAGTGATGACTCCGGCAACCCCAACCTTCAAACCAGCGAATTCTTACTTGGACATATGTATCTTAGACGCAAGACTGACCGTAACCGACAGCATCAACAACAAACTAATCACCCTTCCTTACGACAGCGACCACACTGCTATATCTTTAACAGTTAAAATAACAGACGATAATCACGATATACTGAACCGTACAGCCATAAAACCGTGTCTTAATTACAAAGCAACCAATTGGAAAAAATTTACAAAAAATTTAAACGAATCAATTGTAACAATAGTTCCAGACGACCGAAATCTGACCATCGCAGAAATCGAAGATAATATTAAGAGAACGAATGAGCTAATAATCAAATCGATCGAGAGTGTTGTCCCCAAACACAAGCCACAAAATAGTACATTCAAATATGTCAATAAGAAAATATTAAAACTCCAAAAATTAAAGTCCACTGTCGTCTCCATATTACATAACAATCACATACGTAACGTACCGAAATATGATCCACTGTCCGTCGAAGCCAATGGAGCTCTAAAATTAGTAAACGCAGCCATACACCACGAATTTCGAAAATCCTCCGATAAGTACTGGACTAGCCAACTGAAGCAGATTGACTTCCGTAAAACAGAGCAGTTCTTTCCAAAAATAAATCGCCTACTCAGACCAAGACAATTAAGCGAAATTGGCGACATACACGTTAACTGTGATGACCAGAGATTACTGGACAGAAGCAAATGCGATACAACGGACACTCAAATAATTAATAACAAATACATTTTCACCTCCCAGACCGATAAACTCAATACCATCGGAGCCTTTTACGAATCCATCAACTCACCCAGATATTTAAACGAAGGCACAGATATAAAAGCAACAGTTGAACTTGCTGCCGAACAAATTAAAGCCGACTTTAACAATAATAGAGCCAACCATGTCACAATCACGATCTTCAGCCCGAACAACAAGGCCACGAACCCGGAACAAGAACTAGAAATTAACAACGTAAACCCATTCACCAATACGGGACAGGTTAAAAAAATACTGAAAAATTTACCGAACAAGACTTCTTATGGACTAGACAACATACCATCGATCGTATTAAAACATTTACCCGATAAAATGATCATCTCACTCACAATTTTATTTAATAACTCAATAAACCATCACTACTTCCCGATCTGTTGGAAAAGGGCCAAAGTCCTGCCCATCATAAAAAAAAACAAATGTCCACAGGACCCGACCAGTTACAGGCCCATTAGTTTGACACCATGCCTGAGCAAAGTATATGAAGCCATAATAAACACAAAAATAAACTTTTTTTGCAACTATAAAAATATAATCCCTGACATGCAATTTGGTTTTAAAAATAAACATTCGACCTCACACGCAATTCACAAACTCCTTGCAGACCTTAATCTACAAATAGGCAGAAGCCAGCTGATTGGTGCTGCACTTTTAGACTTAGAAAAAGCGTTCGACTCCGTTTGGCTCAATGGACTTCTCTACCGACTCCAAGAAAAAGAATTCCCGAAATGGCTTATATTTTCAATATGGGACATGATAACCGAAAAAACCTTCGTGACCTGGGATGGCACAACACTCTCGACCGAAGTTTTTGAAATCCGCGAGGGGTTACAACAGGGCACGGTGAACTCACCGGTCCTATTTAACATCTATACCTGTGATATCTTAAACTTAAGCGACATTAACTCTACAAACAGCAATACATGTGCAATTGCTTTTGCTGACGATATAATAGTATATACGGCGAATAACAGAGTAAATGAAATACAGACTGAGCTAGAAAACAAAGTCGAAGATATCAACAAATTCTACATAGCATGGAATCTGCGTATTAACCCCACAAAATCTGAAACAATATTAATTAGAAAACCGCTACGAAACATTAGCAGAAAAAGCAGCATAGGACAAAATCACTTCGAAATCAGCATAACTGCACCATCAACTAACTTAAAAACAGCAATACCGCACAGCAAAACGGTGAAATATCTGGGATTCCATATCGACTACCTCCTTCGAGGGAATAAGCATATGGACATACAACTACAAAAGGCCAGAAAAGCTCTTCAAGCCAATAGTGCCATTTTTTATAATAAACACCTAACAAGTAAAACGAAAATAATACTCTATATGTTATTAATAAGACCGATACTCACCTACGCTGCTCCTATTTGGTGGAACATGGGACAATCTGTGATAGAAAAAATTAGAATACTAGAAAGAAAGTGTTTAAGAATGTGTCTCCATCTTTACCGATCCGAAGACTCCGAATTCCGCCGATACATATCGAACAAAATAATATATGATTTAGCAGATATACCTAGGATAGACAACTACACGCTAAAACTTACCCGTAATTATTTTAGCAGCCTAAACACGATAAATAACGCAGTCATTCAGTCATTAGAAATGCAAAACGACATTGTATCTGCCAAACAACTCACTACGGGATACACGACTCCCCAAGCATTTACATACTGCGACAAAAAAGGTCTTTTGCAAACTCCAAACAATATCCCAATTATATATCATTGGAAAAGAAATAAAGCAGACAAAAGAATATCGCTCCAAAAAAACGAATACACGCTAAACAGAGAAAAATTTACCGGATCCACGGCTATACCACGTAGAGACTTTTTAGATTTCCACCGTCTGAAATTTAGAAAATACAGGTGGCTAACGATCGACTGCCCACACATGCGAGAACTAGCGAGCAGACAACAAATCCTCGAAAATGTAACTAGGAACAGAAACAGAACAATAAGAAGGCACATGTAGCACTCTTAGTACCCGAAAAAGTAATAAAAGGGAAAAAAAAAAAAAACCAGTACAAAGAAACAAAGCCAAATACAGGCCATGTACATATGTATAAATTTAAGTAAAAGTTAAGTTAGTATTTAAGTAACAGGTTGACATTAAAAAATGTGATAAGAGGTTTTTTCGCACTTGGGTATGACCCATTGTTTTTCCTCATTCAACAAAGGCGTTAGTCAACGCGCCGTGATTCCCGACACATGTGATCGATAGCAAGTAGAAAGATCGTTCCGAACAAATCTATTGAAACCAATATAAGAAAAAATGTACGCGAGCACTGTATCGACAGTCATACGTTCAAACACCATGTGAAAGATTTATAGGCTTTTGTTAATTGTGATTGTAGCCTGCATTACCCCTGATATGTACTCCAGAAACAATAAACAAATTATAAAAAAAAAAAAAAAGCACACCAGTTCTCGTCCGATCACTGAAGTTAAGCAGCATTGGGCGCGGTCAGTACTTGGATGGGTGACCGCTTGGGAACACCGCGTGCCGTTGGCATTTCTTTTTAATCCGGCTTAAGTCCCGGCTTATCCCAGGACCATATCCGAAAAAAATTTTTACAACCTTATCGAGAAGTAGTTTTTTTTTGTCACCGTGTTTTATTCAACTCTGTTTATTAGTCACCCTATTCAATAAGAAAACATTATGGAACACCATGATGTCGGGCTTAGAAAACTTGCCGCATCGATAAAAATTGTTGCGCACTTTGTAGGTGCGTGCAGAGTCACGGACGTCTTCACAGCAGTGTAGACCCGACAAACGAATGGTGCTTTCAACAAATTGTCAGTTATTTGGTCTTGTCCGATTTGACAAAAAACGTAACAATGTTGATTGTCAACCACGGTGTATTTATGGAATTATTAAGTTTTAACCTCCGCCAACGACCATACCATGCTGAGCACACCAGTTCTCGTCCGATCACTGAAGTTAAGCAGCATTGGGCGCGGTCAGTACTTGGATGGGTGACCGCTTGGGAACACCGCGTGCCGTTGGCATTTTTTTTTAATCCGGCTTAAGTCCCGGCTTATCCCAGGACCATATCCGAAAAAAATTTTTACAACCTTATCGGGAAGTAGTTTTTTTTCGTCACCGTGTTTTATTCAACTCTGTTTATTAGTCACCCTATTCAATAAGAAAACATTATGGAACACCATGATGTCGGGCTTAGAAAACTTGCCGCATCGATAAAAATTGTTGCGCACTTCGTAGGTGCGTGCAGAGTCACGGACGTCTTCACAGCAGTGTAGACCCGACAAACGAATGGTGCTTTCAACTAATTGTCAGTTATTTGGTCTTGTCCGATTTGACGAAAAACGTAACAATGTTGATTGTCAACCACGGTGTATTTATCGAATTATTACGTTTTAACCTTCGCCAACGACCATACCATGCTGAGCACACCAGTTCTCGTCCGATCACTGAAGTTAAGCAGCATTGGGCGCGGTCAGTACTTGGATGGGTGACCGCTTGGGAACACCGCGTGCCGTTGGCATTTCTTTTTAATCCGGCTTAAGTCCCGGCTTATCCCAGGACCATATCCGAAAAAAATTTTTACAACCTTATCGAGAAGTAGTTTTTTTTCGTCACCGTGTTTTATTCAACTCTGTTTATTAGTCACCCTATTCAATAAGAAAACATTATGGAACACCATGATGTCGGGCTTAGAAAACTTGCCGCATCGATAAAAATTGTTGCGCACTTTGTAGGTGCGTGCAGAGTCACGGACGTCTTCACAGCAGTGTAGACCCGACAAACGAATGGTGCTTTCAACAAATTGTCAGTTATTTGGTCTTGTCCGATTTGACGAAAAACGTAACAATGTTGATTGTCGACCACGGTGTATTTATGGAATTATTAAGTTTTAACCTTCGCCAACGACCATACCATGCTGAGCACACCAGTTCTCGTCCGATCACTGAAGTTAAGCAGCATTGGGCGCGGTCAGTACTTGGATGGGTGACCGCTTGGGAACACCGCGTGCCGTTGGCATTTTTTTTTAATCCGGCTTAAGTCCCGGCTTATCCCAGGACCATATCCGAAAAAAATTTTTACAACCTTATCGGGAAGTAGTTTTTTTTCGTCACCGTGTTTTATTCAACTCGGTTTATTAGTCACCCTATTCAATAAGAAAACATTATGGAACACCATGATGTCGGGCTTAGAAAACTTGCCGCATCGATAAAAATTGTTGCGCACTTTGTAGGTGCGTGCAGAGTCACGGACGTCTTCACAGCAGTGTAGACCCGACAAACGAATGGTGCTTTCAACAAATTGTCAGTTATTTGGTCTTGTCCGATTTGACGAAAAACGTAACAATGTTGATTGTCGACCACGGTGTATTTATGGAATTATTAAGTTTTAACCTTCGCCAACGACCATACCATGCTGAGCACACCAGTTCTCGTCCGATCACTGAAGTTAAGCAGCATTGGGCGCGGTCAGTACTTGGATGGGTGACCGCTTGGGAACACCGCGTGCCGTTGGCATTTTTTTTAATCCGGCTTAAGTCCCGGCTTATCCCAGGACCATATCCGAAAAAAATGTTTACAACCTTATCGGGAAGTAGTTTTTTTTCGTCACCGTGTTTTATTCAACTCGGTTTATTAGTCACCCTATTCAATAAGAAAACATTATGGAACACCATGATGTCGGGCTTAGAAAACTTGCCGCATCGATAAAAATTGTTGCGCACTTTGTAGGTGCGTGCAGAGTCACGGACGTCTTCACAGCAGTGTAGACCCGACAAACGAATGGTGCTTTCAACAAATTGTCAGTTATTTGGTCTTGTCCGATTTGACGAAAAACGTAACAATGTTGATTGTCAACCACGGTGTATTTATGGAATTATTGAGTTTTAACCTTCGCCAACGACCATACCATGCTGAGCACACCAGTTCTCGTCCGATCACTGAAGTTAAGCAGCATTGGGCGCGGTCAGTACTTGGATGGGTGACCGCTTGGGAACACCGCGTGCCGTTGGCATTTTTTTTTAATCCGGCTTATCCCAGGACCATATCCGAAAAAAATTTTTACAACCTTATCGGGAAGTAGTTTTTTTTCGTCACCGTGTTTTATTCAACTCTGTTTATTAGTCACCCTATTCAATAAGAAAACATTATGGAACACCATGATGTCGGGCTTAGAAAACTTGCCGCATCGATAAAAATTGTTGCGCACTTTGTAGGTGCGTGCAGAGTCACGGACGTCTTCACAGCAGTGTAGACCCGACAAACGAATGGTGCTTTCAACAAATTGTCAGTTATTTGGTCTTGTCCGATTTGACGAAAAACGTAACAATGTTGATTGTCAACCACGGTGTATTTATGGAATTATTAAGTTTTAACCTCCGCCAACGACCATACCATGCTGAGCACACCAGTTCTCGTCCGATCACTGAAGTTAAGCAGCATTGGGCGCGGTCAGTACTTGGATGGGTGACCGCTTGGGAACACCGCGTGCCGTTGGCATTTTTTTTTAATCCGGCTTAAGTCCCGGCTTATCCCAGGACCATATCCGAAAAAAATTTTTACAACCTTATCGGGAAGTAGTTTTTTTTCGTCACCGTGTTTTGTTCAACTCTGTTTATTAGTCACCCTATTCAATAAGAAAACATTATGGAACACCATGATGTCGGGCTTAGAAAACTTGCCGCATCGATAAAAATTGTTGCGCACTTCGTAGGTGCGTGCAGAGTCACGGACGTCTTCACAGCAGTGTAGACCCGACAAACGAATGGTGCTTTCAACTAATTGTCAGTTATTTGGTCTTGTCCGATTTGACGAAAAACGTAACAATGTTGATTGTCAACCACGGTGTATTTATCGAATTATTACGTTTTAACCTTCGCCAACGACCATACCATGCTGAGCACACCAGTTCTCGTCCGATCACTGAAGTTAAGCAGCATTGGGCGCGGTCAGTACTTGGATGGGTGACCGCTTGGGAACACCGCGTGCCGTTGGCATTTCTTTTTAATCCGGCTTAAGTCCCGGCTTATCCCAGGACCATATCCGAAAAAAATTTTTACAACCTTATCGAGAAGTAGTTTTTTTTCGTCACCGTGTTTTGTTCAACTCTGTTTATTAGTCACCCTATTCAATAAGAAAACATTATGGAACACCATGATGTCGGGCTTAGAAAACTTGCCGCATCGATAAAAATTGTTGCGCACTTTGTAGGTGCGTGCAGAGTCACGGACGTCTTCACAGCAGTGTAGACCCGACAAACGAATGGTGCTTTCAACAAATTGTCAGTTATTTGGTCTTGTCCGATTTGACGAAAAACGTAACAATGTTGATTGTCAACCACGGTGTATTTATGGAATTATTAAGTTTTAACCTTCGCCAACGACCATACCATGCTGAGCACACCAGTTCTCGTCCGATCACTGAAGTTAAGCAGCATTGGGCGCGGTCACTACTTGGATGGGTGACCGCTTGGGAACACCGTGTGCCGTTGGCATTTTTTTTTAATCCGGCTTAAGTCCCGGCTTATCCCAGGACCATATCCGAAAAAAATTTTTACAACCTTATCGGGAAGTAGTTTTTTTTCGTCACCGTGTTTTATTCAACTCTGTTTATTAGTCACCCTATTCAATAAGAAAACATTATGGAACACCATGATGTCGGGCTTAGAAAACTTGCCGCATCGATAAAAATTGTTGCGCACTTTGTAGGTGCGTGCAGAGTCACGGACGTCTTCACAGCAGTGTAGACCCGACAAACGAATGGTGCTTTCAACTAATTGTCAGTTATTTGGTCTTGTCCGATTTGACGAAAAACGTAACAATGTTGATTGTCAACCACGGTGTATTTATGGAATTATTAAGTTTTAACCTTCGCCAACGACCATACCATGCTGAGCACACCAGTTCTCGTCCGATCACTGAAGTTAAGCAGCATTGGGCGCGGTCAGTACTTGGATGGGTGACCGCTTGGGAACACCGCGTGCCGTTGGCATTTCTTTTTAATCCGGCTTAAGTCCCGGCTTATCCCAGGACCATATCCGAAAAAAATTTTTACAACCTCATCGAGGAGTAGTTTTTTTTTGTCACCGTGTTTTATTCAACTCTGTTTATTAGTCACCCTATTCAATAAGAAAACATTATGGAACACCATGATGTCGGGCTTAGAAAACTTGCCGCATCGATAAAAATTGTTGCGCACTTTGTAGGTGCGTGCAGAGTCACGGACGTCTTCACAGCAGTGTAGACCCGACAAACGAATGGTGCTTTCAACAAATTGTCAGTTATTTGGTCTTGTCCGATTTGACAAAAAACGTAACAATGTTGATTGTCAACCACGGTGTATTTATGGAATTATTAAGTTTTAACCTCCGCCAACGACCATACCATGCTGAGCACACCAGTTCTCGTCCGATCACAGAAGTTAAGCAGCATTGGGCGCGGTCAGTACTTGGATGGGTGACCGCTTGGGAACACCGCGTGCCGTTGGCATTTTTTTTTAATCCGGCTTAAGTCCCGGCTTATCCCAGGACCATATCCGAAAAAAATTTTTACAACCTTATCGGGAAGTAGTTTTTTTTCGTCACCGTGTTTTATTCAACTCTGTTTATTAGTCACCCTATTCAATAAGAAAACATTATGGAACACCATGATGTCGGGCTTAGAAAACTTGCCGCATCGATAAAAATTGTTGCGCACTTTGTAGGTGCGTGCAGAGTCACGGACGTCTTCACAGCAGTGTAGACCCGACAAACGAATGGTGCTTTCAACAAATTGTCAGTTATTTGGTCTTGTCCGATTTGACGAAAAACGTAACAATGTTGATTGTCAACCACGGTGTATTTATGGAATTATTAAGTTTTAACCTCCGCCAACGACCATACCATGCTGAGCACACCAGTTCTCGTCCGATCACTGAAGTTAAGCAGCATTGGGCGCGGTCAGTAATTGGATGGGTGACCGCTTGGGAACACCGCGTGCCGTGGCATTTTTTTTTAATCCGGCTTAAGTCCCGGCTTATCCCAGGACCATATCCGAAAAAAATTTTTACAACCTTATCGGGAAGTAGTTTTTTTTCGTCACCGTGTTTTGTTCAACTCGGTTTATTAGTCACCCTATTCAATAAGAAAACATTATGGAACACCATGATGTCGGGCTTAGAAAACTTGCCGCATCGATAAAAATTGTTGCGCACTTTGTAGGTGCGTGCAGAGTCACGGACGTCTTCACAGCAGTGTAGACCCGACAAACGAATGGTGCTTTCAACAAATTGTCAGTTATTTGGTCTTGTCCGATTTGACGAAAAACGTAACAATGTTGATTGTCGACCACGGTGTATTTATGGAATTATTAAGTTTTAACCTTCGCCAACGACCATACCATGCTGAGCACACCAGTTCTCGTCCGATCACTGAAGTTAAGCAGCATTGGGCGCGGTCAGTACTTGGATGGGTGACCGCTTGGGAACACCGCGTGCCGTTGGCATTTTTTTTAATCCGGCTTAAGTCCCGGCTTATCCCAGGACCATATCCGAAAAAAATGTTTACAACCTTATCGGGAAGTAGTTTTTTTTCGTCACCGTGTTTTATTCAACTCGGTTTATTAGTCACCCTATTCAATAAGAAAACATTATGGAACACCATGATGTCGGGCTTAGAAAACTTGCCGCATCGATAAAAATTGTTGCGCACTTTGTAGGTGCGTGCAGAGTCACGGACGTCTTCACAGCAGTGTAGACCCGACAAACGAATGGTGCTTTCAACAAATTGTCAGTTATTTGGTCTTGTCCGATTTGACGAAAAACGTAACAATGTTGATTGTCAACCACGGTGTATTTATGGAATTATTGAGTTTTAACCTTCGCCAACGACCATACCATGCTGAGCACACCAGTTCTCGTCCGATCACTGAAGTTAAGCAGCATTGGGCGCGGTCAGTACTTGGATGGGTGACCGCTTGGGAACACCGCGTGCCGTTGGCATTTTTTTTTAATCCGGCTTATCCCAGGACCATATCCGAAAAAAATTTTTACAACCTTATCGGGAAGTAGTTTTTTTTCGTCACCGTGTTTTATTCAACTCTGTTTATTAGTCACCCTATTCAATAAGAAAACATTATGGAACACCATGATGTCGGGCTTAGAAAACTTGCCGCATCGATAAAAATTGTTGCGCACTTTGTAGGTGCGTGCAGAGTCACGGACGTCTTCACAGCAGTGTAGACCCGACAAACGAATGGTGCTTTCAACAAATTGTCAGTTATTTGGTCTTGTCCGATTTGACGAAAAACGTAACAATGTTGATTGTCAACCACGGTGTATTTATGGAATTATTAAGTTTTAACCTCCGCCAACGACCATACCATGCTGAGCACACCAGTTCTCGTCCGATCACTGAAGTTAAGCAGCATTGGGCGCGGTCAGTACTTGGATGGGTGACCGCTTGGGAACACCGCGTGCCGTTGGCATTTTTTTTTAATCCGGCTTAAGTCCCGGCTTATCCCAGGACCATATCCGAAAAAAATTTTTACAACCTTATCGGGAAGTAGTTTTTTTTCGTCACCGTGTTTTGTTCAACTCTGTTTATTAGTCACCCTATTCAATAAGAAAACATTATGGAACACCATGATGTCGGGCTTAGAAAACTTGCCGCATCGATAAAAATTGTTGCGCACTTCGTAGGTGCGTGCAGAGTCACGGACGTCTTCACAGCAGTGTAGACCCGACAAACGAATGGTGCTTTCAACTAATTGTCAGTTATTTGGTCTTGTCCGATTTGACGAAAAACGTAACAATGTTGATTGTCAACCACGGTGTATTTATCGAATTATTACGTTTTAACCTTCGCCAACGACCATACCATGCTGAGCACACCAGTTCTCGTCCGATCACTGAAGTTAAGCAGCATTGGGCGCGGTCAGTACTTGGATGGGTGACCGCTTGGGAACACCGCGTGCCGTTGGCATTTCTTTTTAATCCGGCTTAAGTCCCGGCTTATCCCAGGACCATATCCGAAAAAAATGTTTACAACCTTATCGGGAAGTAGTTTTTTTTCGTCACCGTGTTTTATTCAACTCTGTTTATTAGTCACCCTATTCAATAAGAAAACATTATGGAACACCATGATGTCGGGCTTAGAAAACTTGCCGCATCGATAAAAATTGTTGCGCACTTTGTAGGTGCGTGCAGAGTCACGGACGTCTTCACAGCAGTGTAGACCCGACAAACGAATGGTGCTTTCAACTAATTGTCAGTTATTTGGTCTTGTCCGATTTGACGAAAAACGTAACAATGTTGATTGTCAACCACGGTGTATTTATCGAATTATTACGTTTTAACCTTCGCCAACGACCATACCATGCTGAGCACACCAGTTCTCGTCCGATCACTGAAGTTAAGCAGCATTGGGCGCGGTCAGTACGTGGATGGGTGACCGCTTGGGAACACCGCGTGCCGTTGGCATTTCTTTTTAATCCGGCTTAAGTCCCGGCTTATCCCAGGACCATATCCGAAAAAAATTTTTACAACCTTATCGAGAAGTAGTTTTTTTTCGTCACCGTGTTTTGTTCAACTCTGTTTATTAGTCACCCTATTCAATAAGAAAACATTATGGAACACCATGATGTCGGGCTTAGAAAACTTGCCGCATCGATAAAAATTGTTGCGCACTTTGTAGGTGCGTGCAGAGTCACGGACGTCTTCACAGCAGTGTAGACCCGACAAACGAATGGTGCTTTCAACAAATTGTCAGTTATTTGGTCTTGTCCGATTTGACGAAAAACGTAACAATGTTGATTGTCAACCACGGTGTATTTATGGAATTATTAAGTTTTAACCTTCGCCAACGACCATACCATGCTGAGCACACCAGTTCTCGTCCGATCACTGAAGTTAAGCAGCATTGGGCGCGGTCACTACTTGGATGGGTGACCGCTTGGGAACACCGTGTGCCGTTGGCATTTTTTTTTAATCCGGCTTAAGTCCCGGCTTATCCCAGGACCATATCCGAAAAAAATTTTTACAACCTTATCGGGAAGTAGTTTTTTTTCGTCACCGTGTTTTATTCAACTCTGTTTATTAGTCACCCTATTCAATAAGAAAACATTATGGAACACCATGATGTCGGGCTTAGAAAACTTGCCGCATCGATAAAAATTGTTGCGCACTTTGTAGGTGCGTGCAGAGTCACGGACGTCTTCACAGCAGTGTAGACCCGACAAACGAATGGTGCTTTCAACTAATTGTCAGTTATTTGGTCTTGTCCGATTTGACGAAAAACGTAACAATGTTGATTGTCAACCACGGTGTATTTATGGAATTATTAAGTTTTAACCTTCGCCAACGACCATACCATGCTGAGCACACCAGTTCTCGTCCGATCACTGAAGTTAAGCAGCATTGGGCGCGGTCAGTACTTGGATGGGTGACCGCTTGGGAACACCGCGTGCCGTTGGCATTTCTTTTTAATCCGGCTTAAGTCCCGGCTTATCCCAGGACCATATCCGAAAAAAATTTTTACAACCTTATCGAGGAGTAGTTTTTTTTTGTCACCGTGTTTTATTCAACTCTGTTTATTAGTCACCCTATTCAATAAGAAAACATTATGGAACACCATGATGTCGGGCTTAGAAAACTTGCCGCATCGATAAAAATTGTTGCGCACTTTGTAGGTGCGTGCAGAGTCACGGACGTCTTCACAGCAGTGTAGACCCGACAAACGAATGGTGCTTTCAACAAATTGTCAGTTATTTGGTCTTGTCCGATTTGACAAAAAACGTAACAATGTTGATTGTCAACCACGGTGTATTTATGGAATTATTAAGTTTTAACCTCCGCCAACGACCATACCATGCTGAGCACACCAGTTCTCGTCCGATCACAGAAGTTAAGCAGCATTGGGCGCGGTCAGTACTTGGATGGGTGACCGCTTGGGAACACCGCGTGCCGTTGGCATTTTTTTTTAATCCGGCTTAAGTCCCGGCTTATCCCAGGACCATATCCGAAAAAAATTTTTACAACCTTATCGGGAAGTAGTTTTTTTTCGTCACCGTGTTTTATTCAACTCTGTTTATTAGTCACCCTATTCAATAAGAAAACATTATGGAACACCATGATGTCGGGCTTAGAAAACTTGCCGCATCGATAAAAATTGTTGCGCACTTTGTAGGTGCGTGCAGAGTCACGGACGTCTTCACAGCAGTGTAGACCCGACAAACGAATGGTGCTTTCAACAAATTGTCAGTTATTTGGTCTTGTCCGATTTGACGAAAAACGTAACAATGTTGATTGTCAACCACGGTGTATTTATGGAATTATTAAGTTTTAACCTCCGCCAACGACCATACCATGCTGAGCACACCAGTTCTCGTCCGATCACTGAAGTTAAGCAGCATTGGGCGCGGTCAGTACTTGGATGGGTGACCGCTTGGGAACACCGCGTGCCGTGGCATTTTTTTTTAATCCGGCTTAAGTCCCGGCTTATCCCAGGACCATATCCGAAAAAAATTTTCACAACCTTATCGGGAAGTAGTTTTTTTTCGTCACCGTGTTTTGTTCAACTCTGTTTATTAGTCACCCTATTCAATAAGAAAACATTATGGAACACCATGATGTCGGGCTTAGAAAACTTGCCGCATCGATAAAAATTGTTGCGCACTTTGTAGGTGCGTGCAGAGTCACGGACGTCTTCACAGCAGTGTAGACCCGACAAACGAATGGTGCTTTCAACAAATTGTCAGTTATTTGGTCTTGTCCGATTTGACGAAAAACGTAACAATGTTGATTGTCAACCACGGTGTATTTATGGAATTATTAAGTTTTAACCTTCGCCAACGACCATACCATGCTGAGCACACCAGTTCTCGTCCGATCACTGAAGTTAAGCAGCATTGGGCGCGGTCACTACTTGGATGGGTGACCGCTTGGGAACACCGTGTGCCGTTGGCATTTTTTTTTAATCCGGCTTAAGTCCCGGCTTATCCCAGGACCATATCCGAAAAAAATTTTTACAACCTTATCGGGAAGTAGTTTTTTTTCGTCACCGTGTTTTATTCAACTCTGTTTATTAGTCACCCTATTCAATAAGAAAACATTATGGAACACCATGATGTCGGGCTTAGAAAACTTGCCGCATCGATAAAAATTGTTGCGCACTTTGTAGGTGCGTGCAGAGTCACGGACGTCTTCACAGCAGTGTAGACCCGACAAACGAATGGTGCTTTCAACTAATTGTCAGTTATTTGGTCTTGTCCGATTTGACGAAAAACGTAACAATGTTGATTGTCAACCACGGTGTATTTATGGAATTATTAAGTTTTAACCTTCGCCAACGACCATACCATGCTGAGCACACCAGTTCTCGTCCGATCACTGAAGTTAAGCAGCATTGGGCGCGGTCAGTACTTGGATGGGTGACCGCTTGGGAACACCGCGTGCCGTTGGCATTTCTTTTTAATCCGGCTTAAGTCCCGGCTTATCCCAGGACCATATCCGAAAAAAATTTTTACAACCTTATCGAGGAGTAGTTTTTTTTTGTCACCGTGTTTTATTCAACTCTGTTTATTAGTCACCCTATTCAATAAGAAAACATTATGGAACACCATGATGTCGGGCTTAGAAAACTTGCCGCATCGATAAAAATTGTTGCGCACTTTGTAGGTGCGTGCAGAGTCACGGACGTCTTCACAGCAGTGTAGACCCGACAAACGAATGGTGCTTTCAACAAATTGTCAGTTATTTGGTCTTGTCCGATTTGACAAAAAACGTAACAATGTTGATTGTCAACCACGGTGTATTTATGGAATTATTAAGTTTTAACCTCCGCCAACGACCATACCATGCTGAGCACACCAGTTCTCGTCCGATCACAGAAGTTAAGCAGCATTGGGCGCGGTCAGTACTTGGATGGGTGACCGCTTGGGAACACCGCGTGCCGTTGGCATTTTTTTTTAATCCGGCTTAAGTCCCGGCTTATCCCAGGACCATATCCGAAAAAAATTTTTACAACCTTATCGGGAAGTAGTTTTTTTTCGTCACCGTGTTTTATTCAACTCTGTTTATTAGTCACCCTATTCAATAAGAAAACATTATGGAACACCATGATGTCGGGCTTAGAAAACTTGCCGCATCGATAAAAATTGTTGCGCACTTTGTAGGTGCGTGCAGAGTCACGGACGTCTTCACAGCAGTGTAGACCCGACAAACGAATGGTGCTTTCAACAAATTGTCAGTTATTTGGTCTTGTCCGATTTGACGAAAAACGTAACAATGTTGATTGTCAACCACGGTGTATTTATGGAATTATTAAGTTTTAACCTCCGCCAACGACCATACCATGCTGAGCACACCAGTTCTCGTCCGATCACTGAAGTTAAGCAGCATTGGGCGCGGTCAGTACTTGGATGGGTGACCGCTTGGGAACACCGCGTGCCGTGGCATTTTTTTTTAATCCGGCTTAAGTCCCGGCTTATCCCAGGACCATATCCGAAAAAAATTTTCACAACCTTATCGGGAAGTAGTTTTTTTTCGTCACCGTGTTTTGTTCAACTCTGTTTATTAGTCACCCTATTCAATAAGAAAACATTATGGAACACCATGATGTCGGGCTTAGAAAACTTGCCGCATCGATAAAAATTGTTGCGCACTTCGTAGGTGCGTGCAGAGTCACGGACGTCTTCACAGCAGTGTAGACCCGACAAACGAATGGTGCTTTCAACTAATTGTCAGTTATTTGGTCTTGTCCGATTTGACGAAAAACGTAACAATGTTGATTGTCAACCACGGTGTATTTATCGAATTATTACGTTTTAACCTTCGCCAACGACCATACCATGCTGAGCACACCAGTTCTCGTCCGATCACTGAAGTTAAGCAGCATTGGGCGCGGTCAGTACTTGGATGGGTGACCGCTTGGGAACACCGCGTGCCGTTGGCATTTCTTTTTAATCCGGCTTAAGTCCCGGCTTATCCCAGGACCATATCCGAAAAAAATTTTTACAACCTTATCGAGAAGTAGTTTTTTTTCGTCACCGTGTTTTATTCAACTCTGTTTATTAGTCACCCTATTCAATAAGAAAACATTATGGAACACCATGATGTCGGGCTTAGAAAACTTGCCGCATCGATAAAAATTGTTGCGCACTTTGTAGGTGCGTGCAGAGTCACGGACGTCTTCACAGCAGTGTAGACCCGACAAACGAATGGTGCTTTCAACAAATTGTCAGTTATTTGGTCTTGTCCGATTTGACGAAAAACGTAACAATGTTGATTGTCAACCACGGTGTATTTATGGAATTATTAAGTTTTAACCTTCGCCAACGACCATACCATGCTGAGCACACCAGTTCTCGTCCGATCACTGAAGTTAAGCAGCATTGGGCGCGGTCAGTACTTGGATGGGTGACCGCTTGGGAACACCGCGTGCCGTTGGCATTTTTTTTTAATCCGGCTTAAGTCCCGGCTTATCCCAGGACCATATCCGAAAAAAATTTTTACAACCTTATCGGGAAGTAGTTTTTTTTCGTCACCGTGTTTTATTCAACTCTGTTTATTAGTCACCCTATTCAATAAGAAAACATTATGGAACACCATGATGTCGGGCTTAGAAAACTTGCCGCATCGATAAAAATTGTTGCGCACTTTGTAGGTGCGTGCAGAGTCACGGACGTCTTCACAGCAGTGTAGACCCGACAAACGAATGGTGCTTTCAACTAATTGTCAGTTATTTGGTCTTGTCCGATTTGACGAAAAACGTAACAATGTTGATTGTCAACCACGGTGTATTTATGGAATTATTAAGTTTTAACCTTCGCCAACGACCATACCATGCTGAGCACACCAGTTCTCGTCCGATCACTGAAGTTAAGCAGCATTGGGCGCGGTCAGTACTTGGATGGGTGACCGCTTGGGAACACCGCGTGCCGTTGGCATTTCTTTTTAATCCGGCTTAAGTCCCGGCTTATCCCAGGACCATATCCGAAAAAAATTTTTACAACCTTATCGAGAAGTAGTTTTTTTTTGTCACCGTGTTTTATTCAACTCTGTTTATTAGTCACCCTATTCAATAAGAAAACATTATGGAACACCATGATGTCGGGCTTAGAAAACTTGCCGCATCGATAAAAATTGTTGCGCACTTTGTAGGTGCGTGCAGAGTCACGGACGTCTTCACAGCAGTGTAGACCCGACAAACGAATGGTGCTTTCAACAAATTGTCAGTTATTTGGTCTTGTCCGATTTGACAAAAAACGTAACAATGTTGATTGTCAACCACGGTGTATTTATGGAATTATTAAGTTTTAACCTCCGCCAACGACCATACCATGCTGAGCACACCAGTTCTCGTCCGATCACTGAAGTTAAGCAGCATTGGGCGCGGTCAGTACTTGGATGGGTGACCGCTTGGGAACACCGCGTGCCGTTGGCATTTTTTTTTAATCCGGCTTAAGTCCCGGCTTATCCCAGGACCATATCCGAAAAAAATTTTTACAACCTTATCGGGAAGTAGTTTTTTTTCGTCACCGTGTTTTATTCAACTCTGTTTATTAGTCACCCTATTCAATAAGAAAACATTATGGAACACCATGATGTCGGGCTTAGAAAACTTGCCGCATCGATAAAAATTGTTGCGCACTTCGTAGGTGCGTGCAGAGTCACGGACGTCTTCACAGCAGTGTAGACCCGACAAACGAATGGTGCTTTCAACTAATTGTCAGTTATTTGGTCTTGTCCGATTTGACGAAAAACGTAACAATGTTGATTGTCGACCACGGTGTATTTATGGAATTATTAAGTTTTAACCTTCGCCAACGACCATACCATGCTGAGCACACCAGTTCTCGTCCGATCACTGAAGTTAAGCAGCATTGGGCGCGGTCAGTACTTGGATGGGTGACCGCTTGGGAACACCGCGTGCCGTTGGCATTTTTTTTAATCCGGCTTAAGTCCCGGCTTATCCCAGGACCATATCCGAAAAAAATGTTTACAACCTTATCGGGAAGTAGTTTTTTTTCGTCACCGTGTTTTATTCAACTCGGTTTATTAGTCACCCTATTCAATAAGAAAACATTATGGAACACCATGATGTCGGGCTTAGAAAACTTGCCGCATCAATAAAAATTGTTGCGCACTTTGTAGGTGCGTGCAGAGTCACGGACGTCTTCACAGCAGTGTAGACCCGACAAACGAATGGTGCTTTCAACAAATTGTCAGTTATTTGGTCTTGTCCGATTTGACGAAAAACGTAACAATGTTGATTGTCAACCACGGTGTATTTATGGAATTATTGAGTTTTAACCTTCGCCAACGACCATACCATGCTGAGCACACCAGTTCTCGTCCGATCACTGAAGTTAAGCAGCATTGGGCGCGGTCAGTACTTGGATGGGTGACCGCTTGGGAACACCGCGTGCCGTTGGCATTTTTTTTTAATCCGGCTTATCCCAGGACCATATCCGAAAAAAATTTTTACAACCTTATCGGGAAGTAGTTTTTTTTCGTCACCGTGTTTTATTCAACTCTGTTTATTAGTCACCCTATTCAATAAGAAAACATTATGGAACACCATGATGTCGGGCTTAGAAAACTTGCCGCATCGATAAAAATTGTTGCGCACTTTGTAGGTGCGTGCAGAGTCACGGACGTCTTCACAGCAGTGTAGACCCGACAAACGAATGGTGCTTTCAACAAATTGTCAGTTATTTGGTCTTGTCCGATTTGACGAAAAACGTAACAATGTTGATTGTCAACCACGGTGTATTTATGGAATTATTAAGTTTTAACCTCCGCCAACGACCATACCATGCTGAGCACACCAGTTCTCGTCCGATCACTGAAGTTAAGCAGCATTGGGCGCGGTCAGTACTTGGATGGGTGACCGCTTGGGAACACCGCGTGCCGTTGGCATTTTTTTTTAATCCGGCTTAAGTCCCGGCTTATCCCAGGACCATATCCGAAAAAAATTTTTACAACCTTATCGGGAAGTAGTTTTTTTTCGTCACCGTGTTTTGTTCAACTCTGTTTATTAGTCACCCTATTCAATAAGAAAACATTATGGAACACCATGATGTCGGGCTTAGAAAACTTGCCGCATCGATAAAAATTGTTGCGCACTTTGTAGGTGCGTGCAGAGTCACGGACGTCTTCACAGCAGTGTAGACCCGACAAACGAATGGTGCTTTCAACAAATTGTCAGTTATTTGGTCTTGTCCGATTTGACGAAAAACGTAACAATGTTGATTGTCAACCACGGTGTATTTATGGAATTATTAAGTTTTAACCTTCGCCAACGACCATACCATGCTGAGCACACCAGTTCTCGTCCGATCACTGAAGTTAAGCAGCATTGGGCGCGGTCACTACTTGGATGGGTGACCGCTTGGGAACACCGTGTGCCGTTGGCATTTTTTTTTAATCCGGATTAAGTCCCGGCTTATCCCAGGACCATATCCGAAAAAAATTTTTACAACCTTATCGGGAAGTAGTTTTTTTTCGTCACCGTGTTTTATTCAACTCTGTTTATTAGTCACCCTATTCAATAAGAAAACATTATGGAACACCATGATGTCGGGCTTAGAAAACTTGCCGCATCGATAAAAATTGTTGCGCACTTTGTAGGTGCGTGCAGAGTCACGGACGTCTTCACAGCAGTGTAGACCCGACAAACGAATGGTGCTTTCAACTAATTGTCAGTTATTTGGTCTTGTCCGATTTGACGAAAAACGTAACAATGTTGATTGTCAACCACGGTGTATTTATGGAATTATTAAGTTTTAACCTTCGCCAACGACCATACCATGCTGAGCACACCAGTTCTCGTCCGATCACTGAAGTTAAGCAGCATTGGGCGCGGTCAGTACTTGGATGGGTGACCGCTTGGGAACACCGCGTGCCGTTGGCATTTCTTTTTAATCCGGCTTAAGTCCCGGCTTATCCCAGGACCATATCCGAAAAAAATTTTTACAACCTTATCGAGGAGTAGTTTTTTTTTGTCACCGTGTTTTATTCAACTCTGTTTATTAGTCACCCTATTCAATAAGAAAACATTATGGAACACCATGATGTCGGGCTTAGAAAACTTGCCGCATCGATAAAAATTGTTGCGCACTTTGTAGGTGCGTGCAGAGTCACGGACGTCTTCACAGCAGTGTAGACCCGACAAACGAATGGTGCTTTCAACAAATTGTCAGTTATTTGGTCTTGTCCGATTTGACAAAAAACGTAACAATGTTGATTGTCAACCACGGTGTATTTATGGAATTATTAAGTTTTAACCTCCGCCAACGACCATACCATGCTGAGCACACCAGTTCTCGTCCGATCACAGAAGTTAAGCAGCATTGGGCGCGGTCAGTACTTGGATGGGTGACCGCTTGGGAACACCGCGTGCCGTTGGCATTTTTTTTTAATCCGGCTTAAGTCCCGGCTTATCCCAGGACCATATCCGAAAAAAATTTTTACAACCTTATCGGGAAGTAGTTTTTTTTCGTCACCGTGTTTTATTCAACTCTGTTTATTAGTCACCCTATTCAATAAGAAAACATTATGGAACACCATGATGTCGGGCTTAGAAAACTTGCCGCATCGATAAAAATTGTTGCGCACTTTGTAGGTGCGTGCAGAGTCACGGACGTCTTCACAGCAGTGTAGACCCGACAAACGAATGGTGCTTTCAACAAATTGTCAGTTATTTGGTCTTGTCCGATTTGACGAAAAACGTAACAATGTTGATTGTCAACCACGGTGTATTTATGGAATTATTAAGTTTTAACCTCCGCCAACGACCATACCATGCTGAGCACACCAGTTCTCGTCCGATCACTGAAGTTAAGCAGCATTGGGCGCGGTCAGTACTTGGATGGGTGACCGCTTGGGAACACCGCGTGCCGTGGCATTTTTTTTTAATCCGGCTTAAGTCCCGGCTTATCCCAGGACCATATCCGAAAAAAATTTTTACAACCTTATCGGGAAGTAGTTTTTTTTCGTCACCGTGTTTTGTTCAACTCTGTTTATTAGTCACCCTATTCAATAAGAAAACATTATGGAACACCATGATGTCGGGCTTAGAAAACTTGCCGCATCGATAAAAATTGTTGCGCACTTCGTAGGTGCGTGCAGAGTCACGGACGTCTTCACAGCAGTGTAGACCCGACAAACGAATGGTGCTTTCAACTAATTGTCAGTTATTTGGTCTTGTCCGATTTGACGAAAAACGTAACAATGTTGATTGTCAACCACGGTGTATTTATCGAATTATTACGTTTTAACCTTCGCCAACGACCATACCATGCTGAGCACACCAGTTCTCGTCCGATCACTGAAGTTAAGCAGCATTGGGCGCGGTCAGTACTTGGATGGGTGACCGCTTGGGAACACCGCGTGCCGTTGGCATTTCTTTTTAATCCGGCTTAAGTCCCGGCTTATCCCAGGACCATATCCGAAAAAAATTTTTACAACCTTATCGAGAAGTAGTTTTTTTTTGTCACCGTGTTTTATTCAACTCTGTTTATTAGTCACCCTATTCAATAAGAAAACATTATGGAACACCATGATGTCGGGCTTAGAAAACTTGCCGCATCGATAAAAATTGTTGCGCACTTTGTAGGTGCGTGCAGAGTCACGGACGTCTTCACAGCAGTGTAGACCCGACAAACGAATGGTGCTTTCAACAAATTGTCAGTTATTTGGTCTTGTCCGATTTGACAAAAAACGTAACAATGTTGATTGTCAACCACGGTGTATTTATGGAATTATTAAGTTTTAACCTCCGCCAACGACCATACCATGCTGAGCACACCAGTTCTCGTCCGATCACTGAAGTTAAGCAGCATTGGGCGCGGTCAGTACTTGGATGGGTGACCGCTTGGGAACACCGCGTGCCGTTGGCATTTTTTTTTAATCCGGCTTAAGTCCCGGCTTATCCCAGGACCATATCCGAAAAAAATTTTTACAACCTTATCGGGAAGTAGTTTTTTTTCGTCACCGTGTTTTATTCAACTCTGTTTATTAGTCACCCTATTCAATAAGAAAACATTATGGAACACCATGATGTCGGGCTTAGAAAACTTGCCGCATCGATAAAAATTGTTGCGCACTTCGTAGGTGCGTGCAGAGTCACGGACGTCTTCACAGCAGTGTAGACCCGACAAACGAATGGTGCTTTCAACTAATTGTCAGTTATTTGGTCTTGTCCGATTTGACGAAAAACGTAACAATGTTGATTGTCGACCACGGTGTATTTATGGAATTATTAAGTTTTAACCTTCGCCAACGACCATACCATGCTGAGCACACCAGTTCTCGTCCGATCACTGAAGTTAAGCAGCATTGGGCGCGGTCAGTACTTGGATGGGTGACCGCTTGGGAACACCGCGTGCCGTTGGCATTTTTTTTAATCCGGCTTAAGTCCCGGCTTATCCCAGGACCATATCCGAAAAAAATGTTTACAACCTTATCGGGAAGTAGTTTTTTTTCGTCACCGTGTTTTATTCAACTCGGTTTATTAGTCACCCTATTCAATAAGAAAACATTATGGAACACCATGATGTCGGGCTTAGAAAACTTGCCGCATCGATAAAAATTGTTGCGCACTTTGTAGGTGCGTGCAGAGTCACGGACGTCTTCACAGCAGTGTAGACCCGACAAACGAATGGTGCTTTCAACAAATTGTCAGTTATTTGGTCTTGTCCGATTTGACGAAAAACGTAACAATGTTGATTGTCAACCACGGTGTATTTATGGAATTATTGAGTTTTAACCTTCGCCAACGACCATACCATGCTGAGCACACCAGTTCTCGTCCGATCACTGAAGTTAAGCAGCATTGGGCGCGGTCAGTACTTGGATGGGTGACCGCTTGGGAACACCGCGTGCCGTTGGCATTTTTTTTTAATCCGGCTTATCCCAGGACCATATCCGAAAAAAATTTTTACAACCTTATCGGGAAGTAGTTTTTTTTCGTCACCGTGTTTTATTCAACTCTGTTTATTAGTCACCCTATTCAATAAGAAAACATTATGGAACACCATGATGTCGGGCTTAGAAAACTTGCCGCATCGATAAAAATTGTTGCGCACTTTGTAGGTGCGTGCAGAGTCACGGACGTCTTCACAGCAGTGTAGACCCGACAAACGAATGGTGCTTTCAACAAATTGTCAGTTATTTGGTCTTGTCCGATTTGACGAAAAACGTAACAATGTTGATTGTCAACCACGGTGTATTTATGGAATTATTAAGTTTTAACCTCCGCCAACGACCATACCATGCTGAGCACACCAGTTCTCGTCCGATCACTGAAGTTAAGCAGCATTGGGCGCGGTCAGTACTTGGATGGGTGACCGCTTGGGAACACCGCGTGCCGTTGGCATTTTTTTTTAATCCGGCTTAAGTCCCGGCTTATCCCAGGACCATATCCGAAAAAAATTTTTACAACCTTATCGGGAAGTAGTTTTTTTTCGTCACCGTGTTTTGTTCAACTCTGTTTATTAGTCACCCTATTCAATAAGAAAACATTATGGAACACCATGATGTCGGGCTTAGAAAACTTGCCGCATCGATAAAAATTGTTGCGCACTTCGTAGGTGCGTGCAGAGTCACGGACGTCTTCACAGCAGTGTAGACCCGACAAACGAATGGTGCTCTCAACTAATTGTCAGTTATTTGGTCTTGTCCGATTTGACGAAAAACGTAACAATGTTGATTGTCAACCACGGTGTATTTATCGAATTATTACGTTTTAACCTTCGCCAACGACCATACCATGCTGAGCACACCAGTTCTCGTCCGATCACTGAAGTTAAGCAGCATTGGGCGCGGTCAGTACTTGGATGGGTGACCGCTTGGGAACACCGCGTGCCGTTGGCATTTCTTTTTAATCCGGCTTAAGTCCCGGCTTATCCCAGGACCATATCCGAAAAAAATTTTTACAACCTTATCGAGAAGTAGTTTTTTTTCGTCACCGTGTTTTATTCAACTCTGTTTATTAGTCACCCTATTCAATAAGAAAACATTATGGAACACCATGATGTCGGGCTTAGAAAACTTGCCGCATCGATAAAAATTGTTGCGCACTTTGTAGGTGCGTGCAGAGTCACGGACGTCTTCACAGCAGTGTAGACCCGACAAACGAATGGTGCTTTCAACAAATTGTCAGTTATTTGGTCTTGTCCGATTTGACGAAAAACGTAACAATGTTGATTGTCGACCACGGTGTATTTATGGAATTATTAAGTTTTAACCTTCGCCAACGACCATACCATGCTGAGCACACCAGTTCTCGTCCGATCACTGAAGTTAAGCAGCATTGGGCGCGGTCAGTACTTGGATGGGTGACCGCTTGGGAACACCGCGTGCCGTTGGCATTTTTTTTTAATCCGGCTTAAGTCCCGGCTTATCCCAGGACCATATCCGAAAAAAATTTTTACAACCTTATCGGGAAGTAGTTTTTTTTCGTCACCGTGTTTTATTCAACTCGGTTTATTAGTCACCCTATTCAATAAGAAAACATTATGGAACACCATGATGTCGGGCTTAGAAAACTTGCCGCATCGATAAAAATTGTTGCGCACTTTGTAGGTGCGTGCAGAGTCACGGACGTCTTCACAGCAGTGTAGACCCGACAAACGAATGGTGCTTTCAACAAATTGTCAGTTATTTGGTCTTGTCCGATTTGACGAAAAACGTAACAATGTTGATTGTCGACCACGGTGTATTTATGGAATTATTAAGTTTTAACCTTCGCCAACGACCATACCATGCTGAGCACACCAGTTCTCGTCCGATCACTGAAGTTAAGCAGCATTGGGCGCGGTCAGTACTTGGATGGGTGACCGCTTGGGAACACCGCGTGCCGTTGGCATTTTTTTTTAATCCGGCTTAAGTCCCGGCTTATCCCAGGACCATATCCGAAAAAAATTTTTACAACCTTATCGGGAAGTAGTTTTTTTTCGTCACCGTGTTTTATTCAACTCGGTTTATTAGTCACCCTATTCAATAAGAAAACATTATGGAACACCATGATGTCGGGCTTAGAAAACTTGCCGCATCGATAAAAATTGTTGCGCACTTTGTAGGTGCGTGCAGAGTCACGGACGTCTTCACAGCAGTGTAGACCCGACAAACGAATGGTGCTTTCAACAAATTGTCAGTTATTTGGTCTTGTCCGATTTGACGAAAAACGTAACAATGTTGATTGTCAACCACGGTGTATTTATGGAATTATTAAGTTTTAACCTCCGCCAACGGCCATACCATGCTGAGCACACCAGTTCTCGTCCGATCACTGAAGTTAAGCAGCATTGGGCGCGGTCAGTACTTGGATGGGTGACCGCTTGGGAACACCGCGTGCCGTTGGCATTTTTTTTTAATCCGGCTTAAGTCCCGGCTTATCCCAGGACCATATCCGAAAAAAATTTTTACAACCTTATCGGGAAGTAGTTTTTTTTCGTCACCGTGTTTTGTTCAACTCTGTTTATTAGTCACCCTATTCAATAAGAAAACATTATGGAACACCATGATGTCGGGCTTAGAAAACTTGCCGCATCGATAAAAATTGTTGCGCACTTCGTAGGTGCGTGCAGAGTCACGGACGTCTTCACAGCAGTGTAGACCCGACAAACGAATGGTGCTTTCAACTAATTGTCAGTTATTTGGTCTTGTCCGATTTGACGAAAAACGTAACAATGTTGATTGTCAACCACGGTGTATTTATCGAATTATTACGTTTTAACCTTCGCCAACGACCATACCATGCTGAGCACACCAGTTCTCGTCCGATCACTGAAGTTAAGCAGCATTGGGCGCGGTCAGTACTTGGATGGGTGACCGCTTGGGAACACCGCGTGCCGTTGGCATTTCTTTTTAATCCGGCTTAAGTCCCGGCTTATCCCAGGACCATATCCGAAAAAAATTTTTACAACCTTATCGAGAAGTAGTTTTTTTTCGTCACCGTGTTTTATTCAACTCTGTTTATTAGTCACCCTATTCAATAAGAAAACATTATGGAACACCATGATGTCGGGCTTAGAAAACTTGCCGCATCGATAAAAATTGTTGCGCACTTTGTAGGTGCGTGCAGAGTCACGGACGTCTTCACAGCAGTGTAGACCCGACAAACGAATGGTGCTTTCAACAAATTGTCAGTTATTTGGTCTTGTCGATTTGACGAAAAACGTAACAATGTTGATTGTCGACCACGGTGTATTTATGGAATTATTAAGTTTTAACCTTCGCCAACGACCATACCATGCTGAGCACACCAGTTCTCGTCCGATCACTGAAGTTAAGCAGCATTGGGCGCGGTCAGTACTTGGATGGGTGACCGCTTGGGAACACCGCGTGCCGTTGGCATTTTTTTTTAATCCGGCTTAAGTCCCGGCTTATCCCAGGACCATATCCGAAAAAAATTTTTACAACCTTATCGGGAAGTAGTTTTTTTTCGTCACCGTGTTTTATTCAACTCGGTTTATTAGTCACCCTATTCAATAAGAAAACATTATGGAACACCATGATGTCGGGCTTAGAAAACTTGCCGCATCGATAAAAATTGTTGCGCACTTTGTAGGTGCGTGCAGAGTCACGGACGTCTTCACAGCAGTGTAGACCCGACAAACGAATGGTGCTTTCAACAAATTGTCAGTTATTTGGTCTTGTCCGATTTGACGAAAAACGTAACAATGTTGATTGTCGACCACGGTGTATTTATGGAATTATTAAGTTTTAACCTTCGCCAACGACCATACCATGCTGAGCACACCAGTTCTCGTCCGATCACTGAAGTTAAGCAGCATTGGGCGCGGTCAGTACTTGGATGGGTGACCGCTTGGGAACACCGCGTGCCGTTGGCATTTTTTTTAATCCGGCTTAAGTCCCGGCTTATCCCAGGACCATATCCGAAAAAAATGTTTACAACCTTATCGGGAAGTAGTTTTTTTTCGTCACCGTGTTTTATTCAACTCGGTTTATTAGTCACCCTATTCAATAAGAAAACATTATGGAACACCATGATGTCGGGCTTAGAAAACTTGCCGCATCGATAAAAATTGTTGCGCACTTTGTAGGTGCGTGCAGAGTCACGGACGTCTTCACAGCAGTGTAGACCCGACAAACGAATGGTGCTTTCAACAAATTGTCAGTTATTTGGTCTTGTCCGATTTGACGAAAAACGTAACAATGTTGATTGTCAACCACGGTGTATTTATGGAATTATTGAGTTTTAACCTTCGCCAACGACCATACCATGCTGAGCACACCAGTTCTCGTCCGATCACTGAAGTTAAGCAGCATTGGGCGCGGTCAGTACTTGGATGGGTGACCGCTTGGGAACACCGCGTGCCGTTGGCATTTTTTTTTAATCCGGCTTATCCCAGGACCATATCCGAAAAAAATTTTTACAACCTTATCGGGAAGTAGTTTTTTTTCGTCACCGTGTTTTATTCAACTCTGTTTATTAGTCACCCTATTCAATAAGAAAACATTATGGAACACCATGATGTCGGGCTTAGAAAACTTGCCGCATCGATAAAAATTGTTGCGCACTTTGTAGGTGCGTGCAGAGTCACGGACGTCTTCACAGCAGTGTAGACCCGACAAACGAATGGTGCTTTCAACTAATTGTCAGTTATTTGGTCTTGTCCGATTTGACGAAAAACGTAACAATGTTGATTGTCAACCACGGTGTATTTATGGAATTATTAAGTTTTAACCTCCGCCAACGACCATACCATGCTGAGCACACCAGTTCTCGTCCGATCACTGAAGTTAAGCAGCATTGGGCGCGGTCAGTACTTGGATGGGTGACCGCTTGGGAACACCGCGTGCCGTTGGCATTTTTTTTTAATCCGGCTTAAGTCCCGGCTTATCCCAGGACCATATCCGAAAAAAATTTTTACAACCTTATCGGGAAGTAGTTTTTTTTCGTCACCGTGTTTTATTCAACTCGGTTTATTAGTCACCCTATTCAATAAGAAAACATTATGGAACACCATGATGTCGGGCTTAGAAAACTTGCCGCATCGATAAAAATTGTTGCGCACTTTGTAGGTGCGTGCAGAGTCACGGACGTCTTCACAGCAGTGTAGACCCGACAAACGAATGGTGCTTTCAACTAATTGTCAGTTATTTGGTCTTGTCCGATTTGACGAAAAACGTAACAATGTTGATTGTCAACCACGGTGTATTTATGGAATTATTAAGTTTTAACCTTCGCCAACGACCATACCATGCTGAGCACACCAGTTCTCGTCCGATCACTGAAGTTAAGCAGCATTGGGCGCGGTCAGTACTTGGATGGGTGACCGCTTGGGAACACCGCGTGCCGTTGGCATTTCTTTTTAATCCGGCTTAAGTCCCGGCTTATCCCAGGACCATATCCGAAAAAAATTTTTACAACCTTATCGAGGAGTAGTTTTTTTTTGTCACCGTGTTTTATTCAACTCTGTTTATTAGTCACCCTATTCAATAAGAAAACATTATGGAACACCATGATGTCGGGCTTAGAAAACTTGCCGCATCGATAAAAATTGTTGCGCACTTTGTAGGTGCGTGCAGAGTCACGGACGTCTTCACAGCAGTGTAGACCCGACAAACGAATGGTGCTTTCAACAAATTGTCAGTTATTTGGTCTTGTCCGATTTGACAAAAAACGTAACAATGTTGATTGTCAACCACGGTGTATTTATGGAATTATTAAGTTTTAACCTCCGCCAACGACCATACCATGCTGAGCACACCAGTTCTCGTCCGATCACAGAAGTTAAGCAGCATTGGGCGCGGTCAGTACTTGGATGGGTGACCGCTTGGGAACACCGCGTGCCGTTGGCATTTTTTTTTAATCCGGCTTAAGTCCCGGCTTATCCCAGGACCATATCCGAAAAAAATTTTTACAACCTTATCGGGAAGTAGTTTTTTTTCGTCACCGTGTTTTATTCAACTCTGTTTATTAGTCACCCTATTCAATAAGAAAACATTATGGAACACCATGATGTCGGGCTTAGAAAACTTGCCGCATCGATAAAAATTGTTGCGCACTTTGTAGGTGCGTGCAGAGTCACGGACGTCTTCACAGCAGTGTAGACCCGACAAACGAATGGTGCTTTCAACAAATTGTCAGTTATTTGGTCTTGTCCGATTTGACGAAAAACGTAACAATGTTGATTGTCAACCACGGTGTATTTATGGAATTATTAAGTTTTAACCTCCGCCAACGACCATACCATGCTGAGCACACCAGTTCTCGTCCGATCACTGAAGTTAAGCAGCATTGGGCGCGGTCAGTACTTGGATGGGTGACCGCTTGGGAACACCGCGTGCCGTGGCATTTTTTTTTAATCCGGCTTAAGTCCCGGCTTATCCCAGGACCATATCCGAAAAAAATTTTTACAACCTTATCGGGAAGTAGTTTTTTTTCGTCACCGTGTTTTGTTCAACTCTGTTTATTAGTCACCCTATTCAATAAGAAAACATTATGGAACACCATGATGTCGGGCTTAGAAAACTTGCCGCATCGATAAAAATTGTTGCGCACTTCGTAGGTGCGTGCAGAGTCACGGACGTCTTCACAGCAGTGTAGACCCGACAAACGAATGGTGCTTTCAACTAATTGTCAGTTATTTGGTCTTGTCCGATTTGACGAAAAACGTAACAATGTTGATTGTCAACCACGGTGTATTTATCGAATTATTACGTTTTAACCTTCGCCAACGACCATACCATGCTGAGCACACCAGTTCTCGTCCGATCACTGAAGTTAAGCAGCATTGGGCGCGGTCAGTACTTGGATGGGTGACCGCTTGGGAACACCGCGTGCCGTTGGCATTTCTTTTTAATCCGGCTTAAGTCCCGGCTTATCCCAGGACCATATCCGAAACAAATTTTTACAACCTTATCGAGAAGTAGTTTTTTTTCGTCACCGTGTTTTATTCAACTCTGTTTATTAGTCACCCTATTCAATAAGAAAACATTATGGAACACCATGATGTCGGGCTTAGAAAACTTGCCGCATCGATAAAAATTGTTGCGCACTTTGTAGGTGCGTGCAGAGTCACGGACGTCTTCACAGCAGTGTAGACCCGACAAACGAATGGTGCTTTCAACAAATTGTCAGTTATTTGGTCTTGTCCGATTTGACGAAAAACGTAACAATGTTGATTGTCAACCACGGTGTATTTATGGAATTATTAAGTTTTAACCTTCGCCAACGACCATACCATGCTGAGCACACCAGTTCTCGTCCGATCACTGAAGTTAAGCAGCATTGGGCGCGGTCAGTACTTGGATGGGTGACCGCTTGGGAACACCGCGTGCCGTTGGCATTTTTTTTTAATCCGGCTTAAGTCCCGGCTTATCCCAGGACCATATCCGAAAAAAATTTTTACAACCTTATCGGGAAGTAGTTTTTTTTCGTCACCGTGTTTTGTTCAACTCTGTTTATTAGTCACCCTATTCAATAAGAAAACATTATGGAACACCATGATGTCGGGCTTAGAAAACTTGCCGCATCGATAAAAATTGTTGCGCACTTTGTAGGTGCGTGCAGAGTCACGGACGTCTTCACAGCAGTGTAGACCCGACAAACGAATGGTGCTTTCAACTAATTGTCAGTTATTTGGTCTTGTCCGATTTGACGAAAAACGTAACAATGTTGATTGTCAACCACGGTGTATTTATGGAATTATTAAGTTTTAACCTTCGCCAACGACCATACCATGCTGAGCACACCAGTTCTCGTCCGATCACTGAAGTTAAGTAGCATTGGGCGCGGTCAGTACTTGGATGGGTGACCGCTTGGGAACACCGCGTGCCGTTGGCATTTCTTTTTAATCCGGCTTAAGTCCCGGCTTATCCCAGGACCATATCCGAAAAAAATTTTTACAACCTTATCGAGAAGTAGTTTTTTTTTGTCACCGTGTTTTATTCAACTCTGTTTATTAGTCACCCTATTCAATAAGAAAACATTATGGAACACCATGATGTCGGGCTTAGAAAACTTGCCGCATCGATAAAAATTGTTGCGCACTTTGTAGGTGCGTGCAGAGTCACGGACGTCTTCACAGCAGTGTAGACCCGACAAACGAATGGTGCTTTCAACAAATTGTCAGTTATTTGGTCTTGTCCGATTTGACAAAAAACGTAACAATGTTGATTGTCAACCACGGTGTATTTATGGAATTATTAAGTTTTAACCTCCGCCAACGACCATACCATGCTGAGCACACCAGTACTCGTCCGATCACTGAAGTTAAGCAGCATTGGGCGCGGTCAGTACTTGGATGGGTGACCGCTTGGGAACACCGCGTGCCGTTGGCATTTTTTTTTAATCCGGCTTAAGTCCCGGCTTATCCCAGGACCATATCCGAAAAAAATTTTTACAACCTTATCGGGAAGTAGTTTTTTTTCGTCACCGTGTTTTATTCAACTCTGTTTATTAGTCACCCTATTCAATAAGAAAACATTATGGAACACCATGATGTCGGGCTTAGAAAACTTGCCGCATCGATAAAAATTGTTGCGCACTTCGTAGGTGCGTGCAGAGTCACGGACGTCTTCACAGCAGTGTAGACCCGACAAACGAATGGTGCTTTCAACTAATTGTCAGTTATTTGGTCTTGTCCGATTTGACGAAAAACGTAACAATGTTGATTGTCGACCACGGTGTATTTATGGAATTATTAAGTTTTAACCTTCGCCAACGACCATACCATGCTGAGCACACCAGTTCTCGTCCGATCACTGAAGTTAAGCAGCATTGGGCGCGGTCAGTACTTGGATGGGTGACCGCTTGGGAACACCGCGTGCCGTTGGCATTTTTTTTAATCCGGCTTAAGTCCCGGCTTATCCCAGGACCATATCCGAAAAAAATGTTTACAACCTTATCGGGAAGTAGTTTTTTTTCGTCACCGTGTTTTATTCAACTCGGTTTATTAGTCACCCTATTCAATAAGAAAACATTATGGAACACCATGATGTCGGGCTTAGAAAACTTGCCGCATCGATAAAAATTGTTGCGCACTTTGTAGGTGCGTGCAGAGTCACGGACGTCTTCACAGCAGTGTAGACCCGACAAACGAATGGTGCTTTCAACAAATTGTCAGTTATTTGGTCTTGTCCGATTTGACGAAAAACGTAACAATGTTGATTGTCAACCACGGTGTATTTATGGAATTATTGAGTTTTAACCTTCGCCAACGACCATACCATGCTGAGCACACCAGTTCTCGTCCGATCACTGAAGTTAAGCAGCATTGGGCGCGGTCAGTACTTGGATGGGTGACCGCTTGGGAACACCGCGTGCCGTTGGCATTTTTTTTTAATCCGGCTTATCCCAGGACCATATCCGAAAAAAATTTTTACAACCTTATCGGGAAGTAGTTTTTTTTCGTCACCGTGTTTTATTCAACTCTGTTTATTAGTCACCCTATTCAATAAGAAAACATTATGGAACACCATGATGTCGGGCTTAGAAAACTTGCCGCATCGATAAAAATTGTTGCGCACTTTGTAGGTGCGTGCAGAGTCACGGACGTCTTCACAGCAGTGTAGACCCGACAAACGAATGGTGCTTTCAACAAATTGTCAGTTATTTGGTCTTGTCCGATTTGACGAAAAACGTAACAATATTGATTGTCAACCACGGTGTATTTATGGAATTATTAAGTTTTAACCTCCGCCAACGACCATACCATGCTGAGCACACCAGTTCTCGTCCGATCACTGAAGTTAAGCAGCATTGGGCGCGGTCAGTACTTGGATGGGTGACCGCTTGGGAACACCGCGTGCCGTTGGCATTTTTTTTTAATCCGGCTTAAGTCCCGGCTTATCCCAGGACCATATCCGAAAAAAATTTTTACAACCTTATCGGGAAGTAGTTTTTTTTCGTCACCGTGTTTTGTTCAACTCTGTTTATTAGTCACCCTATTCAATAAGAAAACATTATGGAACACCATGATGTCGGGCTTAGAAAACTTGCCGCATCGATAAAAATTGTTGCGCACTTTGTAGGTGCGTGCAGAGTCACGGACGTCTTCACAGCAGTGTAGACCCGACAAACGAATGGTGCTTTCAACAAATTGTCAGTTATTTGGTCTTGTCCGATTTGACAAAAAACGTAACAATGTTGATTGTCAACCACGGTGTATTTATGGAATTATTAAGTTTTAACCTCCGCCAACGACCATACCATGCTGAGCACACCAGTACTCGTCCGATCACTGAAGTTAAGCAGCATTGGGCGCGGTCAGTACTTGGATGGGTGACCGCTTGGGAACACCGCGTGCCGTTGGCATTTTTTTTTAATCCGGCTTAAGTCCCGGCTTATCCCAGGACCATATCCGAAAAAAATTTTTACAACCTTATCGGGAAGTAGTTTTTTTTCGTCACCGTGTTTTATTCAACTCTGTTTATTAGTCACCCTATTCAATAAGAAAACATTATGGAACACCATGATGTCGGGCTTAGAAAACTTGCCGCATCGATAAAAATTGTTGCGCACTTCGTAGGTGCGTGCAGAGTCACGGACGTCTTCACAGCAGTGTAGACCCGACAAACGAATGGTGCTTTCAACTAATTGTCAGTTATTTGGTCTTGTCCGATTTGACGAAAAACGTAACAATGTTGATTGTCGACCACGGTGTATTTATGGAATTATTAAGTTTTAACCTTCGCCAACGACCATACCATGCTGAGCACACCAGTTCTCGTCCGATCACTGAAGTTAAGCAGCATTGGGCGCGGTCAGTACTTGGATGGGTGACCGCTTGGGAACACCGCGTGCCGTTGGCATTTTTTTTAATCCGGCTTAAGTCCCGGCTTATCCCAGGACCATATCCGAAAAAAATGTTTACAACCTTATCGGGAAGTAGTTTTTTTTCGTCACCGTGTTTTATTCAACTCGGTTTATTAGTCACCCTATTCAATAAGAAAACATTATGGAACACCATGATGTCGGGCTTAGAAAACTTGCCGCATCGATAAAAATTGTTGCGCACTTTGTAGGTGCGTGCAGAGTCACGGACGTCTTCACAGCAGTGTAGACCCGACAAACGAATGGTGCTTTCAACAAATTGTCAGTTATTTGGTCTTGTCCGATTTGACGAAAAACGTAACAATGTTGATTGTCAACCACGGTGTATTTATGGAATTATTGAGTTTTAACCTTCGCCAACGACCATACCATGCTGAGCACACCAGTTCTCGTCCGATCACTGAAGTTAAGCAGCATTGGGCGCGGTCAGTACTTGGATGGGTGACCGCTTGGGAACACCGCGTGCCGTTGGCATTTTTTTTTAATCCGGCTTATCCCAGGACCATATCCGAAAAAAATTTTTACAACCTTATCGGGAAGTAGTTTTTTTTCGTCACCGTGTTTTATTCAACTCTGTTTATTAGTCACCCTATTCAATAAGAAAACATTATGGAACACCATGATGTCGGGCTTAGAAAACTTGCCGCATCGATAAAAATTGTTGCGCACTTTGTAGGTGCGTGCAGAGTCACGGACGTCTTCACAGCAGTGTAGACCCGACAAACGAATGGTGCTTTCAACAAATTGTCAGTTATTTGGTCTTGTCCGATTTGACGAAAAACGTAACAATATTGATTGTCAACCACGGTGTATTTATGGAATTATTAAGTTTTAACCTCCGCCAACGACCATACCATGCTGAGCACACCAGTTCTCGTCCGATCACTGAAGTTAAGCAGCATTGGGCGCGGTCAGTACTTGGATGGGTGACCGCTTGGGAACACCGCGTGCCGTTGGCATTTTTTTTTAATCCGGCTTAAGTCCCGGCTTATCCCAGGACCATATCCGAAAAAAATTTTTACAACCTTATCGGGAAGTAGTTTTTTTTCGTCACCGTGTTTTGTTCAACTCTGTTTATTAGTCACCCTATTCAATAAGAAAACATTATGGAACACCATGATGTCGGGCTTAGAAAACTTGCCGCATCGATAAAAATTGTTGCGCACTTTGTAGGTGCGTGCAGAGTCACGGACGTCTTCACAGCAGTGTAGACCCGACAAACGAATGGTGCTTTCAACAAATTGTCAGTTATTTGGTCTTGTCCGATTTGACGAAAAACGTAACAATGTTGATTGTCAACCACGGTGTATTTATGGAATTATTAAGTTTTAACCTCCGCCAACGACCATACCATGCTGAGCACACCAGTTCTCGTCCGATCACTGAAGTTAAGCAGCATTGGGCGCGGTCACTACTTGGATGGGTGACCGCTTGGGAACACCGCGTGCCGTTGGCATTTTTTTTTAATCCGGCTTAAGTCCCGGCTTATCCCAGGACCATATCCGAAAAAAATTTTTACAACCTTATCGGGAAGTAGTTTTTTTTCGTCACCGTGTTTTATTCAACTCTGTTTATTAGTCACCCTATTCAATAAGAAAACATTATGGAACACCATGATGTCGGGCTTAGAAAACTTGCCGCATCGATAAAAATTGTTGCGCACTTTGTAGGTGCGTGCAGAGTCACGGACGTCTTCACAGCAGTGTAGACCCGACAAACGAATGGTGCTTTCAACTAATTGTCAGTTATTTGGTCTTGTCCGATTTGACGAAAAACGTAACAATGTTGAATGTCAACCACGGTGTATTTATGGAATTATTAAGTTTTAACCTTCGCCAACGACCATACCATGCTGAGCACACCAGTTCTCGTCCGATCACTGAAGTTAAGCAGCATTGGGCGCGGTCAGTACTTGGATGGGTGACCGCTTGGGAACACCGCGTGCCGTTGGCATTTCTTTTTAATCCGGCTTAAGTCCCGGCTTATCCCAGGACCATATCCGAAAAAAATTTTTACAACCTTATCGAGGAGTAGTTTTTTTTTGTCACCGTGTTTTATTCAACTCTGTTTATTAGTCACCCTATTCAATAAGAAAACATTATGGAACACCATGATGTCGGGCTTAGAAAACTTGCCGCATCGATAAAAATTGTTGCGCACTTTGTAGGTGCGTGCAGAGTCACGGACGTCTTCACAGCAGTGTAGACCCGACAAACGAATGGTGCTTTCAACAAATTGTCAGTTATTTGGTCTTGTCCGATTTGACAAAAAACGTAACAATGTTGATTGTCAACCACGGTGTATTTATGGAATTATTAAGTTTTAACCTCCGCCAACGACCATACCATGCTGAGCACACCAGTTCTCGTCCGATCACAGAAGTTAAGCAGCATTGGGCGCGGTCAGTACTTGGATGGGTGACCGCTTGGGAACACCGCGTGCCGTTGGCATTTTTTTTTAATCCGGCTTAAGTCCCGGCTTATCCCAGGACCATATCCGAAAAAAATTTTTACAACCTTATCGGGAAGTAGTTTTTTTTCGTCACCGTGTTTTATTCAACTCTGTTTATTAGTCACCCTATTCAATAAGAAAACATTATGGAACACCATGATGTCGGGCTTAGAAAACTTGCCGCATCGATAAAAATTGTTGCGCACTTTGTAGGTGCGTGCAGAGTCACGGACGTCTTCACAGCAGTGTAGACCCGACAAACGAATGGTGCTTTCAACAAATTGTCAGTTATTTGGTCTTGTCCGATTTGACGAAAAACGTAACAATGTTGATTGTCAACCACGGTGTATTTATGGAATTATTAAGTTTTAACCTCCGCCAACGAACATACCATGCTGAGCACACCAGTTCTCGTCCGATCACTGAAGTTAAGCAGCATTGGGCGCGGTCAGTACTTGGATGGGTGACCGCTTGGGAACACCGCGTGCCGTTGGCATTTTTTTTTAATCCGGCTTAAGTCCCGGCTTATCCCAGGACCATATCCGAAAAAAATTTTTACAACCTTATCGGGAAGTAGTTTTTTTTCGTCACCGTGTTTTGTTCAACTCTGTTTATTAGTCACCCTATTCAATAAGAAAACATTATGGAACACCATGATGTCGGGCTTAGAAAACTTGCCGCATCGATAAAAATTGTTGCGCACTTCGTAGGTGCGTGCAGAGTCACGGACGTCTTCACAGCAGTGTAGACCCGACAAACGAATGGTGCTTTCAACTAATTGTCAGTTATTTGGTCTTGTCCGATTTGACGAAAAACGTAACAATGTTGATTGTCAACCACGGTGTATTTATCGAATTATTACGTTTTAACCTTCGCCAACGACCATACCATGCTGAGCACACCAGTTCTCGTCCGATCACTGAAGTTAAGCAGCATTGGGCGCGGTCAGTACTTGGATGGGTGACCGCTTGGGAACACCGCGTGCCGTTGGCATTTCTTTTTAATCCGGCTTAAGTCCCGGCTTATCCCAGGACCATATCCGAAAAAAATTTTTACAACCTTATCGAGAAGTAGTTTTTTTTCGTCACCGTGTTTAATTCAACTCTGTTTATTAGTCACCCTATTCAATAAGAAAACATTATGGAACACCATGATGTCGGGCTTAGAAAACTTGCCGCATCGATAAAAATTGTTGCGCACTTTGTAGGTGCGTGCAGAGTCACGGACGTCTTCACAGCAGTGTAGACCCGACAAACGAATGGTGCTTTCAACAAATTGTCAGTTATTTGGTCTTGTCCGATTTGACGAAAAACGTAACAATGTTGATTGTCAACCACGGTGTATTTATGGAATTATGAAGTTTTAACCTTCGCCAACGACCATACCATGCTGAGCACACCAGTTCTCGTCCGATCACTGGAGTTAAGCAGCATTGGGCGCGGTCAGTACTTGGATGGGTGACCGCTTGGGAACACCGCGTGCCGTTGGCATTTTTTTTTAATCCGGCTTAAGTCCCGGCTTATCCCAGGACCATATCCGAAAAAAATTTTAACAACCTTATCGGGAAGTAGTTTTTTTTCGTCACCGTGTTTTATTCAACTCTGTTTATTAGTCACCCTATTCAATAAGAAAACATTATGGAACACCATGATGTCGGGCTTAGAAAACTTGCCGCATCGATAAAAATTGTTGCGCACTTTGTAGGTGCGTGCAGAGTCACGGACGTCTTCACAGCAGTGTAGACCCGACAAACGAATGGTGCTTTCAACTAATTGTCAGTTATTTGGTCTTGTCCGATTTGACGAAAAACGTAACAATGTTGATTGTCAACCACGGTGTATTTATGGAATTATTAAGTTTTAACCTTCGCCAACGACCATACCATGCTGAGCACACCAGTTCTCGTCCGATCACTGAAGTTAAGCAGCATTGGGCGCGGTCAGTACTTGGATGGGTGACCGCTTGGGAACACCGCGTGCCGTTGGCATTTCTTTTTAATCCGGCTTAAGTCCCGGCTTATCCCAGGACCATATCCGAAAAAAATTTTTACAACCTTATCGAGGAGTAATTTTTTTTTGTCACCGTGTTTTATTCAACTCTGTTTATTAGTCACCCTATTCAATAAGAAAACATTATGGAACACCATGATGTCGGGCTTAGAAAACTTGCCGCATCGATAAAAATTGTTGCGCACTTTGTAGGTGCGTGCAGAGTCACGGACGTCTTCACAGCAGTGTAGACCCGACAAACGAATGGTGCTTTCAACAAATTGTCAGTTATTTGGTCTTGTCCGATTTGACAAAAAACGTAACAATGTTGATTGTCAACCACGGTGTATTTATGGAATTATTAAGTTTTAACCTCCGCCAACGACCATACCATGCTGAGCACACCAGTTCTCGTCCGATCACTGAAGTTAAGCAGCATTGGGCGCGGTCAGTACTTGGATGGGTGACCGCTTGGGAACACCGCGTGCCGTTGGCATTTTTTTTTAATCCGGCTTAAGTCCCGGCTTATCCCAGGACCATATCCGAAAAAAATTTTTACAACCTTATCGGGAAGTAGTTTTTTTTCGTCACCGTGTTTTATTCAACTCTGTTTATTAGTCACCCTATTCAATAAGAAAACATTATGGAACACCATGATGTCGGGCTTAGAAAACTTGCCGCATCGATAAAAATTGTTGCGCACTTCGTAGGTGCGTGCAGAGTCACGGACGTCTTCACAGCAGTGTAGACCCGACAAACGAATGGTGCTTTCAACTAATTGTCAGTTATTTGGTCTTGTCCGATTTGACGAAAAACGTAACAATGTTGATTGTCGACCACGGTGTATTTATGGAATTATTAAGTTTTAACCTTCGCCAACGACCATACCATGCTGAGCACACCAGTTCTCGTCCGATCACTGAAGTTAAGCAGCATTGGGCGCGGTCAGTACTTGGATGGGTGACCGCTTGGGAACACCGCGTGCCGTTGGCATTTTTTTTAATCCGGCTTAAGTCCCGGCTTATCCCAGGACCATATCCGAAAAAAATGTTTACAACCTTATCGGGAAGTAGTTTTTTTTCGTCACCGTGTTTTATTCAACTCGGTTTATTAGTCACCCTATTCAATAAGAAAACATTATGGAACACCATGATGTCGGGCTTAGAAAACTTGCCGCATCGATAAAAATTGTTGCGCACTTTGTAGGTGCGTGCAGAGTCACGGACGTCTTCACAGCAGTGTAGACCCGACAAACGAATGGTGCTTTCAACAAATTGTCAGTTATTTGGTCTTGTCCGATTTGACGAAAAACGTAACAATGTTGATTGTCAACCACGGTGTATTTATGGAATTATTGAGTTTTAACCTTCGCCAACGACCATACCATGCTGAGCACACCAGTTCTCGTCCGATCACTGAAGTTAAGCAGCATTGGGCGCGGTCAGTACTTGGATGGGTGACCGCTTGGGAACACCGCGTGCCGTTGGCATTTTTTTTTAATCCGGCTTATCCCAGGACCATATCCGAAAAAAATTTTTACAACCTTATCGGGAAGTAGTTTTTTTTCGTCACCGTGTTTTATTCAACTCTGTTTATTAGTCACCCTATTCAATAAGAAAACATTATGGAACACCATGATGTCGGGCTTAGAAAACTTGCCGCATCGATAAAAATTGTTGCGCACTTTGTAGGTGCGTGCAGAGTCACGGACGTCTTCACAGCAGTGTAGACCCGACAAACGAATGGTGCTTTCAACAAATTGTCAGTTATTTGGTCTTGTCCGATTTGACGAAAAACGTAACAATATTGATTGTCAACCACGGTGTACTTATGGAATTATTAAGTTTTAACCTCCGCCAACGACCATACCATGCTGAGCACACCAGTTCTCGTCCGATCACTGAAGTTAAGCAGCATTGGGCGCGGTCAGTACTTGGATGGGTGACCGCTTGGGAACACCGCGTGCCGTTGGCATTTTTTTTTAATCCGGCTTAAGTCCCGGCTTATCCCAGGACCATATCCGAAAAAAATTTTTACAACCTTATCGGGAAGTAGTTTTTTTTCGTCACCGTGTTTTGTTCAACTCTGTTTATTAGTCACCCTATTCAATAAGAAAACATTATGGAACACCATGATGTCGGGCTTAGAAAACTTGCCGCATCGATAAAAATTGTTGCGCACTTTGTAGGTGCGTGCAGAGTCACGGACGTCTTCACAGCAGTGTAGACCCGACAAACGAATGGTGCTTTCAACAAATTGTCAGTTATTTGGTCTTGTCCGATTTGACGAAAAACGTAACAATGTTGATTGTCAACCACGGTGTATTTATGGAATTATTAAGTTTTAACCTTCGCCAACGACCATACCATGCTGAGCACACCAGTTCTCGTCCGATCACTGAAGTTAAGCAGCATTGGGCGCGGTCACTACTTGGATGGGTGACCGCTTGGGAACACCGCGTGCCGTTGGCATTTTTTTTTAATCCGGCTTAAGTCCCGGCTTATCCCAGGACCATATCCGAAAAAAATTTTTACAACCTTATCGGGAAGTAGTTTTTTTTCGTCACCGTGTTTTATTCAACTCTGTTTATTAGTCACCCTATTCAATAAGAAAACATTATGGAACACCATGATGTCGGGCTTAGAAAACTTGCCGCATCGATAAAAATTGTTGCGCACTTTGTAGGTGCGTGCAGAGTCACGGACGTCTTCACAGCAGTGTAGACCCGACAAACGAATGGTGCTTTCAACTAATTGTCAGTTATTTGGTCTTGTCCGATTTGACGAAAAACGTAACAATGTTGATTGTCAACCACGGTGTATTTATGGAATTATTAAGTTTTAACCTTCGCCAACGACCATACCATGCTGAGCACACCAGTTCTCGTCCGATCACTGAAGTTAAGCAGCATTGGGCGCGGTCAGTACTTGGATGGGTGACCGCTTGGGAACACCGCGTGCCGTTGGCATTTCTTTTTAATCCGGCTTAAGTCCCGGCTTATCCCAGGACCATATCCGAAAAAAATTTTTACAACCTTATCGAGGAGTAGTTTTTTTTTGTCACCGTGTTTTATTCAACTCTGTTTATTAGTCACCCTATTCAATAAGAAAACATTATGGAACACCATGATGTCGGGCTTAGAAAACTTGCCGCATCGATAAAAATTGTTGCGCACTTTGTAGGTGCGTGCAGAGTCACGGACGTCTTCACAGCAGTGTAGACCCGACAAACGAATGGTGCTTTCAACAAATTGTCAGTTATTTGGTCTTGTCCGATTTGACAAAAAACGTAACAATGTTGATTGTCAACCACGGTGTATTTATGGAATTATTAAGTTTTAACCTCCGCCAACGACCATACCATGCTGAGCACACCAGTTCTCGTCCGATCACAGAAGTTAAGCAGCATTGGGCGCGGTCAGTACTTGGATGGGTGACCGCTTGGGAACACCGCGTGCCGTTGGCATTTTTTTTTAATCCGGCTTAAGTCCCGGCTTATCCCAGGACCATATCCGAAAAAAATTTTTACAACCTTATCGGGAAGTAGTTTTTTTTCGTCACCGTGTTTTATTCAACTCTGTTTATTAGTCACCCTATTCAATAAGAAAACATTATGGAACACCATGATGTCGGGCTTAGAAAACTTGCCGCATCGATAAAAATTGTTGCGCACTTTGTAGGTGCGTGCAGAGTCACGGACGTCTTCACAGCAGTGTAGACCCGACAAACGAATGGTGCTTTCAACAAATTGTCAGTTATTTGGTCTTGTCCGATTTGACGAAAAACGTAACAATGTTGATTGTCAACCACGGTGTATTTATGGAATTATTAAGTTTTAACCTCCGCCAACGACCATACCATGCTGAGCACACCAGTTCTCGTCCGATCACTGAAGTTAAGCAGCATTGGGCGCGGTCAGTACTTGGATGGGTGACCGCTTGGGAACACCGCGTGCCGTTGGCATTTTTTTTTAATCCGGCTTAAGTCCCGGCTTATCCCAGGACCATATCCGAAAAAAATTTTTACAACCTTATCGGGAAGTAGTTTTTTTTCGTCACCGTGTTTTGTTCAACTCTGTTTATTAGTCACCCTATTCAATAAGAAAACATTATGGAACACCATGATGTCGGGCTTAGAAAACTTGCCGCATCGATAAAAATTGTTGCGCACTTCGTAGGTGCGTGCAGAGTCACGGACGTCTTCACAGCAGTGTAGACCCGACAAACGAATGGTGCTTTCAACTAATTGTCAGTTATTTGGTCTTGTCCGATTTGACGAAAAACGTAACAATGTTGATTGTCAACCACGGTGTATTTATCGAATTATTACGTTTTAACCTTCGCCAACGACCATACCATGCTGAGCACACCAGTTCTCGTCCGATCACTGAAGTTAAGCAGCATTGGGCGCGGTCAGTACTTGGATGGGTGACCGCTTGGGAACACCGCGTGCCGTTGGCATTTCTTTTTAATCCGGCTTAAGTCCCGGCTTATCCCAGGACCATATCCGAAAAAAATTTTTACAACCTTATCGAGAAGTAGTTTTTTTTCGTCACCGTGTTTAATTCAACTCTGTTTATTAGTCACCCTATTCAATAAGAAAACATTATGGAACACCATGATGTCGGGCTTAGAAAACTTGCCGCATCGATAAAAATTGTTGCGCACTTTGTAGGTGCGTGCAGAGTCACGGACGTCTTCACAGCAGTGTAGACCCGACAAACGAATGGTGCTTTCAACAAATTGTCAGTTATTTGGTCTTGTCCGATTTGACGAAAAACGTAACAATGTTGATTGTCAACCACGGTGTATTTATGGAATTATTAAGTTTTAACCTTCGCCAACGACCATACCATGCTGAGCACACCAGTTCTCGTCCGATCACTGAAGTTAAGCAGCATTGGGCGCGGTCAGTACTTGGATGGGTGACCGCTTGGGAACACCGCGTGCCGTTGGCATTTTTTTTTAATCCGGCTTAAGTCCCGGCTTATCCCAGGACCATATCCGAAAAAAATTTTTACAACCTTATCGGGAAGTAGTTTTTTTTCGTCACCGTGTTTTATTCAACTCTGTTTATTAGTCACCCTATTCAATAAGAAAACATTATGGAACACCATGATGTCGGGCTTAGAAAACTTGCCGCATCGATAAAAATTGTTGCGCACTTTGTAGGTGCGTGCAGAGTCACGGACGTCTTCACAGCAGTGTAGACCCGACAAACGAATGGTGCTTTCAACTAATTGTCAGTTATTTGGTCTTGTCCGATTTGACGAAAAACGTAACAATGTTGATTGTCAACCACGGTGTATTTATGGAATTATTAAGTTTTAACCTTCGCCAACGACCATACCATGCTGAGCACACCAGTTCTCGTCCGATCACTGAAGTTAAGCAGCATTGGGCGCGGTCAGTACTTGGATGGGTGACCGCTTGGGAACACCGCGTGCCGTTGGCATTTCTTTTTAATCCGGCTTAAGTCCCGGCTTATCCCAGGACCATATCCGAAAAAAATTTTTACAACCTTATCGAGGAGTAGTTTTTTTTTGTCACCGTGTTTTATTCAACTCTGTTTATTAGTCACCCTATTCAATAAGAAAACATTATGGAACACCATGATGTCGGGCTTAGAAAACTTGCCGCATCGATAAAAATTGTTGCGCACTTTGTAGGTGCGTGCAGAGTCACGGACGTCTTCACAGCAGTGTAGACCCGACAAACGAATGGTGCTTTCAACAAATTGTCAGTTATTTGGTCTTGTCCGATTTGACAAAAAACGTAACAATGTTGATTGTCAACCACGGTGTATTTATGGAATTATTAAGTTTTAACCTCCGCCAACGACCATACCATGCTGAGCACACCAGTTCTCGTCCGATCACAGAAGTTAAGCAGCATTGGGCGCGGTCAGTACTTGGATGGGTGACCGCTTGGGAACACCGCGTGCCGTTGGCATTTTTTTTTAATCCGGCTTAAGTCCCGGCTTATCCCAGGACCATATCCGAAAAAAATTTTTACAACCTTATCGGGAAGTAGTTTTTTTTCGTCACCGTGTTTTGTTCAACTCTGTTTATTAGTCACCCTATTCAATAAGAAAACATTATGGAACACCATGATGTCGGGCTTAGAAAACTTGCCGCATCGATAAAAATTGTTGCGCACTTCGTAGGTGCGTGCAGAGTCACGGACGTCTTCACAGCAGTGTAGACCCGACAAACGAATGGTGCTTTCAACTAATTGTCAGTTATTTGGTCTTGTCCGATTTGACGAAAAACGTAACAATGTTGATTGTCAACCACGGTGTATTTATCGAATTATTACGTTTTAACCTTCGCCAACGACCATACCATGCTGAGCACACCAGTTCTCGTCCGATCACTGAAGTTAAGCAGCATTGGGCGCGGTCAGTACTTGGATGGGTGACCGCTTGGGAACACCGCGTGCCGTTGGCATTTCTTTTTAATCCGGCTTAAGTCCCGGCTTATACCAGGACCATATCCGAAAAAAATTTTTACAACCTTATCGAGAAGTAGTTTTTTTTCGTCACCGTGTTTAATTCAACTCTGTTTATTAGTCACCCTATTCAATAAGAAAACATTATGGAACACCATGATGTCGGGCTTAGAAAACTTGCCGCATCGATAAAAATTGTTGCGCACTTTGTAGGTGCGTGCAGAGTCACGGACGTCTTCACAGCAGTGTAGACCCGACAAACGAATGGTGCTTTCAACAAATTGTCAGTTATTTGGTCTTGTCCGATTTGACGAAAAACGTAACAATGTTGATTGTCAACCACGGTGTATTTATGGAATTATTAAGTTTTAACCTTCGCCAACGACCATACCATGCTGAGCACACCAGTTCTCGTCCGATCACTGAAGTTAAGCAGCATTGGGCGCGGTCAGTACTTGGATGGGTGACCGCTTGGGAACACCGCGTGCCGTTGGCATTTTTTTTTAATCCGGCTTAAGTCCCGGCTTATCCCAGGACCATATCCGAAAAAAATTTTTACAACCTTATCGGGAAGTAGTTTTTTTTCGTCACCGTGTTTTATTCAACTCTGTTTATTAGTCACCCTATTCAATAAGAAAACATTATGGAACACCATGATATCGGGCTTAGAAAACTTGCCGCATCGATAAAAATTGTTGCGCACTTTGTAGGTGCGTGCAGAGTCACGGACGTCTTCACAGCAGTGTAGACCCGACAAACGAATGGTGCTTTCAACTAATTGTCAGTTATTTGGTCTTGTCCGATTTGACGAAAAACGTAACAATGTTGATTGTCAACCACGGTGTATTTATGGAATTATTAAGTTTTAACCTTCGCCAACGACCATACCATGCTGAGCACACCAGTTCTCGTCCGATCACTGAAGTTAAGCAGCATTGGGTGCGGTCAGTACTTGGATGGGTGACCGCTTGGGAACACCGCGTGCCGTTGGCATTTCTTTTTAATCCGGCTTAAGTCCCGGCTTATCCCAGGACCATATCCGAAAAAAATTTTTACAACCTTATCGAGAAGTAGTTTTTTTTTGTCACCGTGTTTTATTCAACTCTGTTTATTAGTCACCCTATTCAATAAGAAAACATTATGGAACACCATGATGTCGGGCTTAGAAAACTTGCCGCATCGATAAAAATTGTTGCGCACTTTGTAGGTGCGTGCAGAGTCACGGACGTCTTCACAGCAGTGTAGACCCGACAAACGAATGGTGCTTTCAACAAATTGTCAGTTATTTGGCCTTGTCCGATTTGACGAAAAACGTAACAATGTTGATTGTCAACCACGGTGTATTTATGGAATTATTGAGTTTTAACCTTCGCCAACGACCATACCATGCTGAGCACACCAGTTCTCGTCCGATCACTGAAGTTAAGCAGCATTGGGCGCGGTCAGTACTTGGATGGGTGACCGCTTGGGAACACCGCGTGCCGTTGGCATTTTTTTTTAATCCGGCTTATCCCAGGACCATATCCGAAAAAAATTTTTACAACCTTATCGGGAAGTAGTTTTTTTTCGTCACCGTGTTTTATTCAACTCTGTTTATTAGTCACCCTATTCAATAAGAAAACATTATGGAACACCATGATGTCGGGCTTAGAAAACTTGCCGCATCGATAAAAATTGTTGCGCACTTTGTAGGTGCGTGCAGAGTCACGGACGTCTTCACAGCAGTGTAGACCCGACAAACGAATGGTGCTTTCAACAAATTGTCAGTTATTTGGTCTTGTCCGATTTGACGAAAAACGTAACAATGTTGATTGTCAACCACGGTGTATTTATGGAATTATTAAGTTTTAACCTTCGCCAACGACCATACCATGCTGAGCACACCAGTTCTCGTCAGTCTTGGTCCGTCAAGCGTCCCGAGTAGACGCGAAAGTCGGCACGAGAGCTAGTGGTCACCTTGAACCTACCGTTAAAGCGATAATAGTTTATACGATACAGTTCATAGAGTAGGCAAGCGAAATTTCGAACATTTTCATAACGGAAAACGCGAAAATATGCAAAAGAGATGCAACCAGTGAATCTGTGGTGCAGTTATGTGCAACGACATCGGCACAAAAAAATGTGAAACATCAATCGAACCCAAACCTCACCGTGGCAAAAATTACTTACAGCCAATACGCCAAAAAAAATTTGGATAAATATCTCAACGACCCGAGAATCACAGTACAGATAGCCCGCGAAATGCAGGCAGCAAAATCATCCACGTTGAAAGGAAAATTTACACCAAATGTCGCTAATGCTAAAAACAAACGAAAAGCTAAATTAGCCACAAGCAACAGCCCCACGAGTGAGCACAATTCATCACACGACTCGAAAATGGAAAGCGAAGATAACCCAATAACTGACGAAAATTCCGAACTTATACGTCTGAGGGAGCAAATTGCAATGCTGATCGAAGAAAATAGACGGTTCAAAGACCGTTACGGTAGCACCCGGGAAAGCCCACCAATCCCGCTTGTCAACAGATTCGAGAGACTCGCCGACAGCGTCGAGCCTCAAGGCTACCAGGCCTCGCGCGACGTCGAAACAAGTGCACGCGCACCAACGGTAAACACCGGCGAGACCGAAGGATGGATGACAATCCTACGTACAAAAAACCAACGTCAGGTCTCCCCGAAAGGCCCATCAAGGGAGCAAAAAATTCAGCGGTCGCCTACGAAAGTCGAAGTGACAAAAAACGAAACGCCGAGAAAATCGCTAAAAACAAAAAACGTGAAAGTGCCGCCGATAAGTATATATCGGCAAGACGTTAAAGACACGATCGAAGTATTGTCCAAAGTGTTGAACAACAATGAATTTAAAATTAAAAGAGTGAACGATAATCAACATACATTGATAGTAAACAGTTACGAAGAACACAAAAAAGCGACAAGCATTCTTAAGGAAGTAGACACACAATATTATACGTATACTCCGAAAGAGGAAAAAGTCCAAACATTTATGTTAAAAGGGATAGACGGTAGTTTTGACCCAAGTGAAGTGTTAGCGTTATTGAAAGAAAAAGAAAATAATGATATCACATTTATCAACGTCGTCAGGCACACAACACCAAAGTCAATAAAGGACAATAGATCTTTATCGTTGTTTAGCGTACAACTGTCAGCTGACAGCATAGCTGGTAAACTCCACGAAATAAAATACATCGCACACCAAGTGATCCGGTGGGAGAAAATAAAACGACCCAATACAGTTCAGTGCAAAAACTGTCAGCGACTCGGACATACTGCATCAAATTGCAATATGAAATACAGATGCGTAAAATGTAACGCCCCTCATGGACCGGGCCAATGTCAAACGAGCAATGACCCAGCTGAAACGTCAAAAGAGCGTGTTTACTGCGTCTTATGTAAAGATTTCGGCCACCCGGCATCGTACCGCGGCTGCCCGAAGCAGCTACAGTTCAAAACAAAACAAACAGTGAACAATAATGTGAACGATAGAAGATTAAACTCCCGCGAAAGCGCACGGAAAGATTATTTACGTCCGAATAACATTAACCGAATTATAACCGACGTAAATCAAACTGCAACACCAGGAAGAAGTTACGCCGAAAGGGTTAAAATGTATACACTCCATAACGAAACTTCACGACCCCCTACAGGCAAAACGTCGACAGATCTCTCATTGATTGTTGAAGCGATGCAACAACAATTTGCATGGATCGTTCAAGCGATTCAAAACAATTCGCAGAAAATCGATTCGCTATTTTCATTACTTCGACCAAACCAATCGTCAGGATAATGTTTGATCCAATGACTTCCAATGACATGATAAAAATAGACCGTTTAAAAATAATTGCCGTCAACGTTAACTCGCTCGTACAAAATCAAAGACGAGCATCGCTCTTCAAACTTTTAAGGCAACATGCACCGCACATAGTCCTTTTGAATGAAACGAAACTGAATCAAACACATAAAATCGAATTTAAAAATTACACCATGCTAAGGAGAGACAGACCTAATAGTAAACAAGGGGGAGGAGTAGCAATACTAGTAAAAAAACCCATACAGTTTGAGTTAGAAGGACAAGTATTTGCAAGCAGCACAGATATTATTGAATCAATAACAATAGTAATAAAGATGAATAATTGCGAAAGACTTTACATTGTTTCCGTGTATGCCCCGCGGGGGAAACCGAACGAATTCGCCTCCGAATTCGATAATTTATTTAAGCAACTTAAACTTAACCAACCACACAACTATTTCGTCATAGCAGGCGATATGAATGCGAAACATGTGTCCTGGGGAAATGTAACAAATAATCAGCGGGGATTGTTCGTGAATAACTGGTTGATAAGCAACGAAATGAAATATAAAGCCCGTCTCTACGGTACAGATTTCCCTACGTACCCTCGAGGGCAATCTTATCTCGATATATGCATCGCGGATTGCAGAATAAAAATAAATACGAACCAAGATCGAGTTAAAACAGTACCGTACGATAGCGATCACAACGCTTTAATGTTTAGTATTCGACGCGAAACGCAAGTAGGGTGGGAGTTCGGGCTACAAAATGAAGCCCATCGACTAAATTATAGGAAAGCCAACTGGGCTGATTTCCAAAAATATTTGAGTCGAAACCACTCTAAAACGATCTCGAACGAAACCAATCTAAGCAGGGAAGAAATAGACGATAACATTACGGTGATAGAAAGAGATATCCGGAAAGCCATAGAAAGCATCGTTCCAAAAATTAAATCAAAAGACAGCATTGATTGTTACCAAAATTCTGAAATCAAAAAGCTACAAAAGCTCAAAAGCTCACTCATATCAAAAATAAATAACACGTATAGAAACTTTAATGCACACAATCATGCTCAGCTACAAGCATATAAAGATATGTTGTCAGGGACAAGGAAAATATTGAAACGCGAATATAATAAATCCATTAATAAATATTGGCAAAATAAAATTCAAAATATACCCGTTAACGAGCCAAAAAATACGTTCCCGATAATAAATCAAATATTTAGACCCAAAGGAAAAATTGAAATTGCCGACTTATCAATACCCAACGACAGAACGGATCTTCTAGAAGAAACAGGCATAAATCCGGCCCAAGACCGAAAAGACCAACAAGGAAACTATCGCGTTGTTAGCCCTTTGGAGAAACTAGAAATACTAGGTTGTCATTTCTCCAAAATTCACCAACCGAACGAAAACATGGGCAGCGAAGGCCTAACTAGAATTATCACACAACATACAAACAGGATTATGTACGAAATGCAAACGGACGTCTCAGAAGCCACGAGACTTGACACCTTTTCCTGCTCAAATAATTCAGACAACCCGACCGACTTGCGAGACATTTTTACAAATACAACACAATTAACGAAAATATTCCGAAAACTTAACACAAAAAAATCTTCGGGTATTGACGGAATTCCGAATATAGTACTGAAACACCTACCTACCGTGATCATCCGAAATTATTGCATCCTTTTTAACAACGCCTTGAACCTAACTTATTTTCCGGAACGCTGGAAAAAAGCGGTCGTTATCGCGATACCAAAGCCAGGAAAAGAAAAATCGAATCCTAGTAGCTACCGGCCGATAAGCCTCCTTCCGAACATCGGAAAAGTCTATGAAATAATCATTAATATAGCAATAAATAAATTCTGCAGCGATAACAAGATAATACCTGAACACCAATTCGGCTTCAGACACAAGCACTCGACACTTCATGGTATAACAAAACTGACGTCAGACATATGTTGGAGCCTAAACAGCGGCCACTGCGTAGGAGCTTGTCTCATAGACTTAGAAAAAGCTTTCGACACGATCTGGATAAAGGGCCTTATATTCAAGCTGTCAAAAAAAAAATTCCCCATGCACTTGATCAAATTGATATGGAACATGGTAGAAAATAGGAGCTTCAAAACTACAGACGGCGAAAGAACGTCGACTAAAGAATACACTCTCCGAAACGGCTTACAACAAGGTACAGTCAATTCGCCAATTTTATTTAATATATACAACAGCGATATACTTTTTCTCGATGGCATAAATATCAAGCCCAAACGTAGTGCATTAGCTTTTGCAGACGATCTTATTATCTATTCGAACGATAAAAAAATACAGGTTGTGCAAGACGAACTACAAACGATGTTCGAAAAAATTCAATTTTACTGCAATAGCTGGAAATTGAAGATAAACAACAACAAGTGTGAAACCATTCTGTTCAGACCAAAGTTAGTAGCGGCGTCACGAGAAGTAAAAAGAAACTGGCGAAAATTTCAAATAAAAGCGAACCCCGAAACAAATGAAGTTATACCACATAAAATTATTGTTAAGTATCTGGGAGTCAACATTGATCAACACTTGACATTTACCCAACATCTGGAGATTCAACTCAACAAAGCGAGAAAAGCGTTCATGACATTAAGTAGACTATTTTATAACAAAAATCTGAATAATACGACAAAAATCAATTGTTATTGTGCGTTTATAAGACCGATTTTAACCTACGGTTGCGCAATTTGGTTCAATCAGCGTCCACCAATTATGGAGAAACTACGGTCGTTTGAGCGAAAATGTTTAAGAGCTTGCCTAGGGAAATATAGGTCGGCAGAAACAGATTACAACCGTTATATTTGCAACCAACAAATATACAACGAGGCCGGAATACCAAGAATAGATATACACCTTTTAAATATCATACGAAAGCACTGGGCAAATGCAGCAAAGATCCACACAAATAACCTTATCCTAGGCCCATGTTACGCAGACCCTGTGTATATCGAAAATTCATTGAACTCTGGATACTTACCACCTGAAAGCTTTTTATTCCTGGATACAAATAAATACATACAAGATGTAAACAATGTTCCGATAATCTACCATGCGCACAGAAAAAGAGGCCAGACACATATTCTATACCCGTCAAATTTGAATACTGCTGAGGAAAGTCCACTGTGGCGATATGATAAATCCATTCCCGAGCGCGACAAAAAAGACAGATCTCGGCTAAGAAAAAAAAAATACTGGTGGCTGGAATGACACGCCACAAAATAAAAAAAAAAAAACGCGAGCAAGGAATAAAACTTCCGTCCTTTTGTAAATAGTGTACATATACATTAGTTAATAAGAACGTAGGACTATAGGATGTAATTATAAGATCTGTAAATAAAAAAAATAAAAAATAAAAAAATAGCGATAAGTAGCTGGAAGCACAAGAGATGAAACAAAGAAATAGTTTTACGTCCCAGGCCTTTCTATTTCTAATCTGCGAAACTATGTACCCGTTATGGAAAAGAAAAAAAAACACGACTAAGCGGCTCCGCATACAGAAAGAAAATCCGAATGCTTATTGCAATGCGTGCTAATGTTAGCCATTTTGTATCCAAATTGTTATGTTATCTTTTGTTTATTGGAGAACCAACATTTATGTTCATTTGGCTGAAAATAAACATGTTAAAAAAAAAAAAAAAACACCAGTTCTCGTCCGATCACTGAAGTTAAGCAGCATTGGGGGCGGTCAGTACTTGGATGGGTGACCGCTTGGGAACACCGCGTGCCGTTGGCATTTTTTTTTAATCCGGCTTAAGTCCCGGCTTATCCCAGGACCATATCCGAAAAAAATTTTTACAACCTTATCGGGAAGTAGTTTTTTTTCGTCACCGTGTTTTATTCAACTCTGTTTATTAGTCACCCTATTCAATAAGAAAACATTATGGAACACCATGATGTCGGGCTTAGAAAACTTACCGCATCGATAAAAATTGTTGCGCACTTTGTAGGTGCGTGCAGAGTCACGGACGTCTTCACAGCAGTGTAGACCCGACAAATGAATGGTGCTTTCAACAAATTGTCAGTTATTTGGTCTTGTCCGATTTGACGAAAAACGTAACAATGTTGATTGTCAACCACGGTGTATTTATGGAATTATTAAGTTTTAACCTCCGCCAACGACCATACCATGCTGAGCACACCAGTTCTCGTCAGTCGTCGCCTGGGAAGCGTCCCGAGTGGATGTAAACACCGGTACGTAGAGCGAGTTGTCTCGTTTCCTTACGCGACGAAACCCTTACCGTTACATTTCAAACGAAATAAAATCTGAAAAAAAAGCCACAAAATTGAATCGGGCAACGTGAGTGCAAACGATCGCGATGATGGCCACAAGCCTGAACATTCAACATGTGCAACTCCATCGTCAAAAAAAATAGTGAAGTCACCAACGGAATTGAACTATACGGCAGCGAAAACCGTGAAAAGTGTGTACGCGAAAAAAAATTTAGAAAAATATTTAAACGACCCAAAAATTACGGTGCAGCTTGCTCGTGAGATGCAAGCAGCAAAAGCAATAACGTCGAAAAATAAACTAACACCTAAACCAAATTTCGCCAATGCCACGAATAAGCGGAAAATCAAGGCCACAAAAAATAGCAGCCCAAGCTCCAGCCATAATTTATCGCAAGATTCTTGTTCGAAAATGGATAGTGAAGACATTGTCACCTGCGATGAAAAATCGGAGCTTAATTTATTGAGGGAAGAAATCGATAAACTCAGAGAGGAAAATCGGCAGCTCAGAGACCGTTGGCCTAGTCCATCCCATACACAGTCGTTCCCGATGACGAACAGATTCGCGAGTCTCGCAGATGTCAACAAACCTCAAGCTATCAGCGGCGACGATGTGGACGCCCAAGCGTCAGCAACGGTCAACACCGTAACCGACAAAGAATGGATGACGGTTATCCGGAAAAAAAACCAACGCCCGGTCACTCCGAATAACACAACAAAAGAAAAAACAGAACGTCGTTCGCCAACGATCATCGAAGCGAAGAAACACGAGCCAGCAAGAACGTCGCTAGCGTCGAAAAAAGTTAAAGTGCCTCCGATAAGTATATACCGTCAAGACGTCAAGGATACAATCGAGGTACTGTCTAAAGTTTTAAACAACAACGAGTTCAAAATTAAACGAGTAAACGACAAGCAGCATACTCTGATCCTTGATAGTTACGAAGAACATAAAAAAGCGAAAAACATACTGAAGGAAGTACACGCACAGTACTACACATACACCCCGAAAGAGGAAAAAGTACAAACATTTATATTAAAAGGGATAGACAGTAGTTTCGACCCTAGTGACGTGTTAATGTATTTGAAAGAAAAAGAGAACAACAACTTGACATTCAAGAATGTCGTCAGGCACACAACAACGAAGTCGATTAAAGACAACAGAACCTTGCCGCTCTATCGTGTACAATTGACAGCGGACAGCGTAGCAGGGAAATTGCACGAAATCAAACATCTTGCTCACCAAGTAATATGGTGGGAAAAAGTTAAAAAAACGGACACGATACAGTGCAAAAATTGTCAGCGTCTTGGCCATACCGCATCCAACTGCAATATGAAGTATCGCTGCGTAAAGTGCAACAAACCGCATGGCCCGAAGGAATGCCAAATAGCTCCGAGCCATGATGAAATTTCGAAAAACGAAATCTACTGCGTTCTCTGCCAAGATTTTGGCCACCCGGCTTCCTACCGGGGCTGTCCCCAACACGGTAAATACAAATCGAGACAAGCCCAAAACATCAACAACAACAGAGACACGAATAAAATGGGCTCTGCGCTGCAACGAAAAAACGAACAAGCCCACCATTCAGTAAACAAATACACAACTTCGAAGATAAGTTTCGCCGACCTCGCAAGACCAGCAGCTCACAATTACAGTAATATGGGACGAGACAACAGTGGACCTCACGTCAACGATCTCTCATCCATTATCGACGCGATGCAACAACAATTCGCTTGGATCATGCAGGCAATACAAAACAACTCGCAAAAAATCGAAACATTATTTTCCCTGATGCAACCGAGCGAACCGACGACATCATGCTAGGTGAAAATACGTACAGCAAAATCTTACGAGTAGATCATCTGAATATAATAGCCGTAAACGTAAATTCGATTATACAAAACCAAAGACGAGCATCACTATTCAACCTACTAAAACAATCCACCCCAGACATAGTACTTTTAAACGAAACAAAACTGAACCACAATCACAAAATCGAATTCAAAAATTACACAGTATTAAGACGAGACCGACCAAACAGTAAACAAGGTGGAGGAGTAGCAATACTTGTTGAAAGACCGATACATTTCGAAATCGTAGCATCTGACTTCTCGAACAACACGGAAATCCTCGAAACGTTGGCTATAACGATTAACTTGAATAATCACGAGAAACTAATAATTATTTCCATGTATGCCCCGCGAGGAAATCCAAATAATTTTGCCACCGAATTCAATGACTTATTTAAACAATTAAATCTTAACAATATCAAGCATTATTACGTCATCGCAGGCGATTTGAATGCAAAACACACGATGTGGGGCAATAAAAACAACAACCAGCGAGGTTCATTTATCAATGATTGGATAAGAAATAATGAAATTGAATACAAAGCAAAGATCTATGGGACCGACTTTCCTACATATCCGAGAGGACAATCGTACCTCGACATATGTATCGCGGACTGTAGGCTAAAGATAGAGGCATGCCAAAATCGAATTAAAACAATACCGTACGATAGCGACCATAATGCGTTGCATTTTAATGTATGGAGCAACACACAAGCAAAATGGGAAATAGAAATAAAAAACGAAACACACAAATTAAACTATCGAAAAGTTGACTGGAAACATTTTCACAAGTATTTCAATCGAAATTACAAAACAACGATTTCAAATGAAACAAATATGAACATAGAACAAATAGATAATCACGTAACACAGATGGAAAAACAGATTAAAAAAGCCATCGCGCAAATAGTACCGAAAATAAAATCTAAGGATAGTATTGACTCTTACCGAAATTCGAGAATCAACGAATTGCAAAATATCAAAAGCTCACTCATAACTGAAATCAATAATTTATACAGAAATTTTAACACCCGCAATAACAATCAACTCCAAGAATTCAAATATATGCTAGCAGGAACGAGAAAGTTATTGAAACAAGAATATAAAAAATCAATTAATAAATATTGGCAAAGTAAAATGAAAAACTTACCTGTTAACGATCCAAAAAAAATGTTTCCCATGATAAATCAGTTATTTAGACCTAAAGGCAAAGTCGTGATAGAAAACTTTTCGATAGCCCCGGATAGAGTTGAGCTGATAACAGACTCAGGAGTAAACCCAGCTCAATGCCGAAAAGATCAACGCGGAAATTACTGCATTTCGGACCCTGCCGATAAGCTCGAAATTTTAAGTTCCCATTTTGCGAAAATTCACGAACAAAACGACAATATGGGGAACGAAAGCCTAGCCAACATTGTTGAGCATCACACAAGCAGAATTAAAAATGAGATGCGAGAGGATGCAATACACGAGAGAAGACTGGTATACTTTTCGCCCACGAACAAAGCAGACGATCCGGTCGACCTACGCGACATATTTACCAACAAAATAAATTTAAAAAAGATATTCAGAAAATTGAACTCAAAGAAATCATCCGGAATCGACGGAATTCCAAACATAGTGCTAAAAAACTTACCTGACATAGTCATTCGAGATTATTGCATCCTCTTTAATAATGCATTGAATTTGACATATTTTCCTGAACGTTGGAAAAAAGCGGTTGTTATCGCGATACCAAAACCGGGTAAAGAAAAATCGAATCCGAGTAGCTATCGACCGATAAGTCTACTACCAAACATAGGCAAAGTTTATGAAATACTCATAAATATATCGATAACGAAATTCTGCACCGTAAACGATATAATACCCGATTATCAATTCGCCTTTCGACATAAACATTCTACGATCCACGGCATAACCAAATTAACATCGGACATATGCTGGAACTTAAACAGCGGAAAATGCGTGGGCGCGTGCCTTATAGATCTCGAAAAAGCGTTCGACACAATATGGATCAAGGGTCTTATATTTAAATTGTCAAAAAAAAAATTTCCGATTCATATGATAAAACTGATATGGAACATGATCGAAAACAGAAGCTTCAAAACCACGGATGGCGAAAAAACTTCTATCAAAGAATACAAGTTATGCAATGGCCTGCAACAGGGCACGGTCAATTCACCAGTTTTATTCAATATTTTCAACAGCGATATAATTTTTCTTGATAGGATAAACAAAGATCCAAAACGCAGCGCATTAGCTTTTGCCGATGATCTTATAATTTACGCACACGATAAAAAACTACAAATCGTACAAGATGAATTACAACGAATGCTCACGAAAATAAAAGTTTATTGCGACAACTGGAAATTAAAAATAAATGACAACAAATGCGAAACCATATTGTTCAGACCGAAACTAACGAAGGCAACAAGGGAAGTGAAAAAAAATTGGAAAAATTTCAAAATCAAACCGGAATCTGAGTCAGATTATTCAATCCCTCATAAAAGTATTGTTAAATATTTAGGAGTCAACATTGACCCACATTTGAATTACACACAACATCTGGAAATACAATTGAATAAAGCAAGAAAATCATTCCTGAAACTCAATAGACTTTTTTACAACAAAAATCTCAATTCCCGAACAAAAATAATTTGCTACTGCACGATAGTCAGACCTTTGTTAACGTACGGGTGCGCAATATGGTTTAATCAGTGCCCACCGATTATGGAAAAACTAAGAGTTTTCGAAAGAAAATATTTGAGGGCTTGTCTCGGCAAATATAGGTCACCTGAAACTGATTTTACTTATCACATAAGTAATCAGCAAATTTACAATGAAGCGAATATACCAAGAATCGATTTGCATTTACTGAGTATCATAAGAAATCACTGGGCCAACACAGCAAAAATACATACGAATAACTTGATATTCGGCCCATGTTACGAGGACCCAAACTATATTAAAAAAACATTAGAAACGGGGTACTTACCTCCCGAAAGTTTTATATTCTTAGATGCGAACAATTATATACAGAGCACGAATAACGTTCCAATTATTTACCACGCACGCAGGAAACGAGGACAAACACATATCTTGTATGAACCGAATTTGGATACTTCAATCGCCAACCCACTGTGGCGATACGACAAATCAATTCCCGATCGTGATAGGAAAGACACATCCCGGCTGAAAACAAAAAAATATTGGTGGTTAGGTCAGTAAAAGTAAGGGGAAAAAAAATATATATATAAATAAAGAAATAAATGAATGAATGAACATGAGCGATAGCGAGGAATAAATTCGTCCTTTCTGTAAATAGTGTAAATAGTAAGTAAGTCAGAATGGTAGTGAATTAGGATTAAGGTATAAATTCTGTAAATATGTATATAGTTATAAGATGCTAAAAGCAAAAGCGAAGATTTGAAATAGTTTTTCTCTTACAAGCCTTTCTATTTACTTGGATTGCTGAAACGTAAATGCGAAACATATGTACCCGACGAGGAAGAAAAAAAAAAAAACAGTAATGATACCGAACCCATTACAATGCGTGCTAATTCTCGTTAGCCATTTTGTATTAGGAAAATTGAAGATGTCATCTTTTGTTTATTGAAGATCATATATCGATGTTCCTCTGGCTGTAAAACAATAAACATTCTTAATAAAAAAAAAACACCAGTTCTCGTCCGATCACTGAAGTTAAGCAGCATTGGGCGCGGTCAGTACTTGGATGGGTGACCGCTTGGGAACACCGCGTGCCGTTGGGATTTTTTTTTAATCCGGCTTAAGTCCCGGCTTATCCCAGGACCATATCCGAAAAAAATTTTTACAACCTTATCGGGAAGTAGTTTTTTTTCGTCACCGTGTTTTATTCAACTCTGTTTATTAGTTACCCTATTCAATAAGAAAACATTATGGAACACCATGATGTCGGGCTTAGAAAACTTGCCGCATCGATAAAAATTGTTGCGCACTTTGTAGGTGCGTGCAGAGTCACGGACGTCTTCACAGCAGTGTAGACCCGACAAACGAATGGTGCTTTCAACAAATTGTCAGTTATTTGGTCTTGTCCGATTTGACGAAAAACGTAACAATGTTGATTGTCAACCACGGTGTATTTATGGAATTATTAAGTTTTAACCTTCGCCAACGACCATACCATGCTGAGCACACCAGTTCTCGTCCGATCACTGAAGTTAAGCAGCATTGGGCGCGGTCAGTACTTGGATGGGTGACCGCTTGGGAACACCGCGTGCCGTTGGCATTTTTTTTTAATCCGGCTTAAGTCCCGGCTTATCCCAGGACCATATCCGAAAAAAATTTTTACAACCTTATCGGGAAGTAGTTTTTTTTCGTCACCGTGTTTTATTCAACTCTGTTTATTAGTCACCCTGTTCAATAAGAAAACATTATGGAACACCATGATGTCGGGCTTAGAAAACTTGCCGCATCGATAAAAATTGTTGCGCACTTTGTAGGTGCGTGCAGAGTCACGGACGTCTTCACAGCAGTGTAGACCCGACAAACGAATGGTGCTTTCAACTAATTGTCAGTTATTTGGTCTTGTCCGATTTGACGAAAAACGTAACAATGTTGATTGTCAACCACGGTGTATTTATGGAATTATTAAGTTTTAACCTTCGCCAACGACCATACCATGCTGAGCACACCAGTTCTCGTCCGATCACTGAAGTTAAGCAGCATTGGGCGCGGTCAGTACTTGGATGGGTGACCGCTTGGGAACACCGCGTGCCGTTGGCATTTCTTTTTAATCCGGCTTAAGTCCCGGCTTATCCCAGGACCATATCCGAAAAAAATTTTTACAACCTTATCGGGAAGTAGTTTTTTTTCGTCACCGTGTTTTATTCAACTCTGTTTATTAGTCACCCTATTCAATAAGAAAACATTATGGAACACCATGATGTCGGGCTTAGAAAACTTGCCGCATCGATAAAAATTGTTGCGCACTTTGTAGGTGCGTGCAGAGTCACGGACGTCTTCACAGCAGTGTAGACCCGACAAACGAATGGTGCTTTCAACAAATTGTCAGTTATTTGGTCTTGTCCGATTTGACGAAAAACGTAACAATGTTGATTGTCAACCACGGTGTATTTATGGAATTATTAAGTTTTAACCTCCGCCAACGACCATACCATGCTGAGCACACCAGTTCTCGTCCGATCACTGAAGTTAAGCAGCATTGGGCGCGGTCAGTACTTGGATGGGTGACCGCTTGGGAACACCGCGTGCCGTTGGCATTTTTTTTTTTAATCCGGCTTAAGTCCCGGCTTATCCCAGGACCATATCCGAAAAAAATTTTTACAACCTTATCGGGAAGTAGTTTTTTTTCGTCACCGTGTTTTATTCAACTCTGTTTATTAGTCACCCTATTCAATAAGAAAACATTATGGAACACCATGATGTCGGGCTTAGAAAACTTGCCGCATCGATAAAAATTGTTGCGCACTTTGTAGGTGCGTGCAGAGTCACGGACGTCTTCACAGCAGTGTAGACCCGACAAACGAATGGTGCTTTCAACAAATTGTCAGTTATTTGGTCTTGTCCGATTTGACGAAAAACGTAACAATGTTGATTGTCAACCACGGTGTATTTATGGAATTATTAAGTTTTAACCTCCGCCAACGACCATACCATGCTGAGCACACCAGTTCTCGTCCGATCACTGAAGTTAAGCAGCATTGGGCGCGGTCAGTACTTGGATGGGTGACCGCTTGGGAACACCGCGTGCCGTTGGCATTTTTTTTTAATCCGGCTTAAGTCCCGGCTTATCCCAGGACCATATCCGAAAAAAATTTTTACAACCTTATCGGGAAGTAGTTTTTTTTCGTCACCGTGTTTTATTCAACTCGGTTTATTAGTCACCCTATTCAATAAGAAAACATTATGGAACACCATGATGTCGGGCTTAGAAAACTTGCCGCATCGATAAAAATTGTTGCGCACTTTGTAGGTGCGTGCAGAGTCACGGACGTCTTCACAGCAGTGTAGACCCGACAAACGAATGGTGCTTTCAACAAATTGTCAGTTATTTGGTCTTGTCCGATCTGACGAAAAACGTAACAATGTTGATTGTCGACCACGGTGTATTTATGGAATTATTAAGGTTTAACCTTCGCCAACGACCATACCATGCTGAGCACACCAGTTCTCGTCCGATCACTGAAGTTAAGCAGCATTGGGCGCGGTCAGTACTTGGATGGGTGACCGCTTGGGAACACCGCGTGCCGTTGGCATTTTTTTTTAATCCGGCTTAAGTCCCGGCTTATCCCAGGACCATATCCGAAAAAAATTTTTACAACCTTATCGGGAAGTAGTTTTTTTTCGTCACCGTGTTTTGTTCAACTCTGTTTATTAGTCACCCTATTCAATAAGAAAACATTATGGAACACCATGATGTCGGGCTTAGAAAACTTGCCGCATCGATAAAAATTGTTGCGCACTTCGTGGGTGCGTGCAGAGTCACGGACGTCTTCACAGCAGTGTAGACCCGACAAACGAATGGTGCTTTCAACTAATTGTCAGTTATTTGGTCTTGTCCGATTTGACGAAAAACGTAACAATGTTGATTGTCAACCACGGTGTATTTATGGAATTATTAAGGTTTAACCTTCGCCAACGACCATACCATGCTGAGCACACCAGTTCTCGTCCGATCACTGAAGTTAAGCAGCATTGGGCGCGGTCAGTACTTGGATGGGTGACCGCTTGGGAACACCGCGTGCCGTTGGCATTTTTTTTTAATCCGGCTTAAGTCCCGGCTTATCCCAGGACCATATCCGAAAAAAATTTTTACAACCTTATCGGGAAGTAGTTTTTTTTCGTCACCGTGTTTTGTTCAACTCTGTTTATTAGTCACCCTATTCAATAAGAAAACATTATGGAACACCATGATGTCGGGCTTAGAAAACTTGCCGCATCGATAAAAATTGTTGCGCACTTCGTAGGTGCGTGCAGAGTCACGGACGTCTTCACAGCAGTGTAGACCCGACAAACGAATGGTGCTTTCAACTAATTGTCAGTTATTTGGTCTTGTCCGATTTGACGAAAAACGTAACAATGTTGATTGTCAACCACGGTGTATTTATCGAATTATTACGTTTTAACCTTCGCCAACGACCATACCATGCTGAGCACACCAGTTCTCGTCCGATCACTGAAGTTAAGCAGCATTGGGCGCGGTCAGTACTTGGACAGAGATGAGTTGGGAGATGTACAATGGAGGCCTTTCAGCACATCGAAATCCGGTACAGCCGAACCCGAGTGGCGAAATTCGGAACTGCGCAATCTACGTGACTGCTCGTGACGTCACGACGACGTGCTGATGGTGCTTAGCCAAGCAAACTCGGACGCCTTTTGGATTGCGCTCGCGCGCACGCAGTGGGCGGGGCTTAAGACGATGGACGACGTAAGCCATCTCCGTCTCCCTCGCTCCGCAGCAAGCGCCGATGGCGCTGTCTCTCTCGCACTCGGCGATGTCGTCCATCGGCTTAACGCCACGGCTGTCGTGTGGCGAAATTCGGAACTTAGAATCACGCGTGCAGCCGGGTTCGCAGATCCCAAACGAACCGGCAAATTACCAACGCAGTCAATCGATATTTAATATAGCTCGCGCGCACGTGTAAATACTTGTGGATGACGGCTTCGGTTGGGAGAGTTTTTCCACCGCTCGCGTCTCGTTCGCGACAATCCAGCTGTGCCGTTCGCTTACATTGTAGCTATATTTACACAGCTCTCTCGCACCACCGCGGTCTTCGATAGTACCTTCTCACTTGCATTCCGTCTTTTTCATCGCATGAGGCTTGCTTGTATTTCCAATTACATTTTTTTTTACTCACGCAGTATCACGGCCTTTCTCAATTTTTCAAGTTTTTCGACTTGTTTCAAAATTGTTCAGTTTACCCCCAGAATAAATGATCGGAAGGGGAAGGCCGAAAATGATGTCGCTTTTATTTCATCAAACAAAGAGCTATGAATCGAGAAAACACGTGCTTGCACGCACATATGTGTGTGTGTGCGCGCGCGCGTATGTATGGTATCATCGACGCTGCGCGGTGCCGGAACGTTCGCTCCCGCCATGTACGCTCGATCTTTTGCGTGTGGGTGCGAATAAAAAAATGTTTTTATTTTTTCTTCTAAGAAGCCGTGATACTGAATGATCACTTTTTTATCGATTTTACTATTTTTTGGAACCCTTAAATTCGGGAAAAAAAAAGAGACCTTCGGGGATTCGAACCCGGGTCGACCGAGTGAAAGCTCGGCTCGCTACCAACAACGCTATTTCGTATCTTCGGAGATTATGTATTTTCATCCTACACGCTTATCCACCGAGCCTTTTCCGATCGTTTCAGCTTTTTTTTTTGGACAATTATTCCGGTGGATAAGCGTGTAGGATGAAAATACATAATCCTCAAAGATACGAAATAGCGTTGTTGGTAGCGTGCCGAGCTTTCACTCGGTCGACCCGGGTTCGAATCCCCGAAGGTCTCTTTTTTTTTCCCGAATTTAATGGTTCCAAAAAATAGTAAAATCGATAAAAAAAGTGATCATTCAGTATCACGGCTTCTTAGAAGAAAAAATAAAAACATTTTTTTATTCGCACCCACACGCAAAAGATCGAGCGTACATGGCGGGAGCGAACGTTCCGGCACCGCGCAGCGTCGATGATACCATACATACGCGCGCGCGCACACACACACATATGTGCGTGCAAGCACGTGTTTTCTCGATTCATAGCTCTTTGTTTGATGAAATAAAAGCGACATCATTTTCGGCCTTCCCCTTCCGATCATTTATTCTGGGGGTAAACTGAACAATTTTGAAACAAGTCGAAAAACTTGAAAAATTGAGAAAGGCCGTGATACTGCGTGAGTAAAAAAATTGAGTGTGTGGGAATCACACACGATGGAAGTGAATACTTGTATGCATTTCGCTAGCGCGGTAAATTATTTCTGCCGATGATTCCAGAGAGAAAGAGAAAGAGAGAGAGAAGGGCCGGAGCGGAAGAGAGAAAGAGAAAGAGGGAGAGAAGGGGAGGAGAGGAAAAGTCAGTGATCGAATTATGAATTGACAAGGAAGTCGAAAGTAGCCTGCACGTTGATATTTGTGTTTTCAAAAATGTTTTTTATTTATTAACGGGGGGGGGGGGCATAAGGGCTGGAGGGTAGACGTCTTTTTTTATAACTATGGATAGAGCAAATTTACCCAAATCTTTTGAACAATATTAAGTATTATTTCGATAACATCCTGTAATCTTTTAATAAGAAAATATCGACGAACAAGCCGGTGACAAAGCTTTTCCAAAAACGTCCTTGGAAAAAAAACGATTTGCAGTGTTGACTATATCTCAGCTGAAAATTATCTAAAATCAAAGACCATTTAAATGTAGTCAAAATATCATGAAATCCTCCCCCCTACGTTCTCTGATTATTATTTTTTAATTTTCAAATTGTTGGTGGTTATCGAAAGTGAGAACTGCTATTTTTTATGAAAAATGACCACGAAATTTTCACTTTAAATGACCACCGAAAATTTAAGAATGAAAAAAAAATCAGAGACCGTAAAGGGGAGGATTTGATGATACTTCGACTAAATTTAGATGATCGTTGATTTGAGATAATTTTCAGCTGAGATACAGTTATTACCGCAAATAGTTTTTATCCAAAGACATTGTTGGAAAAGCTTTGTCACCGGCTTGTTCTTCGATATTTTCGCATAAAACAATCACAGAATGTTATCGAAATGATACTTAATGATGGGTAAAAGGTTTGAATGAATTATCTCTATTTATTTATTTATGAAAAAAATCGCAGAAGTGTTTTTTCTTACGCTCCAGCCCTTACCCGCCATTTGAGAGGATCCCAAACGTTTCGCGGCCGCAACAAGTGCGAGAGAGATAGCGCCATGGGCGCTCGCGGCGGAGCGAGAGAGAAGGTGGCCCAAACGTTCGGGATCCTCTTAAGATCCACGTTCTCTCTCGCTCCGCCGCGAGCGCCCATGGCGCTATCTCTCTCGCACGAGGTCTGTCCGTACTATCGCACGTATACTCCAGGTATACTGCCGATGACGAGGCACGCGATCCTGCCCCCTCTCTGCATTGACTCGCTCGCTCTCACTCGCATACCCACAGCTTACGCATCATTCTCGCCCCCTCTCTCTCTTCTTTCATTCCTTCATTCTCTTGTCCCGTCCTACAACGCGCCGGCTGGCGAGCCGATCCTGTGTCGTTTAAGAAGTATTCACTTCAAAAAAAATGTAATTGGAAATACAAGCAAGCCTCATGCGATGAAAAAGACGGAATGCAAGTGAGAAGGTACTATCGAAGACCGCGGTGGTGCGAGAGAGCTGTGTAAATATAGCTACAATGTAAGCGAACGGCACAGCTGGATTGTCGCGAACGAGACGCGAGCGGTGGAAAAACTCTCCCAACCGAAGCCGTCATCCACAAGTATTTACACGTGCGCGCGAGCTATATTAAATATCGATCGACTGCGTTGGTAATTTGCCGGTTCGTTTGGGATCTGCGAACCCGGCTGCACGCGTGATTCTAAGTTCCGAATTTCGCCACATCATAGCCGAGGCGTTTAGTCACGCCCACTGCGTGCGCGCGAGCGCAATCCGGAATGCATCTGAGTTTCCTTAGCTGAGAACCGTCACGAAGAAAGATGAGTTCCGAATTTCGCCACACGACAGCCGTGGCGTTAAGCCGATGGACGACATCGCCGAGTGCGAGAGAGACAGCGCCATCGGCGCTTGCTGCGGAGCGAGGGAGACGGAGATGGCTTACGTCGTCCATCGTCTTAAGCCCCGCCCACTGCGTGCGCGCGAGCGCAATCCAAAAGGCGTCCGAGTTTGCTTGGCTAAGCACCATCAGCACGTCGTCGTGACGTCACGAGCAGTCACGTAGATTGCGCAGTTCCGAATTTCGCCACTAGGGTTCGGCTGTACCGGATTTCGATGTGCTGAAAGGCCTCCATTGTACATCTCCCAACTCATCTCTGACTTGGATGGGTGACCGCTTGGGAACACCGCGTGCCGTTGGCATTTTTTTTATCCGGCTCAAGTCCCGGCTTATCCTAGGACAATATCCGAAAAAAACTTTTACAACCTGATGGACGAGTGATTCACGGCTTAAGGTAGTACCTTCACAGATGCGTTGAACTAGGAAATGGTTGAAATTCGACATGTATGTTATTTAATACATTATCCAAACATCTGTGCAATTTGAATGAGTTTGACCTCCCCAAACGTGAGATATTTACACTTAAAGTTGGCTTGTTTTACACGTATCAAATGCGTTATGATGGGCAAAAAAGAGCATTATTAATTCTACCGTCACGAATTAAACTAAGAAATTGATAAAAAACGAGGATAAGCTAGAGTAAGATATCACGAATAATGTGAAAAAAATGAGAATGATTCACCATCTAGTTTCCAAGATATAACAATGAGAAGCCCTCACAATTTTGGTCGTATAGCATATATCCTGCTCGGCCTGCAAACAAACGAGTGCGTGGAGGGGGAACGGCGTGTATTGGGGCAAAGCCTCGACAGTCCCGGCAAAAAGTTTACTGGCAATGGTAGACCAAAAACAATCTTTGAAACAGAGAACATGGTATGTAAACTTTTGGTTGAGATTGTCGCGGAGGAACTACCGTAAGCACTGTTTTTTGGGTGTATGTCGAAGTCTTCCCAGTCAAAGACTTTTCAGCCAACTTCTCGCGACATTAACATTGCCTATATATCTATACACATTCACTTCTATAGATATATCGGTACGGTGGCGAGAAGTTGGCTGAATAGACTTTGACATACGCCCTGTTTTTTTCTTGCCACTCTGTTCTATCTGATCCGGTATATCGGTCATCCTACTATTGGGTACGTAATCCGGATTGCCGAAAACATGGTTCCTTTACTACCACGTCGGATGATGTTCGCAAGTTCAACGATATTCATCTGCATTACAGTAAATCCTTCTTTGCTACCCCGTTTTCATGTTGTTACTGTAATTTTCTCGTTTTCCGCTGTGGGTAGAGCATCCGTCAACGTAAGCTTAATGAAGGGGATTGAGTCTCCTGAAAAAATAAAGGAATATTTTTTTTTTCACGACATGATCAAACCAAATTTACAATCGATTTTACCCTTATAGAATGCCTATACTCAGTTATCATTAAACATTTTTGTTGTAGCCATATAAAACATCTGAATGCTGTAAGTTGTATCACAACATTTTTCACTTGCAATGCAATTATAAATCGCTGATGAAAACTACTGCAATGTTTACATGCAAAAGTTGTTCGAATGGAGCAGACAATGCCTTGCGGCCGCTTATGGACATTGCTGAGGTATTGTCTGAAGACTAGTGATAAAAGAATGAACCACATTCGAAATTTTAGTTGGCCCTGACAAGGGCCAATTGTTATATTTGGACTGTGTAGCACAAAACAATTTAGCTGCCGAATCCGTAAAATCATTAATTAGCGACAGACGAATCACGTTTCAAAGTTTTGTTGGCCCTGAGAAGGGCCGTTTTGTATATTCGGTATGCGGGGCACAAAGTATAATTTAGCCGCCGAATCCGTAGAGAGTGCGGCCTTGACGTTTCAGTGCATACACCACGTCCATTGCTGTGACGGTCTTCCTCTTGGCGTGTTCGGTGTATGTGACGGCATCACGGATGACGTTTTCCAGGAAAACCTTGAGGACTCCACGAGTCTCTTCGTAGATCAGGCCAGAAATGCGTTTGACTCCGCCTCGACGAGCCAATCGACGGATGGCCGGCTTGGTTATTCCCTGGATGTTATCACGAAGAACTTTTCTGTGACGCTTGGCTCCCCCTTTTCCCAATCCTTTACCTCCCTTGCCGCGACCAGTCATGTTTAATTATACAGTGAAGAATGAGACTGAACGAGTGGTTGTAGCCGAATGACGATTGTTCGGCCGTTGAACGTGGTTATATACGATCTTTACGGCGCATCCCCCCACCTTGCTGCCGCGAGCCAATCAGAAGCGTCGTCGAAGTTACACACGCTATATAGGAGCCTTCCTCAACAGCTGCGGTTACAGTTTATCGTGCATCGCCAGTCGCAGTACCTCGTTTTTGATCTTTTGACGCTATGGCTCGTACCAAGCAGACTGCTCGCAAGTCCACCGGAGGCAAGGCTCCGAGAAAGCAACTCGCAACTAAGGCGGCTCGTAAGAGTGCACCCGCAACCGGCGGAGTGAAGAAGCCTCATCGTTACAGGCCTGGTACCGTCGCCCTCCGAGAAATTCGTCGTTACCAGAAGAGCACGGAACTTCTGATCCGCAAGTTGCCGTTTCAGCGGCTCGTTCGTGAAATCGCTCAAGACTTCAAGACCGATCTTCGTTTCCAGAGCTCGGCTGTAATGGCTCTCCAGGAAGCCAGCGAAGCGTACCTCGTTGGTCTTTTCGAAGACACCAACTTGTGCGCTATTCACGCCAAGAGGGTTACCATCATGCCCAAGGACATTCAACTGGCTCGCCGTATCCGAGGAGAAAGAGCATAAATCTTTGCAACAAAAACGGCCCTTTTCAGGGCCAACACATGATAACGAGGATAATTATTTGTTTTGCAAAATATTCATCGACGTCTAACGTCGCTCACTATGACCAGTTGCACTTAACTACTTCGATTCATCATAACGCCCGGCTTATTGGGAATCGACTAACGATGAGGCAACAGGTTTTGTCTGAAAGAATAGAATAGTAGGATATGTGTGGCGAATAAGACCAACACTCATCCCACACGATCTATAGATACGTACAGCATAATTATTATGTACATCCGAGTCAACGGTATCAGTGTTTTCCAAGCATTGATCATCAATGCAGATGCTCTAGCAATTGTCTGCGATTACGATTTCCCGACGACAATATTTCATGAAGAATTATCATCTGCAAGGTCGTTGGTACTCAGCCAACGCTGAAATATGTTCGAGTAGAAGATGTACCGATACGATCAAAATAAATTTTATGATAAGTAAGATGTTTGGGCGATACATAAAACATTGAACCCTCAAAGCTCTGCGTAAGATTTTGGTTCAGTGTTTTTTTTACGCACGCAAACCAGTTACAACGGTCGTCGACCGAAAATTATATTCTTGTACGAGATTTTTCATTTCTACAGCGAACGCAAGCGCTAAGCATTATTTACAAAGTAGAGAATAAAGGACCGATGATTGTTTTGCAACTGTTAAACTCCTTCGTCACAAACCGACCTTCGAAGAGTCCACCGAAAAATCATTTTGGAATCGGGCGATACGGATCTGTGAGTCGACACGAATGCGATCGAGCAATTCATCGTTCAACACACTTCGAAAATCCTATGTTAAAGGAATCCCTTAAATAACGTTTTATTTCCATCGGTATTAATCAAAATAATTTGGTCTCCGTTTTTACACTCTTATTTTTTTCCTTCATCTTTATGAAAATTTAGTTGGCCGTAAGGAATTGCGCAAGGATTAGTAATTGCATGAAATTTCGTTAATTCGATAATGAGGAAATTTCGGAAAGGAGAAAATAGAAGTGATAATTTTATGCATAAGCTGATAAAGAAAAGCAAATTCAGAAAAGTGACATTCTTGTGCTGATTTGTTTTTATCTCTTTGCTCTGATATATACACGAATGGTCAACGATAATAATCCACACGACTGGACGAGCCTTTTTCGAGGCGAAAAGTCAACGTTTCACCGTTGAGGATTTCAATAAACGATTATTGATTACAACGAATTTTTGTTTGCTGAGCTTTTTTTGACAATGACCGAACTGTCCTTCCGGAACGAAGTTCTGTCGGCGTCAAACCAATCAGATTGAGCACAATATTCTGATTTCTCGTGTTAGTTCAATCAAATGGTATTGCTCTGTGTGTGATTAAAAAGCAATACCTCTTGTCTTTTACAACGAAAATGAACAAATTAGAGTTAAAGATGCATATGCCGTCCATGCTCGGACGTGAAGACGCATCGTAGATTTCAAATCCATGACCATCAAGTGGTTTCATGAACTCCCTCGATTCAGCCATGAAATTAAACAACCCCATGTGATCATTGGAAATCCATTCGGATCAACATAAATATGTTTAAAAATGCGATAAAACTGAAATTTGCTACCGCGACGGCAGCCTATCGTCGGCTAGCGGGCGCACATGTCCTTCGAGCCTCTCTTCATGGTACGCGCTACGTTATAAGAAGGAGCGCTGCTGCTGCCTCGCTACCATACCAGTTTCAACAGTCAAGCCGTTCGGTACTAGTAGACTGTATACATCAACTTATTCATATCGCTTTAGTCGACTTCACTGATCATACCAATACAATGGGAGATAAAACTGCATCATCACCCGTCGTCGCGGCAGTGACTGCACCCGCAGCACCGTCGGCCGCTACTCCGAAAAAAAAGACTGCCTCCAAGTCGAAGCCCAAGGACGCGACTAAGCCAGTTCGCCCGAAAACCGGTGAGATGGTTCTCGCCGCAATTGGGACTCTCAAGGAGCGTGGTGGCTCGTCGCTTCGGGCGATCAAGAAGTACGTAGCCAGTACGTACAAACTCGATGCCGAGAAGCAAGCAACGTTCATCAAGAAATATCTGAAGTCCGCTGTTGCGTCCGGCGATCTGGTTCAGGTCAAAGGAAAGGGCGCTGCTGGCTCATTCAAACTTCCATCGGGCAAAGTGGAATCGACGAAATCCAAAGCGAAACCGAAGACCGCATCCCCCAAGAAAGCAGCGGTAACGAAGAAACCGGCAGCAAAGAAACCCGCTGCAGCTGCCGCGAAGAAGGCTCCCGTCAAGAAGACCGTCGCTAAGGGCGTTGCTGAAAAGAAAAAGACCACTAAAGGACCGGCCGCCAAACCGCCGAAGGCTAAGACAACGAAAGCTAAACCAGCAGCCAAGTCGCTGACCAAAGCTGCGAAACCAGCGGCACCGAAAAAAGCCAAACCAGCGAGTGCGAAGCCGACGAAAACTGCCTCCAAGAAAGCGATCGTCTCGAAGAAGTGAATACTGTCAACGTCACGACGGAGAATTAGAACGGCCCTTTTCAGGGCCAACAATATTTTCCAACGTCGCAATAACTCTTATTTTCAATCACGATTACTAAAAGTTTTCTAGTCAATTTAAAATTATTGAAAAAAATTTCGTACCAGTGTCATAATGTACTATTTATGACGTGCTGTGCGTAAAAGTGCGTTTTTACGCTCACTGCGTTCGCTCCAAACCACATTTACACACCAGGTGCTACAATAGTATATTATGACACTAGTACGAAAAAAAAAATTCTGACGAGTGTGAGTTTGCAGAACGAGCCGAAGGCGAGTATTGCAATCACACGAGTCTAGATAACGTTTTTCGTACGAATGTCGTACGAATTTTTATGTCACAAGGTCCGTAAATCCGGTTTGACGCGAACGAAGTGAGCGTAAAACGGCACTGTTACGGACAGCGTGACATAAACATTTTCTTGACTCGCGTGATTGCAACACTTGCCGCCGGCTCGTGCTGCAAATTCAGAATCACCAGAATTTTTTTTCGTACTAGTGTCGTAATGTACTATTTTCGGAATCGTACATTTACTACATTGAACGGTTTGCGATGATCGGATGACGTCTCCCGATTTGATGACAGTAATAAGTAAATCACAATTCATAATAATTGATTTACTGAAGTGCATTATCATAATTCAAACAAACGTTTATGCTTCTTGGATAGATCGATATAACTAGTTGACTTAAGGAATTACAAAGCGTGATTGAGTTCCTGAAGGCTAGAAAACTGGACCAAGAATTCCAACTGCATTGTACGATTTCTCATCTTTGCGGTTGTCGGAAAAAAGCTGCAAGTTGATAGTTGCAATTCGCGACCTTTGAACCATGAGTGGCGAACGAAAGTTTCTTTATGAAGCAGCAAAAGATTTAAAAAAAGTCGAAACTTGCAATTTGCTTTGTCAGATGAGTAGATAACGAATGAAGATTCTTTCATGAGGAACCATTTATATTCAATATTTGCCTTCAGAATGTTCTTCCGGATGTTACGAGACGTTTCAAACCTATTAACATCAGCGGCACGGTTGTGCGAACCGCCACATAGTTTTTCATGAGAGTAAGCACAAAAGACTAGAACGTAAAACCTGAAATATCGAAACTCTATAATAAGCGAAAGTAGAACTTAGTTTTAATATTTTTTGGCCCTGAAAAGGGCCGTTGGTTTATCGGGTATGAAGAGAAATTAAGCTTTCTTCTCAGTCTTCTTGGGAAGTAGAACCGCTTGGATGTTTGGCAAGACACCACCCTGGGCGATGGTCACGCCGGAGAGTAATTTGTTCAACTCCTCGTCATTGCGAATGGCCAACTGCAGATGACGGGGAATGATTCTCGTCTTCTTGTTGTCACGAGCAGCGTTACCAGCCAACTCGAGAACTTCAGCGGCCAGATACTCCATCACCGCCGCCAAGTAGACGGGGGCTCCGGCACCGACGCGTTCAGCGTAGTTGCCCTTGCGAAGAAGACGATGTATTCTTCCGACGGGGAACTGAAGTCCGGCGCGGTTGGAACGAGTCTTTGACTTTCCCTTTGCTTTTCCACCTTTGCCGCGACCAGACATGATGATATGGGTTGAGTAGAGACAACTACGGCGCAAACGTTAGACGGCTGAAGACCGTATGATGACGAATATTCACCAGTCAGCTTATTTGGAGGGTAGCGAGTCCGAGCGACGCATCAATCGTGACGCTCGGAGCCTTACTCGTGAAGGTAAATGCTTTCGATTGGGTAGGGAGTAAGGCCTGTTGCACCGACAGATGTTCATCCCCACTCCTTTCATCGATGTGATTGGCGCGCTAGTCAGCTCGCAATGTGTTATGAATAGGCACCGACAGGCGGCGATGATCACTCGACAGCTCGACTCCGCTATCCTGGCGTCAATAACCGTATCTTGATCTACCGAACCTTCGACTCGCACCATGCCGCCGAAAGCAAGTGGTAAAGCTTTGAAGAAAGCTGGCAAGGCCCAGAAAAACATAACGAAGACCGACAAGAAGAAGCGCAAGAAGAGGAAGGAAAGTTACGCCATCTACATCTACAAAGTGCTGAAGCAGGTTCACCCTGACACCGGTGTCTCGAGCAAAGCCATGAGCATCATGAACAGTTTCGTCAACGACATCTTCGAGCGCATCGCCGCCGAGGCTTCCCGACTCGCTCACTACAACAAGAGGTCGACCATCACCTCTCGGGAAATTCAGACTGCCGTCAGGTTGCTGTTGCCCGGTGAACTGGCCAAGCACGCGGTCAGCGAAGGAACCAAAGCCGTCACCAAGTATACCAGCTCCAAGTAAAAACTTCGCTTCCGATAATCTCAACGGCCCTTTTTAGGGCCAACAAAAATCTCAATACGTGAAACCACTTTCTCGCAATATTTTTACTTTGTAATGCCATCGTACATTATAAAACCAACGCTTTCAAGTCATTTATGTTTATCCAATACTTTCCTAATGTAAATTTCGGAAGTTCGTTGTATCTTTGTTACGATTTGATATATTTTCCATTACTCGGCAGTTTCAGTCTAATTATCGAAATAAACTGAAAACAGAAGCACAACCGAACTAAAGGGAGCCACGCAGAATCGATGTTCTGTATGCGCGTTGAATTTGTTACAAAATCGTGGGCGAGGGAAAAAAAGTTTGTCTATTTTCACAGTGTTGGTGATTCATCAGCGAAATGGCCGATGCGCTTCGTTGGGCTCGAGCAGTGGTGCACAACTCGTTTTAGAGGTTAAGTACTTGCTATTGGTAGGGAATTTTTATTTAGGGAACTTTTTACACTTCAATAACTCTTGCAGAGCGCCGAACACCAAGAAAAATTCTACCAAAACATAACTGAATGTTTGGTCGATTTATATATCGAACTCCGGACTCTCCCTCGATATTTTCGCCGCCGATGTGCTTGCAAACGTTGTATCACTCTCGATAACATGCCGATTCGTTCATTTAAATCCCCCGGAAATTTTCTTTTTCTTTCGTATCGCGGATGTGTGCTCCTTGAGCCTTTTCTATCTTGAGAAGGCGGTTTTGCCGGTGTTTTTCTCGGAAGTCCATCCATAGTGAAAGCCGAAAATAAACTGAAATGCTTGGCTTCCTAACAAACCAGTTCTATACCTTCAACGAATTTCAAGAACTAAATACCAATAGAAGGTCACGCGCATGTAGGAGCACGACAAAAGGAATAACGCACAGTGGCGCGGCAGATGTGACGTGCGGAAAAATCATAATTGTTCGAGTCTCAATAGACTTTACCGTTATGCCAATGATAAATTTACTGATCCATGCAGTATTTTGGCTTTTGTTCGTTCGCAGTTGTTTGTACGTGAAATACGTCGATCATTGCGGAACAGTGCCGCTAACGACACTCTTCCATAACTTTTTTGGAAGTATCACACTAGTGACACTTTAGAAAGAAACACCACTGGCTAAAGACACTTGAAAGTCACCAGTGGCGTCAAATATTTCTTCAACAAGATGGGTTGTTCAACCAACTAGATTTAATTAAAACGCTCATCGAGACTTATTTAAATCCTGGCTTCCTGCAGGTGACTTGTGCAAGTTGAACTTTTCAGAACAGTAGCATGACGGCGATGAGAATCATCGATCCGTCGATAGCATCAAGAGTAATCGAAATTAACCGGTAAATTAGCAAAGAAAGTTGGTGTACGTTTGGAGATTTTTGTTGGCCCTGAAAAGGGCCGGTGATGGAGTTTGTATTGGTGGTTGAGCCTATTTAGAGCTGGTGTACTTGGTGACAGCCTTCGTACCTTCGCTGACGGCGTGCTTGGCGAGCTCACCGGGCAACAAAAGTCTCACGGCAGTCTGGATCTCCCGAGAGGTAATGGTCGATCTCTTATTGTAGTGGGATAGTCTCGAAGCCTCAGCGGCGATGCGCTCGAAGATGTCGTTGACGAAGCTGTTCATGATGCTCATGGCTTTGCTCGAGACGCCGGTGTCAGGGTGAACCTGTTTCAGCACTTTGTAGATGTAGATAGCGTAACTTTCCTTCCTCTTCTTGCGCTTCTTCTTGTCGGTCTTCGTAATGTTCTTCTGAGCCTTGCCAGCTTTCTTCAAAGCTTTACCACTTGCTTTCGGCGGCATGATGTGAGAGAATTATTGATTAATAATTGGACTACCCAAGTCGAGCCTTTCGTGTCGATTGTTCGTTACTGTCAGTCCGTCCTCATTTGAAATACAACTCGAGTCGACCAGCGCGCCAATCAAATCCGTGGAAGTAGTGGGGGTGAACACCTGGCGTCGCAGCAAGGCCGAACGCCGCGCTAATCCCGAGCGACGGCAGTAGGGAGAAGGCTCCGTGCTCCGTGATTCGTGCGTCGCTCGGACTCGCTACCCTCCAAAGCAGCTGACTAGTGAATTTTCGACATCACACGGTCACCAGCCGTCTATCGTTTACGCCGTAGCTGTCTCTACTCAACTTATATCATCATGTCTGGCCGTGGCAAAGGTGGAAAAGCAAAGGGAAAGTCAAAGACTCGTTCCAACCGCGCCGGACTCCAGTTCCCCGTCGGTAGAATACATCGTCTTCTTCGTAAGGGAAACTACGCCGAACGCGTCGGTGCCGGAGCCCCCGTCTACTTGGCAGCGGTGATGGAGTATCTGGCCGCTGAAGTTCTCGAGTTGGCCGGCAACGCCGCTCGTGACAACAAGAAGACGAGAATTATTCCCCGTCATCTTCAATTGGCTATCCGCAATGACGAGGAGTTAAACAAACTGCTCTCCGGCGTGACCATCGCTCAGGGTGGAGTCTTGCCGAACATCCAAGCGGTTCTACTTCCTAAGAAGACTGAGAAGAAAGCTTAATTCCCTTCATACTCGATCAACCAACGGCCCTTTTTAGGGCCAAAAAAAAACTTAAACGTACGGCTATCTCACTCGCATACAGCAGTTATCCCAAAACATCTTCAGCATTCGGTTTTTCGGTTTTATTCCTTGCAGTCGATTAGTTTGAAAGCCCTAAAAGTGAGGATATCAACCATGAACCGAGTTCTGATTTCGCATCTTATGGTATTCCGGATCATATTCAAGCTTTAGGTTTGGTCTTTTTTTTTCACGCCGTTGTTCCGACGGTCGCAAAAACCATAATACGTATATTGAGTTGGAATTTCTGGTCCACTTCGCTAGCATTGAGGTAATTTTCCTACACTCGAGTTAATACGTTCATACTTATAAATTGAATAAAACATTTCCCGACTACGGAAAGCTACAATATCGTGGAAGACAAATTATAGAACAATAATAGGCATTGAATATTTATCGCTATTTTCTTAGTCAAAAATCAACCAATCTGAGAAGGAAAAAAAAAATTTCGACATCATTTCAGAAAGTCGATTGTTTGAATTATAATATTTTGAGTTAAGGTGGTGTACAATAGCTAAGCGCTCGAATCTCTCGCACCGCCGCGAGCGTCGATGCAATCATGTTGTGCTATTTCGCTCGCACGCATGCCAGCACAATTTCGTCTCTCGAAACATACTGAATAATGGATATTTTTCAAATAATTTAATAGTAGCTATGGAGTAATCATCAATAATGAGCCTAATTACGAAAAAGAGTTATTACAACGTTAAAAAATATTGTTGGCCCTGAAAAGGGCCGTTGTGATTATTCCTTGTAATCTTGACGGTATTCAGTTCTTCGAGGCGGTCGCTTTTTTTGTGATAGTTTTCGTGGGCTTCGCACTCGCCGCCTTAGCTTTTTTCGGTGCTGCTGGTTTTGCAGCTTTGGTCGGCGACTTGGCAGCTGGTTTGGCTTTCGCCGTCTTAGCCTTTGGCGGTTTGGCAGCCGGTCCTTTAGTGGTCTTTTTCTTTTCAGCAACGCCCTTAGCGACGGTTTTCTTGACGGGAGCCTTCTTCGCGGCAGCTGCAGCGGGTTTCTTTGCTGCCGGTTTCTTCGTTACCGCTGCTTTCTTGGGGGATGCGGTCTTCGGTTTCGCTTTGGATTTCGTCGATTCCACTTTGCCCGATGGAAGTTTGAATGAGCCAGCAGCGCCCTTTCCTTTGACCTGAACCAGATCGCCGGACGCAACAGCGGACTTCAGATATTTCTTGATGAACGTTGCTTGCTTCTCGGCGTCGAGTTTGTACGTACTGGCTACGTACTTCTTGATCGCCTGAAGCGACGAGCCACCACGCTCCTTGAGAGTCCCGATTGCGGCGAGAACCATCTCACCGGTTTTCGGGCGAACTGGCTTAGTCGCGTCCTTCGGCTTCGACTTGGAGGCAGTCTTTTTTTTCGGAGTAGCGGCCGACGGTGCTGCGGGTGCAGCCACTGCCGCGACGACGGGTGATGATGCAGTTTTGTCTCCCATTGTATTGGTATAATCAGTGAAGTCGACTAAAGCGATATGAATAAGTTGATGTATACAGTCTACTCGTACCGATCGTCTTGAATGTTGAAACTGGTTATGTGGCGAGGCAGCAGCGTCGCTCGTATTTATAACGGAGCGCGTACCATGAAGAGAGGCTCGACGACCGTGTGCGCCGGCCAGCGGGAGTCTGACTGCCGTCGCGGTAGCAAATTTCAGTTTTGACGCATTTTTAAACATATTTATGTTGATCCGAATGGATTTCCAATGCTCACATGGGGTTGTTTAATATCCTGGCTGAATCGTAGAAGCTCATGAAACCACTTGATAGTCATGGATTTGAAATGTACGATGCGTCTTCACGTCCGAGCATGATCGGCATATGCATCTTTTACTCTAATTTGTTATTTTCGTTGTAAAAGACAAGAGGTATAGCTTTTTATTCACACAGAAAGTAATACCATTTGATTGTACTAACACGAGAAATCAGAACATTGTGCTCAATCTGACTGGTTCGACGCTGGCAGAGCTTTGTTCCGGAAGAACAGTTCGGTAGTTGGCAAAACCTCAACGAACCAACATTCGTTATTATCGATAGTCGTTTATTGAAATGCTCAACAGTGAAATGTCGACTTTTCGCCTTAATCAATTTTCGTTATCGTTTTCTAAGTTATCGCTTACCTTTGATAAATGCGTCAGACCAATGTTATAATAACAAACACAAAAATGTCGTTCTTCTGCATTCGTCCCTGGAAAATTTGGCATCTACTGCTTCAGCCTGAACCGACGTGCATGTGTTAAACGTTACACGAAATTTTCGTAGTCAATAAACGATGCGTTGGATTATTCTCGCGCAAAAGTCTTATTTAACATGATATTCCTTTGGGTCGTAAACCAGTAGGTTTCCAGTCAAGTCATTTGCATCGAAAGAATAGTCCGGATCGACTTTGCGTGCCGTCGACCTATGAGAAAATTATTTTCGATGAATTACCATAGTCCCGAAAACGTGATCAAAATCAATATTTCTAGAGAATCTTTATTTACGGCCCATCCTTGCAAAATACCGATACTGTTTACTTCACTGTACACCATACATATCTATAAATCGTGGGGGACGGGTGTTGGTTTTATTCGCGTAATATTACTCCTTTATCACTCCGACAAACCTGTTACCTTAGTGGCAGTCAGTTCACAAATTACTGGGCGTCATGATGAATTAAAGTGGTTGAAACTGGTCATAGTGAACTCCTCAAGACCCAAAAAATCATTTTATCAATTAAATAATTATCCTCATTATCATACGCTGGCACTGGAAAAGACCGTTTCAACGTACTTGGATCTCTCGGATGTTTTTCGTCGGATGGGACGAGCCAATTGGATGTCGATAGTCAACTTTTTTTTTCAACATAGTATCGACGATATATTTTATATTTACCCCTTTTTCAAGTTAAAACTTGGGTTCAAAAGTAAGTATTCGTCATCACTTTCATAGGCAATGACCGCACGTAACGTCGGTTGCTTTGAATATTGCTGAAAAATATTTTGCTGGTCGAGGGATCTACGATAAATATCGGGCATGTGACGAATAATATATAAGACATGCGATGTGTGAGCAGAAACCGACGGTTCTTCAGCCATTCACGCACTCGCAGAAGTACCTTGAAATTCCCGACCGACCAGTACTATCAGGTTCATATTCAATATAACAACGATAAGCTTTCCACGAAAAACGATGCCATTGGACTTTGAGTCTAAGAATATTCGATTGTTCCCTGAGCATCTGCAGATTCAGAGTGCCATCATCGTTTATCATTCCACGCAAAAATGTTACGGCCTGAGCGTATTGGTAAGTTCCGGTGAACGAAATTTCAAGTTATCTTCGGGTTAATTCCGGAAAGTATAGTAAATCTGTCAAGAAAATATTCTCAAATGGAAGCCTTCTTCTGGACGGGCTTTTTTTTTAACTGCATCACCCGAAGTGTTATTTGCGTCTTTTATCGACAACATTTGTTCGACTTCGGTTGAGTATTCAATATCTGAGATCAATCTTAAGATCAAAATAAAACATAAAAAACGGGGCGTCTGTAACGCAAACATAAACGATAAAAGTAAAAAATTTCGACGCTTTATATTTTTTAGGTGTCACGCAAATGGTTCAAAAATCTGGAATAAAATGTATAATGTAAAAAACTATGGACTCTCGACCCATGCTGATCCCCCTTTAGAATTTGTTCAAAAATCTGGGCGCATGTCGAAGTCTTTTCAGCCAACTTCTCGCCACCTCACCGATATATCTAAATAAGTGAATGTGTATAGATATATAGGTAATGTTAAAGTCGCGAGAAGTTAAATGAAAAGACCACGGTTCGAAAGACTTTGACATGCACTCAAAAATCTACGCGTTGGTCGCGTGGAAAAAAAAAATGCCAACGGCACGCGGTGTTCCCAAGCGGTCACCCATCCAAGTACTGACCGCGCCCAATGCTGCTTAACTTCAGTGATCGGACGAGAACTGGTGTGCTCAGCATGGTATGGTCGTTGGCGAATGCCGAGACTTAATAATTCGATAAATACACCGTAGTTGACTATCAACATAGTTGAGTTTTTCGTCGAATCGAAAAAGACCACAAAACTGAAAATTTGTTTAAAAATCCACGAGTTGTCGGTCCACACGCAAATACGAAGTGCGCAACGTTTTCTAACGACGCGGCTGGTTTCTAACTGCCGGTTGCAGGGCAAACAGATTTTTTTTTGATTTGGAAAAATGTTTATTTAACACCGTGATACAATTATTTTTTGTTTACGGCTATAATAAACATAATAAAAAAATAAGCCAGACGTATCAGTGGTAGTAACTCGATGGCCGTACGCAGACGGCTACTCGCGGCTATAAACGTTGTGTTTGTGTAAAACTATATTATGTCGGTATTGTTAGAAGAATGCCTGTCGCGGCATGTGCAGTCTTTGGCCACATGGCTCTTGTAAGTGGGGAAAAAGTGGTGTACTGCGTGCAGTAGACTAGTGTCGTTATAAAAAAACCCCAGCAGGGCAAACAGACGATCCATTTACATGGTCAATGTATCATTGGAACATCAATTTGTCTAACGGTGGTTTCCGAACGCCCCAGGGAACATGAAATTTCCATTTATTATATACCTATAATAAACTTTCCGCAACCGAGAATTTTGTTCAACATTAAAAACTAACTCTTCAATGTCAAAGCCGAAAATCTCCTCATGCGGCGTGGACATTGAACGTTTCACGTGGTTTCGAACGAGAGTGCGTACAGGGTGCAGCTACTCGAGCTAACGAGGATATTTAAAAAATTTTCAATTAGCGACAGATGAATCACGTTTCAAAGTTTTGTTGGCCCTAAAAAGGGCCGTTGGTATTTTGAATTTGGCAGGTCAATATACAGTTTAACCGCCGAATCCGTAGAGGGTGCGGCCTTGACGTTTCAATGCGTAGACCACGTCCATTGCTGTGACGGTTTTCCTCTTGGCGTGTTCGGTGTACGTGACGGCATCACGGATGACGTTTTCCAGGAAAACTTTGAGGACGCCACGAGTTTCTTCGTAGATCAGGCCAGAAATGCGCTTTACTCCGCCACGGCGAGCCAATCGACGAATGGCCGGCTTGGTTATTCCCTGGATGTTATCACGAAGAACCTTTCTGTGGCGCTTGGCTCCTCCTTTGCCCAATCCCTTTCCTCCCTTGCCGCGACCCGTCATTTTTAGAAAGTGTTCAGTTGATTGTTCACCGTCAATGCGAGAACAAAGTGATGCAGTTGAGGTCGCCACACGGGGTTATATATCCTTTGTGATGGCCCCTCCCCACTCCGCTACAACTAGCCAATGAGAAACGCCGCCGGCGCCCCGTTTCGGATAAAACCGCTTGCTGACGGGCCGCCGTAGTAGTCCGTCGTCGTTCGTCGCACAGTACACACGTTATATATTTCAGTCGAGATGGCTCGTACCAAGCAAACCGCTCGCAAGTCCACCGGAGGCAAGGCTCCGAGAAAACAACTTGCTACCAAGGCAGCTCGCAAGAGTGCGCCCGCCACCGGCGGAGTGAAGAAGCCCCATCGCTACAGGCCTGGCACCGTGGCTCTCCGAGAAATTCGTCGTTACCAGAAGAGCACGGAACTTCTGATCCGCAAGTTGCCTTTCCAACGTCTTGTTCGTGAAATCGCTCAAGACTTCAAGACCGACCTGCGTTTTCAGAGTTCGGCTGTCATGGCTCTCCAGGAAGCCAGCGAAGCTTACCTCGTTGGTCTTTTCGAGGATACCAACTTGTGCGCCATTCACGCCAAGCGAGTTACCATCATGCCCAAGGACATCCAGTTGGCTCGTAGAATTCGAGGAGAAAGAGCTTAGAGATTTTCGATATAAAACGGCCCTTTTCAGGGCCAACAAAAATTGACGAGAATAATTGTTTGTCTCATAATGTATCGCGTGTTTCCTTTGTAAAGTTCTATATACGAATCGTAACTTTAATTTGTGCGGTAGGTAAACGACAACACGTCGTACGGTTACATCTAACACTTTTCCAATAATTTTTTGGTTTTTAACACATCGATTTTTCCGGAAATTCGATCTCTCGAAAATTTAAATTGATACACGATACGATTGACTATTAAATTACGTGGAAATCAGTTTATTACAAAAAAGAGTCGATGTCATATCTTGAAAATTAAACGCACTTCTATAATATAATATAACGTGATAATGTGATCAACATTAGAATAATTCTGCTCTTTTCCCGTCTCGTATATCTTAGTTGTATTTTTCCAGGTAGTTGGCCGATTAAATTGCTTCCCGAAGAAGAATCGGTGTAGCGACACAAAAACCGTTGAACGTGCTAAAACAGGCCCAGGAAATGATATCCGAATTATTAAAAATTTTACCTCCGCCCACCATGCGTAAAATTTAGTGTACCGCGTTTCTAAAACGTTCAAACGTATCGGGCCAAATATATGTTTTAATACTCTTAAAATCATAATGATGTTACACTATCAAGGTTAAAAATTGTCATTGAATATTATTTGGAAAACTAAAAACTTGTTCGCTACGCAGGACGAAAAGTCAGTCTTTCAAGGAAAAACCAGGATACATTCAATCGACGATGATAGATTGTGTGATTGGTTCACGTGTGCAACTTTAGTGGACTTTCGTATGAATACATGGTGGCCCTGAAAAGGGCCGTTTTGAGAGGTGGTGAGAATTAAGCTTTCTTCTCAGTCTTCTTGGGAAGGAGAACCGCTTGGATGTTCGGCAAAACTCCACCCTGAGCGATGGTCACGCCGGAGAGCAGTTTGTTCAACTCCTCGTCATTGCGGATAGCCAATTGAAGATGACGGGGAATAATTCTCGTCTTCTTGTTGTCACGAGCGGCGTTGCCGGCCAACTCGAGAACTTCAGCGGCCAGATACTCCATCACCGCTGCCAAGTAGACGGGGGCTCCGGCACCGACGCGTTCGGCGTAGTTTCCCTTACGAAGAAGACGATGTATTCTACCGACGGGGAACTGGAGTCCGGCGCGGTTGGAACGAGTCTTTGACTTTCCCTTTGCTTTTCCGCCTTTGCCGCGGCCAGACATGATGATAAGAGTTGAGTGGAGACAGGTACGGCGTAAACGATAGACGGCTGAAGACCGTATGACGACATGGCGTGGCCGGTCGTCTCATTCATAGGGTAGCTGGTCCGAGCGACGCACGAATCACAGAGCTCACAGCCTTTCCACCCGTAGCAAAGCGTTCCGATTGCGTAGTCGATCGGACCTGCTCGGCCGCCAGATGTTCTTCCCCCACCCCTTCCAACAATCTGATTGGCGCGCCGGTCCCTTCGCCATGTGGCATACATAGGAACCAGCAGGCTGCCTCAATCAGTCGACCCCACAAGTCCGGAATAGATAGCCACCTCGACAATCTATCAATCCGCATCATGCCGCCCAAAGCAAGTGGAAAAGCTCTGAAGAAAGCTGGTAAAGCCCAGAAGAATATCACGAAGACCGACAAGAGGAAGAAGCGCAAGAGGAAGGAAAGTTACGGCATCTACATTTACAAAGTGCTGAAGCAAGTCCATCCCGACACCGGAGTATCGAGCAAGGCCATGAGCATCATGAACAGTTTCGTCAACGATATCTTCGAGCGCATCGCTGCCGAGTCTTCCAGACTCGCTCATTACAACAAAAAATCTACCATCACGTCTCGGGAGATTCAGACTGCCGTCCGACTCCTATTGCCCGGTGAACTCGCTAAGCACGCCGTCAGTGAAGGAACCAAAGCCGTTACCAAGTACACCAGCTCCAAATAATTAAAACGAATCGCAAACGGCCCTTTTCAGGGCCAACAAAAGTTTTCAAACTTGAGACAATTATTCAGTGCAAAATACGATTTCAATGATACAGTCATCAACGATATTTTTTCAAGTAAGGTCGACAGTGCTGCACCTATTTTTTTATCGCATGTAACGAACTTTATTGGTATACGATTAGATATCGGATGGAGATTTCTAAACCTTAGAGAGCCCGCCGTATCGTTCGACAGCCTAATAATCTAATGCGATAGAAAAATTATAGACAATTCGAGATTTGTTTTGAGCCTGTTTCTGTAAAATAACTCGCCCATTTTTTATTTTTGACCAAAGATGGACGTGACTAAAGTGGACAATTCAATTCTCTATAACTTTATCCCTGCGGTGGTTTCCATTAGCGTTTCACATAATTTCAATAAAGATGATTCAAGTTTTGTGTTATAAAATGGCATCCCAATAGTTGTGGAATAGTTCGTGAGACAAAATGCATCCCTTTCTTTCTAAAGTAAACGTATGTACGAAATTATGTAACTAAGAAGAGAAAAAGTATTATGGCCAAAGTTCTGGCGAATTCTATTCCCTACAAATTTGTGTGTACTTAGGAAGTCGCAAAAATCATAGAAACTTAGAATTAAAAAGACTGATATTGCGCGAGGGTCGTTCGAAATGACATGCTAGATCCGCTCTTCTTCCTGCCACAATTTTCAATTAACTGTGATAATTCAGTGAGATGACACAGTGGATAATATCGATATCGGTCGCAAAAATACTCAAGAACGACCTCCTCGTAACTGAAACGTTGATCGGAGTCTATCCAATGCGGACTACGATGGAAAAGCAGCAAGTGAGGTAAAACTGAGGAAGTTTTATTTCAAATGTTGAGCATATTATATCTAACACTAGCGAACGACAAGAATCACGTGAGAAATATATGTTGGCCCTGAAAAGGGCCGTTGTTATTTTGGATTTGGCAGATCAATATACAGTTTAACCGCCGAATCCGTAGAGGGTGCGGCCTTGACGTTTCAGTGCATAGACTACGTCCATTGCCGTGACGGTTTTCCTCTTGGCGTGTTCGGTGTACGTGACGGCATCACGGATGACGTTTTCCAGGAAAACTTTGAGGACGCCACGAGTTTCTTCGTAGATCAAGCCGGAAATGCGCTTGACTCCACCACGGCGAGCCAATCGACGAATGGCCGGCTTGGTTATTCCCTGGATGTTATCACGAAGAACTTTTCTGTGTCGCTTGGCTCCCCCTTTTCCCAATCCTTTACCTCCCTTGCCGCGACCAGTCATGTTTAATAAAGCAGTGGAGAATGAGACTGAACGAGTGGTTGTAGCCGAATGATGATTGTTCGGCCGTTGAACGTGGTTATATACGATCTTTACGGCGCATCCCCCCACCTTGCTGCCGCGAGCCAATCAGAAGCGTCGTCGAAGTCCGACACGCTATATAGCAGCCTTCCTCATCAGCGGCGGCCACAGTGTATCGTCAGGGGGGCAAAACTCCAATGGTGCCAGCGAGGTTCGAGTTACGCCGGAGCCGACTAGGCGATGGCGCTGCTGGGCATACTCTGTCGCACTCGCACTGTGTTGCTGTTTCAGTCGCACTCATTTGTTACCGCGACCCGCCCGACAACCGCTGTTTTCGCCGTGTTTTCATCCATTTTACTGGTGTTTCGTTTGGTTATACAAGTGTTTATTATTTGTTATTTTGCAAATTTCTAACACCCATAAGTTTTGAACGAATACGGGACCTAAAGTTTTCATCTATTGTGTCTAGAAAATAAATTATTTTATAGGAATACATAATTAATGTAAGTTCCGTTAATATTTTCGACGATAACATTGAACTAGGTTATGTGACGCCACCGATATCACATTTGTCAATCATACAAATGTGATATCGGCTTTTGTTTTATTGCAATATTCATCAATTTGTGTCACTGAAACAGAAAAGTTATTGTGTTCAATTTCATTCTCAATGATAAATATTAATTGTGTGTTGTAAGTATTACATGTATATTGACTATTCACCGAAAATGAAAAGTTTTCATCGTGTATGTATATATATATATATGTGTGTGTAATTGAATATAATAATTATCTATGTAATAAATACATGAATATTGTTTTATTTCCAAAATAAATCAAGTACCCCGTAACATGTCATATTTTATTCTATGCTGAATATTATTACATTTCCAATGAGCCATATACTTATACCATCGAGCTTGATTCGTGACGTCACTGGGCGCTAGTGTGAGACAGAGAGAGATAGAAATAGTGTGCGAATGAGACAGAGTATGCCCAGCAGCGCCATCGCCTAGTCGGCTCCGGCGTAACTCGAACCTCGCTGGCACCATTGGAGTTTTGCCCCCCTGTGTATCGTCAATCGACAATCTCAGTCCCTCGTGTTTGATCTATCGACGCTATGGCCCGTACCAAGCAGACGCTCGCAAGTCCACCGGAGGCAAGGCCCCGAGGAAGCAACTCGCAACTGAGGCGGCTCGTAAAAGTGCGCCCGCAACCGGCGGAGTGAAGAAGCCTCATCGTTATAGGCCTGGTACCGTCGCCCTCCGAGAAATTCGTCGTTACCAGAAGAGCACGGAACTTCTGATCCGCAAGTTGCCGTTCCAGCGGCTTGTTCGTGAAATCGCTCAAGACTTCAAGACCGATCTCCGTTTCCAGAGCTCTGCTGTAATGGCACTCCAGGAAACCAGCGAAGCGTAGGGTGATGGTGGAACATTTGGATTTGTCGGTGATTGTGAGGTCGGACATTGAGGATATTGCATGTACTGAGCTTGTCCGGGCATCGGATACCAATTTTCTTGACCCATTTGGGGCGGCAAACCCGGACAAACGGTTTGTTGGGGATACACGTAAGGCGGATAGACCGCTGGAATCGGTTGACCGTAGTTTTCGTTGCCCGATTGATAAACGTGACCCGTGAAGGCGTTTATGTTGCCACCTTCGGCGATTTCGGGATGCGCGACGTAGGGAACCGGATAAGCGGTGTAGAAAGTTTCACCGTCGCTCGGATAGTACGGCATAGTCGTGTAAATAGTTTGCGGCCCGTATTGGGGCGAATATGACACTGAATTACCACCGGACGGCGAGGATTGTCCGGGCGACGTCATCAATGCCATTTGCTGAGGTGGCTGTTGCTGTTGCTGTTGTTGTTGCTGCTGCTGTTGCTGCTGGTGCTGAACCGATTCGTTCTTCGTTAATTGAAACATCGGAGCTTCCACGCTCGGGGAATTATGCTGGTGATAGGGAGGCGGCGGTTGCTGCTGATTATCCTGATGATAGGGAGGCGGTGGACCCATGTTGCGATTGCGGTCTGGAAAAAAATTTAATTTTTCCCGAAATTTCGGTTTCTATTTGTGTAAGCGTATCGGGAATTCGTATCGTTTAATTTTCGAAATAATTAAGAAAGTAAATTGTGCCTGCAATAAATAAATGTTCAAAAAAAAAAAGTATAAGACACAAGAAAATTCATCATTGATATGAATTTTTTTTCTTCTTTCGATTCATATATCTGATTATTCGATGACATTGAAAATTCATTAATTATTGAAAAATGTTCACGATTGTTCAATTATTGTTAATTATTGAAAAATGTTCACGATTATTCAAAGTATGAGTCAATTGTTGCTCATCTTTGTTTTAATAGAATCTAATGTTGTTTTTTCAAATACATTTGAAAGATTGCAATTAATTTGTTTTTATTGAAGGTATACTTCGACTCAAAATAATGGTTATTAAAAATTCAAATGCGAGAACAAAAATAATTGACGCCTGTTGAAGTTTTGAACAACTATTGCGAATCGTTTTTCTCATAAAATCTAATTACTCGCTAACATTTCATATATTGCAATTATTATCTAATATATGGGGAAAAACGGCCCAAATCACCGGACTGAAACCCTTCTATCCTCCGATGTGGTCGCTGATTTTTTTCTAGTATCTTCGGGATCCCACGACCTCACTAATTTTTTTTTAGATTTTTTAGACCCCTCCTCCCCCTGCCCCCACCACCCTTTATTTTTTTTATCAAGGGGTAACTGCTATTTCCCCCCTTTTTATTTTGATACATTTTTTTCCCCAGATACTTTATTGAAATTGAAGAACTTTTTTCATAAAATTGGAGTGGGTGTCGGATTGCTAATATTTTTTTTCTTTTTTTTAATTTTGGAAAAATTCGAGTTTTTTCAAAATTTCAACAAATGATAATGGATTCCTATCTCAAAAAAATAAAAGAAAAATGAAATCTGTCTTGCGAAAAATCGATATTTTGATTATTTTCGAAAGTAAATCGATTTTTTGAGTATAAATTGATTTGATTATGAAAATTATATTTTTTAATCGATTTTCTATCGAAAATAATCGAAATATCGATTTTTCGCAAGACAGATTTCATTTTTCTTTTATTGTTTTGAGATAGGAATCCATTATCATATGTTGAAATTTTGAAAAAACTCGAATTTTTCCAAAATCAAAAAAAAGAAAAAAAATATCAGCAATCTGACACCCACTCCAATTTTATGAAAAAAGTTCATCAACTTCGTTAAAGTATCTGGAGAAAAAATGTCATTCAAATGAAAAGAGGGAGAATAGCAGTTACCTCTTGATTAAAAAAAAAAAAGTGGCGGGGAAAGGGGGAGGAGGGGTCTAAAAAATCTAAAGAATATTATTGTATCGTTTGGATTCGACGAGATCGCTAATTTTTTTGTTTCAGATTTTTTAGACCCCTTTTCTTTTTTTTTATCAAGAGGTAACTGCAATTTTCCCCCTTTTCATTTCCACCACAATTTTTTCCCTCATACTTAATCGAAATTGAAGAACTTTTTTCATAAAATTGGAGTGGGTGTCGGATTGCTAATATTTCATTTATTTTTTTTCAATTTTTTTATCAAGAGGTAACTGCAATTTCCCCCCTTTTTACTTCCACCACAATTTTTTCCCTCATACTTAATCGAAATTGAAGAACTTTTTTCATAAAATTGGAGTGGGTGTCAGATTGCTGATATTTTTTTTCTTTTTTTTAATTTTGGAAAAATTCGAGTTTTTTCAAAATTTCAACATATGATAATGGATTCCTATCTCAAAAAAATAAAAGAAAAATGAAATCTGTCTTGCGAAAAATCGATATTTCGATTATTTTCGATAGAAATTCGATTAAAAAATATAATTTTCATAATCAAATCAATTTATACTCAAAAAATCGATTTACTTTCGAAAATAATCAAAATATCGATTTTTCGCAAGACAGATTTCATTTTTCTTTTATTTTTTTGAGATAGGAATCCATTATCATTTGTTGAAATTTTGAAAAAACTCGAATTTTTCCAAAATTAAAAAAAAGAAAAAAAATATTAGCAATCCGACACCCACTCCAATTTTATGAAAAAAGTTCTTCAATTTCAATAAAGTATCTGGGAAAAAAAATGTATCAAAATAAAAAGGGGGGAAATAGCAGTTACCCCTTGATAAAAAAAATAAAGGGTGGTGGGGGCAGGGGGAGGAGGGGTCTAAAAAATCTAAAAAAAAATTAGTGAGGTCGTGGGATCCCAAAGATACTAGAAAAAAATCAGCGACCACATCGGAGGATAGAAGGGTTTCAGTCCGGTGATTTGGGCCGTTTTTCCCCATATATATTTGGACTCAAAAGAATAATTTTTCAAATTCAAATACGAGAAAAAATCTTGAAGTTTTGGTCAACTATTGTTGATCGTTCTTCTCATTAAATTTCATTCTGTCCTAACATTTCAATTAATTAACGAAACAATTAACATCTCAAATAAAAAAAAATGAAACAATGAACTTATTTTCAAAAAATATATTTCAACGCAAAAAAAATAATTCTATTGCAGTTCAAACGCAGCAAATAATTACGAGAAGAAAAAAAACGTTACTCACTTTGAGTTTCGATGTTCTTCTTGTACCTCGAGGGCGGACCGTTTTTGCGTGCATTAGATAACGAGGATAATTATTCGTTTCGCAAAATATCAATCGACGTCTTACGGAGCTTACTCATGACCATTTGATTTAATTATAATAAAAAAAAAGTTTTCTTTACAATATTGAATTGTATTTGAAACATTACGAACAATAAATTTTCAAAAAAATGTATTGATGAATCATCGGATTAAATCGAAGGATTTTTTATGATTAGAAGACTTTCATTTTGGGTTCATTGAAAAAAATTATGACAATCTTGAATTCATGAACAAAAATGAGAATCATTACCATTAATCCATTTTGAAAATCAATTTATTAATTAATCATGAGGTTAAATCGATTCATCTTTTTTATTAGATATAAGACTTTTATTTCGTTTATATGAGAAGAATCGAGGGTTTAAGGTACCAAAGGCGCTAACCCACAATTGTACAAAATGCGTTTTTTTGCATTCCCGAAAAGTTGTAGAATCCCCAATACTCAGCCGTTTACAAAACATCGAAATTGTTAATAGTTTTTTTATTATTAAGAATCAACGAAACCGTCCAAAGTCGTATCTGCAGGGGCGCGGAGGTACCAAAAGCGCTAACTGCTTATTGGGTCTTATGGAAAATCGACGTTTTTCCGTAAAGATCCGAGGTTGCAGAAAGAATGGCTGAATGGAAATTCGTTTTACCGACTGTCTCTAAGAGAAGGAATTCAGCCGAACTTTTCCACCCAAGATCCTTTGCTTACGATGAAAAGTACGAGATCGAGCTGCAGAAACGTGGGTCCGCGCTGTTGTTGTTCCGTGTCCAAGTGATTTTTTGGCAATGAATAAAAAGACGTTCCCAATTTTGCGAAAGCCCATAACACTCGTGAACGTGTCACGAATTCGACTGTCAAAACCGCAATACGATAAGACGATTATTGGCGTAGATATACCACGAAACACGCAAAACCGCGTGAAGCGGCGAGCAATACGTGAAGTAGCATCGAGCGAACAGCGCTCGCGACTTGCAGATGGCGCCTTTGGTACCTTCCGGCACCATGCAGTTTGCCCCTAGCCACCTTTGAAACGCTATAACTTTTGAACGGATTGTTTTTTTCGGCTGAAATTTTCAGGGAAAGCGTAAATCGGGTTTCCGCCGGAATCATTTTCTGGTTTTAATAAATAATGCAGTACTTTTCGAATGCGAACGTTTTTTAGCCGGCCTGTAACATGTGTGCTTCGTGGGTTAGCGCCTTTGGTACCTTCACCCCTCAATTGTCTTTCCCCTACAAAGATTATCAAGATAAAGAAAATAGCGGACTGATATGTTTTCGATCCAAAACCTAGATGGCGATTCGGCCAGAATCTGCCGTGTCCGAATTGGCACGGGATCGGCATATTAGGACATGAAAAGTCACATTTATTTAACCTGAAAACTTAAGTGGAAATGCTTTCGAAATAATGTACTTTAAAAAAATGGCCTGATGATGGCTGTTGGAAAAAGAGTATTCGTTCTGAGAAATGCAGATTATTCTTGGATCAGGGTTGATTTTGCTCGAAGGTTTTTTTTTTACCCCAAGTCAAACTTATAATCATGATGAACAAAAAATGAATCGAAGAAACCTTCGATAAGGTAAGTCGAGGATAAAAGGAAAATTGAAATAACGCAAAAAAAAAAACACCGACAATCGTTTACCAAAACTGAAAATAGCATTTATATTTATTACGTCGAATGACCTCGTATGAAAAAAATAAAAAATAATATTAATAATAATATATAATATATAATAATAGTAATAACATCGATAATGATTATCATGGAAGAAATCAATGGTTGTCACGTGTAATAAGGCAAACTTTTGTGCCGACGCACACACATCGAGCTTGAGTCATCAAATAGAATTATGTTATTTTTTTTGTTTGCTTTTTAATTTTTCATTTTTTTCTTTCTTCATATAACTATACGTTGGTATCATCCTTCGTTAAGCTCTTAGGGTTTAAAGATGCAGCCTTTTTCAATATATTCTCTCTTATAAAGCTAGATATCAGTGCCAAAGTGGAACCAGCCACGAAATGATCCTGACGATTAAACTAACCCGTTTGCGTTCTCATGGGCTTTAATCTCGAGTCATCCGAAGAAAAAAAGGAAAAAAACCAAACCGTCACGACAATCAAACACAACGATTGAATAACATTTGTCCATCGAATCTCGAGTAATCCTCAGCTTTCGAAGCATCCATTCCCGAATCGCAAACCACTTTCGGGGATCAGGAAAAAAATAGTTCTTTGAAAAAAATCTTGCGAATTTTTTTTTTTTCTATCCAGAAAAAAACGAAGATGAGAAAAAATATTTTCGAAAAAATGAATCGAAATAGTTTTCTGGACTTTCGATGATTCGAGGAAAATTATTTTCAGCAATTAATGACTGTTGCTATGAGGCAAGTATTTTTTTATTCTTGGCGAATCCTAAATTTCAAGTAGCGCCTATCAGGAGACTATTTGTCAAATTTTGAGCCCGATCGAATTCTATTCAAAGGTTCCACTTTCACAAATTCGATTTTAACTTTGATTGAAACGTAAAATTTTTTTTTTTTTTCGGTCTAATTTATTTTTCCGGTAGACGAAAAATTTCAATGGTAAAAAGTAAGTGCAAAATATACTGTCAAGGTCACTCAAAACCGTAATATTTTTTGTTTCACGATAGAAAAAAAAAGTCAACAATTTTGTTTTCGTCAGTTTTCAATGATTTTTGTTAGAAACAAATTTGTCAACTTTTTTCTTTCCCCCAAATGGTAAAACGAAAAATATTCCCATTTCAAATGACCTTGACACTGTGTGTCGCACTCACTTTCCATCCCCGAAGTTTCTTATATAACGGGGCAAAAAAAAAATCGGTTGCATGTTAATCATGAGCGAAATCGAATTCGTAAAAGCAGAACCTCTAAATACAGTCCGATTGGGTTCAAATTTCGACAGACGTCTCCGGAGAGTATTTACTTCGAATGTAGAACTCGCCATGAGGATCGAAAAATCCTTGCTATTTTTTCAACACACATTGGTGCAAACGTTCGACATGACGGACAAAGTAGTTGCAAACGATTGATATTTTTTGTTTTTTTTTCCGTGTCGCAAAGAGTTTTTAGGGCGATGGTGGAACATTTGGATTTGTCGGTGATTGTGAGGTCGGACATTGAGGATATTGCATGTACTGAGCTTGTCCGGGCATCGGATACCAATTTTCGTGACCCATTTGGGGCGGCAAACCCGGATAAACGGTTTGTTGGGGATACACGTAAGGCGGATAGACCGCTGGAATCGGTTGACCGTAATTTTCGTTGCCCGATTGATAAAGGTGACCCGTGAAGGCGTTTATGTTGCCACCTTCGGCGATTTCGGGATGCGCGACGTAGGGAACCGGATAAGCGGTGTAGAAAGTTTCACCGTCGCTCGGATAGTACGGCATAGTCGTGTAAATAGTTTGCGGCCCGTATTGGGGCGAATATGACACTGAATTGCCACCGGACGGCGAGGATTGTCCGGGCGACGTCATCAATGCCATTTGCTGAGGTGGCTGTTGCTGTTGTTGTTGCTGCTGCTGTTGCTGCTGCTGGTGCTGAACCGATTCGTTCTTCGTTAATTGAAACATTGGAGCTTCCACGCTCGGGGAATTATGCTGGTGATAGGGAGGCGGCGGTTGCTGCTGATTATCCTGATGATAGGGAGGCGGTGGACCCATGTTGCGATTGCGGTCTAGAAAAAAATTTAATTTTTCCCGAAATTTCGGTTTCTATTTGTGTAAGCGTATCGGGAATTCGTATCGTTTAATTTTCGAAATAATTAAGAAAGTAAATTGTGCCTGCAATAAATTAATGTTCAAAAAAAAAAAAGTATAAGACACAAGAAAATTCATCATTGATATGAATTTTTTTTCTTCTTCTTTCGATTCATATATCTGATTATTCGATGACATTGAAAATTCATTAATTATTGAAAAATGTTCACGATTGTTCAATTATTGTTAATTATTGAAAAATGTTCACGATTGTTCAATTATTGTTAATTATTGAAAAATGTTCACGACTGTTCAAAGTATGAGTCAATTGTTGCTCATCTTTGTTTTAATAGAATCTAATGTTGTTTTTTCAAATACATTTGAAAGATTGCAATTAATTTGTTTTTATTGAAGGTATACTTCGACTCAAAATAATGGTTATTAAAAATTCAAATGCGAGAACAAAAATAATTGACGCCTGTTGAAGTTTTGGACAACTATTGCGAATCGTTTATCTCATAAAATCTAATTACTTGCTAACATTTCATATATTGCAATTATTATCTAATATATATATTCGGACTCGAATGAATAATTTTTCAAATTCAAATACGAGAAAAAATCTTGAAGTTTTGGTCAACTATTGTTGATCGTTCTTCTCATTAAATTTCATTCTGTCCTAACATTTCAAACATTTCAATTAATTAACGAAACAATTAACATCTCAAAAAAAAAAATGAAACAATGAACTTATTTTCAAAAAATATATTTCAACGCAAAAAAAATAATTCTATTGCAGTTCAAACGCAGCAAATAATTACGAGAAGAAAAAAAAAGTTACTCACTTTGAGTTTCGATGTTCTTCTTGTACCTCGAGGGCGGACCGTTTTTGCGTGCATTAGTGTATGACGGTGGCGGTCTGTTAGCATCGCCGAGATTCTTCGAAGGGTCGTTACGATGACCGTGAAACTCTTGGGTGTCGTTTTTACGATTGTTAAAAGTTTTCGTCAATTGTTGATGACCGTTGTTCGGTTTTCCAGGATTTGACGGATGATCGTTGCGACGTCTGGGCGCGACGTAATTTTGTCGCGCGGTGTTGATCGTGCGCGACGCGTCTTCGTCGGACGGCATGGCCGCTTGAGGTCCTTCGCAGGGCGTGTTAGGCGCGAGAACGTTTCCCTGAGGAACGTAATTCGGTCCGAGAACCATCGGTTGACCATTCGGTCCGTAAACTACCGCGTAACCCGCTCGGAAACACTTCGAACAAATTCGAAACATTAACATCTGACTTTTTTTTTTGGCGAACTATCAGTCGATTAAACGAATTAAGGTGAGAATTGCCGGTTTTTCGACGATTTCCGGCGATTTTTCGTTTTTTGCGCATTTTTGTGGAGTTTGTAGTCTTGAAAATGATGTCTCGAAAAATTATTAAAGTATTGACAAAATTGTCGGACTATTGAGACTGCATAAAAAAAATTGTAATCGCGTAATTCAAGAAACTGCCTTTTTACCAACTTAGGGCCGACATATCTCAGCAACCAATGAACCTATTGACTTGAAATTTTGTGGGCCTATTGAGACCACATATCGCTATCGTCTGAACTGGGATATTTTTCGTAAGTTGAAAAATTACGATTTGTCGGGGAATAAGACTTGAAAAAAGTTGTAGAAATAGAAAATTATTGAAATAGTTTCACCGTTTTGTGAATGTTATTATTATTTTGTTTTTAAATTACGTTCCTAGTTCTGACTCGATAGCGACTCGTTTTCCGGATATGAATATGCTTGATTCTTGTTTTTCAGATCACCGGAATAGCCGCCATCTTGACACAGATCGAAGAAAAACAATCCAACAACACAGTTTGCACCAACTTAAGGTTTCAATATTTTGTGACGAAAAAAATGTCTGCAAAAATCTTATAGTATTGATAAACATATTCACTTGATAAATATATTCACTATTCACTATAACCCAAATTAAATTTGAAAAAAATGTATATATATTAAAAAGAAAAACTCAAAACTCCTGGAAATGACCGAACAGGCAACTCTCCCTTCAATTGATTTCTTTTATGTACCTGAAGGCCGAAGTAGTAGAAGAATCGCAGCGTTACCGTGTCTGATGAAGAAAATAAAAATAATTAGAAACGAATGAAAAAAGTTGCCGATCAAAAATAGAGCGGAAACATGTGTTTGAATGTCGGAAGCAATGAATACCTGGCAAGTCGCTGTTGTTCGGATCGAAATTCGATGCTGCGGAAAAATTAATCGCGCGAATAGTGCGATCCATGAGACTTCCGGGAGCCGGTGGTTCGACCTGAAAGCACGGCACCGGAAGCGAATAGGGATTACCGTCCGGTGAACCGCACGGCATGTTCGGATTTCCGGGAAACATCGGTGGCATTCCTGCAAGTGTAAATAGTAATATGAAAGTAAAAAAAAAAACATTTTTCTTCAAAATCAGTAATGCAAAACTCTTTCATAAGATTTGATGCAAGTTTCATGCGTTTCCACGCCAGGGATCCATTCAATGAAAATATATGTGAAATACATTTTAAAACAAATAACTATGATTGATTATCAAGCATGAATCAATATTTTCACATTCCCGTAATAATTACGACCAATTTACGTGAATTATTATTTTACAATCAATATAAATATTTTAATAAATCCGGTAAAATTAATTATCATTTAGTTCGAAAAGTATTTGAAATTCCCGTGAAAATTTGTCCCGTTTGGAAGCCATCGCTTCCAAACGGGACAGACGATAGTTTTGAAATTTTGCATGTCGTTTCGAAATTATAAAAGCTACTGACTGGAAGAATTTCAAAATTTTCTCGATATTTTGACACGTGTCAAACGTCCCCAATAAAGCGCTCTAAAGCGCTCTGAAAAAACAAAAAATTCATGAAATCTGATCAACTTTCCTAGTATGAGGATCCATGGTTATGGTGTTGAAGGGATCATTTGTTTAAACAATATAAACAAATTAAATGTGGGAGGGAGAAGTTTTTGGAGGGGTCACCCGTGAACTCCGTTGGGGACTAAGGGTTAATATTATTATAAATTCATTTTATTATTATAGTATAAATGATATAATTCCGGATAATTCCAGAAAAAAAAATTACACTAAATATGTATACGTAAATGTTCAATTAAATGAGATCAATCGGTGGGTTTCGTTCGATTGAATTTCGTGAATTTCCAATAAAAAAATAATAAAATGATAATAATAATGCCAACTAAGATTTGATCATGAAAAATATGCATTTTTTACGTCGTGTAGCAAGCTCTGAATCACCTAGAAATGTTCGTATTATTATTATTCGTTATAATTTCATTTTGACCGATAATTTTATATCCCTCAGTCCGTAAACCAGGGTCGTTTTCGTCCTGTCGATAATCAAATGTTGTCCTATGTTGCCTCATCTTTTGTATAAAAAATATATTAAAAAAATTAATTTTTCATAATTTTATGATTGGGAATTTTAATTGGAGGCTTAAAGAACCTTCGTGAATTTTTTCAGATTTTTTGCAGCCTTTTGAATGTTTAAAAAAAGGCAACGACGAAAACGACCCTGGTTTACGGATTGAAGGTGCCGAAAAAACGTTTACGGACTAAGGGATATTATTGTGAATTTTGAAGGCGGGGGAAAAGCATAGAACCGATGGAATGGTTTTTAGAATCGAGAAATCTGAAACAGTTCGAAAATTAATGTTCCATAATTGTCCAAGAAGAGGATTAATTTTGTGTTACCAAGATTTGGCGGATAAAACGTTTCCGAGGGCGAGTGCAGCGGAACTTGTTGCTGATAAGGCGGAATCACGGATTCCGGAGGTAGCGAACCAACGTTCGGCGATCCTCTGTCCAAGTTATCCGGATTTCCCAAATTTTTCGACATCGGTTGCAAATTTTTGTTGTAATTTTCGTTTTGCTGAGGCACAGTGGGCGACAGGGTTGGATGAGGGTTGTCGAGAATCACCGTAACAGGTCTCACGTCGATTGTACTCTTCGAAAAAAAAAAAAAATATATATATATATATATATATATATTAATAATAGAACATTAAAAAAAATTTATATAAATGAAAAAGAAAAAAATTATTCGAAATAGAAATTTAAATAAAAAAAATTATAATAATAAAAAGTTTGCTTGTGCGAAATTCTAGGATGTGATACTGCGCCTTTGGAAATCATAACTTTTGGCTTCGGGCGTACAAAAATTATATAGATGCTCATTTTTACTATGAGCGAAAAAAATTTATAATTATTGCAAAATATTAATTTCTCGGACCGTTTTTCACCAAAATTTTTTTTTCTGCCGAAGAATCGTGAGTCAATCTGTTTCTGGAAAATATTTTTAACCCGGCCAATTGATATTCGCCGGAACTGAAGTTCGAAAAACACTTATTTGTTGATAAATTTGGATCAAAAAGAAGTCCTAGCAGATGCTTCGTTAATTTCATCGAATTAAACAAATAAACGCAGCGTTGAATTTCATGAAGGCTCAAATTTTTCTCAAATTATCAATTTACATTTTTTTCAAGCATTTATGTTTGTCTCGAGAGAATTCAAACGAAAATTGTGATTTTCGTCTATCGCCGAGTACTTCAAGCCCCAAACATTCGATCAAACGCGTGAATAAAAGTTTCTCACTTCGATGGGAAAACCTTGGCAGGCGTTGTACGTTTCCATTGTGTAACTTTTCATCGACGAAGACTTCTTCGGATCGCTGCAAAAAAAAAAAAATAAAAAATATTAATAATCGTTGAATCATCAAAAGCAACAGTTCGATTGATTCGATGAGTTTATTCCCGAAGACAAAAATGTCGCTTGCCTCGATTCGTCATCCCAACGATCTGACTTTCCGGTATCTTTCGTTTTATCGTCGCTGCTGAACTCTCTGTTGTTGTTTCTGTCGACGGCATTTCTCATTACAAAAGCCGCGTTAGTTACCGAATCCTTCGACTTTCGGACTGTCGGACTCCACGGCTTTTTCCATTTTTGATCCGACCAAATTTCTATGATAACACGAAAAAAATTATCATCGTAATCGTTTGAAAAAAAAAAAAAAATTGTGTTTTTTTAAGAAAATGTTTTTTTTTTTTTTTTTTTAATGTTTTCTAAATAATGCTTCTTCTGCAATGGCAACATAAAAGCAAATATTTTTTTAAATCATTTTCAAAAGCCAATATTTTTTTCAATCATTTTCAAGAGCCAATATTTTTTAATTACATTGGAAGCCAAAATGTAACAATTTTTATTGCTGAACTTCGGTCCGATTTCTCGGGATAATCAATGAATGAAAAAACACATTTGAAAAATGTTTATATATTTACTCGACTCGTATGTCGTGTTTCTTCTGCAAGTCGTTGGGCTCCAATTATTATTATTATTATTCTGTTTGGTTCTTCGAGTGGCGATGGGTTTGAGAGCGGCGTACGGAAGGGTTCTCTTCTCGCCGAGTTCCTCGATGAACACGACGACGGGACCCTCGTCCTTGCTCATCTCTTGTATATGACCGTAGAGAAATGCCGGCTCGCGTCTGACGATTCTCGTGGTTGTTTCCTTCGACGTGTTACCGTTGCTGTCACGCTCGACGTTCAACGGCGTCGAATTGTTGTTCGCTTCGTCCAACTCGCCGTCCTTAAAATCTACTTGAACGAGACACTTTCCGCCCACTTGAAGCTCCGAACCGTTCCATCTCGTCCAACCGGCATTTCTTACTTCTATTATTTTTTTTTTTTTCGTGAATTAACGAATAAACAATTTTTAAACGTTTTTTTCCTAAATTTTATTTTGAATTATTAATAATTTTTCTTCAATTTTTTCATTCAATAATTAATTTATTATCAATATATTATTATTATTATTAATATTAATCAATTTATAATGAAATAGTCTATGATATTGAATTTTTTTCTTAGTTCTGTAATTGAGACTTTGCAGAATTAAAAAAAAAAAAAAGAGATTTTTTATTGGAGATCGTATTTTGATAAATCTTTGTTAAAATTGTAAATGAACATTTCAAATCTAAACCCTTGAGATCAAGATTTATCGAGCGAGTCAAATCCAAGTTACACTACAAATAAGTAAAAATCATACAAAAGTTTCATCCGAATTATCATGAAAAATAAAATCTGTTCATTCATTCTGGCCATTAATAATAATAATAATAATAAAAGAAACATCAACAAAAACATGGACACAAAAAAACATTTAACAATTTTACCTCGTCTGATTTCGTGATATATATCAAAGTCAGTGTTTCTATAGATATTTGGATCCAGCGCTTTAGCGACCCTGTAAGGAAATGGCGTGTTGCCCCTGGCGATGGCTTTCTCCTCCTCGCCTTCCTCGCAACCGTCTTCAATTTTGCTCATCAACTCGGTAGTCAATTGCCTTAAAAAAAGATCATTTTTATTTATTTTTTTCCTGGCTTATCTTAAAAGTCTGTCTTTTTTTTTTTTTTTTTTTTTTTTGACAGTTTGTTTCCAGTAACGGACGGAGACAACTTCATTGATAAAAGATTTGGGTGTGAAAAAAAGTTTTAGTTTCGAACTCACTCTCGTATTTCCAAATTGCCTTTGAGGAAAAATTTGTCGTGTCGAAAATTGTTCGTTCTGTCGTGAAGCATCTTTTGCACCGTACTCTCCACGTTGGACATCTTGAATACCTCCTTGTACAATGTTTGATAGACCAGGGCTGCGAAGCGGAGAGGGAAACAATATTGTTCATTCAAAATTTTTAATCGCAGCGATAATTCAAAATCCATTTTATTTATTTTGACCGTACAAATAATCTCAATTTGTTCTGTCAATCCAATCGTTCGAAAACTATTATTCAAAATTGTTCCTCATTATTTTTCATTTTTCGCATGAAAAGACAGGGTAAAAAAAAAGAACTTCGAAAACCAAACTTACACTGGCAGAAAGCAGCCGCGGCGATAAACTCTTTGGCATAGACGCTCTCGTACTGCTTCAACGGTGTGTGACACAGATAAATGGTGGCTTTGAAGCCGTTGTTCGTCGCCGGTTTCATGACAAACTTCTGACCGTTGAAGATGACAAATTCGCGCTCGTACAGAAGCGACATTGCGTCAATCTCGTTGTTGCCGCCCCATTCCGTGAAACAGGACATCTGTTCCAGGTAACTTTCGAGGGGAATACTTATGGACTGGACGACCGAAAGTGAGACAAAAAGAAAAAAAAAAATATATATATTTTAAATCAAAAAGTCATAAATTAAAACAAACTAATCGATAATGATTATCAATAATTTGCATGTTCAAATGTTACATAATTTTAGACCTCCCATAACAAATATTTCTATAATTTAACTTCCATATCGATGGTCGCACGTTGCTATTTTATCCAAGGTCATATAATAGACAATTTGTTGAACAATGAATTGTATTATCGCATTCTTTCTTCGCTATACTCAACAAGTATACGAAAGTCATTTTACAACATTTTCTGAAAATATCCTCATTCGACAATGGAATTCATTATTTTGTATTAATAAGTAATCGACGAATTGAATAGACAATCTTGATACTTAAATTTGTAAGAAATTTTTAGCTCAATCTGTAGAAATTTGAATTGTTGAAATCTTAATTATACATTTTCCAAGATGTTACCCCAATAAAAACACACACACACACACTCACATCCCATACATTTCTCTAATCCCATTTCTTCAATATTTTTCAAACCATTTTCTTCATCCCTACCCAAAAAAAAACGTCGAGGACTAAAAAAAAATTCAGTCAAGTCCATCTGAGACTTACTCGATCGGTAACACAGAAACATTTATTTTATTTAATTTTTTTCTCGAAAATGAGTTAACAATTTTCTCCACCACCAAGTCGTGAACGCCAATCGTTAAAAAACCATCGAATTCTCACGTCATACGTTCCACAATAATTCCGCATGACGCAACATTACTCTCGTTCGTTCGAAAAACTTCGACACCCTGTAGAACAACGATTGTTTACAGTTTCACGTTACCGACGGAGCGCGAAATTGCCGATCGAACGAGATTCATCGTTTTGACTCGGAACAAAGCCTCCTTTGTCGCGAAACTGGACCGAAAGAACAAGACGAACCACCCACCCACACACAGCCAATAAACAATGAATAAATAAAAATAAAATGAAAAAATGAAAAAATAAAAAAATGAAGAAACATAACCAAACAAAATTA